>JAYDZK010000169.1:71746916-71821390 GCA_034509185.1 Euphonia xanthogaster | reverse complement strand
TTAAGACTATCACTATCAGATACATGTCTCGACCTGAGTTAAGCTCTTTTCTCCTAACTATTAATTATATGTTTACAAAAGAATGAAGAGTAAAAATTAAGTTTGAATTTTTTCCCCAAATTTTAAAATCTTTTATTCTCAAAAAAAAAAAAAATCCAAATTTTCAGATTGCTTTACATCTAAGTCAGGGGCGACAGGCACAAGTTTCTGCATCATTGTTGTATCATAGAAAGTGCAAACAACAAAAAATTCAATAAGTATTTATGGAAGAAAGTACAAAGCCTCATGTCAAAACTCAGTAAGACTGAATTTTGCACTGTATTACATGCTCTTTAAAAACACTTTTTTTATAAATTGAAGAGCTAATTTCATATGAATGCTCTATGTAATAAGACAGTAAGAAGGGTGAAAGAATTGGAGGTCAGCCTGTGTTTCTTATGGCAGGGTTCTAGCCTAAATCTGCCAAGTGATCTGGTTCCAGCATGTTTCTCCCAAGCATTAAGGCCAAAAAACTTTATACAATAAAGGATTTTTGGGGTTATGGTGGGCTAAGAAGAGTGAAAACACTTAATACAACAGTAGAAGGCTCCTGTGGCATGATTAATGTACATGAAGGACATCTTAAAAGTGGAATTTAATACTAATTAATTATTCAGTTTAGGACTGAGGGGAAATTTTTAGTTTTTACTATAACAGATTAACAGAGGATCTTGCTAACCTCTTTATCTGTTTATCTGACAAATAAATAATTCAAATATAGATTCTTATTAGGCATGAAAATAGAGTATCCCTATTTGTACAGAAATACAGTTTGGTCATTGAAAGATTATTATGAAAAATTGTCATGAAAATTGGTAATTTTTCATGTATGAAAAATTATAGGCTAAATATTTGTGCCTAGCAAGATGGTTTCTTTGCAGAGTAGCATGCATGGTAGAAAAAAGAGGAAAAAATGCGCTTTTAATAGAGTTTTTTTGAGTTGTTATTGTAATATTTTGGATGATGGATTAACGTGGGTTTTGAGAGAGACTGCTCTTTCCTTTCCATCTCAGCCAACAGTGAATAAAAGTGCTGAATCTTAATTCTGTTTCTTTCATTCTCCTTTCCTTCTCACCTTCCAAATTCAACTGCTTCCTGTCTCCTGCACATGCTGACCTGTGAAATCTAATGGGACATTTTCTCCCTGTTCCTGAGGGATGATGCAGACAGCAGAGAAATTTCTCCTGAGATCTCTAATTCTTTAATTCTTTCCTGAGAAAATGCACCTGCTTTTAACCCTTACCTGGGGTTTGCTAGCCTGAGTATTGTGTTGCTAATTCTTGTTAGACTATAATAGCTGAAATTAGAATGACAATATGCTATTGATTTGACAGATTGAATAGAATGCATATAATCCTTTTTCTTGCATCTTGGATGAGAAAGCAACACTTTATTTGTAACTGCTTAGGCTATATCAAAATCTGTGTAATCTTCTAGTACTAATAGCTTTTTGCATCATCAATTCACAATGCAGACAACTGCATTTGTGATCACAGGCACTTTAGTTCAGAATCAGAGGCTAAAGGTTAACACGAAATGGTTCATTTTATTATGATGGATCCAAAGCAGAATTTTAACAATGAAGTTTAAGCATTTGACTCATTTTTGTGGTTCATTATCATGTCCATTAGTGAGCAGGCAGGCACTGCATCAAAAATAGCCTGTTTAGACCTCTTATTAACACATACTTTTGAAGTTGAATATTGATGAAATATTAATGGCTTTTTAAAGGTACTATATGAATAAGCAACCTGAAGTCAAGAAGATATTTCCAAGCTACTGTTTCAGTGAAGAATAATGTAAATGCAACAAAATATCCCTCAACATTCTAGGAAAATTGGTATGCATCTGATAGAACCAGTGCCATATTAAATCACGTGTGAAAGCATTGCATTATTCAAATCCCAGAAAGAGGAAAAAAAAAGTCCATTGAAAAGCCATCTGGTAGCTATTGCTGTTGTTAGTGATCCCATTTACTGACATTTGCATAAAGCTTGTTGATTACTCTTAAGAAGGGCAATATTAGCATAAACGTTTTTTTATTGAGCTAGTCATTTAGGCACCACACCGAATAGCAATGAAGATCCTGTGTGTCTGACAAGTTTATTTAAACCACTGGTGTTCTGCAGCAATAAAAAGGTGTGCCAGCATAGTTCCTGAAATGCACATGAAAGACTTAGCAATATTTTCATCAAGTTGAAAAGAATGTGCACAACAATTAATTTTGAATTGATGAGAAAAGCAGTGCAGCAAGATGTGTTTCTACTGCTTGTTTCCTCAGCTGTCAGGAACATTGATGGTGGAGTAACAGAATTAATCAAACCCCATATAAATACTCATGTCTAGTTTGGTTTTCATTACTTCTCTCTACCAAATGAGTTGTTTTCCCAGAAGACAGAGTCTGTTTTCAGAGCTGTGTACTTGTAAAAGTTATGCCTCTGGTAGTGAATGAGATAGGAGCAGGGCATTGGCTGAAACTCTAATCTTCACTATTGATTATTTTTTCCTGCCTTCTTTTTGGCACATTCTAACAAATATTGAACAAGATGATACTGGAGTGTGTTGTAGGAGATTATACAGACCAGAGACTTCTGATGAACAGTACAGGTAGAGCCACCCTGTATCAGAAAACAGGAAGCTGAGCCACTGGAATAGACAGTATCATGTCAGTGACTCTCAGGGCCAGTTTTATATACTCATACAAGTATAGCAAAACTGAGCATTTCCAGTTTTTAAGAAGGGACACCTATTTTTTTTTCATTAACAGACAGCAATTTAAATTCAGGGAAAATACTAGTCCTTTAATTGTACTAACCAACATACCTATTTCAGATACAGAAATTCAAATGTCCATTTTAATGAAATTAAATCTGTGGCTGATAATTAACTGTGAGGTACTTCACAAGTAAAATTTCTGAGTAATTAGGACTTCATTAGTGGTGACTGAATGAGGAGGAAGTTATGACTTAAACAACCCAGATTATGATACTGTCCTATTTCACCCTTTTCCAAATATAAGATGCAGCTAAGCACAAACCTATTTTATTTGTCAATACTTTTAAAAAGACACACAATTACTGGCCTTTATCACTTCCGCTGACATAGGAATGTTTAATAAACATAGCTGAGCGCTATTTAGATGTTAAGAGTCAATATTCATCATTTATAATGGAAGCCTGGAAGCATATTCTGAAGTTGAAATGTATAAGTGAAAGTGTTACACAAGAAGGGAACTCTGTCAGTAAGACACTCATATTTCTTGGAGTGCCTCTTGTTTAATATGAGTTGTGCAATACCTTCTGGCACACTGCCTTTTTTCCTCTCATCATTGACAGACTTCTGTCTCCTCTTCAGCCTGTGATCAGCTGTCCCTTGGGGTGGCAGCCATCTTCGGACCATCCCACAGCTCCTCAGCCAATGCTGTGCAATCCATCTGCAACGCCTTGGGAGTTCCACACATCCAGACCCGCTGGAAACATCAGGTGTCAGACAACAAGGACTCCTTCTATGTCAGCCTCTATCCGGATTTCTCTTCACTCAGCCGTGCCATCCTTGACCTTGTGCAGTTCTTCAAGTGGAAAACAGTTACTGTTGTTTACGATGACAGCACTGGTAAGGCCAAAGCACCAGGCTATGTGCAGATCTATTCACATACACAAAGAGAGGGAGGAAGGGTGTCACTACTCATATTTCATAACTGAAGAAATCTTTAATAGTTTGCAAGAATTTTACTGGTGAGGCAGTGTATTACAAATAATGTGGACTTATTAGCATAAGTACTCTCATAAGTATGCTTCAGTTGCTGAATTGTGCGTGTTTGAGCTCACAGCTGTCAATAAATTGGTCACACTCTGTCTGTGTTTTCTGCAGTGTTTTAACAGTTGCTAACAGCTATGTCTTTTGATTTTACTTAAAACTTAAACTTGGAAGGAAAATATGGTAACTTGAAAAATACACTAGTGTGCTCAGTGAAGTAGAAAGCTTAAATTCTGGTGCTGCTTCTGGTGTTGGTTGAGTTTGGAAACAGATGCCATATTTTTTTGGAATTTTAGTATTGGCTTCTTCAGATAGAAGTGAAGAAGGAGCCCTGGTCCAACTCCTAGCTGTTGGACCAAAAGGAAGTTTGGAGGCTTGTTTTACAGATGAATTACAAGTTAAAAATTAACTCTTGACTTTCCAGCAGAAATATTCTAGGTTATTACCTTTCCCTTAGTCACCCTAAAATTTGTTTTGCCTTTCAGTTTCACCTTGACAGTGGTACCTTTGAAAAATGCTGTAAAACTTACATTCCATTTGAGGTCTAGTGGTGGTTAGAAATAAGACCTTGGTTAAGAGGCAAATATCACTGTAATTGAAGATACAAGGAAGGTGCTTGCCAAAGAAGACATGTTAAAATCTTATGGGAAATGCTGGTAACTTCTTCCATGCTGGTTGATCTGTCATTGTCAGGAAAAGAGCATAGGAAGCCTCAAATTCTTTTTGTGGTTCATTGAACTGGAAGGCTGTTTGATGTGCTCATTACATGATGTTAGTCTCTATCGAAATCTGAAATAAAAAAAAAAAAAAGATCAGGGAACAAAGTAAGGCTACCTATAAGTAAGACTAACTGTGCCAGATAAACAGCTGTTACTACATCAGAACAGAGCACCTGCTTGCTGTTCAAACTCAGATAAGATGCATGTGTAGCTACCAAAAGGTGAGGAGGAAGCAGAGAAGATGGTGCATGAAAATCTTTATAACTGATCTTTTTCTTTATGCCTTTTAAAAAGTTGTAAGGCAGTGACGTTTAGAGGCTGTCTCGCTACAAGTTTGTGGGCTGGTGTTACCAAAAGTTTTAGGAAATCAAACTTTTGATTTAAGCTTTAAAATCAAACCATAGCTTTATAGACCTAAGGCTAGCAATATGTAGTTTGGTTTTTTTTCCCCCTCTCTTTTATCTTCTAAATTTTTATCTATTATTTTTCTGAAATAGGAAAGGAAGCTAACTCCTCAATTTTTAACCAAATGATGGTAGAAAGAAATGACTTGTGGTGGTTGAGGTTTGTGTAAATTGGAAATATTTCACCTTGATTAAAATCATTTGGAGCCTAACTATTTTTTCAAGAACAGGTTACCTTAAAAAAGTCAATTCAGTTAGAAAATTCATATGTTTTAATACTTTGAAACTGCTTTGCTCAATAATTTCAAGTAATTCTTTTCTGTCCAAAAAAAGTAAACCAAAAGAATACTTCATGCTTAATGATCTCTTCATATCCAGAGATATGTTGTTGACAGCCTTGATAGACCTGATCTCAATAAAGCATGTTTTGAAGCCAGGACATAAATAGAAATCGGAAGAAAATTAAAAAGAAGGTTTTCTTGTTTATATCTTGTCTACTTATTCTAATAGGTATTACTGTTAATATTTGAGACAGAAAAACCCCAAACATAACCTTTTTTAGAACAATTTTTAGATAAATTTCACAATGAATTAGTAGATTGAGTTATTTAATCTATTAGAAAAGCATAAAGACTTGTTCCGGGATATAATCTCTTTAAAATGATATTTCTTTCTGGAGTGGCCAGGCTCTTTATATTATAATGCTGCCTGTTCCCATAATCTCATCTACAACATTTTTTGTTTTTCCCTTGAAATCTATTTCTGTCCAAAGAGGCAGAAAAAAACAGTCTTTTTTTAAAAGTTCATCCTCTTTTTTTTGTGGTGTTTTCTGTAAAGTGAACTTAAATTCTACTTTTTAAAGACTGTCAACTTCTCTTTGTTAGTAGCATCTCCTGTGGATAATTCCAGAACTTTAAAAAAAGCAAATTACACTGCTGAGAAGTCCACAGCATCACTTGTCTTTGAAGTACCTACAGGAATAACTCTTAGCTATGAGAAACCATTAGTCTTAAAGAAGCAGATTTTATATCTGCTGGAGTTCAAGTGCAAACTGGTGGTTTTTGAGGCAGGGGGAGAGGAACCTTTTGAAAGGAAAGTGGTTCTCTCCTGTCATAGGGTAAGACAAATATTCAGTTATGAGTCTAGGACTGGAGCTGAATATGATTTTTCAACTAAGATTTAGAAATTGTGTTGTATGACTTGTGCCCTTTAAGACATAATTACAAATAATTAAAATGAAGGCAATGAATACAAAATATTTATCACTTTTTATGTCTGTTTTGTCCATTTGGTCAGTGATTTCTTAATGTAAAATGGATATAATTCTTAATTTCTTTTTTCTTTGTTTCTCTTTTAATCACCCACATTTTGCACTCTTTTATTGAATGGTTGTTGAGGATGATGCTGGATGCCTTTTTTAAAGGTGATTTTAGAGCCATGGATTTCCTTTATCTGAATGGACAATACCCCAAAGGGCATGCTGGTCAAGACAATAATATGTTGGTATAGCAGCTACAGTGATAAGTTAATTGCTAAAACTAATATTTTTTTGGGAGTTTCAAATTTACTTTATGTATTTTTATTATTATTGTAAACGTGGATACAAAGAGAGCTGATGCTTTTATTATAGAGAGGAAGAAAAAGTATAAAGCATGCATAAACTAGGTCAGGATGCTTCTCCAATAAATTATCAGGGCTTTTCCAAGGCCCTGCAAGATAGTAGGTTGACTCTGAGGGAAAGAATGATTTCATGTGTCCATTTAACTGTTTACATTTTTAAAAATTTATTTATCTCCTTAAATGCTAGGGCTCAGTTTTATGAATTTTTCAAGGAATTGCAAACATTTTATAATAATAAGAGAGAGATATCTCACTTGCTTCAGAGCTAAAAAACCCCCCAAAATTGTGTCCATATTCTTCATCTCCCCAATGTGGAATATATCTTCTAGGGTAAAAACAAATGGTAAAAGCTGTGTGGTTATTTGACACTCTGCAGCCAGCAAAAGGCCATGTTAACGCTAGTGTCGCTCCCAGAGGTATGCTAGAGACCAATACTCCAAGTGCACTGTTCAGCTGCCCCTGGACAGCACCATTGTGTCCAACTCTATTCATTCCCCCAAGTTTCTACCTTGTAGGAAGGAAAGCCATTTCTGTGACTGATCCATGTAAGTGTGGAGGAAGTCTTCCATACTGTTTTTTGTGTCTTTCAATCCACAGAGTAGCTGCCTTCAAAAAATTAAGATGAGGTGTCCCTGCCTCTGAGGACGGGATTGTAACTAGATGATGTTTAAGGTTCCTTCCAGCCCAAACTATTTTATGATTCTGTGAGATGTATGAAATAAATATTTATACTTGGTCTGGATCTAATTTGATTTGAGATTGGGTGGTATGAAGGTGGTAAAGGGGAAGTCAGTGCTTGTTTAGAACCCAGTTTGAAATAAGAGAGAAAATTTGGAATCCCAGTCTCATTTTGTAGTAATCTTCAAGATTACTACTAAGAACAGGCATTAGTTTGTTGTCTCCCTCTTTGAAGCATTCTCCCTGTATTCTCAGAGAAGAAATAGTTGTACATCTTACTCCTAATTTGAGAAAAGGCCTAAGTTGTTTTTGATATACTGTGGGTAGCAACTAGACCCTGGCCCTTATGATGCAGAAGTGGCTAAGTCAGAGAAGATGAATGTCTGCAGTCCAGCTATTGCTCCTCATGTCAGACTGAGCCTCAGAGTACTGGTTTGTTCTGTGCTGATCAGACCTGCCTCGTGTTCAGGAGTGTGTAATGAGGAATGCAAGATAGCTTGCCACAGGAGAAAATAGAGGTTGTGCCATGCTGAAATAGGTACAGGGAAGCTTCTAGAGGGATATGATCAATAACAGTGGAGTGAGCAAAGATCAGGTTGGGTACAGTGTAATAAGGAAGACTCGAGACTGTACAAATAAGATGAAGTAGATAAATAAACTAGAAAGGTTAATTCTACCTTGACTCGGTAAGAAGAGATGCAGTTTTTACTGTGGGGCTATGGTAAAAAAAATAAAAATGAACAGAGAATGGACAAAGGTTTTAATATTATAATAAAGCCTCTGCCCTGGTAGAATTTCATGGAGTAGGTATTGTGGCACTAAGTAGATGAGTTTTTTCTTTCAGGAAATTAGAAATATGTGAGTCCTTTTTTTGTGGATGTCTGCTTTAAGAGTCCTGCACTGACTCTCATTATTTTAATTTTTTTTTTTTTACATTAAATAATAGCTACTTTCTGCTTCCTTCTTTGATTTAATTTCCTTTTTTTTCTATCTACCAAGACTTTTTTTTGATATAGCCCATATTTGTACAGGCAAAAAATTGTAATAGGGCTCTAAAATATTTTTCTTGCTAAAAGGGATAAAAATTGCTTCTTTTGATCATTTTAAATGGAAACACATATTTCTTTTAAGTAGGATTTCATGCTAAAAAACAAACGCAGAAACAGACAAAACCCCAGCAATCCAGTCCCCTCCCCCCAAAAAAAACAACAAAAAACAACCCAAACAAAACAACCAAAACCCAAACCCCAAATCTAAAAAACCTCCTAGCAGGATGTAATGAGAGGCCGGTTAGTTCTTTTTTCTCCCTTAAAGTAATTTATGATCTCTTTGTTAATTAAATTCCGCTAAACTGTCCCTGGACACTAATTAAGTCCTTTCAGATTTACAGATTTGCTACAGTCAATTGTCTTTAAGAAAGAAGAGTGGAAAAATGACAATATGTTTGTCATCTGCATGTCCTAATGGATTTAATTGGTCTCAAAACAATAACTTAATTTCAAGTACATATTCTAATCCTTGTGCTAAAGAAAACAGACTAGACAAACTGTAAATAAGTTTTTGAATCACAGATAATTTAAAAAAAAGGGAAAAATGCATAAATAATTAGATGATGAGCTCTTAAATTATAGTGGCACTTGTATAGATATTAATATATTGATACTTTTATATATCAACAGAAGAAGTTGATATAAACAGCATTCTGGATATTTTTTCTTAATTAACTTTTGTTTTGGTCTAGAGTGAATGAGTATAAACACAAAAAATCTGTTATATCTATGAACAGAAGCCAAAGTAAATGCTGAAAAATTATTTCAGAAATAAAAATGTTTAGTGTTGGTCTTTAGCACTGAATCCTGTGCTTTAACTGAAATGGAGAAAGTTGAAAGATGTCATTTTGTTGCTGTGTTCACTCTAGTATGCAGGTGGCATTGATTTGTAATAAAATGACAATTTCTTTCTTGGGACTGGTATTAAAATTCCCATTATCTAATTCCCAATGTATTTGGTGTTATTTTGGCCTCACCTTGATTTTGTGTGCAGTTATGGCCCCCAGAACCTAAAAATATTATTAAGGTATTTGAATGTGTCTTGAGTAGGCCAACAAGGCTGGTGAAAGGGCTGGAAAGCATGATGTCCTATAAGGACTGTGGGATATCAATATATTGGTACTTTTATATATCAACAGAACAAGTTGATAGCTAGGAACATTTAGGTTAGAACAAAATAGTGGGTGTCCTTGAAAGGCTGGGGAAAATCCACCTCATGAGTTTGGTGGTTTGTTGGTGGTTTTTGTGGATGGTGGTTTTTTTAAATTTTTTTTTGCTTTGGTTTTTGTTTTCTTTTTTTTTTGTTATTTTGTTTTGGTTTTTTTTTTGTTTGTATGTTTTTATTATCATAAATTTTTATTCTTTAATTTTTTCAACATCAATGTTTTCATACTGATCTTCCTAGACAGAACAGAAAAAGAAAAGACAGGTAAGGGTAACCTTCAAAAGTCTCTGTCAGGACTATTTACTAGCACTGGTGCTAATGTCTCTATGAAACATGCAGAAACATTAAATTATAAATGAATATTAAGTGACTCCACTGCCATTGATACTGATTTCTCAAATTGGATTTATATTTATATTATGTATAGATGAAAACTGCATCTAACTGCATCCGTGTGTACTTTTCTATATTTATAATGTTTTGACTTGTGCAGTTTTACCTAGCATTTATTCTGGTTCTATGAAGCAGATGCAGAATTCAGAGTACTGGTTGCTTATGAATGACTAGGTGGGTATTTTTTTCTGCAAATTAATAAATTTTTGTATAAACCATATCAAAGATAACGATTGGAGTGCATAGCTTAGCATAGAATGTTAAATGGAACTAACTAATTCCTAATTTGTGCATTATCAATTAACAATTATTCTGCGTTGCTTTAGTGGAATGAATGACATGAGTACCTGAAGGAGGGTGATATTTACCAATGTGAAAAAAGCAGACTTGAAGCTTCCCATGCCTATAAGCTGGAATGGCATGTAGTTCTGTTCCACATCTTTTCAGTCACCAGTTCAGAGAGCTTACAGCATTTGTAGCATTTTTATTGAACATTTTTATTGAGGAAAAAAGACTTTTAAGCCTTCTTTAATAAATTCAAATTTGGTAAAATTATAATAATTAATAACACAAATAATTTGGACAATGAAGGAATATTATCCTGAATGGTTACATATTCCATAAAGTCTTTTAAATACAGAGTGTTTCAAGTGCTGTGCCCAGTAGTTTCAAGTGAAGATTCAGTTAGTAGTTTTGTGCTAAACCAGATTGTGGTATTTGGATGTAGCTGGTTGGTGTATTCCTTTACTAAGACAGTTATTGCACATTTATTTTGTAAAGTCCAGAAATATTTTTTCTAGTGTTATATGAATGTATTAGTAATATGGAGGATGTTGTGAAGTTAAAATTTCAAACACTTTAAGTCTTTATGCAGATGTTCGCAAATACTTCAGCTAGTTGTCTGAAGAAAAAGTGTTCAATTCTGTTACTCTTTTATGGCAAATGGACCTGTAATTGTTCTTTGAGACTAATTCTAAACAGATTTTAATTAATTTTTTGAAAAGCAAAGTAAATGTCAACAAATTAACAAAATGCATGATTCTAGCCCATCTTTCAGGAAAACATGTTACTAAAGCTCTCACCCATATTTTGAACAGTAATTGAATTTGGACTTACTGCAATAAGACTCAGTATTACAAAAACAAATCTATGGATTTAAAATAAATAATTTTTAAAAATACATAAGCTGCTTTATAGTATTTTTCTTTAAGCCTAAGGAACAGAGGTGGAGGTAATATTTCCATAAATTATAACATGAACATATTCCAAATAGTGCTTTAATTGTTTTGCTTTTGTGGGTTTGAATAAACTTAAGAATTTAAACCTTACAGAAAATTGCCTAGGGAACTTCTGATCAAAAGAATTATTTAATGAAGACTGGAAATTTTTTTATTATGTCCAAATACAGAAATATATGATAGGAAAACTAAGTGAAAAATTAAAAGAGGAGAACTGAAACAAGATCAGTTTCACATTATTGTATGGGGTGTACATTTAAGATTTATCCAAACTGAAGTATAGTTTTGCTCTTATTTCATATTACATATTTTAGTAATAGTATAGTAAAAGTACTACATATTTTATCCTCTGCTTGGGAGAACACTGTAAAATATGCTTGTCATGTACGTCCCTTTGTGAATTGCTCTGCATCACTCTCAGTTCAAATATTACTGTCTTGATTCATTTCAGCTTCAGTTAGAGAGTTTTTTCTCTCATGCACTCTTACCAGTTCCTTTCTTTTGAAGCAAAAATGAAACTGCTTTTGTTTCCAAGAGTAATTGTGCTAAACTGGTGTACATTCCATCTGAGGATGTTCATTTATGTGTCTTTTCAAGCTAAGTCCATTTTGGAATTGCTAACTTGTTGTATTGCTTCTTTTGTCATTGATTCTGACATCTTTGACAAAATCTTTTATCCTTTGACAGTAGTATAGCTCTGTTTTTTTCACTCTTCACCCTCATTAAATTGCATTTAATGTATGAGCATTTAACTGCTCATACATCATCCACTTGATAGATCATATTTTATATAATTATGATAATTAATTTGAAATGCCCAAGACTGTTAATTCTTATTGCTGTCACCATCATAATACTGAATTCATGATAAAACGTTATGAAAATGTTCAAAAAAGCATATTTGGAAAACAGAATAACAACAACATTTCAAATTAGGCATATCATAATAGAGCATTTGACATAATGGAGCATAAATGTCAACTGTAGCTGGAGACTAGAAAAAGATGGCAAATCTAATATATCAATAAGGCATAATGTTGTCTTAATTTTCAGCATTTCCTTCAATTATGTTATTTTTTTCTTATATTTTCACACTTTATATGCAAAGGTGAGGAAGGGGTGGACAGGACTCAGAGTTTTTTATTTTTATTTTTTTTCTAGCTGCTGTATGCTGCATCTGATAAGCACTCAGGTGGCATGAAAAAAGTTTTATGGTGATCTTCAAGATCAAAATTGTTCCATGAACTAAAGGTTTTCCTGAACTTTAGTGGCATATTGATTCTCTCCTGTGGAACTGTGTGAGATGGGGTAGAGGCCTTTTTTCAGTGCAGTACTGCAAAGCCTTTATTAGAAAAGAATTGTTACTGGAAATAAGCTGAATTGGGATTGGCTATTTGCAACTATAAATGATGTTTGCACCCATGCTCTGATGTGCTTGCTTAGCATATTTAAGGAAAACAATAAAGCTGATTATTGCCTTGCTCTTCAGTTACAGCTGGTTCTGCTGAAACAGCAGTACAATGGATTTAACATTCTGATGCTTAGACCCGAGATGCAGAAAAATTAAGTGATATGCACAATATAAGAATAGAAATCTTGACTGTCTATGGAGTTAAACCTAGATTCATGGTTTTCTTGTTCAGTGATTTTTTTTTTAACCCCTAAAGCTAGTCTGTTCTGTATATGCTATTTTAGTAATTGCAACTTCAATATTAGTCATGAATAAAATTTTAAACACTTCTCCTTTCCTGTACTAAGTAACTGTTTAAAAATTATTATTTTTTTTAGTCTAAAAGAAAGGGGGATAGGGATTTTAGTTTGGATTGGTTTTAATTTTTTCTGGCCTAGTCTAGACACTTATAAATTTTTTCACAATAATGAGATTTGTATTTCAAATGCGTATACACACCTGCACAGATGTGTGTAATTAAAAATATAGTTCTGCCTTTTTTTGTTTTTGCTTGTTTTAGAAGGGAGAATTTTTCTCAGATACTGAGAATTGGAACAGTCTGTCCAGAGAGAAGGTGGAGTCACCATTCCTGGAAGTTTTCAAAGAAATTGCTTGGCACTTAGTGCTATGCTTGAATTGGTGTGGTGGTCTTTGGTCAAAGGTTGGACTTTATGATCTTGGATAATGTTTCTAGAATAGAATCCTATTCTATTACGCAGTCTAGGAAAAAAAAGTCAGGAGAAAACTACCTAGCCTGAAATGTTTTCTCTGATTACTGGCATGGCTACCATCCAAGAGATAGTTTTCAAAAGTATTTTCAGTAGGAAATAATGTAACTTTTATTTGCCCTCTGATACTCAGTGGTCCAGAACTGTCTTTTCAGGATGACTAATACTTTTAGTTAGTGATATGCTCAAAAGAACTATATTACCAAAACCCCCGCACCCTTTCCTTCCCCTCTCCTCAAGAATCCCAACTTGATCAAATTATTTTTTCCCTAAGGCATAAACTGCTGCAGTGTAAATTCTTTAAATGTGTTTGTATAGCCAAAAGGCCACATATGGTCAATGTAGAATTTGGAATTAATTCCTTAAGATATGATAGAACATGTCTATATATTCTAAGGTTGTTCTGATTTATAAACAGTGGTTTGCATCTCTTTTGTACCTCTGAGGAAGAGTTTGGTGAGTAACCGTACGGTTTGATAAGGAGATAGGGACATAGGTAAAGGTAGTTGGACATTGTTCTCACTTTATACATCTGCACTCTTTCCCCCAGAAGGAAATTATGTCATACAAATACTCCTCCAGAACTCATTTGAGCAAATACTACTGTTATCATGGATGACTCTTGTGTATTGGCTTGCCCTCATGAATCTAATTTTTAAATTTTCAGCTAAAGACATTTGAAACAGAACAGCTATACTTCTGACAAAGGGATTGTTAAATAGAATTTTCTTTGGTGAAAATTCTTTTGAAGTCAGTTACCAGACGCATTTCCTTATTTTTACTGATATAGTACTATTGTTTCCCTTGTAGATGTCACATTCAACAGCAAAATAAGTCAACATAATACTAGATATCCTTGAACTCCTCTTCATGTCATTGCCACTAATCATAGCACATTTTGAATATTGCAAGTTGCTAATGGCATCAGACTCTAATGCATTAAGACTTGTAAAATGTATACATGCATACACATATACTATTTGGCTTGCTCTCCAATCATTTAACTACAAGATTGAAAAATCCTGCTAAAGTGTTGGACTCTAAAGCTACTAATAAGAAGCTGCATTAATTATGTTTACAATGAAAAGACAATTGTTTTTTTCTGGACTACTTATCTTAGAACTTTTTCCATTAAAGACACCATTGCTACTGTATTTAACTGGGATTAAATATAACTGGTGATCATTTTAAGAATGCTTTACACTGCTGGAATTGAGTGAAATGATCTTAATGTAGTACAAAACCTTAATATGAATATTTGAAAGGTCCATCAAGCTGTCTTTTTCCTTTGTCTCTATTTCCTCTGTGCTTTTTTAAATGGTGTTGCTGTATTAGATACAACAGCACAAAGAACACAGAACAGCCCACTGTTAGAAAAATCCTACCAGCTAGTGCAATTTCTTTTTAATCCTTTCACTAAGGGTGTTTTTTTTTTAGTTGAAGATGATAAAACTAAACTTTAGAGTTCATGAGTAATCTCTGTGAGTTCTTTCACAGCAATTAACTGTTCCAACTGATGTGAAACATTCTATCAATAAACCAGCTAATAAACCAGCATTCCCCTCCCTTCTACCCATACCCCTTTCAAAGCTCTATACACAATATTTTTCTGAGGCATAACCAAAATAACTGGGCAGGGGGCTGTCAGGGAAGGAGAAGAGTACAGAGAGGTGTGAGAAGAAACAACGTGCTAAAAATAGAAAGAGTGCTTTCTGTTGGTTCTGCAAAGCAGTATATTAGTTTTGAAATTTTTGATGTGGTTAAGATAAGGAGTAGCCTTTAAAAGAGCATTAGTGTTTTCTTACAGAAAAAAGGTTGATGTGTTCAGCCTATTGCAAAGTGCATTTGCTTGCATTCTTCCTGTGCAGCACAAAGGCAGCATTAATGGAAATGATAAATAGTTTGATGAGCAGGCCAGGTGGCGCAGCAATGGCCTGCAAGACTGCTGAGCTGGAGACAGGTTTTAAAACAAACTTGGGGTCCTTGCTTCCTGGACTGGTTGAAGTTGAACATGTCGAGGAGGTAATGTGATTGATCTCTTTGGAGGAAGATGCCAGCTGGAGAGCTCACAAACTGCGCCTTCAGGATTCTCCTTAACGATGAATTGATGGCAGCTTCTGAAAAGAGTTACTCACACCGCACTCTTCCCAGCCATTCAGAGGTAGGGCTCTATCACAGTGGCTGCTAAAAGAAGGAATTGAGAGTTTGAAGGGACAGGAAAAAGGTGTCCCTGGTGAAAGAAAATGCAGGAAGTACATTCCCAAAATGCAGCTATTATTTCTATACTGTTGTAAAATAGATTTTTTTTAGGGGCTTTTACACACAAGTAGTTGTATTCTGTTTGCTTTGGGGTTTTTATTTGTTTTTGTTTTGTTTTTCTTGTGGGTTTTTGTTTCCTTGTTGGCTTTTTTGGGGGGTTTCTTTTGGTTTTTTTTTCATTACATATGCATCTTGTAAATTCTAGTAAAAGAAGAAGTTACCTTTTCATCTGAGGGCTGCAATTCATATTACATTTTAAATCAATTATTTAAAAATTACTCTACACAAGTGTTCAATTAAAAATATTCAAGATATAAAAATCATGGTGAAGAAAGGACTTGTTTTGTTTTTAGCCTCATAGTCCTTGTACTTCTTGAAGTATATTCCTCCCTTCATTGGAAGTTCTAATACCTCTTCTGATAAGCTACATAAGTGTCCTTTTGAAAGTGTCCCTTACTGATTCAGAAACCTTTATTTCTCAGTACATGATAGCTTGTTACTTTTATCCTGCATAACCAGCTTTTTATGACATTTCCTCTGATGTCAGACAACAGCAATGAAACTTTGGTATTATCAGTAGCTCAAGAATTTTAATCAATGTGTAAATATGTTTGTTTGACTTGAAAAGAACAATGTGCACAAAGGATAGAAGGGTAGAAATTGAGTGCCACAGATAAACTGCACATAGTAGGAACAAGCAATCTTCTTTGAGTCTTAGGAATCTCAATCATCCAGATGGAGAAAGTGAAAAAAATAAAAATTTTTCTGATTTCACCTGATGTATTCAGGACTAAATGTTGAAGAGACTAAATAAGGTAGAGCTCATTTTTTGTTACTCCAAGGCAATAGTTTTACTATAAAAAGCCTTTAAAATTTGATATCTGATAGCTGTGAAAAATTGAACCCCAAACAGTTTGTTACTATAAAGATAGGGGCACAATTTATCTGTATACTACATGTATTGCCTGGTTGGTCCTCAACTGTTTAATGTTCTGATCTCCTGGAACTTTTTTGGCCATTGCTACTGCAGAAACTAGTCCAGCAGAAGCCAGGATGTTAGGGTGTTCAGGAGAAGAGATTAGTGGCAGCCAGGAGTTGGGAAGCAGTTATTGTCCATAGATGAACCCAAGGGCTGCAGTTTTCATGCAAGAACTTGTTCTTTTGGTTTATATCTTTCCAGTGTTTAATTTTTAATTTGGTTACGATAATGACCCACTGTTAATTATTTAATCTAGAAAAGGTTTTGTTTGTGTATCGTGGTGTTTTTGGTTTTTTTTTGTTAGTTTTTAGATAAATTATTCTGTTCTTCTTCAGAAATTATTTTGGTGGGTTTTACTTTTCAGCAAAACTAATTTATTCTTTGCACACTTTTAAGAACACAAATGCTACATCCAAATGGTAGATACAGTGTAGAAGGAAATGTATAGCCTTTAATTAGTATTTAAAAGAGCCAGCTTTTGTAGTGTGATCCAGAACTGGAATCAGTTCCCACTGATCTCAGTTCCCACTAATGCCTGAATGGGGAAATCCTGCTTCTCAACATTTTACCAGAGAAATAAAATGTACCAGAATAATGTCTGATATTTTTTTGTTCTATAAGGTGTTTCTCTGCAGCAAGGAGCTGTAGGGTAACTGTGGCAGTGGTACTTGCCACCTGTGACACACCTTCACAGCAGCACCCCACACTGTGCACTCTCTGCAGAGTCGCGTGTCATCACTCCCTTGCAAGTGAGGGGGTTTTGTTTTCCAAAATCATCCTGTTGAAAGCCCAGAAAGCTGGAAGCTGATGAGCATATGCCAGTAAAGAATTTATTCCTTATAGTGGGTGGCCAAGTGGACCAATGAAGTGAGTCATTTAGTAGAGTGGAACATGTTTTGTTCCCTGCCATAATCCATCTCAACTTTACAACTTTACTGGTGGCTGTAAACATGGTGAAATATATATGTTAAAATCTTAAAAATGGAAGTATGTACTCATTATAACTATTAATAAAATAAAATATTCTGCTACATGCAGAAGCTATGAAAAACATTACACATTAAAAGTTTAAGGTTCCTTTTTATTTCACATTGATAAGGACAGGACAAAAAACATAGCTTTGAAAACCCTGGAATTTGGTTGTGCCTCAGATTTAATTTATCTTAAAATATATTTTGAGAAATCTCACTGGTTACTATTTGTAATTGACAGTTATTGAAGGCATAAATACTTCTTCCTGTGTCTGCCTGCTCATCTGTACTGCCCCAGCACTGAGGTCCAGTGAGTGCATTGAAGAAATACACATTTGCAGGTTTTCTTCCCCACATTCTCATGCTCAGGTTTCTTTGGTAGCTTTCTACCTTTTGTACTGCCTTCCAATGTGGTACTTTGTTTATTCCTCATCACTTCTCTATCAGATACATAGGTAACCCAGAAGGCAGATGCTATCATAGCATTTTCCTTGTCAGCCTTTAATTATTCTAGTTCCTGCATCTGTAAATCTCCTATTTCAAATTTTGGTGTGATTTTTTTTCTTTCTCTGAGGTAGTCCAATAATGATAAGATTTATAAAGATTACTTTTTTTTTTTTTTTTTTAAATTCTTGAACAGCCCAGTTAGGACCTTTAAGGACTTATGTTCTTGGGTAATTCTCTGGAACAGAACAAAGCTTGGAAGTTTTGAAATCCTTGGGTTTCACCCACTGCCATTTCCTGAGGTTCCCGCGGTTAGAGCATAGAGCTAATAGCACCAAGGTTGTGCGTTCAACTCCTGTGTGGGCCATTCAGTTAAAAGCTGCACTCGATGGTCTTTGCAGGTTCCTTCCAACTCAGAATATTCTGTGGTTCTCAAACTAATTAAACTATATGCTTAATTCATTAGGGTATTGGAAAACATTTACTTCAAAAACTCCTGTAGGCAAGAAAATACTTTTTGCCATTCTGTAACAAATCTTGGACCTACAGTAAAAGACCAAAACTGTATTGTATTAGTGCAACCAATGGGGATAGATCAAGGGACCTGTCAATTTGTATTTTCTTACATTTGTTTACCAAAATTTTGTAATCTAAACTTTCTGCAGAAAAAGCAGCATCTCTTTTCCCTTTCTTTCTATCCCATTTCAAAGTTTCTTGACAGTTTAACTGTCCATCCTGTCTCCAAAGGTGTAACAAAGGTGATTGGTGTAACACCTGAAAATATGCTTAAAACATGCATATTAGGGATTCTGCCCTTTGGAGTAAAGAATGCTTTGAAAGAGCAGTTTGCAGTCAAGAAAGAACCGTTAGTCTTCCCTTTATCATTTGATATATTAAAAATACTTGGTACTTGTACAGAAAACTTGAACATCATGAATCACTATAATGTTTCATACAATCAAGTTAATTTCAAAGTCACTTCCAAAAACATAGCAAGTTTTGCTCTGGAGTGGTTTTAATTCCAAAACTGGCAGAGTAGTGTAAAGCTACTTCTGTTTCTTTCTGTTCTTGAAAAGGGATTCAGTACAGAAATAGGAGAACAGATTTCTGTGAGAGTGTTCTACAGTGCTGAAATGATTTACAACTTTGTATGTAAAATTGATTTATTATTTGGGAGAATGTCTAGTCTGATTAAAAATTATTAGTCTGGGATATGGCTTTAATTGAATTAGAGTAATACGTTCTTCAAAGAAGAACATCACAGTTGCACGATAAGGCTAGAGGAAGATTTGTCTGTCTGAAGGTAATCCTAGATGAGGCTCCTTACTCTCCATTAATATTAAGGGAAAAGAGACTTGCACTAAAGTGTTGGGAGTAGAGATCCTTTTTAACATTTCTTTTTAATAACATTTTTGTGTATTAGTTCCAACCAAATGAGAAGGGAAAAATAATCTGGAAGCTTTGAATGCTTATAGTATGTTCTCCTGCTAGCAGTTCAGGTTCTTGTTTTGATAATTTTTCTGACTCCTGTTTTCTTTAAGGTCTCATTCGATTACAAGAGCTCATCAAGGCTCCATCACGATACAACCTAAGACTAAAAATCCGTCAGTTACCGGCTGACACAAAAGATGCAAAGCCATTGCTAAAGGAGATGAAAAGAGGCAAAGAATTCCATGTAATCTTTGACTGCAGCCATGAAATGGCAGCAGGCATCTTGAAACAGGTAATCCTCATTCTGCTTTAGATGTCTTAATCTTTTTCATCCCTAATAAATAAAAGTATTATCCAGACCTAATGGTATTTAACAAGCAGGGAAATTGTATGTCAGTTTTACTCAGGCCTTACTGAAAATCAACCAAGGATTTCAGAGGCAATTTTATTGGTGACACAAAAGGTAGGTGCTTTAATTATGCTTTTATAATGAAAGAGTTTAAATAATTTATATTCAGGAGGAACATGAAGACATTAATCTTTCAGCTATGAAGAACTGGCGCTTTGGAGAATTGATGCTTAAAGCATGGTTTTAAATGCTTGATTAATGTTATTTTATACATCAAAATTTTATACATGTATGTATTTATTTATTTATAGATTTGTTTTTATTTGAGGCCTCTAGGATGTGTATTCCTAATCAGATAGTGATATCTGAACAGCATGTTACCAACAGACCACATTAATGTCTTCCATTGAGAGGACAGAATTGATATCTTAGAGCCATATTCTCTTTGCACTAATAATGGAACTGCAAAACACCCAAGTACTTCTGGGTTGATGGTTTGAAAATATTGTGTGCAGATGAAATGAGTGGGTGAGATACAGTAGAATTCCAAATATTTTACTGGCTCAGAGACAATCTTCCCCATAGTTTTTTAATTAAGCTATGACTTCCAATAAAGAGGATAGGAGGAATACCTAAAGCGAAACAGTATTCTACACTTCTAATGCATAGTTTTTAGTGACTTTAATTCAAGTTTATATTATGTTTGCTAGAAAACTGTAGGGTCTAAATTGAAAACAAAATGTATTTAAGAGTTTGAAATACGTGTCTCATTAGAGGTACTTACAGGTATTTTTGCAGGTATAATTAAAATTGCTAGTAAGCCTACATGTATAATATAATTGCTTTTCTTTATTGTTAATTGATTGAAAAACGTTTATTAGTTCCTATTTTAAACCTCTGCTAGTGGTTTTTTCTAAACATAAGCCAGCCTAGTTATTCTAGTTGTTGAGACCAAATCATTGAATGTACATTTAATTATTTTAAATATTTAAAATCTAAACAATGTAAATGGGAAATGTGTTGATGGCACTATTAAGCTGCAATACTAACAATAACTCCATTGAGATACATTAGTTTTACGGTACCTAGAAATTTTTAGGTGAAAAAAGCATTTTATTTCACAGTATCCAACATTGTGAAAAACGTATGAGTAGAAGGAAGTGGGAACAAAATTAAAACCATTGTATCTTTAATCATGTCCCAGGACCCGAGAGTGAGCATTAAGCCTCTTTAAATCAAATAGTGAACTGTTTCGTCAAAGCACACTGGTTATCCTACAGAGGGAGAAATACAGGAAAAAATTCTTTCATGAATGCTTATATGTTTATACAGATTCTGTAGATTTTTACTTTTCCATTCAGGTCCTATACTGCAATGCTTTAAATGTGCCCAAAATTTGTAGTTTTGCCTTTGAAATTGACACAAGGGGTGTTGAGAATATATTTCTTATTTAATCTTAATATTCCAACTATAGTGCTTATAAGTGATTATTGAAAAAAAAATCTTTAAATATGCATTTCTGAATTACTGACTGATCAGATCTTTTTTCCTGTTAATTGAGGGATGAATCTTGAGAGACATGAGACGAAGTTTCAGTTTGAGAGGATAATTGAAAAGATTAACAGTGAAGCTGGTGGAAGACAACACAAGTTGAAAATAAAGAAAACAAAGTACCTTGAGAACCTAGTGAAACAGCAACTACATTTTGCTGGCCAAAAATATGCAATGAAAAGTAAAAAAAAACCAAAACCCATCAGTCAGACAAACATACTTAAATTAAGGCGAATCTCATTGTTATCTGCATCACCAGGCAACCAGGGAATCCATACATAATTTAAAAGGTTAGGGAAGCACTGTAATAATGAGAACAGAGAAATTACAATGTTTGAAGAGGAAAAAGAAGTGAGATCTTTAGAGAAGTAAGAAGGTGAAAGATGGAAGGCCTGGAAAAGAGACAGCATCATTGCACAGCAGAATAAGGAACATGTGTAGGATGTTGTGTAGGGATGCTTTGGAGTATGAAAGATTTTATTAGAAGCAGTTCTGATATAGGTGACTGCAAATGTGATACACATATAGAGGAAGACACTTTTTTTTTTTTTTTTTTTTAAGTTCTGCTAAAAGCTAAGAATGTTTGTAGTTGTAGAGTTCCTAATGAAGTTGTAATATTTCTTATGGGAATGTGGTTTTCCTGTGTTTGAGAATTTAATTGCCACTGAAACACTATACTCTAGTTCTAAGTACTGCTGTGGAATTGTAAGTACACTAGTATAGGCATTCTTTGGAAAAGTGGTATTTTTTTCAAAATATTGTTTAAAATACTATAAAATCTGATTTACAACTGATATTTGGATTAGTTTTAGATTTTTTTCTTTCAAGAAGATCATATAGACTATTAATTTCATCATTTTTGGACAATGTCACAACTAAAAAAGGTTCCCACAGCCTTCAGAATGCTGAAATTTTTTTTTTTTAATACAAATTCTGGTATTGTCACTGTAGTATAGTTGTGGCCTTCAGTGTATTTAAAGGAGTCCATCTTGTACCAACTTGGCAAAGAATTCTTTTGATAGTTGCTGGAAAGGAAGAAAATACTAAGAAAACTTCTGTGCAGAGCATGAAGATAAATGCTTTTCCGGAGAAAATGCCCTTAATAAATAAACATGATGAAACATAGATTTTATCTACAAATATATTTTTTATGCCATTGAGAGGAAAGCATGAACTCTTAAAATAGACAGTTTATCAAAAACTACTTCATATTACATGGATAGCAAGAGCAATGAAGGTACTTGAGAGATACCTGAATTTATAAAGGATTCTATGAATATTTGTTCATTTTTATTTAAGAAGTATCTCCCTTACTGTTCAAAATTTGACTCAAGAGAATTTTCGTTCATGGTTGGAAATATGTGCACATGTATAACATAAGCTTGGGTCCTTCTTTTAAATGCATGGTATTGTTCATCAAAATAGAAAAAAAATCCTATTAGGTAATTCATTTTAAAGGAAGGGTTCAATAATGAATGAAAATATTGTCTACTCAAATTATGTGTTGTAACTTAATGTATCCATTAGTATGTAAAAATACAAGCCTCTTTCACATTTACTGCACTAAACATTCTAATAATATTCTTTCTATCAGAAGATCTGGTTCATAAATTCCTTTAATAGTCAGTAATCTTCTCTAACTGCTAAGAAATGACTTGCTTGACCTAATTTTAGCATAATTCCAACCCTGTAGTCTCATCTTAGTGGTTTTCTTTTGCGGTGTTTCATTTGCCATGTGAGTGTGATAAAAATGTACTATATAGCCTCAGAAACATTAATCTTTTGTTTATTTTTTTAAAGGCTTTAGCTATGGGGATGATGACAGAATACTATCACTATATCTTTACAACACTGGTAAGTGGCTCATGAAAACATAGTGATGACATCCAACAAAGACATTACTTTCCTAATTATATTACTTAACAAAGTGGATAAGGTCTCTCTGGAATGGGATGTGAGTGCAAGCGGTTTTCTTTGCTGAGTTTTCTTACTTTTAGTGAAAACTCATCAGGATGGTTTAATTATTGTTCAACAGCGTGCCCTGAAAATTGATAGACCTGAAAAAAGCATCTGGCTTTAGCACTGCAGCTTATAACTATCAAGGACGGCTAAATGTATAATTCATAAGTGATTGTTTATTTAATGCATTTTGTCCTTTTTGTTTTTTAGCTGTTTGTTTGTGAAGATGAAGGCATTTTAAAATTTACTCATATATTCCATATTTTTAATTCAACATTTTACAAGATAGTTCTTCTCTGTCATATGACTCATGAATAATTTGGTGTGAATCTGAGCAGCATTTTATTTAACAATTCATATGAGCTTTTTAGGCACATGAATTATGCAACATTCTTTGGTGTCCACTGTAAATGTAACTTAGAAGGAATTTGATCATTTTTGGATTTATCATTTGAAATAAATGAACATTTAAAATGTCAATGCTCTTACAAAACAAAAGTGCATGTGAAGACCTTTTTCCTGCTCATCACAGCCTAACTAAAAAACAGTTTAAAAGTTGGTCAAGTATTATTCAAGTATTATTCCAGAGTTGCACACATTTGTTGGTCTTGAATTTGTGTTCAATTTTGTCTAATTCGATTGCAGTTCATGATGTTTTTTAAAAGAAAAGCATGAGACAAATGTGTGGCAAAACCATGATTGAACTGACCCATTTTTGAAGTCACATATATGTTTAAGCTCTTATGAAAATTAATCCTTTGTGGTAGGGTAGGAGTCCACCACAGAATCACAAAACAGAAGTTCATGTAAAGTATTAACACGAAATACCTACTTGGATAGAAAGCAAAATAACTTGTGAAGTTCAAAGGCACACCCTGAACAAATACCTGACTTATTTTAAAAAGGTAAATTGTTCTGTCACTTATAGATTTAGGATTTCATGTGATAGAATTTCCCTTGTTAAATAGATTTCCTGCCATAAAAATGCATTAGAGATGTTTTGAAGGTTTTTTCTTATTTTTATTTTTTTTGCTATAGATGAAAATTGTTTCTTTGAGTACTATGCTGTCCTTTGGCATTGAATTTTCACTCTTCAAGCTCTGTTAAAAATCAGAATTTTCTGTCATTCTTATTTACTTATTAAAACATTATATTTTCTGTGGAGACAAAAGTATTATATTGATTTGGACTTATCAAGAGATCATTTCCTGTGCACAAACATATCAGAGGTTTAGATTTTGCAATGTAGCTCTGGAACCAGCATCAGAATTTAGTTGTTTTTATATATTAATTGCTTCTTACCTGACATGGTGAAAGTCCTGTCAAATAAATTTTCCAGTCACAGTGTTTACAACAGTCTTCTGTGTAATCTCCTTTTGATTGATTCAGGATGTAATGCACTGGCTCATTAGCACACTGACCTGTGTGCATTCGTAATAAATGCATAATAATATTGTGTATATTTATTATATTCCAGTGTAAACATGAATGTGTTTGGATTAAAAAATTGCATTCAAGGTTCTGACTTCTTGCACAGTAAAAACTGAGAGAATTTTTTAAAGAGAAAGATGTAATGTAGTTCTAGTTATTTCCAACATTTCCTTTGCGATAAAATGTTTTATTTCTTTGCAAAGAGGATGTGAATTTATTTCAAATGAATTTTGAATCCTGCATATCTTAAATATTGTGAATGGGAAAGTAAATCATAATACTAGCTATAGATTTAAAAATGGGTAATGATTGATAACTAGTTGATATTTTTATGGTCTTTTTAATGTTAACAATGGGTTTTCTGCAGTGCAATATTTAATCTTCTTCAGCTCTAGCCAGTAAACAAAATGGATTCAGGCAAGTGTTACACCTAAAGCTAACTGACAACAAAAATTAAATTAAAAATGAGATGAATGAATACCTATGAATTATGGGGAAAATTTCTATGTTCAATAAATCAAAATTATGTTATAGGGAAAGAATAGATTATGTATAACCTTGATTACATCCTTTTTTCCCCCCAGTCAAAACTTGATCTTAGACCTGAGTTTCCTGAAGTCTAGTACTGTTTCTACATTGCTTCTTAGGATTTGATCAAAACACTAGGATAACCTTGAATTTACTTTCTTGAGCTAAAATTTGAATTGTTTTATTTTTAGTAATTATATTTCCCCCTGTGTATATTTGAGGGCTAACTGCACAGACACACGTATAGATATACTGAAAACCTATACACTGGCAAAATCTATTCTTGCAAAGATGAATTCCTAATCAAAGAAATGTCCATATTTGGAAGTATGTTGATGACAGTAAAGAAATACTTTTGATCAAATATAAAGCCATTTCTCCTTGTCCCTGCTCACCATCACCCCCACTCCCTGCCTACTCTCCACCAATTTATCCTCCTAAGATCAGCATGTTTAAGTTTCACTGAGAGTGAAAGCTCAAGGAAACTCTTGTCCAGTTTATTTCATTATTTGATGTTTGTTTACTATCTGGTAAGTTCAAAAACTAGAAATTAATATTAATATCTAGAAATTGAAAATTTATAGATATTGATTACTGTAGTATTTTAGCCTACATAGTAGTAGATATAGTTCTGTAATTGGACTAACATTTCCTGAAAGTCTGGTCTTCTTCCTCTGAGAATCAGATTACTCCCACCGTAAGGGCAGCCACGTTGCTTGCTCACAGACACAGGCCCCCAGAGAAGCAGAACATGTTTCCTAGCATAAATAGCACTGAAAAATTACCATGCTGTCATCTGGGGAGATGGTCTGACAATTGAAATAACCAGTGCAGTGCATTACAGAATTTATACAATGGCGACTTTTTCAGGACCTGTTTGCCTTGGATGTGGAACCCTATCGGTACAGTGGTGTTAACATGACTGGATTCAGAATTCTAAACACAGAAAACACCCAGGTGTCATCTATCATCGAGAAGTGGTCTATGGAGCGCTTGCAAGCACCACCAAAGCCTGATTCAGGTTTGCTGGATGGATTTATGACGGTATGAATACCAGTATTTGGTTACTTTTTTTATATGTTTGTGAAGTTAAAAAATAAAATATAACTTTTTGTTATTAAAAGTGTTTAGAGGTTAGTAACCAAATATTATTGTAAACATGAGTCAGAGAATAACTGTGATGTTTCTGTTAATATTTTCCAGATTGAATACATGATTATATTAACATTTTTCAAAATTACATGTACTGTATTTTTTTTCAAATTATAATGCCATATTCTAAATATCAGATTCACCTAATTTCCCTGATTTGCTGGTGAAAGTTTTTTATGGGACAAAAATCAACCTAATGAAAATTGTCTCTTTCTCTACATTTTCTGTCTTATTCATTTAAGATTCATTCATTAATAATGTGTACTTCCTAATATTTACATAAATATTTTAAAAAATATTTTATTAATATTATGAACAAGACCTCATTACTATCTTGTATACTTTCTGTTGTTTCAGATTCATCTGACTAATTAATCTGGTTGTTTATTTTAATTTTTTTTCCTTCCATTTTGCCACTAGTCTTTGGCCTCACTTCAGTTCATAAAAATCTCAACTATATTCCTGCAAACAAACTTTCATTGCTAGGTTTTGGTAAGTTTCTGCTCATTAGTTGGAATTCAATCTGGAATTATAATGTCAGGAAGGAAATTATTTTAAAAGATATCCTACATTAGGTCTGCTTTAGTCTTCAAATTTGTTGAAAGATTTTCCACTTTGGCCCCTGAGCAATTTAGGTAGCCGTGTTTTGTTTGGCTTTGTTTTTTATATTTTGGGAATCTTTTTTTTGTGGTTGTTATGTGTTTTTTTGTTTGGGTTTTTTTTAGGCTTTTCAAATTCAATTTCAAAAATAGAAAATTCTATTTCTTGAAGACAGATATCTTAGTAATATATCAGATGCCTAGATTGTGTTAATTATTCCACATAACACATCTAATCAACTTTTTTTTCTACTGATAAGATTTGATGATCTTATAGATATTAGGTAGTAAATTACAATCAATATTTTAATAAGTTTATTTTTTTTCTAGAAAATCACCCTTTTTAGGGAAAAATGCTTTTGTAATGTACTTGCTGTATATAATGATTTGGACGTGATAATTTGAAACATTTTAAATTTAATTTGTTTACTAATTTCCTTTCACTGCACTTTACAGATTGCATCACACAGCAGTTTAAAAGTTATATTGTTCATATCTCTAAATAATTTCAAAAAAGCAAGTGAACCCACAAAATATTAAAGTTGTGTGAAGCCCGCATCTGGTTTAGATATGGCTGTTACTTATTACTGTAAGTCATTGCTTCATGCTTCCTTGTTTGCATTAATACTTTCAATTCTTTTTTTCTTTTTACTTTTTTGAATTTAAAATTTGCATCACTTCTCATTCATTGTAGTTGTATATTTTATGTACTGATCAAAGATGTAACTGATCTCAGACCTTTGGATAGTTACCAAGATCAGTAGTGATAGTTATTTTTGTAAGAACATAGAGCCATGGTAAAAAATAATAGAATAATAAATATTGGAATAGAGTTCTGTGGGTCAGTTGCATGTTTTTAATCTCCTGTGTTGCTGTAAAGAAGGTGCTTTTCTCAGAAAACCTTCAGATGTGCAGCAGAATCCTATAATTGCTACTATAGGACTCCGTAAGAGTAATACTTTACATCATTTCTTTGCCTCAGGATAGAAAAGTATAAAAAAGTGCATGAAAAACATAGTGGCTTCTCCTCTGGACCCGTGAAAGCCCTCTATGCTACAAGTGGAACCAAGTGTTGATGCAGACTGTGATGAATATTTTATGGTCATTCTTTTTGTTGATTAAGCATCAAAATGTGCTTTGGTTACCTGGGTTTTTAATACCTGAGAGATGCAGATAGTATTTAAATTATATTTAAAGGGCTAATAATCTTGGCAAGCATTATGATTTTACAGAGTTTTTTTGATCTGGTCCTTAGATACAAGAAATCAACCACAGCGTGTCCATTTGGATGGTGTGAAGGAAAGTCAAATCACGATGTCATTGCACAATGTTCTGTCTGTGCCCAGAATAAAATAAACCATTTTATTGACTTATTATCAGGGAAGTTGTAAAATAAGTGTGTAAAATTTGACTTTCATTCCACCATTCATGTATATTTAAAGTCAAAAATGGACTTGGAAATCAAAGACTCTTCACAGATATTGGTGCTATAGAGTACTCTAACTGATCTGGGCTGGAAATGTGTTTTATTTTCACTGGTTGATAATGACTACAGCTTAATCAGAAAAAATTAGCAAGAAGACTGCTTAGTGGGAATGCATTCAGCTGGAACCACACAGCAAATGCTATTTAATCAGGTTTAAAATACCTAAAACTTGTTCCAAGTAAAAATCTGAAGTTTGTATAAAGCATTTAGAGACCTCAGTGAAGACTAACTCTTTTCTGGTGGTGTAAAAGCAGGCGGTTATGAATTGCAAAGTTTTTAAGGTCCAGTGGTGTTTGTGTAAAGTACTTCTACCCCAGATTTTTTCACCATGTTGACTTTGCCCTTATGACAGTTAGAACTATCAACGTAATTCTGATATTGCTTTTCCTTATTTTTGATTCATAGAGTTCCCAGTATTAATTGTTGTTTCAAGGTCTTTTCTGTAGGCTTGTTTAATTGTCTACCTAGTATATCATTCTTCTCCTAATTATTTTACCTTTTAGCATCTTAATGGAATAAAACGTTGTTATAAAATTTCCTGGAT
Source organism: Euphonia xanthogaster (assembly GCA_034509185.1). NCBI lineage: Eukaryota > Metazoa > Chordata > Aves > Passeriformes > Fringillidae > Euphonia > Euphonia xanthogaster. The sequence continues at coordinate 71,792,468 of JAYDZK010000169.1, read as the reverse complement.
CCTATTGAGTTCAATTATGATAGTTTTTCCTTTATTTCTAAGCTGTTCCTCAGCACAGCTCTGAAAAAAGTGATGGTTTAGCACAACTGAGGGGAAAAGTGATCAAAATCAAATTTTCAATCACATTTCACTCTCAGGGTTTCTTAAGGATTACTTTGTATGGACTTTGGAAAAAAAAATTAAACTATTCAATCAATGCTACCATATTGAACAATTCTAGTAATAAATGTTTACTTATTGGTACAGCAAAGAAAATAAATGCATTCTATGATTTAGGAAAGTAACTGCAGTACGGTTGGCTGTGTTTTTTCCATGGCTCCAGAAAATCTGTAGAAATGTTGAAAATTGCTTGCCATATTGTTTCAGGCTATTCACACTTTGCACAGTCTTCTTGAGATAAAAGTGACTGTGTAAATGTTTATAAAAAATATTTCTTTTAAGGGCTAAACTAATTTATACTAAAGAAAAATGTGGATGTACTTTTAATATGATACATGGAAGTCCTGTGGAAGACTCACTGGTCTACTCTGATTGAAGACACTTTTCTAACATCATTCACATACTTATAGAGCTAATTAGTGCATTTGATGGTTCTTTCATATTTCTTAATATCTGAGGACAATCAAAATGGTACTTATCCTCATAATGTAGAAATAATAATCAAAATGTATTGGTATTCAAGTGTATTTGTATTCTTTTATCTGTCACACACTTGCGCAGGTGTGCATGTGCACACGTGGTATAGCTTACTAAGCTACTTAAATAGTTGTATTTATTTCTTAAATTTGCAATCTCCTTTTTATTTTAAGTATTCTCAGTAGTCTTGTATTTACTTTGACCATTTTTTTTGTATTACCATACTCTTACTAACCAGGAATAAAGAAAATATAGTACCTATAAAAATAAACATCACATGAAACTGGGACATGCCATGGCTGTAATTTCTTATAATAAAATTACAGGAATTTTTACAGTAACAATTTTGCCAGAGGTAATAAGCCATGCCTTTAGAAAACTGCAGAAAAAATGAAGAGTCAAAGACCAAACTGCAATACCTTATCTCTCTTGCTAGTGGAATTAACTGTATCTAACATTTCAGTATCTATTTATCGTTGTCTTCTTGCTTCTTCCTGTTACTTGAGTGGAAAAAGCCAAAGGAAACAAAAAATGTGGTTTTGTCCATTTTAAATCCAAATCTGGGGGCTTTTTTCAGACTAGGAAAACTTTTAAATTAATTCTCACTTGATCCTGCTCTCCTGACTTAATTCAGCAATGCATGTAAGCGAGTTTTTTTTTTTTTTAATTTGACTTCTTGCGTACTTCTGAGTAAAATCCAGAATGGCTGCTCTGCCAAAATGAAATGGGCAAACATTGATTCATTCACGCATTTCCCTGTTTCTCACCACCTATTCTGACTTGTTTGCAGTCCAAAAAGCTGATATTTTCCTGATATTCCACTGATATTTTCCACCAACTTTATACTGAATTCTGAAATTTGAAAGTGATTGGTACTCAGCAACCATTTGAACAGTATGACTTGGCATTAATAAAACCACATTATTTTTCAACCAGATTATGATTTCTTCTGGAAAAATTAACTTATGAGTTAATAAAGCCCCCAAACATACCATAATGAAATTAAAAAAAAAAAATAAGTGTAACTTCAGCTGCTTTTTTTCCTTAAAAAGTTTAGATTTGTAGGGGTTCACCCTTATTGTAGCCTGGAGTAAAAAAATCAACTTTGAACTTTCCAGTAAAATGGAAAAATGATAATTATTATGACAATATTTTTATTAAGTTCTAACAACATTGGCATCTGTACTGTATAAGTAGAAAAAATATTCTGGAAAACAGAGGGGCAACATAGTATTTTAAAGAAATTTTAGTATACTTCACTTACTGAGTCTGTACAAGTATTACACAGAAAGAAGAAAAAACCCACAAAACCCTGAGCATAAATACACTTCCACATTTATATATGACAACCATGATTCACGCCAAGCAAAACAGAGCATAAATAAAGTGTTATGAGTTCAGAATTCTTTTACTCTTCAGCTATTAATCTTCACAGTTTTCTGTGCCTCCAGTCAGAATTTAGCATGCATAATTAAGATGACCTAACAAGCCCTGCTGCTTAATTAACATAAAGTTTTCCTTACTAATTGCTTTTGCCTATCATCCAATTCAGCTCTCTACTTTCTTCTTATAAAGAAAAGAGTGGTTTTTTTTTTCTATTCTGCTTATTAATTCTATTCTTTAATGCCCTCTTTAGTAGCTATATATGGGAGGTGCAGAGAAGCACTGTGGTATTTCTTGAATGCAAGAGCCAAGGTCAATATTTAGGTGTTTACCCCAGAAAAATCAGAGTTTGCAGCTGATGCGTTTTGTGTACTGCTTGGCGGAATTGGAGCATTATTTTGTTGAGCATTTTCTCTTTTCACTCCTAATTATTTTTGCCTTTTTTTCTTTTGTTAGTTTCTCAGTTAATGAAAGTGATTGTTGAAAAAAAACCCTGAAATTTAGAATGATATTAAATACTGTTGGCAAAATGCTAGAGCTTTTTTATATGCAGAACGGATTTATGGTTCATTTCTGCACATGGGATTTTCATTTACTTAAAACAGGAGATGAAATTTTATTAATTAAGTTTTGAAAATTTTAAAGCTGGTGTATAGACTTCCTCAGATAAGGAAAATAGATTCAATGGTGTTTTCTTTAAGTGCGTAACTGCAAAGAAGAGGCAAAGATCATGAAGAGAGATTCTAAAACCTCCGTAAATTGTCCTTAATTGAAGGAATGTACAAATGTATTTACTCATAGAGCTGTCTAGGAAATTCATTTTGAAACTAGCCATTTTAAGGGATACAGTAAAAATCCTGAAGTTACAATTCCTTTGGTATTTGAGAATGAAAATGAAAGAGAGAATAATGTTGGATTTGTAAATGTGTAGATATTTTTCCCTAATTAGCTCTCCACATTTGCACACCTAAAGGCTTGGGAGATGCATTTATAGTATATATTCTTTGTTTGTTCTCTTTTTCCCCTGATTGTAAGAAAGCCTCCAGTAAGCAATCTCTCTATGTCTAAACCTTATGACTGTTTTGTAAAATCTAATTTATCTGAATGTTCTCTTTATTAGCTTTGTGGATATGTTAGTTTAATATTCTCATAAATTTTGTTGAATTCAAGGTCAAGCCAAAGAATTGCTAAAAAAAATAGTAAAACAGTGAGTATAGGTGGACAATAATGATGTATTTTCAGTTGCAATAAATCAATGTGCTCAAAAACCCTAAAACCTTGTGAGGAATTGGACAAACACACGAAGATCACGTTAAATGGCCATCTGTAATCAGGTGAAAGAGCACATTAATCAACAGATTTCTCTGGCTTATTTTTGGCTAAACTATCTTGGTTAAACTACCAATGTTGGAAGGGATACTTTTTCTGCGTTATAAAGTTTGGAAGGATTAGGAGAGTAATGGCCCTGAAACCAGGACACCTGAAGTTGATAGAACTGTCAGTAATATAAACATCCAAAATTTACAAAAGGTGATTCAGTGCTTCTCCATGATATAACCAAGGCTTAATTATTTTTTTCATGAAAGAAATAAATAACTCCTATGTCAAATAATTTGACTTAAATAATACTGAGGGCACTGTTATAGTGTACTGAAAGCTAAGTGTAAATTTCCCAGATTCTTTGCTCTACTTAAAAACAAGCAAGCAACAATGAAAAACCCCAAGCAAAAACCCAATCCAACCATCCAAAGAAAAATTAATCTCACCCCCTCACATCGCAGTAATTTTAATCTAACTCTTGCTAATCCATTTTAATCAAGATTTGGGGAAACAGCATGAGCCAAGGAAAAGCATGAATTTAAATAAAGTGAAGTTGTGATAAGTGTAGGTATTAGAATTTAACTAAAACAGAGTTAAAACAATGCTCTTAATTACTGACTCAAGAAATCAGGGAGACAGAAAACTGGAAATATACTCTATTAGCATTATTATTATTTTTTATGTTTAGTTCAATGTATTTTTTCACCTAATATTTTTCTACATTAATTTCATAGCTTATGATCTGTGGTCTCCAAAATCCATTTTTTTTTTTTTTTTGCATGCATCATAAAGGAAGAAAAAAAATTATGGTGTAGTTCAGGGTTTTCTCTCTTGAGCTTGTCTGACTTTTTTTATCCATTGATTCCAGTATTTTCAGTGACAGTACAAACTGTCAAATAGCTTGATACAAATTAGTAATTTAGTTTTCCTAATAGTAAAAGGATATTTGTGAAGCTTCAATCTCTTATCTGCACACGACAATATGGAAATAACAGATGTGTTTGGAATAGCTACTTAAATAATAATTTAATAACTGCTATCAGGTGCTGTGACTGGACAGGAGAATTTGATGAGAAGAAGATGCTGTTAAGGCTCCTGAGGGTGAAAAGATCAATAAAAATAAAAAGAAATACTTGTAACAGAAATACAGTCTTGGATTCTGATTTAGAGCTTCAAAGAGGATATCTTCTTATGTAGACAGCTTTATAATTATCCCTTTAGCTAAAAGAATTTTCTGGATTTGCTGATGAGATGTGTTTAGTAACAGTGTAGCAGCAAATGTGTACTTCAAAGGAAATACTAAACAATTACTCATTAATGCATTACAAGCTAAGAATCTCCCCTAGGCACAGTTAATTTTGTGAGTTTAAGGAGGATGCGGGATTTCATGCTGTAAGATGTTTTAGAAATGATTTGTCAGCTATTTTGGGAATTAATTGCATTATTAAATATTTGAGTACTGTATACAGTAACTTTTAGAATTTTAAGAGACAGGATAGATCAGAAACCTATCATCTTATCCCAAAGGAAAGCTATGCACAAGTGCTGTATAACATTTAGCAGAAATTGCAGTTTCTCTTCCATGGAAGATTTCTTTGAATTCTTCCAGATGTGGCTTGAGGATGTATGTACATATTTTTAAATATACTAAGATTACCACTGCTTTATATCATGCTTTCATGTTAGCAATCTCATGCTGCTATGTCTTTATGAAGCCATAGATGGAACTCAGTGTAACAGCAAGTAGGGAAATGGCAGAGCTTGTGCAACCTGCAGGATGTCCTACACAGTGCAGAAGAGTAGCTGAAGCATAGGTTGCTTTTTGAGATAAGAACTTGGGTGTCTTTTCTCAGGAAATATGCAGGTGTCTGCATTGCATGAAATTTAGTCTGAGGACTGCAATTAAGAAACCGTAATCTATCAAAGACTACGTTTCTAAAGAAGAGCAATGAAGCTGGTGAAGGGTCTGGAGCACAAGTTTTATGAGGAGTGTATTAGGGAGCTGGAGCTGTTTAGACTGGAGGGAAAGAGGCTCAGGGGAGACCTTATTGCTCCCTACAACTGCCTGGAAGGAGGTTGTAGACAAGGGGGTGTTGGTCTCTTCTGCCAAGCAACAGAACAAGAGGAAATGGCTTCAAGTCATCCCAGGGGAGGTTTAGATTGTGTACGAGGAAAAATTTCTTCCCAGAAAGGGTGATCAAGCAGTGGAACAACCTGCTTAGAGAAGTGGTGGAGACACCATCCTTGGAGCCATTTAAGTCTTGTAAATATGGCACTTAGGGACATGGTTTAGTGGTGAAATTGGCTGTGCTGGATTAATGATTGGATGATATTAAAGGTATTTTCCAACCTAAGCAATTCCATGATACTATGAAGACATTTTTCTTAGTATATGCATGCTGAAATTAATTTTAATAGCTTATGTATATGCTATGTTTATTGTAAATTTTCAAGAAAAGTGAACCAAAAGAAAGATTTCTTTCATTCTCTTTCTTTGCTATTACTTTTAGAACTTGCCTTGAGGGGCAGAATAACTAGAACTGATAATCAGTGGACTTATCTGCAGGAATTTACTCTAAGAATCATTATGGCTACCACTGTAGGATGTGGAGCAGTGACAGTGTAAGCATGCTAGGTTAAGCAGCAATGTAAATAATATAATTTGTGGAGAAATGGGACCATCAATTTAGCCTTTATTGTGTGCTTATCAGCTTCACAATGGCACTGCCTGTTAGGACTGGCAATGTACTGCAATTAATAGTGACACTTAGAAGTATGTTCTGGGTAAATCCTTGCTCTTTGGAAATCAGCCTATGGGTAATTTGGCTAACATTTAGTTTGCTACATGCATTCCAGGCTCAGATTGGGTAAGCAGATGAAGAGCTAGCACTTTTAAATTTTTATTTAATTTTAAAGTGGAGTATTAAACACTACATACTGCAATGGAGAGGAAAAGAGTGAAAATCATATGTAAATATTTGTCTCTGAATATTCAGGTCATTGTTTTGGATGTTGTTTGGTAGACTGGAACAGTCTTTATTCATTATATGATTCTGATATATTAAAACCAAGAATATGCTCTTTCTATCTGTTACCAATTAATATTTGTTAATTACTGGACTAGTTGACAGAGCTGGTAGAAATACACAAGCCCTAGGAATACCACGTTCTGTGCTGAAGACCTGTATCTGCTTGAATTTTTTGCTTTTTTCTTTTTTTTCCCAGTTTCCAGATATTTATAGATTTATCTCTGATAAAAGATATTGCTTTCCCTAAGTTTTGCTTATCTCAAGTCACATCACACTTTCTGCTTTTAAGGGGGTTCATATAGTACATATTGACTTCATGGGGACTTTATTATAAAGACCAGATATGTAGTTATTTCTTAAATTAATTTTCCTAAGGGATAATATTATTTCCTGTCCAGATCATCATGAGAACATTATTTCCTGTCCAGAACATCATGAACACTATTTTAGAGCTTTAGAGATTCACAGGATATTTTGCTTGGCCTCCAACCTTCTGACCCTTCAGAAGATTAAAAGTCTTCTAAAAGTCCAAATTCATGTCTGCCCACCTTTAGTAAATATTTTGTTTTTTCATATTTCAAATTATGCTATATGCTTGACATAGTCAAGCCTTAAGTAGAATTGTAGCAGTAAATGTACTTTCCACTTAAGGAGTCTAGAGGGAATAGAAGTGCCACAAGCACACGTACAGAGCTGTTAAACAGTGCCTAGGAAAATTCAAGCACCCGCCCAAATCTCCATGAGAATACCTTTATGCCAGGCTGGAAACAAAATTAACATGCTTTCATTTATATATTTTCTCTGTGAACATGAGGCCTCCACTCTCCCAAGTCACATTGAGCTTAGGAGATAGGTGAGAAACATACTGGATGCACTAAAGAGAATTGTCATGATGTGAAACACAGATTTCAGATTTAATACTCCCTCTTGCTTAGGCCTGTGTATATGCATAGTATTTTAATACTAGTGATAATGCTGTAACCTAATTCAGATGATGAGAATCTCTGCAATTTCCTGGAAATAAATACTAAAATTTCAGAATTTCCTTATTTTGATCCTGAGTATAATTTGTTCAAGCCTTGTGGTGAATGCTACTGAGAAAGCATTATTTTATAATGTATATTCTATGCATGAGGTTTCTATATATATTGCTCTTGAAAACAAAATATCGTTTTATCTGTTTGGCATATGTAGCAATAGATGTGTTAACCATTCTATCTGTTTATTGAGCTGTTGATTGAGGCCTCAGTTCAACAAAATGTTCACTGTGTTTTTTTGCTGAAAAAGAAGTGCAAAGCTTGCCAAGTAGTTCTGCTGAAGTCAAGTGGGCTACTTTGACACGTCACGTGAAGTATATAATTTGTTTAAAAGGGACTTCGAAGGTCACTCATAAAAAATGTTTGATGTAAGTTACTTTGTCACATTTCTTCGCTTTTGTATTTTGAGGAAAGAATGAGAGAGAATTTCAAGGTATTTCTCATGGCGAGGAACAATTTTTTTCAATGTTTTCATGATAGCAGACATAGTTCAGAAAACACCATTTTTCAAATTATGGATGCCTGATGACATGATTGTTCTCAGTGTTGTCTACATAAAAGAAACAGCATGAGACTTTAGATAGCTTTAGACTATTTTGGATTTCTTCACCTTCTGTTTGCTTAAAATTCAGGATGGTTATTCTGATGCAATTCCAAAGTTTGAGTAAGATTGTAAGTAGAATCCAAATAAAAATAACTCTGTATTTAAAAGAATAATCTTCTCTTCAAGATTATTGAAAATAAGCAGTGTTTTCACTTGTTAATCTTCAAATGATAATTTTAAAAACCCCAAATTTTTTGTTACAGTGCTCATTATTTCTGTTATAGTCCTTTGGGTCCTTCACACAGTGGGATTCATCTTACCATGAGAGCTGGAACTAGGTCTTCCTGAGTAGACAGTTTTGCAGGGCTGTGCATGTAGAATTTAAGCCAGCTGGAGGACTGCTAGCTAGTTATTTAATGAAGCTGACAGACTAATTTAGAAGGTGATGTCCACAATATTTCCTGACTGGTCTATTCTGAATTCGGCTGAAAAACTCATCTGAGAAACCTACAGACATTTTTTGGCCAATGATGAATTTTGCAGAATCACAGAACAGCCCAGGTTTGAAGGGACCTTGAAATATCTTGTCTAACATTTCATGGGAAAGGGAGCTACAGTATACTCTGTCCAATTGTGTCTTGAAAATCTTCAGTGGTGAGAAGTTCATCATATCCCTGGGGAGGTTGTTCCCTTGCTTGTTCTTGCTGTAAACAAATTCTTTCTCAAGATGAAGCCTTTTCCAGTGCATCTTCTTCCCATTGTCCTTTGTCCTCCTCAGGTGGGTCTTTGCCAAGAAAGAGTCTCTGTCCTCTTTGTAGCTGCCCCTTTAGTACTGAAACACTGTGATGAGATCCCTCCTAAGCCTTCCCTTCCCCAGTGAGAAAAAACCCAACTCCTTCAGTCTTCTCTCAGAGCGCAGGTTTCCAGTCCTCTGATCATTTTTTTGGTGATCCTTTGGACTCTATCCATTGTGCTTGAGTATTTTTTAAATTTTTAATAATGGGGATCATAACTGGACAGGGTACTTCAGATGCAGCTTGACAGATGTTGAGTAGAGCGGGATGACCTCATCTCTGTTAGTAATGACCCTGTGAATGCAGCCCAGGATCCAGTTTTCCCCTGCTACTGCAACACCTTGTGGCTGGCTCATCTTCAGCTACTTGTCCACAAGGACCTCCAAGTCCCTTTCAGCAAGGCTGCTCCCCATTCATGAAGATTCTAACCAGTACTGCCTTCTTTGATTATGTCATCTCTGCACTATTTCTTAAATTGCATGGTAAATTGAGTTGGATAAATTTGTTTTCAACATCTAGTTGAATATAGAAACTTAAATACTGACATACCACTTTCCGTTCAAAGACCATGTCATTCATGTAAGTTCTTCAGCCTAAGGTTTGTTACATGATCATGACTTGCAAAACTGAAGTCAATATTCATGGAAGGAGAGAATTCTGTCTTGGATGAAAGACTTATAGCAGCATCTGGGAGCAATTAGAAAAGCTTCATTTTCTTTGACACAGTTAGGTCGTCATATTGTCCAAAGCAAAGATGTGCTTAATGATTTTGATTAGCCTCGATTTCCCACAGTTTGGAAATTAACTAGGAAAATAATAACACAAAATTATTTTTTAAAATTGAATATTCTTCTTTTATGTTTGTACAAATAGGGTTCTCTGCCTTAATTTACTGGGTAAAATTTAATTTTCTTGATGAAATATTCTAGATGAAAAAAATGAAATTTATCTTAGGTTGCATCAGAGAGTGTTGTCTCTGTGTTTCTTTTAGCAATGAACATGCTTAGATTTTTTTTTTACTTTACTGTTCCACATTTGGCCTATTCATTTACTAAATACATGTCTTAAATAAAGATCATTTAGAGAAAGACACCAGCAATGTTAGAAAATTACTTTGAAACAATTTAGATGTGAAGATCTTGAAAGATGTTCTTTTTAGATGGAAAGTAAGTCATATGGGCTCAAGTGCAGCTGAGTTATATAAAGCAAACTTTAATTTGATTTATTTATAAACCGGAAAATAAGGAGCTTTACAGGTAGGTTTACGAAGCTGAATATAAAGCTTGAGTTAAGAAAAAATACTTTATTTAGCTAGGAAAAAAAAAATATTGGTATTTATAAAGACATTTTAAAATTATTGTAAAAAGTAAATTATGAATACAATTTTTCTGGAGAAAGAGGAAAGTGTGAGAACTGCATTATTTTCTGCAACCACATAAAAGAGTGTGTGTATTCATTTAACAAAATCATTTGTGTTTGGTTAGAAATGGAATTGTTTTTTAATTATAGAGAAGTTACTCCGAACTTGATAAAATCAAACTATCATTTAAGGTTCATTCCTAAAAATAAAAGCTCAACAAAACTCAGATGGGATATACTTGGAAATATACAAGTGAGAGATGAATATAGTTAAACTGTAAAGTGTGGAATGCCATAATAAAGTGTATGATACTGAAGTTTAGTTTGGACATTAAAAAAATGAGGAAAAACATATTGGTAGAAAATCAGTGAGTTATATATATATATATAGACACACACATATATGTCCCTCTGTGTGTGTGTGTGTGTGTATGTGTTGGGTTTTCTTTATCTTGTGGATACAGGCATATGTTCCTTTCACATTTCAGAAAATAGTTATTAAGCATTGGAACAGGCTTCAGAGGGAAGTGGTTGAGTCACCATACCTGGAGGTATTTAAAAATGTAAATCTGGTGTTAAGTGACATAGTTTAGTGGCTGGGCTTGTTGGTGCTAAAGATCTTTTCTGAGTTAAGTGGTTGTATGTTCTACATTGAGTGTATTCAATGCTGTTGGATAGAATCTGAGTGTCAGGGACCTGTATTGATTTTCAAGTAAGATCAAGGGAGAAAATCCATCAGTAGAGCAGTGGGAGATAAAGCACCACCAGGAGAGACTCTTTACTATCTGAACACTAGGTATCATATTGGTTAGAGAAAATTATTGAAGGTCTTTTTCTGGGAATATAAATTAGCAGTAAGCAAGATTGTCAGAACTGAGGGGCTGGAGCACTTGTGCAATGAGGAGAGGTTGAGGGAACAAGTCTGAGGAAAGGAAGGTCTCTTAAAGACCCAACAGCATTCCACTAACATCTGCGGGGAGATTATGAAGAATAAGAGACAAGATATTCCCAGCAGTGCATGGCATAAGCATGAGAGCAAAGGCATAAACTGAAAGGAGAGAGATTTTGGCTGGATTTAAGGAAAAATGTTTTCACTGGAAGAAAAGTAAAGGAGTGGAAAGGATTGCACAGGGAGGTTGTTGTAGTCTCCATCCATGCAGGTTTTCAAAATCAGATAAAGTTCTAAACATGGTGTCTATTCCTAGAAGGGATGCTGAAAACAATGTCAAAGGTGCAAGGTGTTGGACTAGGGAAGTCCTGTGGTGTCTTCATCTTGAATTGCCTTATGATCTTTATTTTATACTCAATAACTGTGGCTGTCCTCTGAGAGGTTAATCTCCAGTATCTCTGAAGAGCGCTGTTAGATCTGAGAGAGCCTCTTCATAAAGAACAGCAGCTAAGAGTTATGAAATCAAAAACCTTCCTCATATTCATGATGGATTGTAGCTTGATCACACAGATACAATACAGTTTGTAAACCAGAGTACCAATGCTTAATTTTCTTCTAGAACTTGCCCTCGTATTTTGGGAGAAGAATCTGTGTTTCTTCCTGCAGGTTTTATTAATTTTAGTCTTAAGGGACATGTGAATTTTTCAAACTCCAAGAAAATCTCATCTAATATAGTGTGGTCTCAAATACAATTTTTAGGTTTACACAATATCACAGAAGGTGTGTTAGAATATATCAGTCAAGGTATTATCAGACTAATGCTAATACCTAAATATTCTGTGAACAGATTTGGTAAAAGAAACAATACAGTGATAGTCATCTCTCTCCTAGAAGCCTCTAAAATGTGCTTTTGCTAGATATTTACAAGGCATGTTGGTGAGCTTTTAAAGAAAGTTGAAATTGGTGATCATTACAGCTATGAATTCACACAGACATGATTATGTCCTAAACAAATAAACTTTTAAAGTGCTGAAAAGGGTCCAAGCATTTAAAATAATGAGCACACCATTAAAAGAATGAGAAACCTAACAATTCAGGTTTTGGTCAGAACATGACTAGTTTGATGTATTTTAGTATAAGGAGAATCATGAATTCAGCTTGTCTCTGCTGCACAGACATAGGTCAATGTGCCTGTCTCCTTTTTGCAGCTGTTGAATTGGCAACCTTCCAGAAAACTTGGTGGCAAATCATGTAGAACCTTTCCAGGAATGACTAGTGGTCTGCTAAGTTTTCCAGTGGTGACTTGGCATATTCAGACATATTCTTTAATGGTGGCAGGCATGTCTTAGGCTTCATTTGTTTCTGTCTGCAGATAAACTGCCCAGAGAGCAAGTTTAATATCCTTTACCTGAGCTTCAGAGTGAACTGTACATACATACCTCCTAATGAAGAAGATGCCTAAACAGTATGTGTGGAATTTGCCTCTCCTAACTTAATCCATGTAAAATACAAATGTCTAGTAATTGCTTATATTACCTTTTCAGTCAGGAAAAATTTTCCTTTTTATAGGAAAAATAGTGAAATTTTTCCTAAAACAGCTGCATAGACTGCATTACTGAAGAGGAGTCTACAGGGAGCCTAGGTGATTGATTGGCCATTTTAAGTGGCTGAACTTAGAAGAAATTATTCCTTTCTGATGTATGTGAGTTTTGCACATACAGATGTCTACATAGTTTTTATTTTATTGTTCTTTGACATTTGGAATTGTGTTTACAGTTCTAATCTGCCTTGCCTGCAGCTGTAAGGAGATACTATTTAATAAGGACTATATTACCTTGGTGCCCTATTTTTAATCAGTTATTACATGTACACCAAGGTGGTAATGTATTTTGACAAAATAACTAAAAATGCACTAAGAATACAGTAGGATCTTTAAGTACATAGCATTACTTGTTTTGTGCCTAAAGCACAGGAACATTGCTGCTTTTAAGGCTGGTCAGTTTTCGGAACTCTCTCAACCTATCCAAGAGTGTGTTTTCATTGTTATGAACTCTTGCAGATATTTCCCCCACTGAAAGAACTTGACAATTCATCTGTTTGGCTAGGACTCAGGTGGCAAAGTTAATGACCATACCAAGAGCTGTGTACTACACTACTTCCTTCCTGATGCTATTTAGTGAAGACTGTCACTCCTTACCTGTTCAGATCAACCTGAGCATATTTTGCAGAGATTTGATGAAATTGTCTCCGTGTTGCTTTCTGTAAATCTAAACGGTTTCATTCTTGATAGAGATGGAAAGAGGGAGGAAATAGGTTTGAATTCTTAAAACAGATATAGCAATGTTGAATGTCAGAAAAGTAGACAAACCTCCAGAACTTTGGGGTTGATATGTCCCTAATTGTATATAGAGTACTAAAACTGTTTATGAAGTTCCTTAGCATTTTCAGATTAGCCAGGGCCTGCTCTGCAGAAGCAGAACTTCATGGGTCAATTTATTTGTTTTCAATATATCTTTTCATTGTGTGAACAACAACAGAAATACAAACGTTGTTTAGGTTTTTTTTATTTTTACCAAACAAACCCAAACCAAATAAAAACAAAAACAACAAAAAGAAAAAAAAAAATATATATTCTATCACTAGTATATCAACTTCATATGACCTGGAGGTTTCCAGCTAGCAAGATAATATTATTTGCCTACATCTATTTGTGATTTAGTCCATTCAAGTAGTGTCCTGTGGGAGGGCAAACAAGGGGAGAAATTTTTTTTGCTGAGTAAGTGTGAGCCATTAAATAGGTCAAGATTAGATACGAGTCCTTCAACAGCCAGTAATGGAACAGAATTAAGTCTTTTGATTTCACCAGGTAGTTGAATGTACTAATGGAGGCACCATGCTGGGAAAATGTACATTTTCTTTGGAATTTCTCATGGAGAGGTGATTGCACATTATGATATAAATAGATGTGCAAGATGCATAGGCTTTTTCTGACAGAAAATTAAGGCCCCCTCTGCCAGACAACGGCTCACTGGAAGAATGTATTAGTAGTGAAGTAAAATTTGAAAACAGATTCTTTCCTATTTAATAGTCCATTGACTTTCCTCCTAGAGCTGTTGTCCCCAGCCTGCCTACTATGGTCTTTATTTTCATTCCCTAATCAAGCTCATGCTGTTTTAATATGACTTGGGAAGATTATTGTATAATTGCATTATACATGCAACTGTTTTATTCAGTTTGGTCATCCATAAATTCCACCTTGTCTTCTGTATAAGTTTCAGTATCTTCTGGTATCCATTTGTGTCTCCAAACATTTAATATTCCCTGGATAGTTCTATTATGTGACTCTAAAAGAAGGGCATTCATAATTTTTTTTTTGTAATTAATTACTGAGCTTTTAGAAGGATAAAGACATTAATGTTGCTTCTGAAACTGCATAAAATTATTACTCTTTATGGTATAAGGTGAGCTGATACACTATTTTCAAAAATGAAAAATAAAATCTGATTAAGATGTTCTTTTCTTTGTAGTGCTAAGTTTCTTACTCTTCTGCTGGTATTTCTGACCAGAAAAATGATTTTCCTATTTTTCTCTCAACTACAATAGCAAAAGCTCTCCTTTCTTAGAAAGCTGTATTCTGAAAAAAAAAAATTTCTATCAGTCCATGAAAGATGCTTGGAGTAAAAGGCATAAATAATCTCCATGTATCAAATAACACAGAAAAGTAGATGTTGTCCATCATGAGTGGAATAGATATTCTCCTACTGTGTGTATTAAACTTTCTGCCCTAGTTTCTTTATAAAACCTACCCATTAATCGCTAACTGATATTTTATTGTAAAATCAGACTTGCCTTGGTTTACAATATAGGAAAAACTGTGATTAAGGCTCTGTAGTTTTCAGAAGTATGCATAGTAAGGAAGGGACTGTATCTAGAGTAACATAATAAGTAGATAACAGGATTTTAGTAAACATAAATCTATAGAATTGTCAAATGGTTTGTGTTGGCAGGGACCTTCAAGGCTCATTTAGTCCAACCCTGCTGCCATAGGCAGAGACATCTTTCACTAGGGTGGTATGCTCAAAGCACCATCTAACTTACCCTTGAACACTTCCAGTGAAGGGGCATCCAGAACATGCCTAGGCAACCATTCCAGTGTCTGAACAACTTCATTGTAAAGAAATTCTTCTTTATTTCCAGTCTAAATAATTGTCTTACAAATTGCTGTGAGAAACATCCTTTCTAAATATATACAGGTATTCTAAATTCTGAAGTCCAGTCAAATTGTGTTATATATGTATATAATGGGTCATAATTAAAGATTTGAATGGAAACAATTACAAAGTGCAAAGTCCTTTCAGAAACATGTGATGTGTACTCCTTTGTAGCCCATGCAGTTTTAATTCATAATCCATATGTAGTTTTAATTCTGGTACCTGGGCATAGGAAGTGTCTTTCCTTTTGGCTCCTGCAGAGCTGTAAACTGGGCAAGAAGTAAAGAGCAGGTGCACAACTCTCTTTTTGACTGTGAATTTCTCACTAGGGAGAAAGTAATTTGAAGCATAGAACTGAATCATAGAACCTGATAGAGTATAATCTGCACAATTTCTCTGATTTTCAGTGCTTCATTTGGGATGCTTCTCTATCTAGAGATTGTAAACCCACTGAAATATTTGTCTCCTTTAATACCTACATATTATTTTTGTTCTATGCCCTCTCTTTAATACGTTTCTCATGCCAGTATTTAGATCTAGTTTTAGATTACACCTACTCCAAAAATGCAACTTTAAATACTCAGAGTAGGTTTTTAAGATGTATAATTTGTCTCTTTGGCAGTGTAAATTCAATGATTTCTTGTAGCACTAAAGGTAGTAGAGATTAACTCTTTTCACAAAGAAAAATACTCAGTACATAATAGACTTTTTACTGGAAGTAAATCTTCAGTTACATTAGTGTTGCCTTTATGAACAATCTTTTAGTTGTTGTGAAAGCTAGTGATTTCACTTTGGAGAAATGGAAATAATTTGGGAAAACCTGTTTGGTAGATAAATTATTTCTATGTCTATTAATAAATATATACAATGTGCTGAGACATAAATTAATTTGTACTTAAATGAGCATGAAGCAACAATCATTCATTGAACTTTAATGGGTATCAATACCCACCCATTAGTATGGATTAGGGATGCAGAAATCAAATTTATATTTTCACAATGGCTTAAAGAAAATTTTGAAAAATCTCTAATAAAGATTTAATTAGAGTGAATTTACTATTTCAGCTACTTAAAAAAAAGGTGTTCTTTTTGTTGTGATTGATATTTTTGTTTCTCTTAGACATCATGGATTTTTTAAATTGATTTTTTAAGATAAGATGATGCTCATGAAATGGAGATCGGTTCTCTTCTACACATGGTCTTTCAGAAAATGGCTAGAATTGTGGTAGATTTAAGTTCTAAGCGTTCATGTAGTATGAACCTAGCATCATACACTTAAGCAAGGAATTTAAGACAAACACTGCGATATACCATATGTATTCTTCCTTGGAGAGCTGAATTTCATCACGTTTTTGGATTTAAATGCTTATGTTACTAATAATTGCTTTGGCTTTTCTTTAAATTCTTGTTTTCTACAAAGAAGAGGGAACTGTTTGCAAAGGCAGATGTTTCTCATGAGATAAAGAGAAAATAAAGGAATAAAGCAGACTCAGAATTAACTTTGCACTTCCTCCTGGTGGAGTGGCAGTTGGAAGTGTCAGAATTCTGTTGTATGCATTTCCTATAATGCATTGCCCTCTTAGCAATATTACTTTGACTGCCACAGTAAATATACCTGTGGCAATCAGTGGATCACTAGAGATGATCTGAATTTTCAGCACGATCACTAGTCATTGGAATAAGATTCTAATGACTCTCTTTTAGCTGAATGAGGAAAAATTGCCACAGCAAATCCATATCTAGGTATTAATGATAGGAATCAAATCCGAAACAATTTCAACTCAAAAAAGTCTGAGAAAGGTTTGTTTTTTGAAGCATTAAATACATTCTCACTGAGAAATTATTTTCTTCTCACTGGGAATATTTTAAGTAAAATAAAAGTTTCCTAGTTTAAAAATACTTGGAAATGCATATGAAAATGTTTTAATCATCTCGGGGAAGAAGATGCTTTCTGTAATTAAAATGCCAACAGAAAAGGATCCTTAAACATTTGTCCAACATAAAGCTGAAAACACAACCAGTATTTTATAAATGTTTATTATACTTAAAGCTAATTCTGTTTTATGACTATATTGAACTTACATAATTTGTGGTGGAAGTTCAGACAGAGAATTGCCTGTAGTGGTAGAAACACTGAGTAGTGTGTATTTGTCACTATATATATTCACAGCTTGAATTTTGCATGAACTGAACTTTGTTTGCCCTACAGCAAGTTGTAGATTTTATGAACCATTGTACTCCAACTAATACATAAATGTGCTTCAAATTCCAAAAATAACATAGAAAATAACTGTATTTCTTGTGTTCTGCTAGGACCATTATGAGTTGGTACTGAAATAATACAATGGCTGTACTTGTTTTGCTGCCAGTAGTGTGACCCCAGCTGCTTGATTGATTTTACTTCATTTCACTGTTACAACAGTATAAGTAGAACCTTGAGCATTAACTGTAGGAACAGCTTGTTTCTTATGGATTTGTGTCTTTTAAGTACGTCAGGCAGTACCAGTTGTCAGTGAATTTTTATGACGTCTCTCCTGTGAAGTCAAGACTGATGAGTCAGCCATTGCCTCAGTGACTTGTTCTGCCAGACTTCTCTTATTTGCCTTTTTTCATCTACAATTTTCATATGTGTGAAGTCTCTCTCTTATTATCACATCTGGAAGAAAGTGGAGCCTTCTTTTCAAACACATGCCCCCCCAGTGCTGTTGGTCTTTCTCTTTTCAATCCAGCTCTTGATGGCTGACCACGTAAGAGCCAATGTCAAGTGTTTATCCATGTTTTGTTATTTTTGCTTTTTTTTTTTTTTTTCGGTGTGCTTTAAATAGCGATGGCAAATATTTTTATGTTACATATAAAGCCATTAAAAATTTCTTTCTATTTGTCAGAACTGATAGATATTTCTTGAACATTGCTATTACAGTTGGAAGAGAGATGTGGGGTAGGAGAGCAGAGAGAAATTGATTATTTAGAGGTTAAATGTTTATACTGCGAAACTATTTAGGTTTTTTCCACAAAAGAAACTGAACCAGTAAAATTACCAATAGTAAATAAACTGAAAAGTTAAGCCTTACAAGAATAAACACACATTATGATTGGCTCAACTAAGAATTCTTTCTAGTGTTATCAATATTTTTCCACGTACTAAGATCTGTTCTAGTCTCTTCTGACTTGAAAACATAATATTTATTTTATTATGTATTTCCTAACAACTACCAGATGCTTAGTGTTAGTATTGCTTTATATCTTCACTCAATCTTGTAAATGACTAATACCTACTCAGAGATGGTAAATATAATTATCATATACTTGCTATAGTTTTGGTCCTTAGCAAATATGCTGTAACTGATAGTAAGAGGACACCTCATAGCAGCCTTCCAGTACTTCATGGGGGCTTACAAGGAAGCCAGAGAAAGACTCTTCATCAGCAACTGTACTGATAGGACAAAAAGTATTAGGTTTAAACTGAAAGAGGGGATGTTACATATAGGGGAGAAATTCTTTACTGATGGTGAGGTTGGTGAGTCACTGGAACAGTTTGCCCAGAGAACTTGTGGATGTTCCATCTATGGCAGTGTTTAAGGCTAGGTTGGATGGGGCTTTAGGAAACCTGGTCTAATAAGAAGTGTCCCTGATACTTCCCTCAGAAATCACCCCCCAACAGGGGTGTTGGAACTAGATTATTGTGTATGTCTTTTCCAACCCAAACCATTCTGTGATCCTGTAGATGTGCTGTAATTGTTCACCTATGATACAGATACTGATACTTTTTTACAGGCTATTAATCACTAGAATTACACATTTAACATTTCAAAAAAGTGAGAAGTGAGAGTAGAATACCATTTCTCTGCATAGAAGTATATTCTATACCTTCTGTTACTGTTTACTGCTGAATTTATAATGGTTCATATAGCAGTTGATGGTCAGAACGGCCATACTTTCCTTTAAAATCTGCGGTTTATCTATTAATGAAAATGCCACTCACTCACAACCCAGAACCAGAACATGCAAAATTTAATTGGTGAATATTTTTTTTTTTTTTCACGTGATTTATGGGGCTGTTGCCCTAGGACAGGGGCTTACTGTTTAATCCCCATTGGCTATGAAACTGTTTTCTTCCACACCCGTAACATGTCCTATCCAGCTTCCTTGCTTGCTGTGAACTTGTAAACTCCTTCAGTATGTGATTGATGAATATGAAATTGAATCACAGAACACAAAAAAGTGGTGTAGACACGACTATGCCGACATGATTTATAGGTGTAGTCTCAAAAATCTGTCTGAAACTGGAGTTTTCAGAAACTGGCTTTGAATAGGACTTGGCTGCTTTCTGGCATGCCATGATTTGAAGAAAGCTGCCTTTGCAAGATCAGATTTTTTATGTTCAGAGAGGAACAGTGTAGATGTATAACCCCTCAAGAATTTGATCACCAAACTAATGACTTTGTACTAAAGAACCTGACAGTAGCTGAAAACAGATAAAGGCTGGAAAATTGTAAAAATATTACTGATTTTGACTTATACCTATTTTAAGACCTAAAATGTGCAATAAGAAACATTTGGAACACAAAAATTATTTATTTGTAGGAATTCATCTATTAAATGCATCAATATGTTAATGGCATATTAGGATTTGGGTCCATTTTTTGTGAAATTAAACTGAATGTATATTTTTAGATTTTACTCTGTATTTCTGAGAGACATACTTTTAAAAATCAGAATTGATACTTGACAGAATAACCTGAACAAATAAGTTTAAGACTGGTGGATTTCTGGAGAGTGGTAAAAAATATTGAGACCTGAGAAAGCTATAACTGCATGTTAACCTAAGTTTCTAAGCTTTTTTAATTTTTTTTTTAAAATTCATCTCAGACTACTCTGATTACTGTATCCTAAAACATGGCTTATGGCTATGTATAAGGTCCAGACCTGAATTTCAATTTTCTTTGTAGACATTTATAAAACACCCTGTGATTGTTTTCCATTTTTGCTATAGGCTGTGAAAATAAACCAGTATTTAATTTGATAGTTTTCCAAAGACTTTTAAAATTATTTTTGCCTCAGCCATAAATAATATATTATTCAAATATAATTTTACCTGGAAGAGATGGGAAGCAAGAAGAAAAGAGTGATTTGCTGCTGCTTTTATGAGAGTAGAGATAGATTTTTACTTGGAATATGTATTATTCATGTGTGGAATTCTCATTTGTTTAGTTCATCATAGAAATTAAATTAGAAATTACTAATAGAAGTCAGCTATCCTCTGTAGACACAACCCCCCTAAAGACAGTGCACAAAGCTGTTATTCAAATCTATGAATAATTATGTCTAAGTGTAGAGTGGATATCTAACAGAATCATAGAATGAAGGTTTTTTTTTTAATAGGCTGGTAGGTTTTTCCTCATAGATTGAGCTTTGAAAAATTAAGTAGGTAGCTGAAGCTCTGCACTGAATGCCCTTTTCAAAGGCTAAAATTTTAATTTCATGGATTCCAATGGAATATCTTTCAATCTAGCATAAAACATTTTTGCCTTGTTTTAGCAAAGGATATTATAACCCGTTCTGTTGGTCTAGAGTTCTGTATGATTAAATGATTTCTTTACCTTTTTCAGTGCATTTTTAGATATCTGTCAGGTGCAGATGTAGGCACACTTCAAAGGCTAACACTGTTCAGAGAAGAGCAAATATTTTTTTCTAATGTTTAAAAATATAAATACATTAAATCCATTATATAATATAATGGAAATATATAATGTATATTATCAGAAAAGTTTATCTAGTAATTTGAACTTTGTTAATAGGAGAGTTAAATCCTGTGTGTCTGTCTCGGTTTGTTTTATGAAGAAATTTAGTAAAAAACAAAATAAGTTTCTTAAACCCAAATTTAGAGTAATGTTTTTCCTTCTGATATATGAAAACTATTCTTAATTAGTGCTAGGAAAGTAGAAATCTTTTACAGACAAAACTGCAAATCAGCATTAGAATTTTAATATGTCTCCTATGTCCCATTCTGATTAGGTTTAATGAATATGGGAGAAAAAATTGAAAGAAAAGAAAAAAAACCCAAGTGTACACTATCTGCATAACTTTTAATTTTTGAAGAAATTTTTCTTATTCCGTTTTACTTAGACGTAAAAATTTTACTTTGAGCCATTGAGGACAGGGATGTGATTCAAGACAACCAGGACATCTACACCAAGGGTAAGTCCTGTCTGGCCAACGTAGTGGCCTTCTACAATGGAGTAAATGTGTCAGTGGAGATGGGAGGTGCTACAAATGTCGTCTGTCTAGACTTCTATAATGCCTCTGACACAGTCCCCCACAACATCCTTCTCTCTAAATTGATGAGAGATGGATTCGATGGGTGGATGGTTTGGTGGATAAGGAGTTGATTGGATGGTCACATCCAGAGGGTAAAGGCCAATGACTCAGAGCCCAACGGACATCAATGACAAGTGGTGTCCTTTGGTACATCCTCAGCAAGTTCGCAGATGACACTGAGCTGAGTGGTGCAGTTTACACACCTGAAGGACATGTTGCCATCCAGAGGGACCTGGAGAAGCTCAAGAAGTGCACCCATGGGAATCTCATGGGGTTTAAAAAGTCCAAGTGCAAGGTGCTGCTCCTGGGTGTGGGCAACTTTGCTGTCAACACAGGCTGGGGGTTGAAGGGATTGAGAGCAGCCGTGCTGAGAAGGACTTTGGATGCTGCTGGATGAGAGGCTGGAGATGAGTTGGCAAATAGAATCATTATGGATGGGAAAGATCTCCAAGATACAGTCTAACCTTTGACCAAACGCCACCGTGCCAACTAAATCCTAGCACTAAGTGCCATGTCCAGTCATTTCTTGAACATTTCCAGGCATGGTGACTCCACCACCTCCCTGGGCAGCCCATTCCCATGTTTAAAACACCCTTTCAGTGACAAAATTCCTCCTGATGTCTCACCTGAACCTCACCGGGCAGAGCTTGAGGTAATTTCCTCTTGTCACTGGTTGCCTGGGAGAAGAGGCCACAGCCATCTGGCTACAACCTATTTTCAGGCAGTTGTAGAAGTGTTCCTCAGCCTCCTTTTCTTCACACTAAACAACCCCAGCTCCTTCTGCCACTCCTCGCAGGACTTAATCTCTAGACCTTTCACAAGTTTCATCATCCTCCTCTGGACATGCTCCAGCACCTCAATGCATTTTTTGAGGTGAGGGGCCCAGAATTGGACACAGTACTTGCGCCGTGGCCTCACAAGCGACAGGTACAGGGGGACAATCTCTGCCCTACTTCTGCTGGCACAGTATGCCTTTTGCCCTCTTGGCCATCTGGGCACATGCTAGCTCATGTTCAGCAGCTGTTGAACAGCAACCCCATGTCCTTTCCACTGGACAGCCTTCCAGCCATTGTTCCCACAGTCTGTCTTGTTGCCACAGTCTGTCTTGTTCCCACAGTCTGTCTTGTTAGGGATTTGGTGACTGAGGTGTGGGATCCAGCATTTCGGCTTGTTGAACTCCATACAATATGCCTTGTCCCATTGATCCAAGTAATGCCGATAAAAGGTGTGCTTGCAGCCCAGGAAGCCAATTGCATCCTGAGCTGCGTCAGAAAAATTGTGACCAACAGATTGATGGAGGTGATTTTCTCCCTCTGTGCTTCTTTTCTGAGAACCCATATGGAGTTCTGGGGTGCAGTTCTGGTGTCCCCAGAACAGGAAGGACATCAGCATGTTGGACCAAGTCCAGAGGAGGACCACAGAGATGATCAGAGGAATAAAACACCTCTCCTATAAGGAAAGACTGAGAGAATTGTGACTAATCAGCATTGAGAAGAAAAAGCTCTAGGGTGACCTTTGAGCAGCCTTTCAGTACCTGAAGGAAGCCTACAAGAAAACTGGAGGGGGACTTTTCACAAGGGCATGTAGTGATAGGACAAGGGGAATAGCTTCAGACTGAAAGGAGAGTAGATTTAGATTAGATATTAGCAAGAAATTCTTGACTGTGGGGGTGTGAAACACAGGGATAGTTTACCCAGAGAAGTTGCTCCGTGCCTGGAAGTAATCAAGGCCAAGTTGGATAAAGCATTGAGAAACCTGGTCTAGTTGAAGCTGTCCTGTCTGTGGAGGGGGTTTTGGAAATAGAGTATTTTTAAGCTCTCTTCCAACCCAAACCATTTTATGATTCTGTGAAGCAAAGAATTTCTTTACTTATTCTTTCTATTTCTTACTATTTCTTCACTTTTCTACTCTATGGGCAGATAAAAGAAATAACTTTTGTATGCTGAATAACACCTCATGATGAAAATGTCCAAAGAAGAGATCCAGTCCTCATTAAATAAAGTTCTACTTGGCTGCTCTGTACTTTTAATAGAAAATGAAGAACAACTGTGCAAAATAAACTGTTGATTGGCTTTGTAGCAATATGTCAGTGATAATCCAGAAGTTTAGTAAAAGTTAATGAATAGGGATGGCTTTTGTAAGTAATGCTGTTCTTTTTGGGTTTTAAAAAGAACTAGCTGAGTCATGTCCTTATGAATTGCTTGGAGCCATGTCATTCATTGAAACCTACAAATAAGGAATGAAGTATGACAGCATAGAATGTAAACATCTGTAATTGCTTGTGTAGACAGCATAAGAATCACAGCGATTATGCCGATTACTACAGAAGACCAGAGGTTTATAACTGGAAAAACTGACAAGAGCACTGAAGGTTATAAATAGAATAAAGGAAAGAAAGAAAGAAAATTTGCAGAAATTTGCAGAGAAAGAAATTTGCAGAGAAAGAAATTTGCAGAATTTTTTGAATGTCAATGTTAAAGACAACTTATAATTACACAAATATTAATTATTTTTTGTGTTTTATGCTCAGTATAATCTCTTACATTTAGCATTTTTAAGCCCAGTTAAATTTTGACTTGCAACTTAATCTCCTACTATTTTCTTCCCTCCACTTAAAGAAGAAAAAGGTAATTGCAAGATCTAGAAAATGTTAGTTGTTTCTGTTCAGAATCTTATAATACTAAATAATTCTTCTCAAATGTTGCATTATCTTTTGTCTTTCTTTACTTTGAAGACAGGTGTTCTCAGAGAAGAGCAGAATGACTATCTCAACCATTCCTAGGTAGCACTTGGAAACCAAACTTTGATTTTATGCTTTTGGAAGACTTGAGTCTAATAACTTACTTTTTTACATCCACAACTAGATATCTAGTATTTTTTTGTTCCTAATTTGTTTTACTACAACAGGCTTCCCATCTGCCAGTCAAAGGAGAATGTGATTTTTCTCTATATTCTGGTTAAATAGAGGCAAGGTTTTCAATAGGAGTGAATTGACTGTCTCTTTACAAATCAGTGTCTGAGGCCTCCTTTCCTGAGGAGGAGAGGTTTGGCACTTTCTCAAATATTTAAAAAAGAAAGATTTTATTTTGTGCTGAGCAGTTGCTACTGGGTAGCTGAATTAGAGTGCTGGTTTAGATGGATTGTGCTTTGAAATGTCCTGTGCATTGGGTATGCAGTTACATGAGGCATGTGGATTGCAAGCAGAGGTCTGGGCTCCTAAAGGTTCAGTGTAACAATGAGAGTAACAGTGAGCATAAGAATAAAGATCTTTTTCGCAGTTTCAAAAATTACAGAAATTTAGCAAGTTGGTTGGTTGACCTGAGAGGAGTATTTAAGAGGATACAATGAATTAGTCAAGTGTCACATTTGGAAAATTGAATCTATTCAATTCAAGAAGTGTAAAATCTCAGTTTCAGCTTCATCTAGGAACCAATGAAAATAAAATTGGAGGAAAGCAATTGCATTAAAGAAATCTTACACAACATGAAATCTTACTTAAACATGATAGCCTGTGTATAAGCTTGGAAGAACTCTTATTTCTGTACAATTCTATCACTTATTTTGTTGATACTATTAATGGATTATATTTTAAAAAATCAGTGTGATTTTGATACTATTAATGGATTATATTTTAAAAAATCAGTGTGATTTCACAAAATAGAGCAGTTCAGGGAGCTGCTTGCTGCAGAAAACCTTACAGTAATATTGCAGTGAATTTTCAATTCCTGTTCAGAATATGTAGCAAAGAAGAAGAAATAATAAGGTCTTTGCTCTTGAATCCTCATGGTAAAGTGCAAAGTTGAGCAGCACTGAATGAAAGATAAAATATGAAGGTAATTAAATTCTATTTTTCTTTTTTTTATAATATGGCAAAGTGACAGAAGCATTCAGAGGGAATGCAGCTATGATTTCTGCCCTGAGTTTGAATAGATAAATTTAAATTTCTTTTTTTCTTATTTCTATGAGGGAATGAAAACATTTTGATAGTTGAAATATCCAGATATATTAAGTGTATAAGGAAAGAGACAGAAATACACACATCTAAAAAGTATTTAAGATCTTCATTCAAGTTTTCATGAAAAAAACTTGCAAAGATATTTGCAAAGTGAATGTGAGTAGAGAATTTGCAACATGTGCTAAACCCTCTAGATTATATCTCCATTGTCTCCCATCTCTTAAACTTTCATATGAGCTTGCAACTTTCTTAACAACAGGTCTGTGTGACTAGACATGTACAGGTCTGAGACAGTTTTCTGGGAGATTTCTCCTCAGGTGGGTAGCTTGTGACCTTGGTTTGTAATTCATAGTGGAATTGGAATGGATTTTAAAAATGGTTCTTTTTTTGACAACCCTTTATTAGCAGCCACCAATTAAATGTATTAAGAGCCCTTGTTGTTCACACTCTTTTAACCACGGAACACTAAGGGATGTATATGTTATAATTACAATTATCCATTCTCCTTATTGTCCTGCTGAGGAATGCAACTGTAATTCTGGCAGACAGACTACACAGTTGGCTTGCTGTCCTTGGACTGCAGATGTCTAATTGCAGGCAACCATTTCATTTCAAATGGCTCATTAAAACAGAAGACATTTAGCATTGCTAACATGAATCTGCATCTATGATTATGCATTTAATTAGAAAAGTGCAAGCTTTTTCCCTTTGTAATCTGGATTTGCTAAATTTCTTCTATGTAATCTGTTTTGGAAGAACTTGAAATTGGCTTAATTTTTTTTATCTTTTTTTTTTGCAGTGGTTAATATCTGTGTTGTTCATACGTGAACTTGATAAGATAGAAAAACCACACTGGATATGTTTCACAAGTGTTGCATTTTTGTGTTGCAGTTTGAAATTTCTTTAATTTGAAAATCATTTATTCTGCCACTTTATTTGTACCTGCAGCTGAAATATGTTTAGGTACATGAGCATCTCTACTGCACTCACCCTGAGGAGCTACTAGTAAAGAAGCAAGAATAGATTAACCCTTCTGATATTTTTTTTTTCTTTTAATACCATTGTAAGAAACGTTTCCAGTTTAAATAGAAAAGATAATCTCCTTGAATCCTTTTTTGTTTTCCTTGAGTTCTGTATCTTATTTATTGTGCATTTGTGTGTGCACTGATATACACACACAAATGCACAATGATTTTTGCTTAGCATAGCTTGAACCCATTTAAGTTGCATTATTGATAGAGTTCCTTACTTCTCTGTATGTTTCACATATTACTCTTATAATCCTTGGTGGTTAACTATTTTAGTAGTGTTTCAGCAAGTAAAAGTAATCAGGGGGAGAGCAGGGCAGAGTGTTGTTGAGGTTGGACAGAGAAATGGATCTGCACTAGAAGCAGAGATAATGAACTCTCATTCTCCATCCTCCCCATCTAGGAAAGTTTTTTCTCTTGCATTTGACCTTTGTGAATCTTAATCAGTTGTTTCAAAGATCTCTAGCACCAATGAATGTGTACAGTGTCCATTTCCTAAGGCAGTTGACTGTCACTTTAGGGTTTCTGTGGGATTCCAGGGGCAAGTCCCTTCAAGATAATGGTTAGGAAGTTGAGCTTAAATAAACATGTGGAAGAATGTCTGAGGAAACAAGCCTCTATACAAGTGCTAATTTCAAAATATTGCTAAAATGTCTCAATAAGCTTTTGTGCAGTACTTTGAATTACAGGAGTAGAACAACCTGAACTGCTGATTGTTCAGAATAAGAGAGGTCAGGACAGCAAAATATGTTTAGGAAATATACTCATACTACATTTACTCATACTTGGAGTAGGTGTTTATGAGTTTATGGCTGATGAGGCAGTCAATGTGCATGCTAAAACTAGTGAAATACTACCTGTGAAATACTGTCTAACTCTCTATTAAAAATGAAAATCGTTATAAACAAAGATAGACTAGTCTCAATGGGCTTTGCATCTTCAGTTTTACAAGCCCACATTTAGTTTCCACATTTCTTAAGGTATGTCCTGCATCTTCTTTTTGTTTTTCATAATCTTGAATTAAACAGGAGAACACAAAGTTTTGAGGCAAAAATATTTTACTTCTACTGCTTGAATTAGAGTAGTAAGCAAAAGTGTGCCTTCTGTTCTGACTGGTCTGTTACAATTAGCATAATATGTTTTATTTATTATCCAAGTACTTCAGATAAATGCTAAATGTGGGACATCTCCTATTCCCTTTCCCACCTCTCACAGTAAAGATTGAACGGGTTTAAGAAAACTAGAATTTTGTTCAGCGACTCTTTGTTCGCAATACTGTCTTTATGAGATTTTTGATCTGTTGCTTCTCATTTGTATATCTGAAATCACCCTTTAGATAAAACAACAACACATTTTCAATCCTTTTAGAAACAGAATTGCTGAAGCTTTCCTAGAGAGCCATTTGCTTAGCAGAGATGAGAATCCATATTTGTGGATCACCGCAGCTGTGAGGCATCCTGTCTAACTTCTAAAATAAGTACAGTAATATCCAATGAAACAGTTTACTCCCTTGGACATAACTTGGGTGGATTAGAGCTTCTTATAATTATATAATGATAATTTGATTTGTTTCATAGAAATTGCATAGTACAGTTTCCATTCAGATCTTGGGTTTTCATAAGACAAAGTGCTTGTAATCTGTCAAGAGAGTTTTACTCCAAAAAGGGTGTACAACATAAACTGCAAGTCCAGGCTTCCTCTAATCTCAGGATATCCAGATGAATCAGAGTTTTTAATTTATGCCTCTCTTAGTGGTTTTTAGATGGCTGAAATTATAGAAATGAGTTCTATAACAATTTTTTCTGTAAAGCTACAGTTCACTGGGATGAAATTTTAAAAGGTAGTACACTTGGAAAATATTCATGCACAAAGCCACGTGTATTATGTACATCCAAATAATAGTTCTGAAATGTTCATAAATGCGTATGTAAACAGGTGTTCAGTCTCTGAGAGGTTTTTTTCATATATTTACTGCTCTCTAAGGATAATTTGGTGCCTCAGTTTCCTATTTTTTAATCTTAAGAATGTAAACTATTTTGAAAAGCAGTGTCTCAGCAGATCTCTTGTGCAGTCATGCACAAGAAAAGGAGATTGGAGTCTCAGCTCATACTCTCTTCTTTAGCAGCAGTGATTAGATAGTCTCTCATGTAGTTTGCATCTTGAAAGATTATTCCATTTCATATTTTTTCCCTAATGTTAATCCTTTAAGAATAAAGAGCAGTGCACAACTGTCAGTTTTAGTGAGTTGGATTTGTTTGAGCAAGATAACAGTTCCCAGAGGAATGTGAGCATGTGGTGGAGTACTTTGCAATCTTGCTTTTCTTCTCAGAGAGCTTTCTTGCCTTGGCCTTGCTGCTGCTGTTTATTTCCCAGAGGAACATCTGTGAGAGGAACTGCATTTGTCTCTGAAGTACAGAACTGCTTCCTGGTCTTGTTTTTCCCACCTTTAATTTTTCAAACAAACATCTACTTTCCAAATTCTTTCAGTTGTGTTAATACTATACAGTGCTTAATGGATTGTGGCAGAGGGAGCAACTTTCTCAGAATTTTAATACATAGCTATTTATACAGCAGTAGCTCATCCAAGGAGAACACAGTCATGATGTTTTACTAGTACTTTAATCTGATAATTTTGTTCAGATTTTAACAAACTGAAATAATGTTAAATGTTCTTTTTTTTTTTTTTAGTTTGTAATAAAAAAATAATGCCACTTGCTTCTCAGATTTAAACTTAATGTATTTAAGCTTCATGGATTTAGAGAAAGAAATTACTAGATTCATTCTAGAGGCAATTTTTATCATTTCCAGGGACAGATAGTGGAGGAAACCATTTTGTGATGAAGACCTGTACATAGAAACACTGTCCAAGGTCTAAGCTAAGAATATTGATGGAAAACATTTATAACTGCTCTACTTAGGAGCAGCCTCTCTTTTCAAGACTGCAGCTAGTATCAGGGTAATTAATGATATTATGTATTCCTTTAATGTTGCTCTAATTTCTCTTCTGCAATACTGGATCTTTTCTGACATTTGTTGATCCAGAAAATTCTGTCCCTTATACAGTGGCATAAAAATGGAACGTATCTCTTTGCCTTGTTTCTGATGTATTGGCATCTTGTGAAATGATATTCTTTTTGTTAAAGTAAGTGACTCCACAATTATTCCATGCCATGTTAAATAAGAATAATCATATATAATGGCTTTATTATTAGCTACAAATAAAATGTCTCTGTCAGTTGAGCTATGAAGAGGTTTTTAACTACTCTAGAATGTATGTAGATTTTAATTTTTCTTCACTAGTGTAGTTGCCAATTTATTTACTACAGATTGGTGGGGTTTTTTCCCCTCTCCTTTTCCTAAAAATGTGGAACTGGCACAGATGGTATTACTTGCTATACATATGACTGAAATGAATACATCTGATTTTTTAAACACCAGATATACAATTTTTCAGCTATTCATATTTTTGAGTGCTTTTTTTAATGGAAACTTCCTTTTTCTTAATGAGCCTGTTACTTATGCAGGAGTATCCTGATAGAGGTACATGTATATACAGACCAAGAAGCAATTAAGCTTTTTGGGGGGGGTCAGATAATATTTTGTTACCTGATTGTCAACACTTTTTATACAGAAGTACTAATGTTACTCTAAGAGAAAATGTGGACTTCTGTCTGTGTTCCATTTCCCATTTCCCAGGCTTTTGCTGAGTGTCCCAGGAGCAATCACCTCACCCATTTTCAATGGGTTAACAGTTTTCTCTGAGAATGGGAAGCAAGGATTCTCATGTAGAAAATGCATTTATCTCTCTCTAGGTGTACAGACTAAACCTTTTTTCTTTATCTTCTGTTATGAGCTTGTGTTTTACAAATTTTAAGACTCTGTTCTGAGTGACTTGCATTCTGTCTTGTTTGTTTCTACTACTTAGAACAGGGGAAATGTGACATAGCACTCGAGAGCCTAAATCACTTTTATTTTGGGTGTTAATGATATCCATGAGTACATCTTTATTTATTTACACATATAATCTAAGTTCATGATTTCCACTATTATTTTCAGTTCTCTGACTTCCATTTTCTGTCTTTGTGTTGCTCTGTAATTTATAGCAGGCTTGTGGCTCTGATATCCTTACTGCCTATTGATTTAAAGATTATTTAATTGAAAAATATTCAGCAAACATGCTTTTCAATTTACTGTTTTGCCCAACTAGGTTTAGATACCAGAGGCTCATTTGCAGCAGTTGAAGGTTAAAGATTTAAAATTAAAGCTGCATGTCACCTAGGTATACTATAGTTATATGCAGGGTTTTCACCAAGGACTTGTCATACATCTTACATAGCCTGAAGGCTAAAAGTGTGTGTCTGTGCCTTTGTGTCTGCATGTGTAACCACAGGAAAGGAAAAGGCAAAAAAATCAATGATCTCAAAATTAATTAAAATCAGGAAGACTTCCCCCTGCTGACAGGATATTTAGGATGAAAATAATTAAATGAGCTATTGTGGCAAATGCTGTATCGATTGCTCACCAAGAGAAGCTCCTTGAAGACTTAGATGAAGATTGATAACTGGTTTTTAACAGTTAGAGCCAAAGGCAACCATTCCCATCTTCAATTCGTATGCATTTGTGCAGTCTGACAAATGACTCCCAAACCAATCCTCTATTGACCACTATAAAAAGCTATTATCTTCTATAAATAAATTGCGTGTACATGTTGCTTCTCCATTCTTCATATTTGAAGAGTTGAAAATGCTTTACTATTTTTCCTTTCTTCATACTTTAAATGAGTAGCCACCATCCTTTCAG
Organism: Euphonia xanthogaster; assembly: GCA_034509185.1. Lineage (NCBI taxonomy): Eukaryota > Metazoa > Chordata > Aves > Passeriformes > Fringillidae > Euphonia > Euphonia xanthogaster. Next base: position 71,761,165 of record JAYDZK010000169.1, on the reverse strand, counting down.
GGCAGAAAGTTTTAATTTGTTTGTTTCAAATCAGAGGTGTTTTCCTTTTCCTTGAGTAAACAGGGTCAGGATTTGCACACTTGAATTAGAGATGGCGTGAAGATAAGACTACTATTTTCAGAATAGTAACAAAAGAGAATATACCCAAAGTTGGCACCAGATTTTCTCATGTGGTCACTGGAATTTAGTTATGACATTGCTACAATAACAAGTGAAAAGGCCCATTGGAGGCAGCCTCATAAAGCAAAGCTGTTGGTGCCAAGAACCTGACACTTCTTATTCCATACTCTTCTATTTCCAGCTACTTTGCTTCCAGGCTCTTGCTAATCCATTCCTTTGGACAAAGCCAGTTAGCAGATGGAGCACATAAAGTACAGCCCTCAACCACATCTTTCAGTGAATTTTGTTTTAAGAGAGCCTATGCATTATGAGACCTCTTCATGATGTGCACCAGAGAGTGCTCTGTGGTGTTGCACATCAGGAGAGTCACTTCAAAAGCTCACTGCTGTTCAAAAGTAAAATCTGTGGCAAGTATTTCGCAGTAAGGAAGCCTTCAAAAATTACTGTGAGAACAAATCTTAATGAGAGGGAAATGAGTTGGCAAGTGTTGTTTTTGTTTTGGTGACAGACTAAAGCAAAAATAGACATAGAAAAAGCCATATAGACAAAGTAAAGTAAATAATATAGATTTAATACTTGTTTAAAATATCAAAATAAGCCTGTTAAAAGCATTTGATTTTGATGAAATTAATTTAGCTAAATGTTTATGTAAGCAGACTCTTGTACATCAACTTTGTGAAAACACACTTGCAAGAGGAAAACTATTCCACATAATTTAGAAAGTTAGCAGTTCTATGGAAAACATAATAAGAAGTTATGAGAATTGAGAAGTGATTAAAAGGTGCTTCCTACCTATGCTTTGGCAGTCTTGTCCTATTAATGGCTCTGGTGCCAAATTTCCCTGTTCCTGTGTCAGTTCTTGGTGAACTAGAGCTCTGTGAGATTGAGGTTCTTAAGTTACTACACTGTATTGATGGACTGGTTCTTCTCAGATATTTCAGTATAAAGAACTCATGCAGAGCTAATTCTCTGCAGAAATAATTCTCTGACATTGCTTTCTTTCTGACAAATTGGAAATAGTTGTACCTCCTTGAAACTCAAAGGCTTTTTGTGATTTTTATAACTGGATAATTTTTTGTTGCACTTTTAATTAAATATTGCATTAAAATTGTGGAGAAATCAACTGCTAATAACTTTGAGACTTTAAAATAGCTACCTTTTGAGCTTTAGATTACCCAGGCCTTCACAATTTCATTAGAATAGGAGATTAAATAGATAATCACGTTAAAAGGAAGAAACTACTGTCTTGCAGATATCATTTGTGTGCTGCCTGCTGCCTTGACCTATTCATGACCAGTCAGGAAAGGTTTTTCTAAACAGCCATGACATTTACTGCACTCTATGATATCTGGAATTTTTTTATCAAGGGCCAAAGTTAACATTTTAGATTACCAGCTTTAGGAAAAACAATTTTACTTCTATGAATATGCATCATTCCACTGTCCATGAAAATTTTTAAAGGAATACAAGATGAAGAAAATAAGATGATAAAATTTTTAACTTGATTGAGTTTATTTCTGTGTAGGAGTCTTTGCACAACAGCCTGTTTGGATTAGACTATAACATTAGGCATCTAGGTGAAACATGATCCTTTGTGATTTTAATTTTGTGAACAAGTATTTTGAGTTTGCTCTCTATCCAAGGAGCATAAAAATATTATATTATTTCCTGCATATTTTCCATACCTGATCAATAATCTCTTCCATTTAGTTTTAGAGACAAGACCAATGTACTGCTTCATCTGTCAAAGGCCAGTTGGTCAGGAGAGTTGTTTGTGAGTATGAATGAGAAAACTAGTGTTCCTTGTGATACTGAGGTTAAATACTTCTACATTTCCTTGATTTTCTTTCTCTTCTCTCGTCTTTCTTGTTTCTTACAGTCTGCAATTTCAGACATGGACAATGTTCTGAAAAATAAGATAAATGTTATGAAAAATATGTTTTAAAATCTTGCTTAAGCATAGTTAAGAGGTACATGTACATTTCAGGAAGAATAAATTCTCACCAGATTAGTCAGAGACATGCAGAGAAGTTCTTAAAACTTCTGCATAAGCTTGGGCACATTTTTATTTTTAAATGTAGATTTAGATGCAGTGAAGTAATTTGACTGTTACCCTGATGGATTGAATCCTGATGGAGTATTGAGAATAGCTGGAAGAATATTCGGTTTTTTCAACTCCTATTTTTGGTTTAGTAATTATGAAAATTATATACTATCAGCTGGCTTTACGATATAAATATCCCTTTGAAAGTGAACTGTGCTTAGAGAGAGTTCCAAAACTTCAGGATGGATCACTGTGAATTTGAATTCTGTATATTGCTACAAATTTCATTGAATGCACCAAGTTTCAAATATACATTAAAAAAAAACCTGATCACTATGAAGACTGTAGTTGGTTCTTATGTTCTCCAAAAGAGCACCTGTAATGCTAACACGTTAGCTAACATGATAGCAATATCAGTTTGAGTTCTGATTAAAAAGCTTGTATTTCTTCTAGCACTGAACTACTACAGGTGAATTGTAAGTTTTCGGAAATCCATTTGCATAAACCTCACAAAACAATTTTTCTTTATCTTACTTTGTTTATTTGTCTAGACTTATATTTAATATACTTTTAATGTCTGTGTGCTTTGCTATTCAAGCGTATCTAAGTACCTAAAATTTCAAATAAGCTTTCATTGTCCAGGCACCTCTCTTCATTAGCCATGGAGGATCCCATTAAAACTTACTCAGCTTTGCTTGAACCACCACAGTTTGAAGCTGTTCTTAAATTAGTTAAATTTTTGTGGGCTAATATATTAGAATAATAGTCAGTGATAGCTTCTTTTGTGAGGCAATTTTAGAAGATAGCCCAGAAAAGTAGTGTCGCAAATCAGAATGCAGCTTTTCAATCACTGAATAAATTGCCTTACTGTAAGCAGATTCTAATCAAAACAAAATGTGTCTAATACAAATATGTCAATGTATTTAATTCTGTGTCTACTCTGTGAAGCTGGAATCAACAATTTATGAGAATCTGATTATTACAACTAGCATCATAACATGATAAAATGTTTTTTTCCTAAAATAAATATTAATTAACGGAGAACTTCATTGAAATGAAAAAGTAATTATACAGTGAAAGGCAGTTGGTGGAAGCACACTGGCAAAGAAAAAGAGTAATATTGCAGGATCTATTTGATTTTCTGCAATCTGTCTAGACTATCATCTGCATATAACAGACAAGCTGATCAAAGATTTATGAAAAAGACAATGAAGAATCTAAAAATAGAAATGCTTCTCAAATGAAACAGAACAAAACCAAAAAACTCCAAACCTCTAAGCAATCTTAAAGACAAAAAAATCCCCACATAAAATATCTACTTTTAAAATCTAAAAAAGATTGATTTTGTAAATCACAGGCCAGCAGTGTGTCTTTTAATACCTTTTACTTTAGGTATTACTGATTTTAAGAGAATGTTCGTTCAAAAGAAAAAAAAGCATTACTTATTTAGAACAGAGCCATAGGACACAAAACAAATTAATAAAAGAATTATAAAAGACTGGCATAAAGCAGAATTCCATTTTGAAATAAATGTATATTCTTTCATGGGTTACTTATGTTTTATACTGCTTAACAATTTGTTTTCTCTTAAAAACCTGAACCTTGCAATGCTGTACATATAATCATCTTTTTTGCTGAAGATAATGAAGTCAGCATCATTAGCCCTTTCTAAAAGAAGAGAAATTTAAAGCAGGAGAAGAACATTTATTATGAATACTGACAACTCTTTTATCTGCATTCAAAATCACCAATATACATTTATTTTTTGTCATTTTACCTTCCAAATTTGAAGGTAAAATTACAAAAAATAAATGTATATTGGTGAAAGGTCTGAAATCCTCAAATATTGTACTATTTTTACAGGATACAAAAATAGAATATTTAGAGATTCCTTCTTTGGAATGTGTGGGGTTTTCTCTCTATTTTTGATCAGATTTGCATTTAATCTCTGTGTTATGCTAGCTTTATGCCTCTCATTTCCATTGCCAGGTGTACTTTCCTGTTGCATGTGGGCACAAAGGTATTCACTGTGTATGCTGAGCAAGATCTTTCAGTAACTGGTGATGAATTGCTCATGCAGAAGGACTTTTCATGTGATAAATCTTGAATGCTGAGCTAATATAATAGTAGCAGACAGGTCTTTATTGTGGATGTGGTTGATGGAGTTGCAGTGATCACAATCATATTGATTTTTTGAATTTGAGAACAGATGAAAGGAAATAGACTACCAAAGACTAAATAATGACCCATTGTTCCTTGTAATTAGGTTTTTGCTATCTATCCCTAAGGTATATAAGAGTGTAATGGGGTATTTTTTTGAAAAAAAAGAAAAAAAATTATAGCTGATACCATAATTTCTAAAGTTCAGAAGGAAGGTTGAGAAAGTACTTCAGAATATCTTTGATCTGGAGATGTTATACTCATTTTTAAGGATATGTAGAAACTTATATATATATAAAACCATAGAACTTAAATAGAAACATCATATCATCTTGTTCCTAATTGTATACTATAAGCCCATTCTGCAAAGCTTTATGCATCAGTTGACTTTTGCTATTGTAAGCAATACACTGAAGGTAATTTTATTCTTGAATTAGTAGAGTTTATGACATAATGAGACATCTACAGGATCAAATCACAGAAAGTAGAATATCTAAGAAATACATTTCAAAAAACATAACTAGAAATATATTTTTTTCCCTCTCCTCTCCCCATGTCCCAAATTGCCATTATGTTAGTGTTTATTCCATTATTCCAGATAAATGTGGATCACCCTAGAGGTTGAATGATTTGTGGTGTGGCTGCAGAGGGACTTCTGTCCCAGCTCAGGTGGTGTGAGTGACTGGTCAGACAGAGAGGTTTCCTTAACATTTCTTATTCCCTTAAATGAAATTTTCTTTCATAATTAAGATTTAAGCTCTTGCTTCACAAGAATGACCAGGCCTCCTTGTCAGAAAAAAAAGGAGGCATTGAGGCAAAAGAGGAAATTCTTTCTTTTCTATTGCCTTTTTGTGTAAGAAGAAAATTACACTTTAAAACATAAAATTACCTGAGTAGTTCACTTTTTCTAGATTAAAAAATTTAAGGAATTTTTATTAGTGTAAAGTCTTCTTTGATAATATATGAAATAAATAATTTGCTTTGATTGGATGCTAAGTATTTTGGTGATGGGGAAAATAATATGCATCTGTTTTGTCTCTGCTTAAAATCATTGTAAACCAACTGCCTGTTAAAATTCACTAGACCACAAAAAGTTAAAAAAAATAATTTAATCATCTATGTATTGTTTAAAATACTGGAGTATTAAGAAAAAAAATCTAACTGATTTTTTTAAAAGTTAGATGAACATTATTTTTAGCTTACTGATGCTTGTATCTTATTCCCTATTGGAATGCATTTTTCGGGGGAAAAACACATATTTGTACTCTTTTCATAATTGTACCCTAGAGTGGAAATAGGAATGTGTCAAGAAGTAAGAAAACATGAGCATTAATAAGAATACAATGCAATTTAACAGTTCATAAAACAGTAAAATTTAATCCCAGGCTGAAAGATTTATTAAATATCGCTTAGCAAAAAGGTTTTGTGGGATGTGTTAGCAAGCGAGAATTAAGTGAAATGATTTCAGGGGCAATAGATTTTATTAGCTGAGGAGGGGAGGAACTAGTTTTGCAAGCCATTTCTTCTTAATTTCATTCACTTGTTATAATTGCCTTGAGTTTGGGAGAGCTTTCTGTGAGTAGTAGTAGTATGCTTGGTCTCTGGAATTTGTGTGCATAGAGCTGCATTTGTTAGGAATTATCTAACTGAAATGTCTTTTGTTGATGGGCTTGTGCAGAAGTTCTTCTCATGGTTTTTAAAGATATTTAAACCTAATACAACTTACACATTTATCAGTAAGATAAAATGACTCCTTTTGGGTTTATAAAGGCTTTTTTATTTGTTTTGTAATATTTTTCATTAGTGCTTCATTTCTGTGTTCTTTAACACACCTGGGAAAGACAAAGAAAAATTTCTTTCTTCAATATTAATCTCTTGTTCTGGACCTTCTTGAAAAAGGGTAGATTTGAAAGTAGAGTTTGGAGGCATCTGATCGAGAATATGTAGTGAATTAAGTAGAGTGATGTTAGCACCACTGGCACCACAGTATATGAGAATTTGGGAGAAAAAGTTCTTATGTTACTAGTTACTCTGTTTCGTGGGTTAAAATCCTGTTGTCCTAACAAAATTTGAGATCTAGCCCTCAAAATTTTCTGATCAAGCCTTAGTAGACTCTACAATAAAGGAACTACAGATTTTTACAAGTAAAAATAATCTTATTTTTATATGTAACCTATCATTATTTCTGTAGTTTATATCCAGTAATTTTTGAATTCAACTTTTTAATTTCTTGTCAAACAGGACAAGCTTTAAGGAAGGTAATAGTGCCAGTAATGAGGACCTCTCCTGCACTGTAGGTAGTCTTAACTTCTTGACTTCTAAGTGTCATCAGACTTTTTGCACATAAAGTTTTTTAAGTTGTTCAAAAGAAAGAAAGCAGAGGAAGCTTCTATAAGAAAATCAGTCTTTAAAGGAAAATAATGATAATTTAAAAAAACCTTGGACAGAGAGCTACTTTGTTCACTGTGGTTGCAATGGAAATAACCTGAAATGCAACAGTAATATGGGGAAAAATCAAAGGTGGATGGTAGAACAAAAAAATGGAAGAGTTTTGTTTGTTTATGAAATATGCCATTTATTCAAGGTTTTCTAGCTAGCAATTATGTATTGTGTGTTAAATTGTCACTAAATATAAATGAGAAGAGTAAGTAATTATCAAAGGAGAAGCACTGCTCATAGGCTAAGGTGATTATAGGACATTTTTGATGGTTTTGAAATGAGTAAGTATTCCACTGCAAAACCTTATTGTGCAATGATGACTAAGTAATGTTTCTTTTCCCTAAAACAGTTATGCTGGGGAGGGAGGAGATTTGGTTAAGCTGTCCTTCTCATTGTACCTGCAGTATCTACTACTTGTTCAGGCTCTTAGATTAAAGAAGAACAGCTGCTGTTCTTACTCTCCAAATTGTACTACGTCATTTCTGTCCTTCATAAGCCTGACTATGAATAGATATATTGGGAGTAAAAAAAAACCCTAATCCAACAACCTGACTTTGCATCCAGTGTTCTATCCCAGACATTAATCTTGTGTAAGAAATAAAATACAGTTTTTAAGGGCTAATGGAAATTCATTCATGTATAGAACATGCCCCGCTTTGTGTACTTATACTACTTTTGCCAAATGGGAATGCAACATTCTCATTCTGTTCTAAAGTCTTGGAAGGCCAAGTGCCATAAATACAAGCTTAGCAAGAAAAGCTTGTTGCAGTATGAAATGGGCATGTAAACACTTAAACCAGTGACCACATTCAGTCTGAATTAAGTTTGTTTCAGATGATACTATGATCTGAAATCCAGTGAGTAACAAACTATTTATTGTATATGATGAAATAAGTTTCACAATGGACTAGAGACTTTATATAAATTGTTTTTAATGTGTTCACACCTTTTCAAGGACTGTGTCAATAAAATGTGAAAATGTTCTTTCACTTCTATGCATTTATTGAATACTATTTTCATGGTCACCTAGGAAACAAATGGAGGTATACATTTGTGAGCATTTGCAGTTTCTTTTCATTCTTGATGCAGCTAAGGAAGTCACACTTGAAAGAACATAAGAATCATTTTAATTAGTGCACAAATTTTTTTCTAAATACGTTAGTGACCATCAATCACTAAGCAAAATGCTATGAACAGTTTGACCTTCTAAATGTAGCTGGATTAACCTCACAAGGATAAAAGTTTACTGACTAAAGATAGGAAGACAAAGATGATCTTGAAGAGAATAATGAGCTGCATATAAAAATTATAAGCTATTCTACTTACTGTAGAAGTATTATTCAGATAATATGCAGGTAAAGATAGCATAAGAACTAAAATTTAATGAAGTCTATGCATACTTTTCTAATCAACAAAATAAGCTTGACTCATGCTGTGCATTAAGTGAACTGTACAATATCTTCCATTAAAATTTTTAATGAGCCAATTCAGTTTGATACAAAACTGATTAGAGAATAAAAATACTATGTATGAAAGTTAATTTTTTACTTCTGTTTTAGTTTGAATAGGACATTTTGTTCTAGAATATTTTAAGAACTGTTCAGACTTCTTAAAAGAATTTTAGCAACATATTTGTCTTTGCAAGAAAATCTAGATATACTTAATTTGTGCTATGTTTGTAACTTTATATTAATGACAGTGGTAACTGGTAGAAACGGGTTCAGATTTATCTATCTCATAGGACAGGGCTTGTCAACTGAGTTATGGACTTGACACTATTGCTCTTTCTTCCTCATTTGCTTTGTCTTTGATTAATGGATTTTGCCAACATGTTTTCAGAATCATAGAAGGTTAAGGGGTTGAAATGAACCTTAAAGATCATCTAACCCCAACCCTGCCTGCTATGGACCAGGTTGCTTATAGCTCCATTCAAACTAGCTTTGAACACACAATGATGGGAACATCCACAACATCTCTGAGCAACCTGTTCCAGTGGCTCACAACATATATCAACCAGAGTTTATCATGTGCCTTTGATATCTTTGGGTATTTTTTGTCATCCTACAGATTTCCACTTCAGTGGCTTATAAAATTGGACAGAAAGGCATGTTGTTCTGTGTCTGGCATAATGTCCATTTGATTCTTTCTGATGAGTCTTAACAGTTATGCTTCCAAATTTGCATCTAATTAATCAGTTGGTGCGGGTGTTGAAGTTCTAATTGCCTCTTTGTGGGATATTTTTGCTGAAGTCTCATAGCAATTTCTACTTTCCTTCATTGGTACAAGGACTACAGTTTTAGAAATTAAACTGATTTAAAAACCAGTTTGCATTTCTGAGTCAGATTTATGTGTTGTACTTATTTAAAAAGCTGTTGTCTAGACTTCAGCTACTGCCAAGTCTTGCTTCTAGAATATTAAACTTTTTATGATGCTTACTCAGCATGTCATTCCAACTTTTTGGTGTTTCACTGCCTCCTTGTCAAATATCAGCTTGTCTTAAAAGCACTTTAATGCCTTGAAGATAATGAACAATTTGGCAGCAAAAATATTTTCTGACTGATTTGGAGCCCTTGCATAAGCTGCTTGGAGCATTAGATCTTTGAAACCTCTTATGCTGGCTTTTTTGAAATTAGGATTTATTTCTGTTTGAATTCTGAAATCTCTCCTTGGGAGAGCCATTTAAATGTGAGTGTGTATTTTTCTCTTTAACAGTAGCTTATGGGCTATAATGGTAGAATATTTTTGCATTTTTATGTTTAGTTTTATTGTAAAGAGCCTCGAGATGCCTTTGCATGAAAGGCACTATATAAGCTCATTTTGTATTGCATTGTATTGTATTGTGACAAGTGCAATAATCTCCAGGTTTCCTATCCATTAAAGAACTAATTTCACAGCTCACTAATTACGTGAACGAGAAGGGGAAATAGGTCCTTTTTCTCTAAGGTATGCTGAGCAGATGGCGTAGCGCTCATTTCCACCAGCTGAATCTAAGGTGCTCCCATGCTTTTGGTTCCAAGGCTTACTAGGCCCCTGTTTATCAAGGAGAACAGGAGAGAGATATCACTTTCTTGTACAGCATGGCAGTGTGTACGGAGAGGCTGTCTCTGTCCTTTGCTAGTAGAACATTTCCTAGCAAACAATATGTCTAAGTCTATTTATTTAGGATGGGACATGAAAACTATTAAAATTAATGTGCATTTTGATGTAGTTCTAATCTACCTCTGATTTATTAAAGATACTGATTAGTTCTACCATAGGGATTTGAACTGATGAGCATTAAAAATTATTAATGATTCAATTGAGTACTGTTGGGATGGAATCTTGTCTGTAATTTCAAAACAAAAGAACCCATTACTTCCTGAACCTGTACACTTTGCTTTATAGCTAAGGTTTTCTCAACTTGTTTCCTTTTTTCTTTTGCCTCACTCATGAAAATAACCAGCTTGAATCAAACATGCACACAGTGATTTATATAGCTCCCTAACGATCTGCTTTTTAAGGTAACTTGAGTCATCAGATGCTAGTGTACTCCCATGATCCTGAAAACTATCTATTTGAGCCCTTTTTGCAGCATTAAAAAGAGAAAAGCTAAGACTGCCTGAAGATCCTGACATAACTCATGTATGACACGGCAACAAGCCTACATTTTACAGTGCTGCACAAGCAACTGGACCATCTTTTTTCCCTTCAGCAGAAGGAGCAGTGCTAATTTGTTGTTTCCCTCTCTCGGTGCTGGCCTGTCTCACGCATTTGCTGTGTGCTGATGGTTCTGGTGCCGCTGTCGTTTCAGACGGACGCGGCGCTGATGTACGACGCGGTCCACGTGGTGTCGGTGGCGGTCCAGCAGTTCCCGCAGATGACCGTCAGCTCGCTGCAGTGCAACCGCCACAAGCCATGGCGCTTTGGGACACGCTTCATGAGCCTCATCAAGGAGGTAAGTCACTAATAAAGGGTCCTGCTTCCCTGCTTCTTTTCTCCCAATTCCCATTTCTTTTGCTTCCACTCGATTTGGGTTTTTTTTTTTTTGTTATTTTTTTCAGTAGATAGTTGTCTCTCATCTTATTATGTATAAGGAGTTTAACAAGCAAGACAGCATTTTTATTTGAAAGAGGGTTTTCCTGAGGTATTACTTGGAACTAAAATATTTGGAAAGGTGAAATAACTGCATTCTAAATAAAACTTATGTTTGTAGATAATTGGGTCTGTGTGGAGCATTTGTGGCATAAAAACCCAAGCACCTGAAATTCTAAACAGTAGACTGATTATGAGAAATCCAGCAACTAAATACTGGCAAAAGTTTAAAGGGGCCAGGAATTAATTTTACTTCCTGGTTAAAACTAATTTTTTTTCTTAATTTTCTCTAGTGAATTACTATATGTCTCTTTGATTACCCAAGATGCTGTTTAGATACTATCAGATAGGGACAGTAAGACTTAATGTGCTAAAGGTGAATGCTGTAGACTATTGAAATCTCCCAACTCCTCATACAGTGTTTCTCAATCCAGATATACAAAATATTACGATGAGGAGAATCATTTGCAGTGGAATACATTTTTATTTCCAATATTGGTTCCTTCTAGGAACCAGTAACAACTTTATTTCCCACATTTTCTCTCCTACTTTGTATAGTTTCAGAACTAGGGTAGATTTTAAGTTATTAAAAAAATTAGGTTCTTGCACTTTATTAAAAGTGAGGAATAAGCTTAGGAAGGCTGGCTCACTGACCTCAGTTTTTGCTCTCTCAGTGTGGTTTCAGGGGAATCAGCATCTTCCAAAAGTAAACTTTTATTTGAATGAAATTTCCAGAGAAAAAAGATGAAGTCCAGCATTAATGAAACAGATTGAAGCCTGGGGAGTGGGGAGGGGGAGGTGTGTAGGGAAGCAGAAGGGGAAATGCATGCATGAATGATGGATGAATGAAAAAAACCCCAGCCTTTTATCTTGTTCACTAGAAGAGTCTATTGCCTGATATGGAAAATTTAAAAAATCGTCTATGAAGACCGAAAGAAAGTTTGATTTCATTAGCAAAAATTAAATGCAAAATATTTAAAAACAAAAAATCAGCCACAAGGTAAATTTTTTACATAAAATGAATAATTAATGATCCCATTTTGACAGGAGTAGCTAGCTCTTTTGAGAAAAAAAAATAAAGGAAGAGGAATTTATTTCTAGAAATTGTTTTTTTGTTTCTTCACAGGCCCACTGGGAAGGCCTCACAGGCAGGATTACTTTCAACAAAACGAATGGCTTAAGGACAGATTTTGATTTGGATGTCATCAGCCTCAAGGAAGAAGGTCTTGAAAAGGTGTGTAAGACATTTGGCTGCAAGGAACTGGGAAGAAAAACAAAATAAAACTTTCCCCCTAAAAACATTTACAATAGTATTTCTTGTGTTATGTAAAACAGTGTACCTTCTCCCAACTCAATATCTCTATAAGTGGTACTAAAAAGTTAAGAATGGGTATCCTCACTAGTTTAGCTGTGTTCTGCCATTAATGTTTCTGGTATAGAAGTAGAGTGAGAGACCAAAGAATTAGGACATGCTCTTTCCATGTAGCTTAGTGTTGTCTGTGTTTGAACTTAAGAGCTCAGGAAGCATGTACAGATATTTGGCCTGCCTATATGACACCATCATGATCCAAAATCAGATCATCTTCCATCCAGCCACCTTACCATGAAGAGGCAATTGTGGGAAGCTACAGTGTCTCACATTGTTGTGACCAGCAGACAAAGGTTTTGCAACTGGCATCTGTCTTGATGTTTGCAGTTAGATCTGATGTTCAGTGTTCTGTAAGAACTATGTTTTCCTTCATCTTCAGATCAAGTTCTATCAGCTATTGCCCCAAGGTGGTAATTGCGGGCACAAAAAATTGTGGGCACAATAAAACAGAAATTAAGGGAAGGAACCATACTGCAGATTAGCATTTTCTTTTTTCTGTAAATCACTGAATGGAGAAGCTAGCATAAACAACATATTTTCCCAAAATTTTGTCTCACAAGACTAGTTTTGGAATAATATTAATTTTCTCTTACTGGGAAGATTTGTAAAGGGTCAGAAACCATGAGCTTGTCTTGATATGGCTTTTGATATGAAAAGTCTTACATAGGTAATAAAATTTTTGTTGTCCAGAGGAAAACCTGTGATTCAAGAACTAAATTATATTTTAAAATGTTCAGCAATACACTGACAGTAGATTTCTCCTATGAAGTGTCCTATGAAGTGAGCTCAGGCAACTTAGCCAGGAAAAAGAATGACTACACTTGAAAAGTAAATCAGTATTGTGTACAAGTAGTATAGGTACAGTGCAAGCTGTCTTTTTTACTGGAAACAGAAATGGAAGAATTAATGTCATGGTAATAGCTAAATAAGTCAGCAGTGGCTGAAGAGTTTGCATGTAAATGACAAGTGTTGAAAATGAGGAAAGGAAGACTTCGTAATTTAGGATGGCTTTAAGAACATTAGGTGACATTTGGGAACCACAAAACAACATGAGATTTCTGGAAAATAAAATCTCAGTTGACAATACACTAGGAGATATATACATCAGTGAAAATATAGAGATAAAGCAAAAAAGGTCTACAGAGAAATATAGAAGACAATAAAATTCAACAGGAAATACAGTAGTACTCTAAAATACATAATAGAAAAAAGGAACTTGGGAAAGAGTTATATTAAAAGTTAAGTAAGAGACAAAAACAGAAATACTTTTTGAAACATAACAATATTTAAAAAGCCCAGTATGTGCTTGAGCTTTATAGAAAGATTTTCATAGAAAAGGAAGATACTATTACTGCCTTCATGGCTTATTTTGGTCATGTGATAAGTGGAAGTGATAATATAATTTTTTCACCAAGAACTGTTGGCGATCTTTGGAATGACCAGAAAGAATCAGTTACTGTATATGAGCAAAACCAGAGCAGTTTCTCTGGAGTGCAAGGAGATGAGATCAGGAAAAGGAAAATTCAAGTGTATGCTCATTTGATTGAATTGCTTACTAAACATATGAAACATATGGTGTATTTTACTGAGAAAGATATATCAATGCCCACAGAGAAATGTTTCTCTTTGAACAAAACTTCCTTATTCTGAAAGACTGCAAACCTATTCTTGAATCCAGAGTGAATGATTAAATTTTGGACCAGGACACTTCATTGTTGAAGGAGTACATTTTAGCCAGTTCTTTTATTTAAAAGAGTTGCTTCAAAGTTTTGAGGATTTCTTCCTCCAATACTTAATTCTGTTAAAGTGGTGATGAGTCACCCTTCTCTCAGTCCCCTATCTCCTTCCGCATACGTGTTCCATCTTTCTGTCTCCTTCTTTCTGCTACTCCTTTTTTTCCCTCTCCCTCCCTCCCTCTCTCTCTCTCTCTCTCCCTCTCCCTCTCCCTCTCCCTCTCCCCCCTCTCCCAGGCCCTCCTTGCCTGTTTCCCTTTCCATCTAATCCCTCTCCCTTGTACCTATTAATCTCTTTCCATGCCCTTTCTGT
>JAYDZK010000169.1:71729432-71743656 GCA_034509185.1 Euphonia xanthogaster | reverse complement strand
TGCCAATATAAATTTGAATTATTAACATGAATTTGAATAAAGAAAATGATTTAATGAATTTAGGATTTAAAAATGATCATATAAGATGTTGGTGTTTCCTCAGAAATTTTTGTGCTCCTCGTGTACCTGAAGTTATATCTCATAGAGGAGATTAATTCAGCTTCAGTTACGTAGCATCAGGCTCAAGTTCTCATCTTTGTCATTCCTTGTTATTCTACTCTAGTTTCATCTTTGAGGTAAAGCAAACACTGTGATTGTCATAATTAGCAGAACACTGCAATTAAATATTAGCAACCCTTTTAAAATTTCTTGATTGTGGCCAAGCTGCAAGGCTGAACATTTTGTGTTTTGAGAAAGCCTTTCAAATCACTAAATCAACTTGTATTAAAACAGTAAATGAAGGGGAGAATTTTTGGTAGCAAGGCTTGATTTCAATACTTTGAAATGATGTGTCAGATGTTATTTTCCAATTGTATTTCTGAGACACACATATTCTTTCTTCCCTTCATGATTCTTCGATCAATTTATGAGGTACTGAATGGCCAAGTTCAAAAGAGTGACTTCTTGGAACTGAGTGTTAAGCAAGGAAGATAGAAAAAATATTGATTCCTGTGGGACAGAAAATTGTAGAAAAATAATTCAAATTTGTCTTTTCTTTATTACAGCATCCAGTGATTCATGCTCTGCTTTAGTCTCAGTTTTAGAAATGGAATGCTTTTAGCCACACCACATTGCATCCTAAACTTTACAGCCCTGTGGCAACAAATCACTTAAAAATATAGAAACAGTCTTTCCGGACTCAGTTGAAAAGATAATTTAAAAAATTGTGTGTGTTTAAATACATACATACATTTGCAATGAATCCTTATAGAATTGTTTAATTTTTGTCTATGTTTAGTTTTAAAATATCTTTACCTTGTGTTATAGACATTACTTAGTTTTTGAAATTATGTTCAAAATCGTGTCTAAAATCAAAATAAGATATTTGTGGGGGTTTTGCTAGACAATGGAGTAATGCAAACATTCTGATTTCTAAAAGGGGTAGTTATATTTACCATTATAATTGTAAAGGAATGAAAATGCAGATAAGTTACAGATAAGCCTCATAACTTACTACTTTGTATATAAGTCTGTCCTTGATGTGAACCTTAAAGCACAACCTTGTATGTTCTTACTTAGATAAAAATCCTATAGATTTTATTTTAAAGTATAAAATGTCAAAATACTCATGTGTTGAAGACTTATCTGTAAATAAATTAAGTTATTGCCTGTTCCTCTCTTCTCCATTACTTTTTCCCAAAAACATATTTTGTCCTGCTGTTCTCTCTCATCACAGAAAAGGGTAAATCCTTTTAAAGAGACAATGCTCTCTTCTCTGTAAATTAATTTCTCCCTGTTATCTTCAGATGTGGTTTATCTTGAGAAATGGAAAATTAAGTATTAAGAGTAGCTTTAGATAGTCTTTATATCATTTTTACACCTGATGTCACACTTCACAAAACATAATTTAAGGTATTGCTAAGCATATTTTAAATAAGCAGACTTTAAATGTAATGAGAGAGAAAAATGAAGCAAAATTTTTTTTTCCCCGGTAGCAATCTGTTTTTCCTTAAAGTGTTTTTTTTTAGATGCTGAAATGTAACGAATGGGCAATTTACACAGTAATTTACTGTTTTATAGGTTGGAACTTGGGATCCATTGAGCGGCCTTAACATGACCGAGAATCAGAAAGGAAAACCAGCAAACATCACAGATTCCCTGTCCAACCGCTCTTTAATTGTCACTACCATCTTGGTAAGTAATTGCATTTTCTTTCCCTGAAATGTAGTTTTGCAGAAAAACTGATAGAATGTGACACACTAATTGCAATAGTAGTGAACAGCCTGCAGTGTGCAATACCATTACTTAGAATTTACTTGGAACTACTTGGAATTTATGGTGTCATGAGTGGACACCAGTTGATAAGCTAGTCATGGATATTTACTCTAACCTTCACTGTGAGCAGGTTATCCCAATTTTGGAGTTATGTTAATTGTTTAGTGATTTAGTTTTTCTTACTGTTGACTGAAATGTTTTCTTCTTTACAAAGCTGCTTTTTTCAGTGCCATATGAGATTACAAAAGATAATTGGTTTTAAAATGTGTTTTGTCTGTTAGCCTGATGATTTTAGCCAGCAAAAATTTTTTGCTTTTGTTTGCTGTTCTAACACCTCAAAGGAAAGTACAAAGTATTTAGCATGTATTTAAAATTGCTATTGCTCAATTATTGAGATGAAATTTTTAGTCATACAGATATTTAATTGATTTATCCTTTGAACTAGACCAGAAGAAACAAATTGAGTAACTTCTGTATTATTTTCACTGTTGACAAATTTGCAGCAGTGAATGAGGTATTTTTTACTTACAAATAAACACATTTATTTATGTAAATATAAGTGTTAATTTATTTCCTCAAGGTAATTTTGAAGTAGTAATTTTCATTTCAATGTAAATTTAAAACTTCCCAGAAGCTTGTCCGGTGTGTTTGTCTGCTGCCACCATTATCACGAATTTGCAGATATTAAAAAAGAATCTGCTTCCTGGTGGTTGTATACTTTAAGAAGCTTTTATCCACTAACATATATTATGACATTTCAAACTAGAATGAATTTTTACAGGTGCATAGACACAAATGCCAGTGTGCTTTTAACCTTTTATGTAGCATAAATCATATAATCCTATCCAGTGGGTAACTTTTTCACTGCTTAGAAGGTCTGTTTACAAGTGATAGAAAATCTTCTGAAATTCTTCTCTTCATTTCTTTCACTAATTGAAAAAGACACACCAGATATATAAAGTGAAACACGACTGACTCACTTTCAGATATAATTTCTTGTTATGCTAAGACAAGCGCAGATTTACCACAACTTGCTCTTGTACCATTAATTATAGTAATGGTCCACTATAGTTATAATCTAGTTTATAAATTTATAATCCCTTGTTTCTTTTTTTTTAATGAAATGTAAATGAACGTCATATATTCTCTTATAATAAAAGCATATCTTCTAGAGTATTAATCTGTCAATTTTCTTCCCACCGACTTTCACATGTTTCCTACATGTAAAAACTACTGCATTATCAAATAAATTTTATTAATAATTCCAATTGATCTCCCATGCTCTCTATACTGCTATTGCTTGGTACCAGATACCCTGCCTAGGATTTTTCTTGACACTATTTACTGATATTTAATTCATGTGAACCTAGTGGCTGCTAGAATTCCTGCTTTACAGAATGAAGTCCTGTCTCTGCCCCTGCTCCATTTGTTACTCAGTAATGAACCAGCCTTTGTATCTGCACTCTTCAATAGCCTTCATTGTGTACTTGATTCCAGATTGTGATAACAATACTGTGACAAGGATCAATCCCTGCGAGATTACATATGAAACACTCAATAATTTAGGATGTTTCAACTTTGTTTGTGTTTTAACATCTGCCTATTGATGAGGTTTGAGTTAACATACCCTGAGTATCATATTGGTCTTATATAGTGATACTGGCATGATTTTGGTTGAAATAATTAGCTCAAGAAATGGTAAATAGTACAGATATAAATAGCAGTGCTGCCAATGAGCACTGATTTTAATCTGGTAAAGCTTGCAAAAGAAGACTCCTGAGATTTAAGAGAAAAGCTGCTTTCTGTAATCAAGGATACCCTTTCTCTTAAGCGTTATCTTTTGGTTAGTGGTCTTTTAAAAGTATCCATCCTCTTTGCAGGTATCTAAATAATGCATGAAAAAAAATGGACTTTAAAGAAGAAGTGGTACAAATTGGAAGAGCTGTACTTCGAATAGTAAAAAGAACCCAAACCATTTTTGGTGCAGAAACACACGTACTAGATTTATTTGCTAGTTTTATCTTTTTTATGCTTATAGAATACATTTCTGTTGAACAGAAAGCATATTACTGAATATTCATTTTTGTAGCAAGGCAAGAGAACAATATAAAATGCTAAAGCTCCTAGAAATATACATACATCATCAGCTTTTCTCTCCTTTTTTGAGTCTGCAAAGTCTTGCTTCAATGAAAAAAGAAAAGGCAATTCGATCATTTAAGCTGTTCGTGTGGTTTCCCTATGATGTTTTTTCGCTTTGAGTATTCCCTACTATAGTCTATAGTAGACTGCCAGCTGGGGAGCCTTAATCATTTTTCTCTGTAGTTTGCCTTAATGCTCACTTTTCATTTAAATATCCCAGTCTTCCTTTTATTTTTGATTCTGAAATTCAGAGCAATATTTTCTCCTCCTATATTTTGCAGTCATTAAGATCTTTGCAGCTGTACCCCGCATTTCTACTGGTGGCTGAGTATCTAGAAGAAGAAAAATATATTGATGGGAAAAATAATAAAATATAAACTGTGATTCATAAATTCATCTTCTTCAAGGAAGGACAGAATTATGTGCTCCTTTTTGTCTTGAGTTCTTCATAATGCATTGTATAGATTATTCCTTGGTTTTTCAACAATTCAATGGTTTATTCTGGACAGGGTTTCTCAGGACTTCAACCTTTCTCAGAAATCTGCCTACATGCAATTTTTGTGAAGAAAGCTGGCTGATTTCCAAGTTCTGAACCCATAGCAGCCCCAAGCACCAACTGAACATGTCCACTGGAGAGAAAGTTAGGTCTTTTTAGGGAAGGGGGGGCAACCTTTGAAAAATAATAAGTATGCTGGTTTTTATCATTTATAATCATAGCTTTGGCTATATCAATGCTTTTGATATGATTGCTTTGTTTTATTTTAAAACCATCTGCCTTGAAACTTCAGAACTTCTTTCTCATTTAAAAAGTCTACTTTTTGAACATTCTGCATTTAGAAAAACAAACCAAACAAAAAACCAACAGAAAACAAATTTTCAAGTTCAGTAATAAGGATTTATTATTATTTGATTCTCCTAAATTGACTCCTACCAGAACTCTGAAACATTTCTTCTCTTTAGACTTTAGATGTAAGTATCTAAATATTTTTGTTCTTGTATATCTTCTACTTCAAATTTGAGAGAGTTTTACCTTTGGAATTCAATTTCCATGTTTATAAAGGTATGTGTATGGTACTTAGGGCATTTTTTAATGCTAATTTCATACCAGCCTGTACATATTATCATGCTGGTTCATTTAGCCTGTTCTGCTAAAATAAATGCTTGTTTCCTTTCCTGTGTAGCTTTTATGGACTTTTCTGTATCTGCTTACATCAAAGCTCAGAAAAGCTCACAGTTGTCAAGTTTAATTTTTCCAAGGAATGTGTGAAAGTTATGAAAGGTGTGTGATGTTCTCAAATTTAGCAGTTTTTGTTACTTCGTATTTGAAAAGTGAAATTACCTTTTTTATTGTACTTCCCTTAAAAAAAATGGTTTGAAAGAGGAATAGAATTAGAAGGAACTAGAAGGAATAATTATAATAAATTTTTAAACAATTTTACATAGTTCAAAGTATAGTGTTCCCACATTGTATTTTATTGATATATACTGCTTTATCAAATGGGTAGTGCATAATTTCTCTCCCTTTTCTCTTGGATACCCAAGCATGAATTTTCAATGGTCGAATTTTAAAGTAATGTATATTAAAAGAATATTAAAATTAAAAGAATAAATTTACCTGCTATCTTTATGAAGGTGGGTCACCCATCAATTGTTTTGATTGATAGTAACTAGTTGCTTCACCTCTCCCACTAGAATTTTGACTGCCTACTGTGAAAACCTATTGTGTATTCCTTCTATCTGATATAAATGTTAAGATGTGGCAGTCTTTTAACACTCCAGTATCCAATCTTCTAGTGAACAGAAGCTAATAATTAAAATTTCTGTTCTAACAGAGGCAAATTTTTAAATGGTTCTCCTCTTTTCATCCTTAGGCTTCCTCTTTCTTTTTGTTGATTTATTAAAAGTTTTTTGCTTTGTTTTGCTTTTATCAATACTGACAGTAATAAATTTTAGATTCTTTTAAAAATATTGTGTTCTGTGTTGAAATTATGAAGGAAAAAATTATATGTTTGATTAATATTAATAAAAAATAAAAGAACTTGAAATTTAAATTGTTTTGTAATTTCTAGTAATATCTTTGTCATTGAAATACAGTATAACTCACAGGAATGATTCAAGTAAATATTCATTGTTCAAAATCTGAAAAGAAAAAGAGAAAATTGAAGAAAAATGTTTTTTAGAATGAGTGGTTTTATTCAAGCATTAGCTGTATATTTTTAAATCTAAAACCAGTCTGTAAAGTTACAATATTAATTAATTTTCAAAGATTTTACTTCTATTTGCAGATATGGTTTTTAATCTACCTGTGATTCCACTTTTCCTTGTAGCCCTACCTTTATTTGCAGTATTTTAGCTAAGTTTACTTTTCAGTAAATTTTCTCAGAAAAAAGGATTTGTTGCATGTACAAGTTTATTTGCGTTCTCACTTGTGGTGCTTTTCTGGCTTGGGATGGGGCTCTTCTGCATCCCTCTTCACTAAATATATTTTAGTCTTATGAGACATTAAGTGACGACTTTGATCTTAAAATTTTGTAACAAGCTGATCTGTTGTTAATTTAGAGTAGCAATATTTCCTGGAAACGTTCTGTTTTCCTGAGATTCATTCTGGAGTCTACAGTCAGTGTTTAATCAGTGACTTTTTGTTTCCAAGTTACTCATATAATTCAAAGCAATAATAAAAGCGCTAATGGAAGGTGTTTCCCTGATTTCCTGGGGAGATGAGTCCAGTTGAAAGACTTAATTTCAACTGAAGCTGTTTTGAAGATTTCAAGTACTGGTTTTGTGATGTGGTCTAGTAATTTTTAAGAGTCATGTTCTCAGTAACTGAAGGAAAAAAAAAAAATTGTGAGCAATGTTAAAGTCAGCATAAACCAGCTGCCAATCTACATATCGTTTAGTTTAAAAACTCCTCCTACCAAATCAATTATTATTGTCCTAGTGAACAATTTTGGTGGAAGTGATAATCCACCAAGAAGCAATGGTGATTGTACATTTAATGAATAAATACTTTCCGGAGAGTAGGTTTAGCAACCAGTTTTATATTAGTCCATTCTACAAGTTTAAAGCTTGAGCAAATGAATCATGTAGAACGCTTTGCATGCACTTGTTCAGGATACCTGAATGCCATGTTCAGTATTTAGAATGTGTATTATTCAATGAAAAAGCAAACTAGAGAAAACATTGGGATTAATAAGAGCTATTACAGATGAAGCTGCCAACATGAACCCTGCTCAAGTTAAGTCGGAAATCACTTTACATAGCAAGTAAAAGGTCTGAAGAGAAAAAACCTAAGTAGCAGTAAGAAATTACTTAAAGTAGGATTGGAAAGACATTAAGAGAATATTAATAACTTATTGATCAGTCTTCTCAGCAAAAGTTGAGAATCATTACATAATATTACAGACACTATGGTAGGCCTTATCCAAGTTGGCCAGAGTAAAGAATATACATGATGTGGAGTTGGAGCTAAGAATTCCAGAAAGATTGCAAGATTTTTTTATTTTTCTTTAACAAAATATAAAAACTTATCAGCAGAACAGATAAAATGTCTGAGAATTTCTGTAATGATCTGATAGAAAAATATGTAGGAATGTATCAATGAGCTGAATTGCTCAATGAAGGAAATCCTGCTGTGTTTATTAAGTAAAAGAGAATTAAAAACATAAATTGACAAATATATGTTCTCCCTGATATTGCACATATTTAAATTCTGTCCCAGATAACTCAGGACTGCTTGGAATGGAAGACAGAGATAAAAATGTTGTCAAGAATCTTGCCAGGATTCTAGAGGTTGGGGGATGTGTAAATATCTGAACAACTCTGAGAGCAAATGTCTCAGATCTGTTCATATGAGCATTCCAAGCTACATTGGAATTCCTTCATGCCTACAGAACAGGCCATGACACTGTGTAAGCACTGCTCAGCAGTAATGAAAATATTAAAATATTCCTGTGTTATAACCCTGATTTGAGCACAAATCCAAACCATACTAGTTAATGAGGAGAAAATTGCTGCTACCCCAGAAAAAAAGAGCACACTATGTTTTGTCATAGCATAGCTTCTGCTTGGCCAGTGGTATGATTTCTTTAGGGAATTGTAATTTCACCTGAAAAAATTGGTTTTTTTACAGTTGTTTTCTTTGAGATGTTTAATATAAATGTCCCAAGTTTATTAACAACTATTTTCACACATAGTTTTTGCTCTGATACCATCTTTGTTTCTCAAGAATTATTTGGTGATCCTTGTAATTTAAATGGTTTTCAACTTTCACGTTTTCTGCTTGGTCTTTGTTCTTGTCAGTACTACATCTTGAAGAGCTCTTCTGGAGTCATTTGTTCACTTGTTTGAGAAATTTCTGTCAAAACATCCTAGGAGTTTGGCTGGGCAATGGATTTCATGTTTGTTTCTTGCTAATCGTATAAAGATCTGTGCTGTACATGAAAACATGACTGTAACCTTAATTCAATAGGCGTATATAGCAGCTCTTCTAAGAACAAGATTCTTCCCTGCATTCTCCTTTTCATTTTTTGGGTAAAATCTTATGTACTCAAGTTCCAGTTATATGTGGATATAACATTTAAATCATGGGAAAACTCAAGGCAGAAGATTACATTAGGAGTGCTGATTTATTAAAGCAGTCAGGTGCCTGTGGAATGAGGTACCTTTAACCCCACTGAGTGGTGATATGGGGATTTGGGAGTGTAAAAATTTTCTTGAGTTGCCCTGAAGGGTTTATCTAAATATTCACTGAGTCTTGTGTTTGGCGGGATGATTGAATAAGCTATTATTTGCCTTATCTTACTTGATTCTATTTCTTTTTAGTTATAAAAAATGAAAAGAATCTCTCCCAAAAGTGAGCAAAGACCGAGTTGCATATTTAACCTAACAAACACAGCTTGAATATTGGTTCCATATTGGATTGGAAAACTACCAATTGTTTTTTGCATTTTTCCCTTTAGTTTTCTATTTGAGAAAGGCCACCCTATACAGAGAAACAGATGTAAAAATACTGTTTTGCAAAATGTAAATTTTCTTTTTATAATTATGATTTTTCTGCCAATCATTTTAATTTGTTTGCGGATTGCACACCACTTCATGCAAAAAAAAATTACATTGTAATTTGATTTAAGCATTAGAAGATAAATGATTAAAGAAATTTAATTCAATTTTCATCAAATGTCTATCATAGAACTTACTTTTTGAGTAAACGTTCTCAGGTTTTGCTGCAGTCTTGTAAATGGCAGCCTATAACTTGAGGCAATAGAGAAGTAGGTGCTTTCACTGACCTTTTCCTTCCCACGTGGGTTTTTTATGCTTTGCCTGACAAAACATTGAGAAAACAGTTTAAGTACTTGTATAAATAAAAGTGTAAAATCTAATACCTAAAATATTTAATCAATGTTTAGAGTTTTAATGAAATTTTTTTCACTTGCCAAAGCACATTGTTTCTGCGTCTTAAATGCTTACATCGTCCATCCAAACAATACATTTTCTATTACTGTATAATGCAAATAGTTGAGGAGTACATTTAAATTTAGTGTGTATATGCATTCCTTGAAGATGTCTACAGTGCTGAGAGTGTAATTAAAAAAAAAAAAAAAAAGACAAAGGGAATCTTTGAAAATATATGAAGACTTCAGACACACACAGCCGAAGCTAAAAGGATTCTGGTTTTCATATTATTTTGTTGTACAGGGAAGGATGTCATGAGTGTATGCATATGTAAGCACATGAGTGTCTACTACTCAAGGCTAAAATGAGAAGAAAGGTGTGGGGGCACTCATTATCCATTCTGTCTTGATTCTTACAGGAAGAGCCATATGTTATGTTCAAGAAGTCTGACAAACCCTTGTATGGAAATGATCGTTTTGAAGGTTATTGCATTGACCTCCTCAGGGAGCTGTCTACTATCCTTGGATTTTCCTATGAGATTAGACTGGTGGAAGATGGAAAATATGGAGCCCAAGAAGATGCCAGCGGACAGTGGAATGGAATGGTTCGTGAACTAATTGATCATGTAAGTCAACTTTTACAAGCTTTCAAATATGCATTTAGATTTCAAACCTTTCTATAAAAATTGTAAAACCATTATGATAGTTCCATTTGAATACTACTGTTTTCAAAATGCAGATGTTTGGAGAATTGGTGCAAGTAGATTAGTACCCATTATTTCTTTAATGTAGAATTTGTAAAATAAAGCATCTCTGTTTGGCCCATAGGCAGTGTTTGTTTTGGTTTAGCTTTTCTGTAGCACATGTCTAAGTCAAAATATGAAATAAGTAGTACTCGGAATTTATTTCTGAGAACATATGTAAGAGGTTTTATAACAAAATTTTGGTTTATAACAAAATTTGCTAAAGCAATACAAGTCAGGCCTCCTTTTCTGATAGTGGACCTGAGATTTTGTCTTAGAGAAATTTCTCTGTGTGTAGTGTAAACACAAATATCATTTGATATTCATATTTCTTGATATTTTAACAATAAAGTGCAGGAAGTAAGGCAAAAATGTCAACATTTACTGATGGAACAAAGCAATGTCACACCAGATACCATTACAATTGACTGTAAGTGATTAAGGGAGGTATTACTTTGGGTTCTTCAAAATGTGCTTTCTCAGTTGGTCATGCCAGTCGAATTTAGCCTCTTAGAAAAATTTTCATAAATTTAAAAACTATGTCATTGTTCCTTTGTGCACTTATTTGGGTGAATTGATTGATAGCATTTTCTCTATAGGCATGAGGTCAAAGATTGAGATGAAACATATTCTGCACATCACTGTCATTTAAAATAGATAGAAGACTGTAGTTAATTCAAGTGGAACCTCTTAATGATGGCAAAAACTGCATGAATCACTTGAAAAAATATTTACTTATCTAGTTTCAATTTGCTTTAAAATTTCAGCAGATGGGTGGAAACATGTGATAATCAAATTATTCATATTTACTAGGAGTGTTGTGCTTCATGCTTTTCTAGTAAATGATAATCTGGTATTGGTGTTGCAACAGATGTTGAGTATGCCTGGCTTCACACATTTAAGAAGAATGCGTGGGAGTACTATAGTTATGTTATCTTTAAGTGTGTGTAATTATAATACCTAGTACACACACATAGAAAGCAAACTTATTTAGCTGGCGTGTCTGTCCATCTCTATAAATGTGCATTTTTACACATGAATGAGTGCATAGGCCTGTTAAAATAGTAGATTTGATGCTTGTTGGGTAATACTCTCATCTGGAGCTAATTTTCCATGATTGAGGTAGATATTGTGGAAGTATTTATTAAGAAGCAAATATAAATCACAGTTTTATAAATATTTTATTATTCAGCCTTAAAGCATTCTTAAGAAGACTCTAGTATGGCCTCCTAAACTTTACACTAAGATAATCTTGAAATAAAATGCATTTGAACAAGTTGCAGAAGTAAAGTGTCAGAAACAGTAGCTTTCCCCATCTTTCCTCTTCATAACACAGAATGAAACAGGTGGTCTTTTTCCCATAAATAATATACAACTAAACACAGATTAGCATTTATTTTTGTTGTATTCAAATTATTTTTACTTAGGAGTCAGAAAAGTTTAGAGACTGTGTTAGTACACATGGAAAATATTGTCCAACTGCCTAATCTGGACCATAATTTTTACTAGTCTCTCTCAATTTAAAAATTTTAGCTTTAAATTATTCTCTGGTTTTATAAATTCTTACTTTATAAACTATTTGAATATATGCAATCTATTTGAATATATGCAATTTATTTAGACATCTGTGCCATTTATTTACATGCATGCTATTAGTAAAATTAGGTGCATTTTACTAGCAGGCAACATTTCAGACCTCAAAAGTGAGGTGAAAGAATTTAGTGAACTCCAGACAGACAGTTACCAAATTGGGTGTTTCCATATGGTTATTAATTCACATGCTCCATTAGCTTCCCAGCCCTTCTTTTCCCTTAGAGAATATTTTTAAATTGTCATAAAGGTTATCTTTCCTATAAAGTAATATAATAAATTCAGTTTGTTTATTTTTGAAAGGCTAAATGATTGTAAATTTTTCAACAAGAGTTTCTAATTAAAATAGACTACAGACTAAAGATGGTTGTTAAAGTTTCCATAGCACTTAAATCTATTGAGAAATGTTTTAAGAATTTTTTTTTCTGTTTGTTTTGTTTTATCTGTCAGTTAACTTCAGAGAGAAAGGTCACTGCGCTATAGTATATATGTCTGCAAGGGTAACATGTAAAACACATAATTAAAGAATAAATGAAATGGATAATTTTGGTATATGTGTAGAAAGGAAAATGCACCATTTATATATAAGATTAAAAGTACCAAATAAATCTAAGATTTAAATAAACTGTTTAAATCAGCCTTTAGTCACTTTGCATAGTTGTTAGGGCTCAAAAATCTAAATAAAATAAAGATAATGCTATCTGAGTTGAACTTAGCATATCATGTCAGTCTCAGGATTTAAACTTTATAGTATGAACAGAGACTGAAGTGTTTACATCAGGTCTGTTTGTTTTCAATCTCCTTTCCCATAGTTTGTTCACGTTTCTTCTTTCCTTGACTGTTTTAAAGGAGTTCATACCTGCATTCTTATATCAGTCTCCAAGCAATAAGTAGTTTCTTTTTGAATTTATGGTAAATGCTGTCAGTGAAAATTATATAGTGATTCCTTCCCTTTGACAACTGACAATGAATTCTTGTTGGAAAAAACAAACTGGTCTCTAGAGTTGCAAATGTAAGAAAAATAGCTAGGACGGGAAGTACAGATGACATTTCGCAATGAATAAATTTTGAATTGAACTTCTCCACTTAAATGCTCTGATTTCTTTCCCACAATTTTTCACTGAGTATTTTACCCACTTCTCAAGTTAGTTCAACATATGATTGTTACATATTTAAGGGAGGAGCTAAATTTCAGATATCTCCATTCTTTATGGATGAATTCTTCATTAAAAAAATATTATTTCTTGCTGCCTTTGGTTCAAAAACTTTGTGAAAGGACAAAAACTTTATGAAAGGACAGATTTATTGAATAGGTTTTGAACGGAATCATAAATTCTTGCGAATTTCAGGTTGTTCTTAAGTGCTAAAAGTTGGCATGTCACTGTATTATATTGCATGTGACATATAGTTTAGACATGTACATTATATTTGACAGAGCTCTACATGAAAAATCCACAAGGAAAAAATTTACTATTATATGTACATGATTAAAAATAACTATTTTTGAAGTGTTCTTTGAATGATTCTTCTACAGCACAAAGTTTATGCACTGCAAATACACTTCAAGGATTACAGATCTTTTTTGATTCATAAATAATTACAGAAAAGTTCCAATTTTTAGATCACGATCTTTGATCATATGTGAGGATTAAATCAGAATTTTCTTTGTCTCTAAGAACAGGATTTTCAGCTTGGAGGAATTTTACACAGTTGAACATTTAGAAAGAACTTTTGAGTTTAACTATAGACATAACATTTTTACTTCACTATATTTTGAATTTTTCATAATCAATATCCATTTTTCAAAATAAATACACACCAGATACTTACATTTTTAAAGATAATAGTAGTAGCTTTTTATTCTTTTAATAACAGAATAGATGTTTATATAATTGGTTTAAATATTTTTAGTGATTTTTCCTCCAATAACCTGTTGGTTTCTTTCTCTTATTTTAAATTTAGGTTCTTATTATCTTGAACACCTATAGCCAAACTCTTTGTTTTATTGTGTAGAAGTCAAAAAAACCCTTCTAATAACTGATGGTGTACATGTTTGGTTCCTTCCTTTTTGAGCCAGTGAAATTTTACTTTCTTCCAGCTTTTTTTTTCCACATTCTTCCATTTCAAATGTCATTTCATCCTATTGTTTGGACTCTACCTCTTCCCTTCATACTTACAGGAAACCCTACCATATAGAGACTTACAAGGAAAGGCTACAGAACAACTCTTCCCTCTTTGTTCTTGTAATTTTAATGCAAAAGGCCTGACAGTTGAGATTTTCAGTACAGTGGAGGATAATTTAGCCATGGCTCTTTTATTAGTGAAAATCTCAGAAGACTTGATGATAATAGGAAATTAGAGAATCTTTAGGGGAAGTGGCGGAAGGAAGTGGCAGAAGGAAGGAAGTGGTGGAAGGAAGGAAGTGGCGGAAGGAAGGAAGGAAGTGGCGGAAGGAAGGAAGGAAGTGGCGGAAGGAAGGAAGTGGCG
>JAYDZK010000169.1:71628218-71729380 GCA_034509185.1 Euphonia xanthogaster | reverse complement strand
AAGGAAGGAAGGAAGGAAGGAAGGAAGGAAGGAAGTGGCGGAAGGAAGGAAGGAAGGAAGGAAGGAAGTGGCGGAAGGAAGGAAGGAAGGAAGGAAGGAAGGAAGGGCAATGTTTCTCTTTTCATCATTTTTAAACTGGCTCAGCAGTAACATTGATTGACTGTCAGTGCTCTTTAAAGGGCCATGTCTGCTTCATGGCTTCCCCATTTTATTAGTGGAACTAGAATCTGCAACTGCATCTCAGGTGTCGTATGATGAAAATTTCACTTATGCTAAAGGTTTTCTAGATATAATAAATTTTATCGCTGATGCTTTGAGGGGTAATAGACCATAAATAACATAGTGTTCTGGCAAGTCTGCAGTTCAGCTATTGATGCTTGAACCAGCAACTCTGGTGAATACACATAGATGGCAAGCTGAATGATTACTAATTTCCACTAACCCTGTTTTAACATTGTTTTTCTAGCTGACATTTTGTTTTTCTAGTTGGCATTTTATTTTCTTTTTACTACTTTTCCTAAAAAAATAAGACACAATTCACTTTTTCCTGCTCTCTCTGTAAAAATAAAAAAAAAAAAGTATAACAGAATAAATGCTGCTGTTTTGTTTCATTTTTATTTTCCTTCTGGGTTTGTATTTTCAGCTTTTTCATGTTTTATTTATAATTTATCTCTTTCCCCATTTTTCTGTTTAGCTATTTGAAAGCCATCTCTATGTGTGCATTTTTATCCTTGCTATTTATTTATTTACCTTGCTGATTAAGCATTACTATTCTATGCTGAAGCTCTCTTCTCTGAATTTCCAGTAATCATTATTAGTTACATTTATTAAGTTATGTTGGAAGTCCAGCATGACTGTCTCTTTAAATAAAGCTACTAATTTGCATTATTTAATATTTAAAAATATATTCCAACTTCTTCCAGTTATTCTGTGTTATGATATAGCACCCATGACTATTTAACTCTTAAGTGCCTGTAACATATCTTTCATATGCGTTTTTGCTGTTTTAAGTATTCATATTGGCTTCCAGTTTTTATTGTTTGCATGTTTTCTTTCCTCAATAAAGTAGCATTTCATTTCTGTGTGAAACATGTCCTGGGGTCATAGGATAATTTCTTATGATAATTTGTAATATGCCAGAAAATATCGCTTGTCCTTTTAGTGCTTTTCAGTCTAATTGCTAATTCATTAATCCACAACTTCAAGTGCTCTGACCTTTTATTTCCAAAGTAATTTGTCTCAAGCTGCATAAGTATCAGTGTGCCCCTGACAAGCAACTAGTTGTAACTCATCTGTTGCTAAAGATCCTGGATTTCACTTAAAGTGAACTGTATATATATTTATAGACTCACAAAACCTCTCTTCAAATATTTTTTGTGTCTGAATTTATCAATATAATTCACTCAGATATGCCATACCATGCACCTTGTGTTCCTTTTTTGTTTATTTGTTTGTTTTAAAGTAAAGGATGAAAGAGATGGTCTTCCACATGACAATACAATTTCATTTCAAACCAACAGCTAAACATCCATCTCTACGCCCACAAGTTGACAGTTTTCATGGCTACTTTGTCACTCTCTAATAAAGGTTATATATGATATTCCATAGAAAAATGTCCAAATAGATCCTAACTCAGCAAAAGTTATGCAGAAAGTAAACTTCAGGTAGAGATGCATAAATCCACAAAAAATTCCAGAGAAATGGGAAAAAAAAAGTCAGTAATCTAATATGCCAAAGAAATACTTTCCAGAAGTTTAGACCAAGTTTGCAAAACTATGTATTCATTCAGTAAGGAACATATATGTGCATATACATATTCCCTATTAAATTGTTACTGATTTCAAGTACTGTTAAATTATTACTGTTGTTCAAGTACTGTTAATTGTTACTGATTTCAAGATGAAGATGCACTTATAGAACAGCAGTTTTAAGTGATCAGTTTGTTTTCCAAAGAGCAAGGAATTTCCAGACAGTCTGCACTTAGTAAAGCAAGGCCCAGCAAAATTTCTAATAATGCAGTAAGGCATAGAGAATAACAAAGTATTAGAATTTTTCTTAAAGGGTTATAAATGTAATTCATTATTTTTTGAGCTAATGGTGTCCTATGCTTCTTAAAGAAACTGGATGAAAAATTTTAACTACATTCTCAGTGATTTGACACCAAAGGTGGCAGGGGACTTTGACAGTAGGGTCTTCAAAGTGCTCTGAGATGTATGGATTTTTTTCTGGAGATCTGTACTCCAGGGGTAGTGTATTTGAAATTTCTTGGCACGAAGAGTAAGTGATTATTGTTTTCTTGTTTGTTTAGCTGCAATATGACAATGTGTTGTTCCTTTACAGTCAGAGTGTTATGGGCATCCCTTGCTAATGCACTTGGGTTTATATAATGATTAGTTTTCAGTTACAGAGAAATATTGTACAGCAAATAGTTGCAATTAACTTTCACTGTGCTGCCAGCAAAGTGAATCATAGTCAATCAAGGAAGTGGCATTAAGTTTTTCAAATGAAACTCCAAATAATAATACTTTAGCTCAAGCATCATCTATGCTTTAAGTTATGATTAGGAATTGATTGTATCCAGGGTTAGGGCTGTATTAATAAAAGTATTACATTTTTCATATCCTCATACCTTTATCTGATCTTTTACTTTTGTTGCTATAATGATAGTAAAGAATGGTAGGAAAAAACACTGGGATTTTTGTTTCTATGTGTATGCCTGCTGAAGGGAAGTACATGAGAAAAATGGAAATCTCTAATAGCAGACCTAATTTCCATTGGGGCTTATCCCTTTTATTAGGGATTATTAATAAAGCTGCAATTTGTCTTTTATCATCCAAAGAATTTCAACATATTTCAAAGTGAATGTTTCATTAAAGATAGGGAGGAGGAGCTGTGGAAACCTTGAGTGTGTCAATTTTCATGGAAACACCATTTTGGTAAAAGAGTTTCAGGATGTGCTTGTGGGAGATGTGTCTCTGGGAATGATGACCGACATACATCATCCATGCTGTTTGGGGAGCTGGAAAGTATAAAGTCTGATCTGCTATTCTCAGGGCAACAGGATTACTCCAGGAAAGAGCAATGACATATTTCTGTGGTGGCTTTTCCTAACTGAACAGTCTTTTCTTTGTTATTACACTGTATCAATAATATAATTGTAGATCTTCCCATAGTTTTTTGCTTTTAAATTTTGGAATTACAATATCACAATATCACACTAAACATTGGTAAACATTACAATATTTCAATAGACCTTTTGAGAGACAGAAGGATTGCTTTCAATCTAACTTGAAGATCATAAGACATGGGAGTGCCAGCGCTGAATGCTGCACATGATATTTGAAGTAGCTCACTTTTTTTTCTCTCCAGAAAAACTAAGTTTAATTAGAGAGTTCCTGCTGGTTTAGTACTATCATTCTCAGGGCACTGAAAATAATTCAGTTGTTTAAGAAAATTATACAAATATCAAATGAAGTTAAAAAAAGAGTGGGTGCAGCCTTACATAAGTCCAAAATACATGAAATGAAACTGATTGTGCGTGTCTTAGGAAGAAAATCATGTTACTTCTGTTTTTTGTTTGATTTCTATTTCTAAAAGGACCCTTTTTGTTATTGTTTATAATGATGATCAATTTTAGTTAAGTCTAAGACCCTGGAATCTAATGATTAATTGAGAATTCCGGGAGCTTGATTTTGTTCATATTAATAAGTTTTAGTCCATTAATTAATTAAACTGATGAAATTAAAGCTTTCAAAAATTGTTAATTGAGTATTGTTAATCAATAAGACGTGGCATATTCTGCAGTGATCTACTTTCATCCGAATGATTTGCAAAAATGTTATTTGATTACATTGTGAAAAATTGCAGATGACAAAGTAATACAGAAAAATGGGATTAAGTCATATTTAACACTAGTCAAAATTCATTGTGTGATTAAATGAGTTCACCAAAACATACTAATAAAACCCCATGCATCTGAGAACAGAAATTATGTCAAAATTAAAAGATCTAGGAATTTTTCTGTCCTGAGTGGAGTAACTGAAATTCTAGGTGACAACTGGTTAGCAACGGGGAAAAAAACTGACACTTCCAGGAAGTTACAGTAAATCTGGAAAGTATAACAATTAAAATGTTTTCTACAAAAAAAGGAATCAATGTTACCTGTGTCCTTATTTCAAGAAGATGTGCTTCTGTATGGTGTCTAATAATTATAATGTATGTTAAACATCTGTAGTACAAAAATACAACGTTAGAAAGAGTGTGTAAAACAGCAAAGAAGAACTGAAACATTTTGTTGTAACTATTCTCATTTTAATTTTTTTTCTTAATGGGGAATCTCCCTTTTCTGAATTCTGAGCCACAGTATCACACAGTCTTGTAAATTTCTTTGACAATTTCCTCTTTCTGGGGGTATGTAAATCCTGCTCTTGTAACAATTAGAAGAAACCTTTGTACAAAATTCCTGAAATGAAGTGATAAAAGCTTTTTTTTGCTGTTGAAATGAATAGTCACCCATCTTCCTGCTACATATAGTTTCATGGTTTACTGCCTCTAGTCCTTTTACATACAATTTGCTTACCTGTTGACAAAATACCAAAATTGTATTATAAATCAACAGACAGAAAGTATATCTGTTTTTAATGAGTACTCATATTACATCTACAAGCTATTAAATCTTATCCATACTGGCAAAGGCAAATGAGAGTTGACTAGCATAACCCTGAACAAAAGGAAATAATGTAAATTAACTAATTAGAGAGTTCCTACTGGTTTAGTACTATAATTTTTCCTTGACTGAACATTAATGTAATAACAAAGAAGCAAACAGAAAACAATACCAAAAGTCAGTCCTAGACAATGCTATGTTGATCAAAACATATGCTTTATCCTATTTAAGTCACTGAAAGAAGGATTCCATGCACTCCATACATTCAATTTTTGTCTAGTTGAATTTGTATCAAAGTTTTTTTGTATGTTAATAGACAAAATGCAAATTTCCTCCACAAAAAAATTTTGCCTTTAAAAAAAAATCTACCTCTAGGTGAATGATCCTGTTGATTTCTAGATCAGGATCCTCTCTAAAAGGAGAGTAGATGAAAAAACCATTAGTTACCACTGCTGTTCAAGAATTTGCCAAGAATTAACCAAGCTGACACAAGAGGTTCTAAAGGAATGAAACCACTGTATAATATTACTGTCAATGAAATGAATTTGAGTAAACCACCTGTCTTCCTTGACTTGCTGTTGCGGAACAAATACTGAGAAACATCTCAGCAGCTACAAACATATGTGTTAGGTAAGCCAGTATCTATTGAAACTGCCATCATATGTCACTTATGGTAAAGCACTTTATGATGTTAATAAAGTTGCAACTGCTACTGTTCCATCTATAAGGGATATTGTTAGCAATTAAGTTTCAATGATACAAATCAGGATTCCAAAAATAAGAAGTTATGACATCTATATTCAGCTATCAAATCTGGATTTTTTTTTTTTTTTTTTTACCTTATGGTGTGTTACTCACATTTGGCAAAGGTAATAATTTCTAGTAGCAGCTTTCCAGGACCTGTGAGGAGGTTTTCAAGAAGCTCCGTCTGGGCTTTTCACAGAGGAGCCTGGCAGGAAGACCAAAGGGAACAAGCATAAAGTGAAAACCTCCAAGGGCGGAAATTGCATAACTTCTCCAAACAGCCTGCTCCACTGCTTCTCTGTAGAAACTTTTTCACTATGTGGATAGACAAGCAGTGGACCAGCTTATCTGGAAATGTCATGTAGTCACCTTCTTTGGAGGTTTCGAACACTGACTGGGTAAAGTGCAAAGCAAACTGTCTCACCCATGTAGATGTTTTGAACAGAAAATTGCGCTAGACACCTCCTGATCTCTCCCCACTTGAATTGTACTGTGATCCTGTGAAAGGTAGTAGAGAAACAATTTCTGTCAAAGTAATTTAAGTGGCTAGTTATAATGAAAATAGCAATAAAGCCCTAATAAGTTCCTAGTGGTTTCAATTGTGATAAGACTAAAAATTTCTTGTGGGGTATAAAATTTTCTATAACGCAGCAGCATGAACAAGGCAGTTTAGGATAGACTGTAAGCCTAAAAGCAAATTACAGGTCTTTTCAAATCAGTGGCAGGGAAATGCACTTCTGTGAACAGGAATAATGCATAAGGTCTCTGTGCATTAGGAGTGTGTTAGGTTTAAAGAATTGAAGCTGTGCTTTAGCCTTCCTCTTTTATCTTGAGGATGCATTTTCTCCAAAGGGAATGTAACTGAAATTCAACTCAGGTTAACAGGCTCAAAAATTTGGGCTGAGTAAATTTACATATTGACCTAGGGTTTTAGGCTGAGGAAACACAGTGGATTAAACAAAAGCTTTATGAAGTTTTTCTTTTAAAAAAAAGGCAAGTTCCTTTTTCTTTCAAGAATAACTGCAGGCAATACGTGCATTGCTGCCTGTATAGAAGTAAAATTACTTAAATGTCTTTTCAGTGTATGTGTAGTTTTGTGTATATTATACAATTACAATATGATTGTACTGATTGACTGAATGAACAACTGAGACTCGATAGTGTATAATTCCCTTTGCGTTTTTGGTATAAACATTTATGGTTGCTAAATCAATGCAAAATGTTAAGAGCAAAATTCTTACCAGAAGACTCCATTCCCATTGTATAAAATACTCAATTATTTTGGTGGAATATTGTATAATTGTAGCGTCTAAAAATAGCTATTAGCCATTTTACTGTTTCTGTGTCTAGATTGTATTTAAATTTTTCATTCTTTTGAACAAAATAGGTGAGACAAAAGCTTTCATAAAATTATCAACAATAAAAAATTCAACTGGTGTTTGTTTTACCTTTCCCTGGTGTTGTTAGTAGAAACTATGAAATCCTTTCAAAATTCTATTTCCCCCAAAATTATTGTGATTGTTCTCTAGGTTTTATAGAGTCAAATTTCAC
The DNA here is from genome assembly GCA_034509185.1 of Euphonia xanthogaster. Taxonomy (NCBI): domain Eukaryota; kingdom Metazoa; phylum Chordata; class Aves; order Passeriformes; family Fringillidae; genus Euphonia; species Euphonia xanthogaster. Next base: position 71,722,419 of record JAYDZK010000169.1, on the reverse strand, counting down.
AGGAAAAGCATCAATTTCTGCAAATACCAAATTTCTGTGCATGCTATGGCCATACACTACTCAACATTAAAATGCGGATTTCTTGCTGAAATTATTTGTATCTGCAAGCATAGATTGAATTCAGTATAATTTTAAAATCTCTCTTAGAGGTTGTGTGCCAAATTTCACCCCTGTACAAGTAAAAAAAAAAATGTCCTCCCTTTTTCTCTTTGAACACTACTTCATGTAAAACAGTTGCTGAACAAACTGCTTGGAAGTAAAATGTAAGGGAAGAAGCAAAGGAGGATAACTTCAGCCTACCTTAGACACTTCTGTATCAGAAATAAATAAGGGTTACCTTGAGTTGTTGGTGAATGAGCATCCTGCAACTGCACATGGTAGCAAGACAGGGAAGCTTTTTACATGTGTGAATGCTTATCCTTTGTCCTCACCTTGGTCAGGTAGGTGTTACGGTCAGGGTTATTCTTACCTGGATCATGGATGAGCTTCTGGTACTTTCAAGGGATTCTTTACTCCCTTACTGTTATGATCAAGGGGGTGCTTCATTGCTCAGCTGCTTTGGTCCAGATTTATCAGGAGCTCCTGAGTTCCTCAGGGGTGGTGTGGGACAGGAAGGGGGAGGATGCACAACTACAGCTTATTATCTGCAGTGCAGTCCTCTGGCACATCACAGACTAGGCTGTACAACTCCTCCATTTTGCTTAGGACCATGCCTTTCATTGGAATGTCCTTGTCAGACTGTTTCTAATCGCTGTTGTAAACTTTAGTTGGTGCAGAAATTTTCTTTGTGGCATCTGGCTTACCAATCCTTGGATGCTGTCATAAAAAAAATGCATCTCAAGAAAGAGTTCAGTGCTAATATGGATTGTGTTATCAGATAGATATACCTTTTATTCATTTAAATAGAAGCAGGTATACCTTCATTACAAAAAATTGAATAATTGATCACTGTCAAGTGAGACAAATATTCTTTGTAATGGAACTTATCAAAAAGCCATGTTAGAATACACTAATTTGTTAATGTTGTTAAATGTCGACTGATAAAATACTAATTTTACACTATTCCTCCCCTATTTGTCTCTAGAAGTAAACTAAAGAGGATTCTCTTCCTTGTATATCTTCATTATAGCTGAGCATAGGAGAAACTGGTACTGCACTTCTGGAAACTTGGCCCCTGCTTTCCCTTACCAATAGTGCTCTTACCAAAAGAGCACTTACCAGTAGTGCTCTTTTCAGAATGAAAGAATTTCCAGGAGAATTGAGTATTTTGGAGATAAAAGATATTAAAAAAAGTTGCATGTGGTAGCATTGCATTTTTAAGTTAGTCATTTCCTCAGTTATTAAAGACTCCAGATTTTTTTTTTTTTTTTTTGTTACATGCTTAATTTTTCTTATGGTGATATTCTAGATCAAGAATATTCAAACAGAGTTACTCAGCTCTGAAGAGAATCTTGAGACGTCAAGTTATGTACATAAATTTTATATGTGTCCTCCCAGGTTGGGATATCTGTTCTATTCTGTCATATGAGACATATTATTTCTTGATCAGATATTTTTCTGATTTTATCTGCAACTTGGCTCCACTAGAGATAGTTACAACCTATATTCATTTGTATATGTTTTTGTTTCCATCAAATGACCAAGGGTTGGATTTTCCATGGTATTTATTAAAATAAATTATTTGGTATTCCTTAAGGTTCTGTTAATATAATAAGATCAAAATTCACATCTACCAATAGCCTTCCAAAAAATCTAATTTATGTGTCTTTGGGAAGCTGCCGCTTCTGAAAATTTCTAGTCAGTTGCCTTCAGACTCTTTGGTTAAGGTCTGCTACTTGCCTCACAAACTAATATTGGGTTGTTGTGTTTTTTAAACTTCTACCTGTTGACCTATAACTTTTAATTTAAATTAGTTTTAGTTTCTTACTTTACCATTTTCTTTCTACATCAACTGGAATATCATCAATAATATGCAATCTATACAAAATCATCCACTGTGGAATTAAGCCTTGCTGTTTTGATTAATATCTATAAGTTCTTAATACCAATGGAAATGAAGTGCATGTAATTTTTTTGACCAGTAAACCCTTACCAAATAAAATGAACAGTGCCAAGAGAGTTTCACATTGTAACTGACTACAGAAGATCTAATTATATAAATGTTCATAACAAGAATAGACCATAGAAGTACTTTGTGTAAGGTGAGAAAATAAAAATTAAAGGGAACATGGAAATGATACATTGCATGGAAGTTTGAGTTTTACACAGTATACACAATATCAAATGAGCAAAAATTACATAAGTGTATGAATTTATTTTATTTGGAATCATATCTCTGTATATTAAAACAGGCATTCTAAAATGGTATCATTTGCAGCTGTGCTACCTGGATCTATTACTTGGGTAACAGTACTCCATGGTAGCTATACCATTTCTCCCATGACATGCCTATATTTTAGCATGGTTTATAAAGAATTCTTATTTTACAGCTTTCCAGGTCTTGTACTGTAAACTTTCTCACTCTGAACTTTCCTCTTTCTTATGTGCGTATGCACACACACAAACACATTCATACATGCACAGGAGTGTTTCAAGAGCTGTTGACAGAGATTAAGAGGTAGATTCTATAGATTTTTGGTCATTCTGATTTCCATTAAGTTTTGATTAAAAGAATAGCATGGACCACTTACTAATCTCCTATGAATTATCCCTATAATAACTAAACCTAAATGTTAATTGACAGAATGCATTCAATTGATGATTTGATTTTAAGTAGGTCAACTGAATAACAATTATCTGTAAGTTTTGCAGATTCCCTCAAATGAGTAAGAACATTTGTACTTTGTTAGAACACCCTCAGCAACCTTGCAGGTGTAGCAGTTTCAATTTTAAACTGATCTTCATTTTATTCCATTTTTATCCTAAAATATGATGAACTGCTTCCTGGTCCTTTTCCTACACTTGTACTAGCATATTCACGTCTGCTTCCCAAATACATTTGCTTCTAAAGAACACATTGAGGGAGTGACAAAGACAAGACATATGTTGAAATGCACGATAAATAAAGTTTTAAACTATATGATAATAGATATTCATGTTTTCTGCAAGATGCAATATTTTTCTTCACTTGTAGCCCTGTACTAGTGCTTTTAATTTTTTCTAAATGCTACATCAGTTTAGCAAAGAGGAAGTAGAATAAATCTGTTTTCCTTACTTATAAGGAGAAGAGTTTTAAATTACAGGCAACCTAGTGCACGAACAAACATCCTCTGCACAAAGTTTGTGTTTTTCATAATCTGATTGTCTGCTTCAGCCTGTTTCTTCTGACTTATGGCCTTTTTCTCTTTTTGTATTTCTGTCAACAGAAAGCTGACCTTGCAGTTGCACCATTGGCAATTACCTATGTTCGTGAGAAGGTCATCGACTTTTCCAAGCCCTTTATGACTCTCGGAATAAGTATTTTGTACCGCAAGCCCAATGGTACAAACCCGGGCGTCTTCTCCTTCCTGAATCCTCTCTCCCCTGATATCTGGATGTATATTCTGCTGGCTTACTTGGGTGTCAGTTGTGTGCTCTTTGTCATAGCCAGGTAACATGTCAACTTTTGTGATTTTTTTGGCAATTGTTACCATTTTTTTCTTATTAATAATTGTCAAAAGTCACAAAACTTTTCTTACTTTCATACTCTTATATTTAAACTTCATTATTTACATAGAAGAATAATGATGAGGGTTCTCACTATTGATATTCTCCACTGCCATACCAAGTCTCCAGTTTGTTACTGGACTTTTTCCCTAAGTCTTGAGTATGCTAGCTAGATTCCTTCTTTTATTTACAAATATAGAGACACTAGAAAGTTTTTAAAATAGCTTTTCCCACTAAGTCTGCTTTTAGAAACCCAGGGTTTGCATGTTTTATTTTGTTACTCTGGTTTGTTTTTATGCTGTGGCGCTCAATCTCAATTTGAGTACTTAGCTGCCCATGCTAATTCTAGATGTCCAAACTGGCCCTCTACCAGTTATAAAAGTTTGTGTAGATTAGTGTCTTTGAAGTAGGATAAGAATATTTATTTTTAATTTTGTGCAGTTGAAATCCCTGAGATACTTCACAGAATTTAAAGTGTCTGAGTGGAATGTTTTTGGAAGCTTAGTTGAGTTTTTAGAATTAAGGAACTCGATACATCAATTGTTGAATTATAAATTGATTTTATATATAGGGTTCACTTTTTTATCTGTTTTTTTCAACCCAAATCAGCAGAAAAACATCTTTTGTCAAAAAATCCCAGTATGCTTACCATTTCCTTCTTAACTCATCAGGGCTGAGTTCAGATGCTCACATAAATACTGACTTACATGTAGCTTTGGCATTTGTCATGACAACAAAAGAAAAAGCTCAGAGCAGTGTATGTAATCTCTTTCCCCTTGTAGTCACTTGCAATTTTTTTTTTAATCACATGCATCTGAACGATTCTGGTTTTTATCTCTTTAATAAAATGAGATCTTTTTGTTTGAGTTGAAAATGAAATCTCACTTAAATCCTGAGATTTCCAAGATTTCTTGCTGTGGTTCACAGTAGAGTCTTCATATACTTCTTTTTTTATTATGCTGTATTTACTATCAGTATTCTCCATCTCTTTTTGATACTGTTTCATTTTGGAGAAGTTGTATCATTCCTATATTAGGAAGAAGCAATATTTTTAGAAACCAGTTTAAAGGTAATTTAGCACCTGTAGATGAAGTTCATGCGGTATTGAAGTAATATAGATAAAACTGAAACATATTTTGTAATGAAAGACTTTACTGTGTACCTTTTCGAAAAGTCTTCTTTATAGAGCCAGTTATCATGAAAGTTTCTTGAAAGACCCTTATTTTAGTGGACTACATATCCAGAGAGTACAGTCCTTTCTGAGGTGTTCCAGAGAGTACAATAGTTTCTGAGGTGTTCCTGCCATACAGATACCTCTGAAAGGACAGCCGAGCATAAATCACAACTGTTATCTTGTGAAATGTGAAACATAAAATATTTATGCATATGTCCAAAAGTTTTAACCCTACTGTTATCACTGAAGGACATATTCAGCATGATGCACAGTGCTTTTGACAGGTATCTCCTACTAATGTTAGTAGGATTTGTATGGCTGAGTTCCCACTTATGCTTTGGAATGTGCCTTGACACGTTTTTTTAGGAAATTCAGGTTTTCTTGAAGCCTTTATTTCGTGTTTTTTTTTTTCTTTTTTTAATTAAGCTGTTTGGCTGCTTGAACTCACTAGCAGAACAGGAAAGAATATTTATTTTTATATAGAAACACCAGATAATAGAGTAATAATGCTGATATTTTTTTTCACTTGTCTGTTTTGTGATGAGCACCATAAATCCCTTATGTAATTGGAAGCATTATCTTAATTGCAAAGCAATACAGAATATATATTATACTGAGTAGAAAAGTTTTGTTTCTGTAGAATTGTGTAAGATATCTTTTTTACACATAAATTTAAATCAGCCTTTGTATCTAGAGATTCTCAATATTTCTTAACTGGTACAATCAAATATTGATGACACATTTAGAAATAAAAGATGTAGGGCTATGTAAGACAATCTAAGGATTATATTCATAATGCAGAATTACTTGATACTATGCGATAGCCTTTTCTAACATTATTGCTTTTAAAAGGAAACAGGTCTAAATTAAAAGTTGAATTTCCTGCTGAATATTAATCAGAAACAAAGAAAAACATTATCAGAAAGTTAAAGACCTGTTTGAAAATACAATTCAAAAATTTTATCTGTCATGTAAAAAGAGATACTTTAAAGTGTTTTGGGAAGAGGACTTTGCAGCACAGTGGTATGTATTTTCAGTACAGATTATAGGTTAGGTATTGCACAGCTGATGATGTATTTTCCAGTCCTGGTGTTGTGAAACTCCTGGACTGCAAGCCACTAGTTTAATAGGGTCTACCCAAAGTTTCTTATTAAGAAGATTTCTATTCCATAACAATCCTTCCTAAAATGGCTGTTTAACTAGCAGTGTTTCATAATAATTACTTTGTGTTTCATAATAAGGTGTGCCTTTGTTTGGAACAGTGCTTAGTATGCCTTTTATGATAATGTTTTGTAATTACAGCTCATCAGTCTGTTCAGTAGAGAATATTTATTTTAAAATTGAAACCTCCCATTTTTGTGTCAAAGATTTTGTGGTGTTATTGTTTCACAATGTCTTCCAAACAATGTTGCCATATAAGAACTTGTTACATCAAAAATGGAAAGTACCATTCTATTGTGTCTCTTGGATCTCACTCATTAATTAGTGGTATTGTGATATTTAAGAAAAGATGAAGAAATTAGTAAAAGCTTCAAGAATCTTTAAGAATGAATTGTTCAAAATACTTCCATAGAAAGAGAAATATAACATAAATCTATATCAGTCCTTTGCTTAATTTGCAATAGCACTAGATTTTCCTTTCAATTTGAGAATGATATATAAAGAGCTATAATCTTCTCACACTCAACAAGACAAGAAGCTAGGAAAGATTTATGTGTTACCTGGAGGGCTTTCCTGTTTTATTTTCCTCTTGTAGTTTGCCCAAAAGACAATTCTACTTTTGAACAGACAGATTCTGCATTGCACCTCTTAATCTTGTTTGTTGCTGTTGTTGAATCTCAGTAGTTAGGATGGTTAGACTCTGGAAGTTCCTTGCTTTGTTGTACAGACTGATGACTGATATATAAACCCAGTATGCTTGACACTGAATCTATTCATTTCCTGTGAAGTGAGAATTTCATATAGTATTTTTTCCTGTTGTGGCAACAGTAATAGATCTTTCTGGTGCTAGATAGCATTGTCTTTTTGTGTCTGCTAGCAGTGTCTTTTGTCATCTGAAAATCTGCTGCATTCAAATACCATACCTTTATACCTCTGCCTTTACTAGTTTCTTTGATTGAGAATACAAGTTAAATTCACAGTTTAGATATGATTAGAAGGAAAACTAAAACCTCAGTAAAGCACACCAGCTGTTTTTTGGACTTCCGTCAATTACAGATTTTCTGATCTTTATAATCAAAAATCTCAATTAGTGGAATTTCGTTTTATTTCTGTCTGTTGCTGCAAATCATTGTACCATGCTGTTTTCTTACAGTGTTGTGTATCAACTTCATAGACACATATTGTCCCTTCTTTTCCATCAGTCTGTGTACAAGAAAAAGATGCTTCCTATTTTTGGCCTGCAAAATCTAATATATTAGTTACTGAAGGATCCTTCCTTTCTATGTAGGCATTATGAAGAAAAGCAGTTTTAAGCTTTGAAAAATGCTTAATGTGTTTTATTTGCATAGATCTTCCTATAAATTATTTTCAAGATTATTCTTCAGCTAAGTTTTCTTATGATTATATTGTATTTTTGAGTCTCATGCATAATTTTAAACTTCCATATTTTTTGTCTCTTTTCTGAAAACATAGATTGGAGACTAAATTCCTTAAATGTTTTTATAAAATAATTTTATGCCTAATTTACTGGCTTTCAAGTTATTAACTGAACACTGATGGATTTCTCTGTGTAGTAAGGTCTTTTTTTTCCTGTGGACATATCTGTCTGTCATAAAGAAGTTCACTCTTAAGTGACCTATCTTCAAAACTGGAAGAGATACAGCTGCCTTAGTAAGGTACTTCATTTTTACAGATCAGATGTGAAGCAGATAACCCATCCTGGATAACATTGTCCATTACTGAGCTCTTGTGCTTTTCACACTGATCTGTCCAAAGTATCAGTGACTATTGTGGAAAGATACATTAAACTGTGCTCACTGCCATAATTGCTAATTTTAAGTAATGGGTTGTCATTTTAAAGGGCTTATTTGCCTTAACTTGTAAGATATTTTTTATGCTAGGACTTCCTACCTTATTCTCCCTTTGGAATTATTCTATTCTACATCTTCTAAGTCAAGCCCTTATGATGCTTGCAGCTGCCAAAGCATTTGTTATCACCTATTTTTCCATTTCCTCATAAGCACTGATTAGAGCACAATGAACATTGCCTCATCAACAACTTATATTTTTCTCTTACCAGCTGGAATAAAGCATAATTAAATAAGACAAGTCCTAAAATTCTCCACACATTTATCTTAATCTTTTCTCTGTGAAAAATCTTGGGAATAGCATGCTGCTTCAGACTGTAACAGATGCCTGGGCATTAAGTCTCTCTGGAGTGCATGCATATCCTTTTACATCTCATCAGTCTTCATTTTTATTTTATATTTTTGATCAGCTGATTTCTGTCCTTAACCTTGCCTGATTGATTTTGAAACTACTTCTTGGAAACTATACTTCTTGAAAACTACCTTGATGGAAAGGAATGAATGAGAGAATGAGGAAACTACTATTTCAGTTACTATGGAGCTCTGGTTCCCAAATTACTATGTTGATAATTAACCAAGTCGGAAGTTAGCATATTTGCCCTTTATTTTTAACAAGCATTCTTTCTATGAGAATTTTATCTCCTGAAGTCTCCCTAGAGAACTACAGCATATGCTATGAGGTGCTTTCAGGAATAGATTCATCACCCTATAGGGCAATTGAGATGTCAACACTGAAATCTGCTTCTCTTCAATCTACAATTGAGCCAAAACTATCTTAAAAGAGTTTTAAGATAGTTTTGGCTCAATTGTAATGCAAATTATTAATTTTTCCTCTGTTGTAGTGCAAGTATAATGCAGTTGTCACTCTGTTATAAAATGCTGTGCAAGTAGACAAGGCTAAAAGTATGCCAAAAATTACACACTACCCAAAATTGTTTCACAACAATTATTTCAAAATCAAAAAAATTTATTTCTTTGAAATCAAGTTGCACCTTATGACCCTTAGATGATTGCTTCCAAAAGATTCTGTATAGTCTGCTTCTTTAGTATAATGTTTTTCTGGTTGGAAAGCAAATCCATGCTAATGCTAGAGATCATCCTTACTGTAAAAAAAATTAACCGTTCCAGCCTCTGGAACACTGAGATTTTTTGTCACGTGTACCTGGCAGATTGCATGACAAGAATTTTTCTCTCTCTCTGATGGTTTTTTAAGCTTTTCTTATTAACTGATATATTTGTGTAGCTATACCAAGAAATCCTTTCTGAGAATGTTCCAGAAAACTTACTTGCTGAAGTAAATTTCTTCTCCTTTACATGGGAACGGAGAAATTTTAATTTTAGAATTCTAACATTTAAATGAAGCTTCAACAAATGAGGTAACGTAAAGAAGACACAGCAGTAATATCCTAATTTAATGCATTCATAAGCAAATTATGAAGAACTATTTTTTTACTTAGTCTAGCCTGCTAAATGTTATAACGATGAAATTGTGCAGTCATCTTATTTGGACATTAGTCACTGGAAATTTTGTGAGCAAGACTTGTCCATGTTATTTCAAATATGCTCAGATACTTCTAAGTAAATTGGTTAAATAGTTTATTGTATGCCATTTATATTAGCATAAATCTAGAATTAGAAACAGTATTTGAGTAATTAAATAATTTTCTGTGGCTAGCACACAGAGCTGATGATTTGTCTTGTTTTTATATAAAAACTGCAAAAAAACCTGGAATTGTAATTCCTTCTTATAGTCATCATCTAGGTTGTTTAATTATTTTGAAAGATTATGATTTAGATCACCATCAGTGCTATAAAATCTAAATGTTTTGGATGAGGATACGTGGCTTAAAGAAGGACATGTATAGCAATGAGTTAAGCAACAGCCTCTCACTTTGCATTTTGACACTTGCAAGAATGCTTTGATCTCTCTGACTCCTCCAGAAGAAATTTGATGTTAGTTTATGAAATTTGTAGTTTATAAATAAGCAACCCAGTATGGATCCTCATCCTAACCTCTCGAGGTTTGCTTGAACCACTTCTGAATGCTTCCAATCAACTACAGCTATCCAAGAAGAGACGAGACTTCCAGGAGGTCTAGGAGTCTACACACAAGCACAACATCTACATAATAACCCCTATTATAATACTGTTAGAGATCACAGTAAGAGAAAACTTCTTTCTTTTAAACTTCTTAACATATATATCCTCCTTACATTTTAGGGGTAAAAACCCCCACTTCTCTAAATCCTTGCAATACTGGTTGTAGGTCAATCTGAAATCCCAGTATTACTTGCTGTGCATCAAAACTGTGAAGATTCCACTGCCAGCAAAATAACTAAATGACTTTACTGAGGTTGGCTGAAAAAATCATAACCAACTGCTTTAGCAGTCCAACATAAAATATAGTACTCCCCATTGGCTAAATCTCTATAGGCATGTTTAAGAAGAAAATATTTTCACTTGAAGAGGATTCCTATGTGAAAAAACTGAGTTCTTTTCCGCACCTCTCATGATGTAGGTATTTTAGGAAAGCAGTAGGTTTGGTGACTTCTGCCTCAAGGAAAGCACCTTGTAATATGCATTTTTTTGTCCAGCTGCTTCACCAATATGTTTTGTGTTAATTCTTGTTCCTTTGTAGATTACCCTAATCAGATTTTATTTTGTTGTTAATGAAGAAGTATTTTAATGATGCTGTCTAGAATTGAAGATGGCATAGAAACTCCGTCCTTTCTGTTATTTTTTTTCTCATTATTCTGGAAGACATCTCAAGGGTCTACAATTCATTACTGATTACCCAAGAACCTAGGTGTTTTTAATGGCTGCACTGAATGGTAATTCTCTTAGTACTTAAGGAATTTTGTGTCTCTTACTACCAGCAACTCAATCTCTCCATTCTCACACGCACATTACTTAGGTACCCATTCTGACTTTACTTTTATGACTCCCTATATGGAGGTGTTGCATATTTTAAAACATATATTTCCTCTCCATATTGATAGAACATTTCTATGCAGTCTTTCATAGAATCTGAGGGTATTTATGGAAAGGTGTTTCAAAAGTCATGTTAAACTACTTTGCATTCTGTGATTTCTTCTTTGTTTCAGTTACTCATTTACATATTTCACTGAGTATTTGACTGCCCAAATATGTCGGAATCCTAAATATACTTTTGTATCTTAACAGTACCTTGAATCTTAAGATCTCAAGGGGGTTCACTAAAGCTTTTGGAGAGAATTCAGTTCAATGAACAATCTTCACTAGTAAAATCTTCTAAGTTTTCATTGGTGAATAGCTGATGAAATTATGGGTGTATTCGGTGGCCTTCTATTTTGATTTTTTACTGACTAGAATTGTTCTATTTGATTCATTTGGTTTCATAGAGTTCTTTGCTAGACATCTGTCTGAATGCCATTCACCTTTTTATCTAAATCATTATTTCTAACTGCCTGTGACAGTTTAATAATTACATTTGCATTCACTTCATCTTTAGAACAAGCTCAGAGATGCTGAAAGATATTATGCCACACTGTATTGTCATTTCTTTTCAGACACACATAATCTTGTCTTACACACTCATAATTGAGTTTACATGCCCAGTTTCCTGTGGCTTTATTTTTGAACACTCTATGGCCAAGTTGAAATGTTATAAATAGGCATATTCTGAAAATTGTTTTTGAAAGTATCTCTGCAGTCAAAACAGTGATATTTCTCATAAAAGACTTGTAGTTGTCTTTAGATAATTGGGTTTAACTGAAAACAAAGTAGATGTCCTCTATCTAGTTTCATGTTTTCAAATGTCTTGGATAAACAATTTCCGTAAGTGACTCAAGATCTGGAGACTGTTTTGTCAAGAGTTCTATGGCATCACACAAAATAATGCTTCATATCTACTATGGGCAGTGATTTGTTAATTTCTTTGTACTATATTAACATACATTAACAAATAATGCCATAGTCCATGCTTATAAAAATCCATCTGAGGAACATTTTTTTTTTAGTTTTGAAAGATTTGTTACTGTCCAGGGGTTCATCCTTTTTTTTGTCAGCCTTTGCTAATTGCCAGCATATATAGTACATGGAAAGAATATTAGATTGCTTTTATGAAGCACTTTGCTTTAAAATATGTTGAGTCTCCAGAAAAAGTGCTGCAAATTAATTTTTTTTTGAAATTGGACAATTTAATTCTGTTTTGTCAAAAGTTTCTTCCTCTCTATATAGCAAGTTTAGACTTGGCACTTTGTATAGTTATTTAGCAGATGATAGCATGGAACATTAAATGTGCTTAAAGAGAAGGTTTCCTCTATAAATGAAACTGAATGTTTTTAAAGCTAAAATAATCCTTTTGAGAAAGGTCAGTGCCTCTTATGTTTCTGGAGTTAGGGCTCAGAAGGTTTATTTGCTTTAATTGAGGTTTAATTTATTTCATGTGTTTTACTCTGGCATGCATAGCATTTGTGGGGAGGAGGAAACTGTAACTCTCACCATAATGCACAGCAGCAGTTTTTTCATGAGATATGCAAAACCTCATTCTCATGAGACATGTAGTCCCCCTACCTAAAGAACAGAACACAAAGGTCTACTGGAATGGAAATAGAGTCAAGGATCCAAGAAGGTACTACAGTGTTTTCAGAAGATTTTGTTAATAATTGGTGTGAGTACTAATTTGAAAATCAATCAGCAAGTTAGCTGATTGACTGATTCCTTTGCCATTAGCACTAGTGTCTGAATTTACAGAGTGCCTGATAGATTAGAAAATTAATTCAACCAGCTGCTGAACTGTTAGTGGTATTTTGTTTGCTTGTTTGTTTTGATTTGGTTTGTTTTTTTGGTTTGTTTGGTTTTTTTCCCCCCAAAGTCAAAACCGAAAACTGATGTAGGAGACATTTTATTTATTGAAGTAATTTCATGTATGCATCCTGCTTGGAACACTTGACTAACAGTGAGCAGTTTCCTCATAAAAAAAGTAGAGGTTATGGTGAAGGGCTGGAAAATTGAATGTTAGGAGTCATGGCTTCTATTTACCCTTCTTCTGGAGGACCCAGAAAAATAAAATAATATTGAGCAAAAATGGCTGAAGGATTAAAAAGCACTTTTGATGCTAAATACACCAAACATACGAAAAAGATAATTATATTTTTGCAAAATAAGTGGACCCATAAGCAATAAATTTCTTTATCTAATCCAAATTAAGAGGGAGAGGTAAACCGTTGGAAGAAAAGTCAAGATGATACGATGGTTATTAACCTTGTAGAAAATTCTAGGAACTGATGTTCGGTGGAATGAAATACCAGTTTATGTAGGATAGTATTTCAGAGTTCTCTGTTAGATTATTTGGTTTCAGGATTACTTGAAGGAAAGGAAAACTTGGATAGCAAAAGTATTTTATGAATTTTACTCCTTTATTTTCCAAAATAGACCTTGTCCTGTTACATAATGTTAAAAATGCAGACGCAATTTTCAAGTGGTTTTAGATATTTGTAACTGAATAGTCAATTTTCAAATTGTTTGGAGTGATGGAACATGCCTGTTATAATATAAGAGGTTTGTTTATTTTTAGGGTTTTTTCTTTCTTTTTTTAAATAAGCATAGGTTTGTGACTTCTGAACCAGAAGTAATTTAGCTAATGCAAATTTTCTAAATCTCTTTTCTCTCAGTCATCATTATCCATTATATTCTGGGAAATAAGTTGAAGTAGATTTTTAAATAGAGCTAAATTGAAGGGAAAACAAACAGAAAAAGAAAACCCCCAAACTAAAATAAACTTAACAGACTTTATATATTTGAAAGATAGAGCATTTGTCTCTTGGCGGAAAAACTTATTCGACTTAGGTCAGGGTTAAACATTATACTTCAAACCAGAAGCATATCTTTAAAAGAAGTAAGGAATTAAAAAGAGAATATTTCTTGACTTTAAGTGTTCTAAGTGTTAGAAAAATAAGATTGTTCAAGACAAGTGCCTATAGACAGGCATATAGGAATTATTTATCTCTGGATCTTTCTGATTTAGCTGTTTCCAGTTTACCTTTCTTATGCAAGACTTCCACCTTTAACTCAATAGAGAGTTTTAGTCAGTTAAGCACTGAAAGGGCTTGATCAGAAATCACTCTGAAAAAATAATTATGATAACTGGTTTTGATACTGAAATTAAATCTGTAGCGTGTCCTTCAAGCATTTCTGTTTTATGTATGGATGTCATTCAGTGTTAACTCAAATCATGATGAAATTGCTTTTGTGTAAATCCAGTCACGCATTTTCAGGCTTAAGAATAGTGGGTGCCTTTTTGTTGTGTTTTTTTTTTTTGTTTTTTTTTTTTTGTTTTGTTTTGTTTTGTTTTGTTTATTGTAATTTATTATAGTATTATCAAAAACTTTGTCTTACGCAACAAAGGTATCCCTCTTACAGGAAGATTATCCAACAATATTAAAAATTTTGAGCACCATGGTTAAAAATCCCACATCAGCTGAGGGATATAGGTTATTTTATTAGAAAATAGTAAGTGTTTAAAATATCAAAAAGTTTGTCATTAATAATTCTTACAGCATATCAGAGACAGGTTTAAATATAAGTAATTTTTTTATTAAATAAGGTTGTTCTGGCACATCACTCTCATGATACTATTTGTTTTGTATCGTGTGGCCATTAGACATGTGGCACCTTCACTTGCCATTCAGGATTTTCCTAAACTCTTTACAACAGACACCCACTAGCTGTGAAAAAGAAACATGCAGACAATGTTACTTCAGCTTGATGAGATAATTAATATAATTACAGAAGACTAGAAATAGCAAACCACCCAGATCTACTGCCTCTTTCCATTTTGTTTTCTTTCCTCAACTGTGTGGGGCAGGAATGCTGCGTGGAAAACTTCTTATGGGGTGAATAGTGAAGTGATAGATAGCAAAAGAAGGTTATATAATTTCTTTCCATTCTTCCAGATATTCTTGCTCTTTCTTAGGAGAAATGGCTTTAGCTTTACACAGAACAGGATGTCAATTTGCTTTTAGCTTATTTTGTTTGTAGAAGTAAAGATACAGTGTTCTGCACTAGAGAACCATCACCAGGGATTTCAAACAGTTTTCAGCTAACAGGTAGTACAGCAATTAGTTCATGTTCTGTAGAAATTTTCTTGGTAGATATTTTGGAGGGAAAATCAAAAGGCTTATAGTGTAATGAATGTTCAGAGTAGTTCCTTTGGAAGGAATTCCGCTGCTTAGAAAATTCTCTGGTTTTGTGGCTGACACAATGTAACCAATGAGCCCAGTCCAGAAGAAAAAGGGAAGCAGGCTGCAGAATTTTTTGCATTGCACTGCTTTGCTGTGCTCACAGAGCATGGCAAATTTAATGTCAAGTTGCAAAAATTCCTGAAAAAGGCTTCAAATTTGTCATATTTATCCTCCACACACTTCTCTCTCTTACTTTCTCTCTCTTGCTCTCCTCTTCTTCTAAATGAGCATTCTATAGGAGAGTCAGTACTGAATCTTGTCAAAATCTGGTCAGTGTGCCCTTCATTTACAGCAATGAAAGGAATTTTCACCTTGCTTCAAATGTAACTGTAATTGGATAATTTACTAGGTGGACACATACCAGAGGCTCCTCATAACTTTCTGCTCAGCTGCTGCTAGAAGCTCAGCTCTGATTTAAGCTTAAAGGTCGATGGGGATTTTTAATGTTCATAACACCTTCCTCATCATCCTGCCCTCTATGCTGTATAGTCATTTGTGCCTGAAGGAAAGCAAATGTTAACAGCAGTAAGAATGATGGTGTTGTGAGTCTATGCACAAATCTGTATGACTCCACAGGTGAAAACAGTGAAGATCTCTGGGTGGTAGGGGAGGCTTGACTGTGCTTTCCTGTAACACAGGACAGCTTTCAGAGCATCACTGAGCAGGGTCATGTCATGTTGTTACATAGCCAATATCAAATACTTGCTTTAAACAATTTGCAGTTCAGAAGGAGTATTTAAATAATTTAAATAGTTAAATAGGAGCAAAATTTCTATAAATTATGAAGAAAATGAAGTGAAAAATAAGTAAATTTCTTAAGAAGTTAGGTTCAGCAGTTATTGTTCTTCAGCTATGTAGGCAGGAGAATATTTCAGTTTGCTGTTTACATTATAAAGCAATAGAATTTTGAGGAGGATTTTGAAAGAGAGGTATTGATTTTTGCCTTGAGGCTATTCTCAGTCTGGAGTCTGAATAAGATTCAACTGGCACTGCTGGAATAGCTACACAGGTTATCCTATGGCAGTGACATTAAAATCACTTCAAACTTTGTATTTTTATTGGAGAAGAGCAGTGGATATAAGAAACAGGGAAAAAAAAGAAGAAAACCTGAAAAGTTACATTTCAGATTAGTTTATGTGGAAAGGAAAGGTTTGAAAGTATTGAAACTTGATGGAAAGATCTGCAGATATATGGGACAGGAGTATGCATTTACTGCCTTTGCAGAAACATATAAATCGCCTCTAGGGCCTTTATCTCTGAGACAGTGGTACTACAGCAGCTGAATCTCTCCAATGTTCTTTAACTCACATATGTTTGTTTTGACAGTTTGGTCAGAGGGAAGATAAGAGATTAAATTCAGGTAGGCCATGTGGTATTAGTAACAGTGTGTTTTGAGTACAACGACAGGGCTATACAGAATACAGAATGAAGTCACATGAGTGATCCTTGGTAATAAAAAAGTTGTTGTAATTGACCTTCCTCAAAAAAGAAGAAAGATAAAGGCCTATGCATAGTCTGTTTCTGTTGAAAAGAATGTTGCTGCATATGGCAAGAAACAGTTTGGATCTAGTCTCTACATTGTTGAAATACTACTTCTAGAACCACAGTTTCTTGGAAAAAATCTAAAAGGAATACTCTGCTGAGACAACACTTGAAATACTTAGTACCCTAACAGAGTTTTATTAAATTGGAGAGCTGGAGGGGTGAATTCCAGCTGACTGATAGCTCTGTGAAGGAGGCATCTTGGTGGTGGTCATGTGAGGATGTGAGTTTCTGACTATCAGAGCTGTCAATCAAAGAAGCACTGGTATTTCATTAATATTGAGCTGAATTTATTATAGCTAGCTCATATCCAGGCCTCAGGGTGTTATTTGAAGGTGAAGAAAGGTTTCTAGATAATGAAAAAAACCAAACCCAAAACAACTTCAAATATTTATCCACGATCAGGATATGGAGCTGCAATTCAGCAGGGTCCCTGAAGAAAACCCTTATGGTACAGCTGCAGTTATTATGAAATTTAAAATGCTCTTGTGTTTGAATTCATTTAACCATGATCTTTCCCAAAGAAAGCCTGTGTGTTCCATTAGCAGTAACTGATATATTTGTACAATTATTAGTACAAATTGTGCAAGTTGAAAATTGTAATGGTATAATCAGAAAGAAGAAAACATTTTGTAATCAACTGCCAGTAGTACAGGATTGTCCTATCATGCTCCTGCAGCATCTGGCATACAAGCTCTCACTGGTTTGACAGTGGCACAGTGGATTCTAAAGACTATGTATGAGCATTGCAAGGGCTGGAGTTCAGGGCTTGCTTTCTGGCACAGAGGGCCAGAAATTTCCATATGATTAAATGCTCCATCATCCCAGCTATCACACCCACAGTTCTTACCAGAATTTCCTGTTTCTTTAAACCACATCTGAATGTAGCATAGGCCAAAACTGTGAACAGGAATGCTCTAACAAATGTACGGATGATCACATGCAACTGCTGAAGTCTGAGTCCTTCCCTTCACTTACTGATACAGATATAACCACGGCAGTTCATAGAATATGTGTATTCCTATTCATTGTAAATTTTTGATGAGAAATTAATCAAGCACTTTAAATGAACAATTATTGATATATTTATATTATGTAGAAATATTAAACAAAAATATTATGCTCTCTTTTTTTGGAGAGGGTAGAAAACCAAAGAACAACACACCAAAAAAAAAGGCAACCAACCAAACTCTAAAACAAATCTTAACACAACAATTTTCTAGGTCTTAATTTGACAACAAAACTTTTGTAATCAGAGTGACATAAAAGTGCACAAAACACTCACTATAAATAAATACGCCATAATATTCCACATGACCCCAATATATCACAATTAAAGTTTTAGTTTACTGGTTTTATTTAAAGGATGTTCTATTTTGACATTTTTAAAAGCAGAGGGAAACATAATGTTGGTCTTGAAAATGTTTAAATGGCTTATTCTCTATGTAAAAATCACATTCAATGTGCCTATATTAACAGATATCCTGCTATGAAGTGACCCTAGTATAATAATTCTTTTAATTCATGTCATTCTGATGGGTGACATTTAATGTATGGTGAAGGGCAGCACTGAATTGTTATGCACTCTAAACTAGATATTTCCTTTGCTGTGATGTTAAATGTTAGGCAGGAAGGTAGTCACAAGTTGAATAGGAAGGCCAGATTTGTTATACAACCTTTGAATGACCAAACCTTTTTAAAGAAGTCCATATATTTTGCATTGCAAAATATGATTTCACACTTTATTATGTGCCTTTAGGGGGTCCTCTGCAGTATTGAACTCTTCCCTGCAACTTGTGACAAACTCTTGAGTAAACTGAAGAAATCACTAAGTGCTTCACTTTTGAAAGAGGGAGTATTTGAATTTCTCAAGTGCATTTCTCTCTTATACTGTGCTCTATTCTCTTAAAGAGAAATAATTATCAATTTATTATTTTATGTTACTAGTATAGAATAGACTATCACTGTTTTATATAACAAATTTACAGTCTTATTCATAGATAGTAAATAACCATCTTAAAAATTTTATTTGGACCAAGATGGCAAGATCTTCTAATCAGTAGTGCATATGAATCCCTTATTATTGCAAACATGCCAGTCAACAATATGAGCAACTTTGCAAGGCCCAGTAGAGAGTTACACACTGTTAGACTAAATTACACCAAACACTTACAGACTGGGTTTCCTAATAAAACATATTTCAAGGTAAGGGCAAATATAGGATATTATATCTGAAATTTAAGAATTATAGGTAATTCTTCAGGGGCAGTGGTTGGTATGTGTTTTTATTTAAAAATAATTAAATGTAGAATGAATGCAATGCGTTTGCAGCTCCTATCCTTTATGTAGGATGTTGAGATTTCTTAAGGTAGGAAAACTGACTAAATATAGTCCTTGAAGATCTGTCAGCTTGATAAGTATTCATGTAAAATAGCTTCTGAGAACTCAGCCCACCCTTGCAGTTTAGGAACACTACAAAACCTAGTGAAGTCCGTGACAGTGATAGTACCATGATAGTTTTAGACTATCACAAATACAAGGAGTAACATTCTCCACAAAAAATGAAGAAATCCTTTGTAAAGACATATGTAATTATTAAGGTTTACATACATCTGTTATTTTTTATGTAACATATATGATTTCTTCCCTGGAAGCATGAAAGCATTTCTTTTCCCCATTGTGTTAGAGCATGGGCTAAATATCAATGTGTGCTATTTCAAAAAGTTGATCTAAGATATTGCTAATATTCTGCTAAAGCACATTGTGCATAGTCTTACAATCATTTTAGGGTTGCTTAATAAGTCATTCTTTATTCAGGAACAATTTAAAGGCAATGGAGATAATGACTACTTCTTGGAACAAATATAAACAATGTGTTATTCAAATTTTTAGCATATATTAAAATAATTTAAAATTTAGGAAAAAAATATACATTTTATTTTTAAAAAGATAGAGTGCTCTTTCATGGTTTCAGGATGTCAAAGTGTTTACTTTGACATTGACATTCATAAGCATGGCAATTTTAAAGATAATACTCCTCATAACACACAGTAGCATTATTTTTTCTGTTGCCACACGACAGATTACTTTAGTTCAAATATGTGCAGTTTTACTAGAATTAAAAAATCCAAGTATTCCTTTTTCTGGGCTTAAAAAAAATTATGCTATATAAAATAAGTTCTTTTAAAACAGTAAAAGTTTTCAACTAGAGAACAGGAACACAAAGGAGAAATGATGGAATTACAGCAAAGAGAGAATTATGTGGAGAAGATAAATTATACTTTACTATTTGCCCTTTTTCAGATTACAGAAAAGAAAAGAATGTTAAATCAATTTGACAATAACAAATTTAAAACATAAAAGATAATTTAATTACTTTTATTCTTGTCAGTTGTTAATTAACCTCTGAAACTTTTCTTAGGCTAAAATAAAAAATTAGTGCTTTGCAATAAAACTGTAGTGATTAGACATACAAATGCATCTGGGGTGGTGCTTCATGTGTGAAGTGAGGGGTGGAGTTTATAAAGAAAATTTCTCAGTAGCATGTGGGCAATTTCAATTTTCATGCTTTTCAACTTTAAGTTTTTTTGCATCTTCATATGAAATGCTAGTACTAATACTAGTCAGAAATAGGATATGTTTTCGTACCAGCTTTTCGTTATCTCTTTTCAGAGAGCAGTGGTGTTGAGGAAAAAAAATCACCTGTGTGTAAATAGCAGGCATTCTCATTTTCCCATGTTAATATTTGCTATGGTAACAATTATAATTATTGTGAAAATTTTAGTAAAATAGTAAACCTACTTCATAGATGGTGCTGTGTAATGTCATTTTATTTCGTGTTCTGTGCATTTCATTAATCTGTTTACATTGTCTGTTGTGAAAATTCTTTGTGCATCAGATAAATCCACAGGTCAATGCATAGATTTGGGAAATTTTACTCTAGACTATAGGTCTATAACTGGATCCCCAAAGATTGCGGAAAATATTTCCATCAACTTCTCTAGATGTTAGTTAAGGTCCATTTGAACATATAAACCAGCAAACAACATGGAAGGTAATTAAGTAGAAAAGGATATTTCAGTGAGGTGAACACATATAGGATAACATATAGGATATATAGGATAAAATGTTCTCCTGAGTTTCTTGAGTTAGTATTTGAAGCAATGGTGAAAAATATGGCCTTGAATTTGGGCCTCTATGAATGTTACTGGCATCATGACCATTATGAAACAAAAGCTGCAACTGCCATCTAAGTTGGTTCAGAATATGCACCTGAATATTTATTTTACTATAGTAAGTGACAATTAGGTAAGTTTTTCCCTACTTCCCTTTTAATAATTCCTGATTTATGAATTTATGTCTAGCAGTTCAATTAGGTTAAATGATGTGTTGAGACTGAAAGTTGTTGTTGATTAAAATAGCTATAAATCGTGCCAGACAGAGTGGTAAACAGGTAGGCTTTTATTCTTGTGAAAAAGAAATTTTAAGAATCATGAAAATATTACTTAATGCATTTGTCGGTTGAAGACAAGAATGTGGGAAGAAAAAAAAATAAAGACAAAATTTAATTAATGATCTACAGATAATTTTCAGTTTAGGTAATGGTTGTTGTTTGGGGATTTTTCCAGGCGTGTTTAATAACTGCTGATGTTTAGGCAGTTCTATCTGTAATAATAAAAGTCAGCTTTTGTATTTAAAGTCAGAGGCTCAAAAAAATTATTACATAGGTATCTTTAAGAGTGTCTCTACCTGTTTACTGTGCTGTCCTTATTAAAGACCTCACAGACAAATATTATTTCACTTCATTTATTGCATGCAATTTTGATATCCATTTTTAAAAAGGCATAAAAATGCACATAAATAATTCATGCATATAACTAATGATAAAATGTAATGTGAATGTATATATTTTATATTGATAATGAGTATTTTTCAGTAAATTAAAAATATATTTATCTATATGTTATATTTGATTATGTAGACTCAGTAAAAGATAGTGTACATAAATTTAAAATATTGCTAGGGGCATATGAATTTGCTGTGTTTCATGTAGTCTTACATTATATTGAATCATGGCATAAAAGCAAATATGTTTAGGTAAATTGTTAGTGACCTCTTTTCCTTTGAGAATATTTCATAAAAACAACATGTGGCTTAGTTGTTTGATGCTTACAATAATCCTGCTTGCACTTTCACCTAATTAACCCAAGAAAATCCATTGGAATATTTAGTTCTTGGCATTATTTTTTAATATTTTTTTCATTTGTTTAAAATTCAACCTTTTTTTCAGGTCAAAAAAAAATCTGTACAATAATTTAACCACTGATTTTTGGTTTTGTTTCAAAGAACAGCAAGAAAAGAGGGTTTGTGGTCAGGTGAAATTATTTTTGCTGAATTGCCTAATGTATTACTGCTGTTTCATTTACAGAAAACAGTACCGTTCTTTTGCATGAACTTTTCCTTCTTCATTCTCAAATTTAAAGCCACTCTGCCATCAACAATGTATGTATAAAAGATTGCCTTATAGCAGCAAACAAGAAAATTCAGTCATAATGTAAAGCAATTTTAACTTGGATGGATTAATTGTACTGTTATATTCAAATGAGCTAAAGCAAGTTTTGGGTCCATTCTGTCAGTCCTTAATCAAAGAAGCATGGATAAAATAATAGCAGTTTCTCCATAATTATTCTCTGTTTATTGTTTAATGAATGTTTGAGGGTTTTCATTTTGTTTTTTTATTTTTTTTAAGGATAAGCCAGAATTAATTAAATATGTATTTCTACAGGGAAGCTATAACTTGAAGATTGAATTATTGCATTTGAACTTGGCTGAAAGTTTAGTATGTTGAACTCTAGTTAATAAGTTTGTTCAGGAAGGTATGCTCTTAAATAATGTATCCAAATCAAAACAGCAACTATTTGATTTTTGGTCTTTAACTTTCAGAAGCCTGAATATTTTAAATATGAGAATGAGCAAGAAAGAATTATTATTCATCTCTTTAGCATTTATCTTTTCCTTACTGTCTGACTAAATTTTTTTGTGGCTAAAATTGAAATCTCATGAGAGGCGCTTGTGACAATATAGTCCCCTTTATATTTTATCATTCTGAATATTTTTTCCTTGTTTGTAGTGAAAAGAAAATGTTTTATTTGGAGTTTTAGAGTGCAGAGTCAAAGTGAAAATTTTTAAACAAGTATTTGAAAGCATATACTTTTATAGTAGCCAGGTTCCTCTTACTGGATTGTAAAATATGGCAAGCTATCACTGTTTCATGTAGTTAGACAATAAGTGCTCAGACAAATTTGAAAGTACTCGGCAGTATTTCTTGAACTGCTTAATTTTGCTGACATTATCAGATAAATATAACAGAAAATAGAAATCTTACATTCCCTGAGAGTGTGAGGGATCTCATAGTTGAATGAGCGTTTAGATATAATAAAACAGCATTCTTAAGAGCATGAACCTGACTTTATGACCTGATTTATAAACCTGTGATTTATTTTTTCCGTTTACTCAAGAGATCTAGTGATTATGCATTACTGATATTGATTGTTGCTTGACTTAATAATAGAACTGATTATGTCCTGTTTCACTTTCTGTCTGTTTTTTAGAACTGGAAAGGATCATTGACATTTGTAGTAGCTTGAGATTAGATCACCCCAGTTGAATAAATGTAACTGGGTCAGAACAAATTATCAAATGTGTTCACCTCTTCAGGATGAGTGGCTACATGAACTGCACTGTAATTTCCTTTGATTTTTTGCATTGTGAACAAAACTAGTAGACATTGTGAGCACAACTACTAGTAAAATGAAGGCAATATGAGTTTGTCATGATAACAATGTTATTGCTAATGATATTTACAACTTCAAAACTGAATTAAATCGAAAAGAACAATGCCAAAAATTCCAATAGTATGAAACCAGGACATTCAGAATGGATATATGAGCAATCCTTGGCTCTTCCAAGTTTGTAACAATTTTAATTGAAATTCTTATTTGCATATAATTGAGCCACCCAGACAAAACCTACAGCAATATTTCCTAAGCTCCAGTGTATTCCTGCTGGTGTTGCCTTTTTCTTACGACTGAGCTGCTATTTGTTCTGCAGTCTGTTGGTTTCTGGAGTAACAATCCATTACAGAGTCCATCTATGAAGAGTATTCCTGTACTCTAAGATGTGTCAACGTCTTGTAAGGAATCCATACATTGCCAGACAATACAGTGAGTCTGCTCTGAAAAGTAACAAACAAACATACCCACACCCATACCCCCATTATTCTTTCCTTTGCAGGAAGCACTTATGCTACATTTTCTTTTTTATTTTTTCTTTTTCTTTTTTTTGGAACTCTTCCATGATGCAGATAATATTCTGTTGTCTTTGTTCCATAAGGGATTTTTATATTCCGTTTTTTTATCAAGATCTTTCAGAAACATTTTTATATTTTTTATGGGTCAGTTTGATAGTAGTAGTTGTTAAACACACTTATATACTAAAGAAACTCATATATAATATTTAAATAATATCTACTCGTGAAATATACAACCAGTAAATGCCCTACTTTTTCTGAGGAAAACGGGTTAATTTACCATGTCTCTCATCCCAATGGGATTAAAACTGAACCCTAGATTTTATTAGAAA
Organism: Euphonia xanthogaster; assembly: GCA_034509185.1. Classification (NCBI taxonomy): domain Eukaryota; kingdom Metazoa; phylum Chordata; class Aves; order Passeriformes; family Fringillidae; genus Euphonia; species Euphonia xanthogaster. The sequence goes on along the minus strand of JAYDZK010000169.1, from coordinate 71,698,165 downwards.
TCTCTTTTAAAGGCAGATCACAGTTTTCCACTGAAACAGCTCTCATTTGCTTTTCATTAGCAAGTGGTGATGATTTTGAATGCCTCATCTTTCTGTATAATCCTGTGATAATTGCATCCATTTATTCTACCATGTAAGGCATCCATGCATTTTAATCTTTTGTTTACAGATACCTAGCACTTCTCATGCTTTCCTGTTGAATGCTAATGGAGAGTGCAGGTCTTAGCCTATTCAGGATAAATAAACAGTTAAGTAAGAGCTTTAAAAACTATAGCCTCACTAAACTATGTAATGAATTGATCAAGTGTCATTTTTACACTGAGCGATTGCTTCCAAATGTTTAATTTCTAGAGAGAGACATTTAATGAATATGCATGCATTAAAGTGATAGAGTATGAGTGCATTTCTGCATTTTGTCATTGTTTTGTGGCTTATATTGCCATTAACTGAAAAAATATCTCCAACCTGCGTAATGAAGTTCTCTAAAACTCTACAAAGCAATCCATGGAGATTCAGCATCTTTAACTGATGGCAGTAAACCTGGTAGATGTAGAACAGATGACATTTTTGTCTTCTAATTTACTTTAAGGAAATACATAAGAAAAGATACAATGAAATTAACTCACTGTCAGGCATGAAAAAATTGTTAGGGAATGATAAAAAAAGTGAGATTTTTCAAAAGGATACATGTGCACTAGAACTCAAATCCTGCTTCACCTGACTAGGAGTGACTTCTGTGATGGGCTCAGACTCATAACAGATGCATGGCACTGCTTTTTCCCCATTCTTTTCCCAGAAGTATGCATTAGGAAATTATAGCCCAGAAAAACAACAGTAACTATTGTTAAAGTAAATACTTTTTATAGGTAAAAAAAAACCCCAACAACTTCAGTATGATAATAAAAAATCCAGCCTTTATATTTGTCTTTTGCAGTAGGCTTGTCCCTATCGATTCCTTCCAATTACTGAGAGTAGCTGTGGCATCCACTGTGACTTTAGAAATCTGAAAGCGAGTAGGACCATCTTCTTTCTTACATGCAGCATAGACTATATAATAAAAAAATACATAGGTGAAGTGCACTTTTCTCTGTTGTTTTGATGGTCTTCTTATCAAGCATTGTTTGACTTCCATTTAGATAGAAATACACCATTTTTGGTCAGTGTTTGTTTATTTATTTTATAAAATTTAAAAATTAGACAAAGAAGCATAATTCCAGAACCAAAGAAAAAAAAAAGGAATAAGTAGAGGTCTTTAATGAGTAAGAGGCAGGGCTTCCCCATAAATTCTTAACATATTTACAGGCAGTACTGCAGACTGAATGAAGGGAGGGAAGTTCTGATGCAGCTGATAGAATTCAAGAAGGCAGTTCAGTCTTCAAGTAACTCATTGTCCTATTTCTGACAGCTACACCTAACAATAGTATGTGGCCTTACACTTTTCATTTCTAAGCAAGAGATCAAGAACAAAGAAGCAAATAATAAGAGATCAGACTTTCTTTCCTGATGAGTACTGTGTTATGAAATAAAAGTAAAACAGAAAACAGAAAGAATGATATTTTTGAATGTTTTGCATTTGCATTCAAGAACATAAAATTATTTAAAATAGAGAGAAAATTTATTTATTGTGAAATATGTGCCAAACCTCAATACTCAAACTTCCATAAAAGCAGTATTTTGCTCTGCTTTACTGGCCCTTCCAAAGAAAACTATTTTGGTATTTCTAGAACTAGAACTTTGGAACATTTGGTATTTCTAGAATTTTGCATTTTCATCCATTTTCATAGTAGTCATAGAAGTGAGGTACTGAGTCCAACTACAGGACTGTGTTTGAGAAGAGAATTTAGATTTTTTAATAACTTACCTTTGCTTAAAGCATATTCCACCTATTTAAAAACTCATTCAGATTTCTTTCTGTTAACTTCCAGTTAACACTGTTTAATTACATTTGCAGCTAGGTTTCTTTATATTAATAGTTTTTCCTGTTCAGTTTTGAATATGACTCACTGTGTTTATGTCATGTGGTAGAAAATGAATTTTCAGCTGAAGTATAGGAGATCTAAAATGGAGTCTGGGTCTTGAGACTATATTCTGTTTTTGTCATAATGAAACTAAAATTCTGCACTGGACATTTGTAGAGTTATTAATCTGAAAGCCTGATTTCCATCTTAGGAAACATTTGCTCAGACAGCAATTGAAATGCACTTCCAGCAGCTATTGGAAGTAGCTACAAAAACTTCCAGCATTTTTTGTTCAGATGCAATCTATATTTGTATATTTATATCTACATATGTGTATATGGGTAGGTGATGGCTGTGTGTGCAATTTGTATTCAAGTATCTTGATTGTTTTTACAATCCTACAGCCAGATGCCTTTTTCTTGAGACCTCAAGGATTGTGGTTTTTTCCACAGGTATAGTGTTGGTTAAGTCTGAATATTCTGTACATGTGGCAGCTGATCTAAAACCTGAGGAGGACAGAGTATTTACAGGGCCAACTTCCAATTTTCCTGTTACCATTCCAATTGACATGGACAGAGAAGATCCTCTGGGATCTCTTGCCAGTGTTAAAATGACTGCTATTACTGTTCCCCTGGTAAGCATTGTAACAGAGAGTGATTGAAGCCAGGCTCTGGGGAATGAACTAGAGCTATCTTCCATTGACCTCAAAGCACTTGGTAAATTGACCTCAAAATCAGTCCTTGTGTTTCTTCTAAAAGAAGTGCATTATATATTTAAAGAATCATTTTACCCTTTGAAATGCATTTTTAAGAGTTTAAGTGGATATGAATACATCTCCCTACTCCTATCTCCTTGATCCCAATTTTCAGTGAAATAACCTCTCTCTCTCTTTCTTATTTCTCAATTAAGGCATGTTATTCTCTATAAGCCTCTTAGGCAAATAATTTCCTACATAGGCTGTAAACTTATTGTTGCAGTACATCAGAGCCACCCAATTGTCCTTAGTATTTGTTTTACTAACAGTAGTTGTCAAGCATTGGCTTTGAAGGTTTCTGTAGTGTCACCTCTTAAAATCATTTGTTCAAACCTCAGGAGACAGTTATGAATAAAGCTGAAAGTAATTTGAGATTCAGCTTAGCAGTTCAAATGTTCACTGAAGCCATATGGTCTCTTCTTTCTACACTCAGAAATACATTTAAATTTATATCATGCAGTTATATTTTGCATTTTGATATCATGCATTTTATTTATTGATTGAAAACAGTTAGAGAATTCTGTAAAAATAAAATAGACCAGAAAATTTTCAATGTAAATTGGTGAAATGTACTCCAGGTAGAATACTGGGGAGAAATGTCATTGTTAGGAAAAGAGTCATGTTTTTGACTTGATGGAACTAGTTAATATATTTCTAAATATGGCTGGAAAGCAACCAGTTGTCATATTAGGAATATAAGACTTGAATTACTTTACCCCCAAAGGCTATAATAATGTAAAAATGTTGTTTGGCACTAAATGTCATATCACCCTATACTGAAACCCACTTTTTTGGAGGTAAAATATATGACTTAAATTATAATAATTTTCTTGGACAAAGCATCCCTCAGTAGCCTTCAAGTGTTCAGTAAATTACCTTCAAAATTTATCCTTGTGGTTTTACATGAAGAGGTACTTTGTATGTGTAAATTCTATCTTAATAAAATCTGATGGAACACAAGTGTGAGTAACTGCTACCATTCTGTTCAGCCATTACTGTCCAGGACATTTAGACTCCATATCAATTATAAAACGAGTGAGAATTCTTGAAAATGTAATTTAAATTAGTATTAAAGGATCATTGTTTATTTATTATTATGTGTTTTAAAGAGGATTAGACTGTTTTGTACTGTAAGACTGCCATCTGATATATGAAGGTATGCAATTTTGAAACAAAAGAACGGCTGATGTTTTTTAATTACTGAATTTTTCATATTATAGCCAAAACTTCTGCTCAAAATTAATCTATCTTTACTGCTACAATAAAATAATAATGCTCATTACAGTGATGACATTTATGTCTCATTTGTACTTATCTTTTGAGCAGTGAGCTTAAAAGGATTCTGTAAGCATTAGAAAGACAAAATAATACTGTTTTTGTGTTTCTGAAACAGCTTACTTTTTAAAACCAGCTCACTCTCTTAATTATAGAAAAAATACCTGATTTATAATTTAGTCTTAGTGAAATATGTTGATATCAGTTTATATACTAAAGAAATTGACCATAATTATTGTAAATGTTATGTTATATCAGGAAGGAAAGAGGGAAAGGATGCTCAAGAAATGTTGGACAAATTGCTAATATAAAAATCATATAGCTGTAAAATGATTTCTTAAATCATAAAAATATTCTCATTTGCTTTGGGATTTTCATTATTGCTATTACACACTACCAAGAAAACCCTAATGTACAAAACCAATCCAAGATGTGTCTTTTTGAAGCAAAGACATAGTATTAGTTGGCTTAGAAGACTATAGTGTGTGAAAAAAAGTAAAGAGCATTGTTTTTTTAAGAAATAGAGTAGGTACTACTGTAATCTCTTTTCCCCTCAGTACAGTAGTGAATAACCAGGTGCTTTCCTGCAGTTATATATGACAGGAAAAATCTCTTTGCTTGTAGTAATTAGTTTACTGCACCCTATAGCCCGAAGCCCAGCAGGAATTATTTGCGAGCAAGTAAAATACAAACAGAAAGATAGCTCTTGTTGTAAAGTAGCTGAATTGCTTCTTTGATCATCAAACAGTTTTTTCTGATGGGAAATGTTTCTCTTGTTTTAGAAAGGAATATGGATGGAAAGCTAAATCAGCAGAAGTCATAAGAAAGCTATTGTGTTTCAGGTTGTGATTGTTTCTTGAGACAAGGGATAAACTTGGTGAATTTGGACTATTCTAAACACAAAATTACAATAGTGCAAATTTATTTAAATATAATGGATTGAACTAAGCAAACAAAACTTTGTGCTTGTAAAAGAAATATAAGAAAGAAACAAGTTTTAATAACTTTCATGATTTTTCATAAATCTCTTAGAGAATTTTTGAACATTTCCTACTAAGATGCACTTTGAATGAACCTAGATTCAGACAGAATATCATTATTTGGTATCTATGCTGTATCAGAGTCTTATCTGTTTTACATTTATACAATGTATCATTCAATGCACAGAGCATTGCACGCTCACAGCAAGAAGAATAACTCTCTCAAAGTATTAAAGGGAGAATGTTAAAATATCACAGTCTGAAAGTACAGCCACATGAAAAGTTAAAAGAACTACTGATATCAATGGCAAAATTCACATCATGTATTCCAGACCATAGTAAATATAAGGGCATACAATCACACTTTTTTTTTAAATGTTTGTTTATTTCTTAAGTTATCCTCTGCAACCAATACTAATATGATTATGAATATTCTTAAATTATCCTTATGACACAGTGTTACGTGTTAGCTTAAATTCAGTGAAGGTAGCTTAAACAAATGGATTTGACCTTACAGTCAATTGGACAGACAAAAGGAGGATATACGAATGAACCTAGTGACCTGCCTGGCATTAATAAATGATTATTTATTTGGTTTGACTTGGGTCTGTATTCTTAATTTCATATCTGGAAGCAAAGTCACTGCACAGTTGATAAATGGAAACCAAGTCAGATAGTCCAGAGGTATACTGGGCAAGTATGCTGGACATTACAATGATTACTCCTCAAAAAGGAAAAGTGGTGTATCAGGACCCGTAGCAATTGCTAGACTGCTTGCAATGCTCACTTGCAATACCGCCCATGTAGCCTAAGTAAAAACTACCTTGGGATGTTTAGTATCTGCTTGCTGTGTCACAGATTAAAAGGCTGTGTTTTATTGCCTGCTTACCTTCTACAAAATCATTATCTTGCTTCAAAATTCTTAGTAGAAAAGCGGTTGCTTGTTAGAGACTACTGAAAATAAACAGAATTCAAAATTAAACAGAAAAAAAAAGCAGGAGAAGAAATAGTCTTAAGCAAGAAATAATTTCGGCTTTGGGACTGTGTATTTAGTAGGCATTAAAGGATAATGCTGGAAATGCTTTGAAATAGAGGTAGAGGAAGAAAGGACTTTGATTCAAAATGCTGACAGATGTATTTAGGTTATTGGATAATCTGTGAATGGGCCTAATATTTATTACTGAGACCATACTTGTTAACTTTACAAATTCAGATGTTACAAACTTGGAGTGTTTTCATCATAAATATGGTTTTTATCTTGCACATGAACTGTTTTGCTCAAAACAGAACAGTGCTCCTGAGAGATTAGTTTCTATGTACATAAATATTAGCAATAATTGTCTGGTTGGAAGAACAATATGCTTTATTTTTCCCTCTCATACACACATAATAAAAAATCTGTTTCTCATGTGTAAACTTGTAAAAATTTTTCTTAGTATAATTGATTTTTATAATAGTTTTTTGCATGTGCTAAGCAATATATATTCTTATATTATTGAGATACTAAGTAATATATAATTCTATACAAAAACTAATTATTGTATGCTCCCAATTTCTAAAATGCCTGCCTTAAGATGCATAACCATCCTATATTAAAACCTTAAAAATATTACCTGATCCTCTGGAAATATATCAAGCTTCTGGAAAATGAAAGCTGCAAATCTTTTAGTACTTTAGAGGTCAAACTTGTCAAAGAGGCCAGGCTCTTGTAGTTTTCTTGGCCATGTCTGTTCCATTACAAAGCTCAAAATTACAGCTCATGCTTAAAACTAGAATATACACACATTGTGTATATTCTACACCCTTGTACACAAGGAAAACATATTAACTCCTTCAGACAAGTTGAGTAGCAACTTTTAGTCCCACTAGAGCAGTACTAGCAAAGGCTCCTCACCTGGGTCTTTTCCTCTTGTGTAAATTTTTTTCTCCTAGAGAACACAATAAAATTATAGAGTAGACTGAGTTGGAAGAGACACTTTGTTGTCATCCACATGAATCCCCAACACTTCATAACAAAAAGCAGGGGGAACTTTGAAGGTTTCCCAATGCTGTGCCCAAGTCAAGTTTTTGAGATCACCAAAGACAGAGATGGCACCACTTCTCTGTAATGTCTTTCTGTGCTTAAGTACTCTCACTGTGAAAAACTCTGATGTGCAGAGAGAACTCCTTTTTCTGCCTTTTGTCTTTTCTTTGTACATCTTCCAGAAGGCTATGAATCCATCCACTCTTCAGATAGCTGAACACAGAAAGCAGAATTTACCCTGTTGTTATTTCTGCAGATCTCTCATTCTGATGGACTATAAGATTTTATTTTTATGTCACAGGTGGCCCAGAACTGGATACAGTACTCCACATGTAGCCTCATGACTGTCCAATGGGCAGGAACAATCACTTGACACACAGGCTGAAAGTTGCTGAGGTGTATAGTCCATTCCACTATCCAGGTTGCTAATGAAGTTTTTGACAGCTTTGGCTCCTATATCAACCCAATGAGAAATATTTTCCATTACTGGCTAAATTTTGAAGTATTTCCACTCTTCTCCAAAAATGGAAATACAGCGAATTTTTTCTTCACCTTGCAATCTTCTGGCATCCAGGCATTACCTTTTCAATTTGGCCATAGATTTGCTCTAGGACACTCTGATAAACAGTCATTAAAATCAAGCTCACATCTCCTGCTCTTTCTTTAATCACAAAGTTAATCTTTTTGTCACTGAAAATCACTGAGCTGGTTAGATATGACTGTCCTGTAAACCTCATTTTGCTGTCCTGAAACACCTTGGTCTTTTCTACTTATTAGTGGTTTCAAGGAGGATTTTCCCCATTATCTTCCCAGAGTCTAGGGTGGGATTTCCCGGTCTGTAATTCTATGAGTCTTTCTCCCTGACCTTCTTTGAAGATAGAAGTGACATTTTCCTTTTCTGGACATCAAGGATTTAGTTTGAATGTGGCTGATGAAGAGATCTGTCTCTACAAACTTTCTCTATCCATTTACTAAAACTAACTTTAGAATGAGACACTGCTTTTTTTCGGAGGAATTCCTGAATATTATATGCCTATCTTTAGACTATGCTATAATACTCAGTTTGTAAAGGAAACAATGAATAAAGAGTTTTGCTTAATGAAATTGTCACAACTAATCGGTATCAAATGGAGTTGCCTTCATGGACCCTCTTACTATAAATCTCCTAGTTTATGTTAGATGAACATCACTCATAATATTCAGCAGTCAATACCAAAAAGAGTAGTATTCTCCAAGTGGAGGCAGATGGTGTTATGTGCAATAATGTTGACATGTCCATTAATATTTTCATCACAGTATTGTTTATATTATCCTGTTTACAGAAAATTCCTGGGCTGTCCAAGAACAAATTTTAACGTGCCAAGCTAAGATGGCTGTCAACAGTAAATTTACTCTATTAACAGATACCAGGCAGGAGTGAGCATATGCAATGTCTGATTATAAAGGTCGGCCTTGATTCGTTGCAAATCACTCCTCACTTCAGAGGGGGAGTGCAATAGACTCCTGTAGGTGGGTGTACTACCCTAAGTGAAACCAGCTCATTGACACATACAAAAGCTTAGGGACGTAATGTAGGCTTTTTAAATATTGATTCAGTTGCAGGAATGGGTAGAGTACTCGGTGATTGCTTTTCTGGACTTCTAAAAGCCTTGATTAAGTTGTTATATCTCCATCAGACAAGTATTTTTCTGTTTGAATGTCAGAACCCTGGTGAAACAAGAAACTTAACTGAGCCCTGTTGTGGTCTTCAGGTCTTTAGCATTTTGTAGCATTCCCTAGCATGTCTGCCTGCTAACTGAGCTAACACTATTAGCTGTAAATTTTATATGTAAATGTATATTTTTTCTTATTTTTTACATGAATTAAAAGTTATCAGAAGAGGGTTCTGGAACAGTTAATTCCACTACTCTACCATCTCTTTTCCCTTGTTATATTTAACTGGAAAAATAGTAGAATTCTGGTATTCTTAACTATTTCTGGTGCAAGTATGGGTTTCTTTACTAGCAAAATTGATAAACTTTTAAGTTAATATGAATTGCATCAGGTATAGGAACAGTTGATCTTAGGTGGATGCTACATTTTAAGACAGAATGAAGACTGAATCACTTAGTACTGCCCTCTTTATCTGCTTTGATAAAATTTTTGTGTCAGATAAATCAGTTAGGCATGCACAATTGTATCCAACATCCTCTGAGATTTTTCCTTCAAAATTTTGCTTTCCCTTGCCCATTTTGTTTCTTTTTCAAGTTAATTCTACTTTTCATCAAGTGGTCCTCTTGTTTATTTATTTATGTATCAATTTATGTAGCTTGGGAAACTGCAGACTTATCTCTGCAGTTGGTCTAATCCACAACATGCTTTGTATTCCTTTAAGCATACAACAACATCTTACAAATTCTTGTATGCAAGACTCATAGAGACATTGGTTTGCAGGGGTTTGTCTTTCTTGTTAATATTCTTTCCATATTAAGAGTGGCCTAAAGACTGCTAGTTATGCTGTCAGACAGCCTAAACAGTTGGAGTTCATTCAAATGTGGTCAGAACTGGTTTTAAATTATATCTGACTTTTTTAAAATGTTGGTCATTTGTTTAGTATTTCCATGAGATATAGTGGTGAGAATGCAAAGTATTTTCAATTGTTTTCTTGTTTTACAATATACTAAAAAAACAGTATCTATTTATGCTCAAACTGTTGGAGCACTACAGCTCCAACAGCTCCAATAATTCACTGATTACAGTGAATTATTTACTCAGTTTGTTTGGGGATACAGAGTGTTAATGTACGCAGGAACAAAAAAGATATAGCTAGAAAATTCAAAACCTTCATTTTCTTTTGTTGTCTATATCATCACAGATGAAGAAATCACTTTGGGATAGTTTCTCTTAATACAATTTCCTCTTTAAAAGGTACAGGAAATAAATCTTAGCAAAGATAACTGTGTTTTCTACTGCCCGTTAAAGATATATTACCTTGCCAGGACTCAACTGAGTATGTTTGTACCTGTGTAACTTTGAGTTTATCCATACTTGACAGTGTTCGTGTATAAATTACTATGGGTCTATTAGTCAGGAGTGTGCAAAGTCTACATATTTCAGTAGCTCATAGCACACAGCTTTAATGGATGTAAAATCCATGCTGATCAAATATTTTATCTGTAAGGCGGGCAAGGAAATACAAGAAGAGCTACTAATGTTAACAGGGGTTTGGATTTTTCTTCTTTAAAAGTTATGGTATGCTTTTGTCATTTTTTTCTTAGTTCTCAAAATAGGAATAATTTTATCAAAGATAATAATGCTCTTCAAAGGGAATATAGTGGAAAGGTGTGATCCCTCCAATTCTGATGTGATTGATTCTTATTTTGTAGTAGGATATCAACTGGAAAATTTGAACCGCAGTTTTTAAAAATGACCATGCTTTCTGTGTATTCTAGCTTACCTTTAGGACAGCTACACCTTGCTATATCTCAGAAACAAAGAAATCAGTAATTGTGATTTTTTACGGTTCCTAGAAAGTTCCTCACACTGTATGAAAGAACATATTCTCTGTGGTTTTGCTGAAGTTACTCAGACCCACTTAGAGATATTTGAGTAATTTTCAAGAGATAACATGTTTAAGAAACCCATCAACTTTAAAATATTTTTTTAATGATAGTATTTTTTAAAAATAGATCTTCTACTGGCAGACTGTCTATATATAAATTTGACATTACAGTCATTAAATTAATTTGAAATTTATTAAACTAATCCATAAAATCAGCACGGAAGTAATTGTTATAATATAGAAACAGCATAGACAAACTGTGAGATTAGAGTAAAATCCTAACATAAGAGATGAGAGTTTTCTGGCTGGTACCTATTGTAATTGATATAATCCTAACATAAGAGATGAGAGTTTTCTGGCTGGTACCTATTGTAATTGATATAATCAGAAAGATGAGCTTTTAGAATGTTTCACACCAGAATACAGCATACCTGAAATTTTATCTCTTGTGCCCAACTAGAAAGAATTAAAGAAGAAAAAAAAAATTAACCAGTATTCTTCTGTCATGGGTATTGATAGAACATAAATTGAACCTTAATGTACTATATTGTACCCATATATAAGCACAGGTACTTGCTGAAAGATTTATTAAGATGCATTAAGATCGCTTCATTTGGTGCATATTTTTAGACATATGATGCAGAAAAATGTTCTTAGCTACCCTGCCTTATTCTCTCCTGAGATCAGGCTTGTAACAAAATCATTATGTTTTTTGCATTCAGGTCACAAACAGAACAATATATGATTACCTTTATGAATTAGCCATGCAGTTATGAAAAAGACCAATTTAATTTTACTACTGATTTTATTTTCACATTTAAATAGGGTAATTTATGTTTCCTCTAAAAATACAAAAATATCCAGTGCTCAGAATCATCAAGGTTGGAAGAGACTTAATCCAAGGTTGGAAGAGATCATCTAATCCAACCATCAACCCAGAACTATCAAAATCACCCCAAAGCTCTATCTCCAAATGCCACATCTAGATGTCTCTTAAACACTTTCACTTCAAGGGATGCTGATTCCACCACATCTGGGGACAGCTTATTTCAATGGCTAAACACTCTTGGAGGGAAAAAAAATTCTAATATCTAACCTGAACCTCCACTGGTACAACTTGAGGCCCTTCCCTCTTGTTCTTTCACTTGAGATATGGCAGAAGCGACTACACCTCCTACAGCCTCACTACAACCTCCTTTCAGGTAATTAAAAGGATAAATGAGGTTTCCCCTTCGCTCCCTCTCACTCCTAAAACAGAAGTCAACCTTTATTTCAAATTGCCAAATAAATCAATTACCACATTTTCTTTAAATTGAATCTCTGTAAATTTGAGTTTGGTTTTCATAGTTACACACAGGTCATTGTAAAATGCCTCTTTTTCTCTTTGAGAAGGAAAAAGAGCCTTAAACATTTTCTTCCTTTTGCAAACACGTTCTAAAATGCTTTACTAATTACTTCCAGTAGCAGTGATACTGTACAGTGCTACTAAACCCAGGGAAGGGAGCCTTATATAATGTATAGCATTAATCACCTCTGAAGATAAATAAATAAATTATCCATCCAGTTACCCTTTACGGAAATGGAATTGCTTCTCTGTGTAACATCACTTTGGGCCTGCAAAGCTATCTAATGTATTTCAATCAAAAGAGATGTGCTTATCAATACTTGGCAGGAAGATCTCTAAAAACACATAATGTACTGTAGGCATACTTTAGGGTGGTCATTAATGGTTTTGTTAAGGGTTTGAATTGATCAATAAAGACACTGTGATACAGGAGCATATCTCCTGTCATTCTGGCAAAAAGTAAATAAGAATATTTTACAAACAATGATCTTTAGAGATTCTTCTGAGTTTATTGTAATGTGAGCCATACAAGGAATGGTGTTCTATCTAGTTTACATTTTATAAGAAGTGGGTAAGGCAGATAACAATTGTATGGTCTTGAAGAGCCTTAATAAAAATTGATGTGAAGCTTCAGTTCTATTACAGGATGTACAGCAGGACTATTGAATAGGAAAGGAAATATTTGGCACTTTTTGTGTTAAGCTATGAAGCAAGTGTTTTTAGAGAGAACAAAAACTGAAATGTCTCATTCTAGGATACAGAAAGCTGCAGCTACTCTGAACAAAAAGTGGTTCGAATAAATGAAAAGGCAATACAGGGTGTAACACTGTGTCTGAAAACACCCTCCTGCTATCATTTTTTTCTGCTCTTTATGGCTGTCTTCACATCTCAACCATGAGCTGGTAAGGCTTGGTTTGTATGTAGGAGAAGTTATTACTACATTAATAAAAAGTAAAGGGCAATAGACTGAGAAAGAGGTGCCCCTTGAAAGGGAGTAAAACTTTTTTTCCTGTTTGTGTCAGTTACTGACTGAAGCAAAACAAGAACTTGAAGTGAAGTAGATGAATACAGAAGAGTTAAAAGCTAAGAAAGTCTACATGAGTATTTCTCTGGAGTACACTCCTATAAACACAACAGGTTGTGGCTCTCAACTTGAAAGATTTTATTTTTCTTTATTCAGGCCAAGTTTTATTTGAGAACATAAAAAGTATCATGAAGTGAAGCAGAGATTTCTCATCCAGGACTAGATGTGGTACAGACTTCACAAAGAAAATCAGATGTGTTTTTTTTTTTTCTGGAGAAGCAGGCGAGTCTAATTTTAGATATGACAAAGCAAGTGGTCACAAGAAATAGTGTGGAAGGGTAGAAGCTGAAGAGGGTCACACTGAGATTTCAGGGTTACTTAGGTTCATTTCATGCATATCTTCATAATACGACTGTTCCATTTGTATATGTCATTTTTTAAACTTCTGTAAGTATTCCAGAAGTATCTGAAGAGGCAGCTGAAAGATGAAGAGGTGTGTCTAAGATTTAGCAGAAGTAAAAGAGGTGATAAAGGGGAGTAATTGTGTATAGAATATAAGAGTCTATATTTGTGTGAATGCTCTTTTGTTTTTCTTTGTGACCTTCTAGGCATTAAAAGATATTCAGATGATGACTAATCTGTGTAATCTACATGGAGGCACATTTTAGACTTTCTCTTTTGCTGAATATGTAAAAACAGCTTTGTAGAACAGCTCCAGGGCAACGGTTAGTTACCCTTTAAGCCTTACTGTAGCTCTTGCATGGGGCATGGGCATGTTTTTTGTGTTATGTGCGGGTAGGTCCTCAAACTGTTGACCAGAGCTCATATCTCATCTCCAAAAGGAAGATTCTTAATACAGGAAGTAAGCCAATTCTGTTTTGGGGGGTTAACCTTCACTGAGGTCCAAATGTTTGCTTAGACACTCAATCCCTTCTGCAGCAGGATAAGGAGAGAAAATAGGATGAGCATGCTCATGGGTTGAGATAAAGGCAGGGAGTTGCTTACCAGTTGTTGTCATCGGCTGAAAAAAATTCAGAAGGTGAGAAATGCAGACACTGAGACATCTTTCTTCTCCCCTTTTCCAAGTTTTACTTTACTACTTCACTCCAGGTCCCTCTGCCCAACCCGCAGACAGAGAAGGGAGTTTGAGGGGCAGTTTGTAGTCAGTACAATGATGGTTTCTTTCTCGCTTCTTGACCAGATATAAGTCCTTGCAATTTATATCCAATACAATTCCCCCAGCTTCCCCTTTCCATCTTCCTTAGCCACCCTTTTTATGACTACTGGCCAAGGTTCAGTAGATGAACTTTTATCCTACATATCCTATCTTTTTAACCTCTGAGAGAAGGGCCCTCCATGTCAGAAGCCAAGTTCAAAACTACTCAGGCTGAGGAGGGCCTGTAATCCAAAAGTCACTTAGTTGGCTGGTTGGTCTGATTAAAAGAGGTTTTCTGTTATTTTAGGAACAGGACTCGCTAGAAGGCTCAGCACTGTTAATCAGAGGCACAAACTATGCATCCCTGGACAAGGCATATCCTTATGATGCTCAGGCTTCTGTTTCTAAATGTTTTCTATTGTATGGTTGCAGACCTGGGACAGTCACCTCTCAAGATGAGCTTAAAAATCATGAGAAAAGGATGTGCAAGACCACAGCACTCCTGAAGGCAGAAAAAGATGAAGTCGTATAAATACGACTTAGCAACCTCTAAAAACATAAGTGTATTGTCAACACTACTACCATACTACATCCAAAACTGAACTTCATACCAGCTTATACCAGCTGCTAGGAAGAAAATTGACTCTATGCCAGTGAAAAAGAATTTACAGATTGCTTGAAATTTAAGTATTTCTAAAAATAGGGATGAAGATTTTTCAAAGTAGTCAATATTTTATTTCTTCAATTTTTTAAAAAATATACTTAGGGAGGACATATATGGGTAAACAATAATAATGTTTTCTGGTAAAGATGTATAAATGTTATATGAAACAGCTAAGTGTAAGCTATTTGGAAGGAAAATGGAAATTAAAAATATTAGGAGTATTGTGAATAACCTGTTTTTTGAAATAGCACCCAATTATTACTATTGAGTCAGAGGAATGAAGGAATACAAATGAAGGCTCAAAGATGCTCAGGTATGCTAAGAGCCTAAAGAGAAAAGCATACAAGGGGGAAAATCATGTTGGAGGCATAATTTTACATATATTGCCAAAAACTGGGCAAAATATTTTCTAACACAACAAATACTTTAGTTTTCTGAATTGTCACTCAGAACTCAGGAAAGGTTGCGAATCTTGTGAAAACCAAAATGGAAGCAACTCTTTTAACATCACCCCTACCATATCATACTTGAGCTATCTCAGAATATCTCCTAGAACATTTTTTGTAAGACTTCAATGTATTTAGCAGCAGTCAGAACACATTGATTGTGGGAGAAGCCTACAATCATTGTGAAGTTCACATGTATTAAAAGATAGTTATTTTAAACAAGTTTTCTTGACTGTCATTTAATATTTACTCTGTTGACATTTCTTCTGTTCAAGAAATTGATGGACTAATATTATGGAGACTGAAAAGTTATGTAAGAACTGAAACCAGCATATATAATAAATTAAGCAATAAGAACTTGACTAGTGCTTCAAAAATTAGGTTGTATGTGTATCTTTTACACTTGCTTCCATCATATATTAATCTTTAATTATGATGGTAATATACTATGTCTGTAATCCAGAGTAGTAATGGATTTTAATAAACTCTTAATTCACATCTGTAAAAACAAACTGTTTCAGTTATCATAAAGTTATAATTATCACATAATAGTTAAGAATTTTTATATAATTAATTTATTTAATTAATTTTCATAAAAAAAACCAGCCTTTATAGTTTTGGTTCTGATTTGACCTATGACTTATCTATGTATTTCTGTAGCTCCCTAGCCTATATTTCCTTGGATTTTAGAGCAGGACTAGTAGCTAATACAGCAGTAAAAATTGACAAGTTCTAAAAATCACCAAGTATTCCCTGTTGCTGGGTTATATTACTCCTGTATGGTTCATGTTGCTTATAGTAGAAGTTTATGAAAGAATTTTTATATTATTTGCTTATGAGCTAATTGTGTTTGGTCTTTTTTGTCTTTTTTTTTTTTTTTTTTTTTCATTTAGCCAGGAAGCTTAACTTTTATAAAAATGGGACAAGATATATTCATTCATATAATGAAGATTTTGGTTCTGATCCTGCAGTAGCTTGAGTATTTGTATTTTATCTCTGACTCAATGAGCTTTAACAAGATCCTGTCGATGTTTAAAATTAATAGTGCCTATAAGCAATTTAAAGGTATATGGGGTAAACATATAAAAAAAATCTGCAAAGTGTGTATAGAACTTGCACATGAATCTTGTGCCTTTCTAGACTTTAGATTGAATTATATCACCCAAATTTAGAAGACTTATAGATATTTTTTAGGGATGTAAAACGTTCTTTAGGTTGAATTTCTAGTCAATGGAGAGGAGATGATTCAATGCAACTGCTTTAGATGGGGATTTTTTTTAATATATAAAAGAGGTGTTAGATGATTAGTTCTTTTCAGGAAGCAGCAAAAGCATGGCAGCTATATGAGGGAAGATGATGTGGAAGGTGACCACAGTGCAAGCAAGGCAATTACTGTACTGAGAAATGTATCTGAGCAGGGCAGGGGTGTTGGTAATTACAATCTCTCTTTACAGCCCAGAAATCATCAGGTGTGACAACGCATGGTGAGACAATGAAGGAGGCAAACACAAAATCTCAGTTTTTCTAAAAGCCATAATTTAGGAAAAAAATAAATGGAGGCTTTAATGAAGTAGTAACATGTTTTATTCTTAAGTAGTGTAGTAGGTTATGATAATGCATCCTGGATATTCTTGAAAAAGTTTTGTAATATTGTAATTTGTCAGGTCTTATGAAGTAAGATATGGATTGAGGGTGTAGTCCTGCACAGAAACCCTGTAAAACAATGACTAGAAAAATCATTCTACATTCTGCTTTAATGAATGGGAGAATACTAGAGAATGAGCTCTAGTAGTTTGCTAGAGCTGATAATTTGCTGTGTTCAGCAATACCCAGCACTGGATCAGTGTGCTCACAACTCATGGAGAAGATGGAGTAAGATTCTTTTGATTTATCAATTTCTGGTCATTAGATGAAGCTTTACAGCTTGTGAAATCTTTGTGTTAATGGTTTTGCAGTAAAACCAGTTGTCTGCTCACTTCTTGGTCTGACTGCAGAAGAGATGTCTATGTAAGTGGATAATCATATTTTCTTTACTTTTCTTCATAGGCCTGATGCAGAGAAAAGTGAGGAAATTTGACAGGTGTGAAATAATGCTGGAATAGTATGCACAGTGTAATTTTGTGCTGTCTGTGGCATATATTTCTGGCTATGAGGAATATGTTAGTCACATCATGCTCTAGACAGTATTTTTGTAATACCTTTTGATCTGAGTTTATTTACATGTTCATTTAAAAAATCACAATAGTTACATGGTGTTTGAAATACCACGGAAAAAGAATGTAATTTAAATAAACCAAGCACAGCTACCAGTAAATAATCTCATTAGTCCTTTAAGTTTTACTTGCATCATACTTCTTTGCAATCGTGTTTTCTTTGTTTCCTTTGTCTATATTCATAATTCCATGAGTACAGGGAAGTATTCTATCTGACTGCATCAGACCATGAGTTAAGTTTATTGTGTTTGATTGCTATCTTATAATTTTTCTTAGCCTTTCTATAGTTCTTATGTAGCTCCTATTTGGGTCAGAACAGAATGCAGTATCAGGTGAGAGATCAGGTTGAAAAAATTTTTCAGTATGGATTTTTGAATAAGAATTGAAGTCCAGGCACTAAAATGGTGACTGATAACTCTCATGGATTTTTAGCTAAATATTCAGTATCAACCTGTGTTTTAAAAATCTCTTGAGTTTTGTTTTTTTGATCCTGAAGGAAAAAAATAAAATAATAAATAACAATAAAATAATTTTAAAAAATAAAAGAAAAAGAAATAAATGGTTTAGACCATCTGGAAAAGTTATTTATAAGAATTTAACAGGTAACATGCTGAATATGATTGAAGTACAGTGCCTGGTGCCTGTTTTGTAAATATCTGAAAGCAGCACACAAAACTCAAATGGCCTATATGTAATACTAATGTATCCAAGCCACCTTTTTCCTACAAGGAGTATCCCTACTGGTTTAAATTCAGTTCTGTGGAATATTCCTAGGCAGCTGTGTTTTAGTATAATGAAAATTCAATTACAAATATTACTCCACTAGTCCGTTTTCTCTTCTCTCTAAATTGCAATCTGGGGTTTTCTGCTCTTTTTAAAAAGTTGCATTGCTCTGCAGAATATACAGCTTAAATTAAAAATATCTTTATCTCCAGATATTACAGTCTGTATTAAGCATATCTATTAATTTGCTTTCAAGACATAATGCTATCTTCATACTATCATCAGAGATAAACTGACAGGTTTTGATTTGAGAACTATTGAAATTGGTGGAGGGTACCCTTTACACATTCTCAGCAGCTTTGAATTGAGCTGATTTGTATGGAACATGCCAGACCACACAAGTTTTATGAAAGCAACTGAAAGCAGCAGTCAGTGTGTGTGACAGGATGTACTGTTCCAGGTGTAGTGGGTGTACAAACACCCCGTATCTACAATCACACCTAAGCTCATCTAGACAGAGTCCCATGACTCTCTAGGAGACTGTGTTTTTATTTACAAACCAAAACTGAAGAAGCTGTTCTAGTACATCCAGAATAAGTGATGTCTCTTCCTGAATTTGTCTCAAACTGGACACTGGAAGGGAGGAGTGGGCCTGCAGGTCAAGAATTAACAGAATCTTGTAACATCATCAAACTCCTAAATAAAAAGAGAAGCAGAAATTCTAGCATTAGATCACAGTTAATATTATGACAGGTTCTGAAGTCAAACAGGCTCAAGGAGCCTAAAAAGATCACCAGTCCTGGCTCCAGCACTGATCCAGCTTCTAGGGTGTCTAGGGTCCTGTGGGCACCATCTGGGCTTCATGGAAGTGCCTTTTTATAGCTATGTTTCCCCACCCTGGAGAGTCACAGCCTTTTTATAGCTATGTTTCCCCACCCTGGATAAGTCACAGGACCTCTGTCCTGTGCTTGAACTGTACTGTGTTGTGTTTATTTCAGGAGCCAGAATAAGGACATTTGTCCTAAAAAATGCTGCCATGTCTCCAATGTTCTCCTTCTCCAGCCACATCATGTTCTTTACCACAGCATATTCTTAGCAACAACCCTTGGTTGGCTCCATGGCTATTCAACTACTGGTGTTGGAGACACACACATAAGATCCCTCGTCTTCTGGGCTTCTACACTACTATTTCAAATGCTGTGTGAATACAGAGTATAATAAATTATAGTCTGTCTCAAATAATTTGCAGTTCTGAAGTAGGTCTGTCTGATCATTGGGCATACTAATTTTAATTTCTAATATCATGGTATATTCCTAAAGTGGAATTAAATTTAACACAAATCTTTCCTGCCTGTGAATTGCTGAGATAGCTGACTTTTAAACATCTCTTGCACTAGCCAATAATTTCTGGAGAGTACTTGTACCTTTTCAGTGGGTAGAAGCAATTAGGAAAACTGAAATCAGGTGTTGTGAAGTTCATTTATAGTCTATTTTTTAAAGTATTTCAGATACCTGAAGGTGTTAGAAATTAAGAGACTGTATCTGAAATTTTGGAATAAACACTAACAGGAATGGGTAAATAGGAAGAGTACCTGTTATGAGTGGTCAGAAAAATTAATCTTCAAAATTGCATCTGTTCACTGAAGTTCTCTTCTCGCTTTATGCTTGTTCTTGATTGAGCAAGTGTTCTGCATTTAAATTAGTAGGAAGGTAGTATATTAATCAGGAAAGTGATTATTCTCATAATATCATTTAGTATACCACATTTAAATAGTGTGAGCAGTTCTGGGATCAGGCAGAAGGAATTTTCCTAACAGTCACTTCCTAATAAGAGAAGCTTATAAAAAAGATGGTGTTCCTTATACTTGAAAACAAGGGAGGTTCTATCCTGACTTGAAGAAAAAAAAAGTTGCTATGATAACTAAACACAGGAATGATTTTCCGAAGCAGTTGTGGAATTCTTTTCTTTGTGTGTTTTTGAGACATGACTGAACAGTCCCTTGTTTTGAAATAAGGGACACTGCCCTGAGCATGATCCTGGCTTATAAAACCTGCTAGGTGAACCTGTAACTCTGTGATTTCTGAATATTTATTGCACTAGGCTAAACAGCATTAAACTGTTATTGCAATAGGCTAAACAGCATGAAACGTAGTACATACAAAAAATTGATTAAAGGATCAATACCTTAAGATTTTTACACTAGACAATCTAATATCACAGATCATCCTTAAAATAAGGAGGAGCAATATTTATCCATAATAAGCCAGTATTAATTTTCCTTACTTTATAAGTAGAGAATTCTAGAACTTCAGGACTCAGATCACATCATTTCTTTTTCCTAAAGCCATCCTGTATGTCTTGTAGGTTGTTTTCTCCTTTTTTTTACAACTATGGAAAATTTTTCTTTGCTTCAAAGTAACATAAAAGTTATTAAATAAGATTAGCCATCAGAACAAAAAGGTAAAACTACCAAGTTATGTTTCAGATTGTCCAGTAATGTCACAATTACTGTAAATAACACTTGAAAATATATATTTAAATAAAAAAATGTATTTGTTTTGTCTAGAAAATATTGCCCTCACAAGAAAAAGGTGTTTTCCAATTTAATATTCAAATATCTCTCAGCAAAAGAGTATAAAAACGTGCTTCAGCTTCACCAAGTGCTTGGCTTCCAGGTTTTGTTGGATTGACAAAAACATGACATGAAAGATACTTAGATTTTTAATGAGACAGGTAACTTCTGATCTAGTTTTACTGTAAAGGAATAGAAGAATTCAGGTCACAATGTTTAATTAAAACCCAATCAACATTTTTGCACAGCATATCAGTATTACTTTGGAGATCCAAATGAAACAGTTCTTTGTCAAGTAGACACTTTTAAGATGAGAGGTGCTTTAACATTACATTAAGAGCTTCAAAGTGGAACATTTGATTTTCTATATTATAATGTGTTTGAAATATTATTGTGAAGAAAATTCTATTTTTCAAAGTGACAGATGAATTACTCAGATAGCTTTGATTATAAAATACACCAAAAAGTTCTTTCATAAAGGCTGCCTATCCAAGGGTTTTTAACAGAGTGGCTTTAATGATTTGAGAAATTATGAAAATACATTAATATTGATTTAATAATTAAAATCTGTAATTTTAAAAAATATTGTGCTGGTGTCTTTTGCTAGTTCCATTCTACTGTGTTGTGATTTTTATTTTTTTCACTCAAATATATTTTGCACATGCAAATATTGCAAAATTTGTATTTATTATCAAAGATTTGAAGACATGATTTAAGCAAAAAATAAAAATCCCTCTCAATAGTGTGCCTCCAAGTCCAGACATGGTGATTAAAACTCTTAAATGATTAGAATAATCCTGCACATTGCAATTAAAATTTAAAGTTCTTTAAAAGTACCATGAGGAAGAGAGACCTGAAAATCTTTATTTTACAAAAGAAATTGTAACATAAAATAATTTATCTAGACATGTTTGCTTGTTTTAGCTACAATTGATAAAATAGCATTTAGGTATGAACTCATCATAATGTATAGCAATTGCAAAGCCATGAATTGGAACAGATTGATTGTATATAATCTACTTGTAATCTATTGCCAGACTCAGGCATCTTTCTACTATCTCTGTTCTATCTATTTTGAGATAATTAATTAAATTGTCTTTTCCTTTATGTTTATCTTTTTCTTTCTTTTTTTTTTTTTTCTTAGAGCCTGGCCCTGCAAGGTGCTTGTGAGTGTCCCCAGCTTCTTTTGGAAAACCTTTCCAGGGATGCTACTGTGCACCTCACAGGACAGGATGCAATTCCTTTAATTTGCTATAGTATTTTTTTTTGTGAATTGTAGTGTTTGGTGATTAACAATGTCACTTTTATTGCTAACTATTTATTTTCTGTTATATTCATTATCTGTAATTTTGATGAGAAAAAAGCATTTTTCCTGATGTATTTTTTTCTAGTTAATTTCTGTGATTTAACACATATTAATTTTCTTTCAAGATGCAAAATACTGACACAGTGGTTATAAGAAATTCATCCTAAATAGGACCAATTGTCTTGAATTCTATTGGTGTCAATAAAAGAATAAGTGCTTTGATGTTTACAGGTGGCACTTGGAAACTTTCAGAGCCAATCTGTATGCAGCTTTATCAGTATCAGCAACAGTTAAGAATGTTAATCTTCAATATTGTTTTTCTTTTAATATTGCTGTTTAGTATAATGCAATCACACTGTAAAAACTTTCAATCACTATTTTCTTTATAACCTCTCTTGTTTTTCTTTTTTTTTTTTTTTTTTTTTTTTTTGCAGCAGTTTTGCTGGATAGACTTTGTGATGGCTGCATTTTAAACCTGTTCTTTTTCTTCTGTCAATTACCACAGGTTTAGTCCCTATGAGTGGTATAATCCACATCCTTGCAACCCTGATTCAGACGTGGTGGAAAACAATTTTACCTTGCTAAATAGTTTCTGGTTTGGAGTTGGAGCTCTCATGCAGCAAGGTATACGACTCAGTCTGCTCTTTCTCTTGGGCACCATGTCCCACTTTTTGCTGGGGGTAACAATTCTCTGGTGCAAGTCACTTGCATGGGTGCCTCTGTGCATGTAGCCATAAACCAGCTTTTTTTTATGAACATCCAGGCATTCCCAACACCTTACAAATTAGCCTGAAGACAGATAAAAAAATTAAAAATTCAAAAAATTACAGCAGAGCCATACAGTTTATTTCCTAAACAGGAAACCCTTACCGCATAATTAAATGAGCTAATCTGTCCATTACCTATAAAACCCCCAATTAAACAACCTAAAAATGAGTATACCTTCATCAGATAAGACTATAGTGTAAAAATCTATAATTTGTTTAATTTTGATCTAGAAACCCTTCAACTACAGAAAGATTTTATCTAGTAGCTAGAACCTATAAAATAAAATAATATAGGAGATGTAATCCTGTCCAGACATAATTTATATTTTAAAAATCGGAATGAACATTCAACAATGTCTATATTCAACAATCCATGCACTGAGAAACTGATGCCATTGCTGACAATAAAATTGGCAGCTGTGTAGTCATATTGCTCAGAGTAAAACCAACATGCAGTTTTAACTATAACTAAGTAAAATGCTTAAGCACATTCTTAAAAATCTGTCATTTCCTTGCCATGTTCCTCTTATTTTGAAAGCATACCAAATATATAGATCCATAAAAATATATCACCATTTTATTGCCCTTTCCCATAAGGATTTGAACACAGTCATATAATATCAGACACATTTGAATAGCACAGATTCATTTTTTGCACTGACATTTCACTGGGCAGTATAGCATAATACAAAAGATTGTTAGTCCCATTAAAGAGCCATTAAAAGGAATGGCTTTTCTTTCGGGAAAAATAACCATTGCACATCCCCCCCAAAAATCATAGAAAATGTTGGCAGGAACAAGTTCATGTTGGTAGAGTTGTTTTAGTGAATATACCTTAGCAATCATTTTTTAAACTTACCATTATAAGTACACCAGCTATAAATAAATCCTGGGTTCTTCTTATCAAATGATTTCATGAAGCTTTCCTGTAACTGCAGTAAATAATCTGTCAAATCAGGTTGGGAGGTTTAAAAAGTCTCTAATGCCTCAGCAAGAAGAGTACTGTGCCCGGAAAAACATGAATTAATGGATAAAAAGAAATCACAATTTCAAATCAGAAATAAAAATACATCTATAGTTGGCTAAGTGTTTACTATCAACTAGGTTGTCAATATACATGTCAAGAAATTATATAGTTGAAACACAATTGCCAAATACATGATTGTAAGATAATGATTGCTTTTAAGAAAGCTATCAAAAAAAAAGGATGGCGAATGAAAGAAGGTATTTCAAATTCCATTCACAGTTCTCAGGATTGTCAGAATTTCTACCAATGCTGAGTTTTATTTCTTTTGTGGCTTTATGCTTCTACAATGGAAAAAGCAATTTAGATTTTTGTATCATCTTTTTGCAAGACCGCAGTATCTAAACATTGTTTTTGAGAATCAAAATAAGAATAAAACCCCAACCTTCATTTTAAAAGATATCTTTGGAGGATAATAGTTTTCCTTGAAGGAAAATCGGTTTTTCAGAATTAAGGCTGACCCTCTGTCCTTGCCTTATATTGTTTTACCTTTACTCAGTTCATCCTTTAATAAACCTTAAAGGCACAATTTTAAGGATGCACTATCAGTCTTGATTTTGTTGATTGCTTTAAAAAGAAATCTCAAAAACCTAAAGCCATCTCAAAGTAGGTTTTCAGATAAGCATGGAAGTTCTCACCTAATGGCAATAACTTTCCATTAGAAACAATACAGAAACACTTGGGCCATACTCATATCAACCTATTAAACACTGCTTCTTTACAAAAGATTTGCTTAGTGCTGGAGGATACATGATAGAGGAAACTCATGCATGTCTTGCTGGCACCTCTCGCTCCCAGGAAACTGTGGGATATAGTGCTGGACATGACGTTACCTTGGGTACATGACAGTCAGCCCCTGACCAGGCTCTGTTTCATGGGCCCAGGTGGCACTTGGTTTCAGTCCTTGGTAAGGTATGAGCTCGTGAGAACTGGGGGAACTGCGGCCAATGTCTCCACTCTTCTCTTCTTTCCAGTCCTGTCTGACTTTACTGGTGTTGGTTTTTAAAATGAAATGAGAGCAATTAAAAAGAGTTAATGATAGTGGGCTTGTTGGGAAATCTCTTAGTGTTATGGTGTCTAAGTGTCTGACTAACAGGGCCTAGGAGCAACTCCATCAGACAGGTACTTTTCTACTTTTTCCCTTGCAGAATTCTAGGCAGAGTCTGGCGCTGGAGTTGGCTGTCATGTCCAAGTCTGTCAGCCTTTTTTGTTTGAAACAGCAAGGGTAAGATGAACTGCAGGGTAAGATGGGCTGTTTTTGAATACAGTAGTCCAGTTATGATACCACTTCTTTTTTCCTTTTCTTTTGTTTTCTTCCTCCCTCCTTCCCCAGCCCTTCTGTTCCTTTTTTCACATTGAGTTTGGAAGTTTGAGATAATCTTTCACCTATATGAAGATGTGTTACCTTGCTGGACCAGTTCCTTAACTAATTCAATATAAGCACTAAAATTTAACAGGAATAAAATAGTCCATCTTGCCTTCATTCCATTTTACCCAGGAGATATAAGAGCAAACATAGTAACCAATTAACAAAAAGGGGTTGTTTCGGTACAATGGTATAGTGGATATGATGAAACTGTTTCCTTGAAAACAAGTTTCCAGATACTTCTAAAAGATCTTACATAAAGTTCTTAAAATGAAGCTTGAAATTGTTTATTTGACATCATTAGAAATTTCATTTCATTCAATTATAACATTATGGATGAAAATCCATACATACTCATTTATAATAAATATTTGTAATTGTATATTACAATAAATTTAATTTATTCCTATTTTTGTGATTAGACACAAGAGGAGTTTATGTGCTTCAATTTGTCTCATTAGGCTCTAAATTTGCATTAAAATTATGCAAATTAGTATACAGTGTCTGTCTCCCCCTCCATTCTTTAGTGCCATGAGCAGGCAACTCCAGCAATGCATTATAATCTATCTTTATCTAGTTTATGCATAGAAGTCTTGTATTTTTATTGCTATTCTATTAAATTGAAGTGTGTAGCATAGCCACCAATATTTATATGAAATTGTGGGGCTAAACATAGAGATGGGAGATGTTAATTTTTTTATCTCAACACTTAATAAACTATCCTTTACAACAATGCAAATTAAAAAAAAAAAACAAAAAGCATATTTATAATAGATTTAAGGTTTTGTTTAACAGATATGAAATCCTTTATTTCACATCTGGTGCCTTCATCAATTGCTTATTTTTTCTGGAAAGCAAGTTGAACTGCCTTTTTAGTCTTGGCATTTTTATATATATATTTAGAAATTCTAAAATGGCACTGATCACTAAATCTCCCATTACTATATTTTGATGCCCACAGATCCAAAAAGATATGTCCTTATAAATTTAACCAGTTATTTTGCATTTCAGTTGTGTGTGTTTGTACAAGCAGTACATCTAAACCTGTAGCTTAAAGATTTTTTTTGCACAGTGATTCCATTTCCCCACTGTGGCAAAAAGTGCTGAACGCTTATTAATTGTTTTCTGTGCATCCGTTTCACCTTTCTCCCCTGGTTTTCGTTAGGTTCTGAGCTCATGCCTAAAGCCCTCTCCACCAGGATAGTGGGAGGCATTTGGTGGTTTTTCACACTTATCATCATTTCCTCGTACACTGCTAACCTAGCCGCCTTTCTGACAGTGGAACGTATGGAGTCCCCTATTGATTCTGCTGACGACTTGGCCAAGCAGACAAAGATAGAGTATGGGGCAGTTGAAGATGGAGCAACCATGACTTTTTTCAAGGTAAGTTTTATATTCTGTTTGAGATGTTATAACCTGATTTTTGGGGAGTAAGCTCTTGCACCTTGCTGAAGGGCAGCTACTATGATTCCTGATGCTGACAAAAACAAAAGGAAACCTTTTTTTTTTTTTGATTAAAAAGATAGCAAAGGTATTAAATGAAAAATCTCTCAGAGAAAAGAAAAATATTTTTGATGATTTTTCTGTAATGAATTGAATTTATAGCAGTGAAGTATGTGAAGAAACCTGAGTACTTTCCTCAGATCTTCTATAGCTGCATACAAGATTAAAATTTGTCATATTAAAAGTTAGTTTTAATTCAACAACATTATATCTAATTGTAGTCTTTACTCAAGAAACACTAAGGATATTAGTGGCTGTACTGAGGAAGACTTTCTGGACTTCATAATTTTGAGAAACTTTTGAATGAAATTTTGGGTCCATGTAAAAAGCTCAGATTATCCCAGTTTTTCTGTTCCTCTTAACCTGCTACTAAGATAATAAAATTGAAATACAGTGAAGTGAGATACTGAATTAGAGGAAAATATTTCTTGATTATATTCATCAGACATTTAAGCAAACTTAAATTAGTGATAAATATTTATGAAAGGAGAGAAGATGGTTTGCTGTAACTCCCGATGCTGGATAGCACAGAGGTGTCTCAGATCTTCCAGAGAGGCATTTAACAATATTTGCCTGATCTTTGGTAATTTCTGAAGACTTTTTGGCTAATATAGCCTAGTTTTAAGAATTATTATGCTATCACCTAAAGCTCTGCATTGGTTGTTACATTAGCATTTGCAATCAGCAAACTAAGTACCAAGGTGGCTTTTAAACTGGTACAGAAATTAAAGACTGTGTGCTCAGTTTCTCTCATGAAATTTAGAGAGCACAAAATTTGTTCACATATCAAGGCTAAATAATCTCTATTTAATCTTATGACCATAGACCTTGCATCAAATCAAAACGTAAAATAGTTTTAATTTAAAACATAAATAACTTCTAAGGCTTTCAGCTTCTGCTTGGAAATAAAAAAATCATTCAGCTCCAATATCTCCGAATGTTTCAGGGTCCTTAACTTAAACCATTCATTGGCAATGTTCTGAATATTCTCCTCAGAATACTCATTGGAAAAGGAGCTGGTGAAATTGATACAAGTAACTAATCAATTAGAGACCTCTTTGTGTCAGGAAATACGTGAAGTAGTTAAAAGTAACAACATTGGAAGTTTAAAGACTGAGTGTTTTAAAAGAATCAAAATTATTTTTGTCTTGAGACATAAATAACACAAGGTATTTACTGAACTACCAGAAAACACTGTAAGGATTTAACTTAATTTTAGTATGGCAGAAAATTTCGCTCTAATTCTATTTCAGATTCAAACTGTGAACACTGTGGAAATATTAGGAAGCAACTTTAAATTTTTAGTTTTCCTTCTCATCCTTAATTTTCTGATTAACTTTTTTTTTTTTTTTTTAATATATCTAATATGGGTTTTTCTAAATTTCTAAGTGCACAGAGACTATTCCTCTTTCTGTGGACTTTTTCCCCTCTGCAAGTTAATATAGTACTCCCTTTTCTGCCCAATTATTCTTATCTGCTCTCTTTATTCTTCTGTTTACATTTGTCCAGATATATTTTTGTGATTATCTAATGTATTGTATCCAAGAACTAAAGAGGCCTTACATCTAATGAAATAGCATTTTCACATCCTTCATTGAAGATTTTTATCTGCAGTGGAAATAACCCTAGACTTAAACACAAGAGATTTAGGATGTCAGATCACATAATATAGCATTACTTTTTTTCATTAATGAATTTTCCTCCTTCACTATGAGTGAAAAAAAGAACTCATAAAAAATATAGGATTGATTTATTCAGCTGATAAATTTTACATCAAATTAAGGTTTATTCTATTGGAAACATATATTTTCTGGATTATTGTGTGAACAGATCATTATTAGCAAGTGTTTTGTGACATGAAACTGAAGCAGTAATTACGAACTGTTCCAACTTGGAACAAATTGATTTGAAATATTTTTCTGTTGTTTACTATCTCATCTGGTAGAAAACTAATTTATATTATTTGCTACTACTATTAATATTTTTATTATTAATGGATATTATTTACCTAATGAAATTAATTTAAACTTAAGCATTAGATGTAGCTACATCCATTCTTGCAGATTATCAGTAAGTGAAAATCATGCTCAAATGGTAAAGTAAATGAAAACTATACAGTCCCATTTGATTCATTCACTGTCTGAAGCGATCTCCAGGAGAACATTAGGGTTTTCTTGATGTAAATGCTATTCACTAGATCTACCTGCGTAAGGAATGTAGGTTAATTACATATGTACTCCATGAAAGATAAACAAAAACATATATATATACGAGATATATATATATACACAGTCTTTAATAATGAACTTCATGGTAAAATTAGGTGTTTTTCCCTAATGATGTGGAGTTATCAGAAAATAAAGTACTATAATTTTGGTCAACATACTATATCTGCATTTTCATGTTTTCAAAATATACTTCTAGTCAGAAAAAGCTAATTACTGCAGGAATGTAATTTTCTTACATAAAAAAAGATAAAAATGCAAAAAATATTTTTAAATAATACTTTAATTGGAATTGCACTACAATTCAATTCTGCTAAAATTGAATATCTCATAGAGAATGCTGAAAAATACAAAGAGCATTTAAGCACAGGACTCTGATGAAACAGTCTTAAATGTTATACCTTATATTCGCTGATACATAGATAACTGACTATCAAGTAGGAAGTGCAATTTTGTATGACATAAAGGAAAACACTAATGAACTTTTGTGTCCTGTTCTGGTCATCACACTTTGAAAATATGCTTAAAATTGGAAAGGGTTCAATAAAGGTGAAAGAATGACTGTAGGTCTGAAAATAAGCATTGCAGTTAGAGGCTAAAGATCTGTCTGTTTAATCTGCTGAAGAGAAGGTTAAGAGGTGACTTGATCATGGCTTGCAAGTGCCTTAATGGGAATGAGACTTTTGACAGTAGATGACTCACTAATCTAGCAGAAAAAGGCATAATGAGATCCAATGTTTCATAGCTGAAGTTAGGGAAATTCAGACTAGAAATAAGGTGCATATTTTAAGAGTGAGGGTCATTAACCACTGGTATAACTTATCTAGGAGTGGGTTGCTTTCATCCATCAAAGGCAGCCATTATGAGGAAGATAGATACAGCCTAGCACAAGCATGTTGTTCTTTTTATTTAGAGGTTACTCGATGAAAGAGATAGCCTTCATTATACCGGAGATCAGATCAGATTTTAGTAGTACTCTTGTATTTCAAAAATCTAAGAGGGTGTGAGTTCTGGGGGTAGGGGTTGCACAAAGATAATTGAGAGGATAAATTTGTCATCTGTGTGTATGTTTATCCTTAGCTATTTTTATCTTGTTTTAATGAGAGTGGATTGAGTAAAACAGTGGCACTGTGTTACAATACGATATAAAGACACCAGATGGTTTGCTAATGATAAATGAAATTATCATATCTTGGTAATAGTTATTAGTTCCAATCAAAGTGAGGCTTGGTAGCTGCCCACAAGACTGACAGTAATGTCTGCGTAAGTTTGCTATATAGCAGTCCATTCAATTCTTTTCTTAAAAAAAAACTTTGGAGCATGGCCAAAGCTGTGTGGTGCTAAAAAAAAGAACCAATTATGAAGGGGAATCTAGATGGGCATCAGACAAACAAGCTAACTGCTGGATTAAAACCTCCTGAAGGTGAAAGCTTGGAGAGCACATGGGATATATGTTGAAAATGCTGTTACTCCTGTGAGTCAAATATCCTTGTGAAATAGCTTTGATGAAAAGGAGAATGTTCTCTTCAGGCTTTTACTAGGTCCTTCATCTCATGCCTCCTCATGGTCTGAGAAACATGAATTACAACTCTTTCAGAAGCCAGAAAGCAAAGAAAAATTTCAATGCTCTCTCCTCTTAAGATCTGCTTATCTGGTCTGAGCATGGAAAGGAAATAATTTTACAAGTCCATTATGTGTCTGGTGGGTCTGCTTGGCTAATTCATTGTGAATAATAAAGAAAACCTCAGTATTGTCCAAGAATTGGAAGGAAAGATATGTGAAAGTAAGTTCTGAGCCTTAACTGCTTTTAGGCTAGGAGTGTCCATTACAAATACATACTTTAATGTTTCTCAAATTATGTACATTTTCTTACTTATGAAATTCTCTTCCTTTCTCTTGGCTGGTATTGTCACTATTGACCACTTTCAAATTTCAGAAACCTGTTTTTTTTTCCTGTTTAGAGTAAAATAAAAAGCATTTATTATTTTTATGAAAGGTAGTGATCTAGCACTAACTGTTCTTGGATGAAAAAACTTCAGATTTTTCATTGTCTCTAATTTCTGTGGTCTCTCAGTTTGTTTCTCACTTGGTTTTCTTGCTGAATAACAATTCTGAAATTAAGAAGAACAATCTTAATTCTACCCAGCTTCTATTTGCACCACACTTTTCCACCCTCACACACAAAAAAACTAGTTCAATATATGTATGAGGTCTACAGTGTTAAGATATTTCTTGTGAAGCTGTCAAGTGCTTTTGTTTCTTCCATAATTTTTCATATCTGTAACTTTCAATGTCAGAATTTCTTTCTTTCTACGTTTTTGTACAGTACCAGGTACTGTACAAAATGGAAGTTTTCTTACTTATGGTTACTAGGTATCTGCATACCATATAGAAAAAACTCAAGTACTTTTTCATTCTCTAATAGCAGTAAATTAGTGTCATTACTCCTTTATCACAAATAAAAGGTCTTCTCAGCTCTCTGAGAGACATGTATTTTATATTCTAGTTTTGTCGATAAGGAAGCTGAGACACTAAATAGGATTGCATCTTTTTTAAGATCACTTCATGAAGGGTAGATAGGAAACTAGTTCTGGTGAAAGGTAGACACGGGACTAATTCAGGAAAGCTGACTCACATACCTTAGAATTATCTGGTAGACTGACTATTCTGTTTACCAACTATATTTGCATTTTATTCTTTAGGATCAAGTTTTATACTCCAGCTTTATTTTTCTACAATATATTTCATTTCTTCCTGCACTGCTTTCTCTCTATAAAGAGCCATGTTGCTTATCTTTTTTAGCCATTTTCCTTTTCCTCCATTCCCTCACATTTTACCCTAGCCTATTTGTTGCCACCTCTCTGAGGAAATTTAGAGAAGCAACAATTCAGCACTTTTTCTGTCTTCCCCTTCCACATTCTCAGCATGTTGTTAAAAGAAATGGCATTAAGCTCTACCTACACATTACAAAGTCTCTGAAACAGTCTTTTAAAGCTGAAGGAAGGAGTTATAGGGGAATTTTCCTACTGGTTGCAACTGGAGTACAAATGACAGATTCTCTGACATAAACAGAAGAACAGCAGCAAGAATAAAGGTATTAATGTCGTTCATTTGTCATGTGTGAGGTTG
This sequence comes from Euphonia xanthogaster, assembly GCA_034509185.1. NCBI lineage: Eukaryota > Metazoa > Chordata > Aves > Passeriformes > Fringillidae > Euphonia > Euphonia xanthogaster. The sequence continues at coordinate 71,666,170 of JAYDZK010000169.1, read as the reverse complement.
GCATTGATGTGCACAAAGCCAGTACTTCAGTGGGATTTTCAAGTCTTGGTTTGAACACTGCAATAAACAAATGATATTTATTTGTTTAACAAGTAAAGATGCCATACAAACACATGGGTGTGTACACACAGAGAACCTTTAGTTTAATGCTTCTGATAAAACACCATGAAGTTTGGCAGTGTGTGTTAATTACTTGGTGCAATTGTTGCAAGTCAAAGATGAGAGAAGTACGACTTATGATTTTCTCAAATATCCAGTGACTGACAGTGGCTAATGGAAAACAATCTTTTGAGTCACATCTTCCGTGTACTAATTTTGATAATGCATAAAAAATAATTGGTAACAGATACATGTTCAGTTTGATTTAATAATATTTGACTTTATAGAAAAGTTGCCTTTTGATGTAACAAATAGAGACTTGTTCTTGCATGAAAAAACATGGTACATTTTGCTAAAAAGGGAATTGAATATAAATACCACGTTTTCTTCTTTTTGATCATGCTGTTTTGGACCTAACTGCCATGAAAACCTACAGCTGAAATGCATCATTTCCTCTTAGTCATGATTCCCTCTTTGCAAGAACACTACTTAGTTAATCATTGCTTCTTTTAATGTAAAAAAAAAAATAAAAAATAGGCAGATATAGTTGTAAATCTCTAAACCAAGGTCTGTGGTCACTCCATACAGTTATAAGAACTAAATCTGCAATAGTAGAGCCTGTGAGACTGAGATATAGGCTTTGTCCAGAGATCTTAAAGCATCTCTGCCTCACTGAGTTCTATTTATTTTTGTAAAAGATCAGGGAAGTTAGGCAATGGTAGGTAGGTTATATGATACATTAGCACAGACTATAACAAGAAGAGCAGTTCATTTGAATTCTATATTAAAGAAATCACAAAAAAAATTGGTACCATTAAGATCTATGGGGTGAACTGTCTTTCTTCTGAATTTGAAGGCAGAAAGCAGAACAAATTCACAGAAAGTGCTTCATTCCAAGTAACTGTCTACTTATTGGGACAATGATTTTATGCTGTCTTGACCCTTAGAGTGATTATTATTCCTACAGTAAATAAGAGCAGATGTTTGGCTTTTTGTTGCATTTCATTCCTGTGTCATGAAACTAAAAATAGATGGAGTGCAACAGAAATTCACTATCTTTTCACTCTCATGTTTGTCCCTCCCCCCATGACTTTTCCCTTCCTTTTCTCCTTTCCCTGTTCCTCATTTCTTATACCCTTCAATAAGGACTGAAAGAGATGAACATGACTAGTCAACTTTTTCATTTCTTCAAAGATTATTCTATATATCCAGATAGTAAGTACTCTTTATTAGCTGCTGGAAAACATTTGGTTATACTTAAAAACTACAGGATTCATATTTATCATTTACATTTGTCTCAGGCTACAGCTCTTAGAAATAGATGAAACATGTAGAAATGCCTTTTGATGTCCTCTCAAGGAAAAAATAAAATATAACTTTCTAGTGAAAACAAGAGTAGACATTCACAATAATTAAAATATTGAAAAAAAACATTAAGATATGAATTGGATCCCCCCAAAAGTTATTTTTGAAATGAAGTCTAAGAGAGACATCAAAAATAAATTAAAAGTTAGCATTATGAAAATTCTAGTTTTTCTTTGAATCAATTAAACATTTCCATAACTCAGTTTCTGCCTTACCAAAATTCTTCAGAAAAGAAAAATTGTTGTGCTGATCTCCCCATTGAACTCTCAGGTGGGCTACCCTGTGGTCCCATAAATATTTTCGATTATTACTATTATATAGAGGCAAAATAAACATACAAAAAGGAAGCTGGCATTTGCATTATTTTTCAAAATTGCATCCAATAATATGCATAAATTAGTGTGTATGCATTAATAATCCATGCTTTAGGTACATGGTGGAGATGATCTGAATAAAATTGATTGTTCTCAGTATATAAGGTATGATAAAATATAGCAAGATCTAATTTCCCATTGGATAGCAATATGGGGTACAAGAAATCAGAGGACAGACTGGGTGAAAAATTAACAACTTTACATTTCTCCTTAGAAAGTTAAGCCTGATATGCATATGTCACCCAAACCACATCTTGAGTCTGAAATTGTGTCAGGATTATTTATCAGCAAAAGACAAGAATTTTTATCAAATGTAGATAATTCAAATGGATGTAATATTCTAGACATTTGAAAAATCACTTTGTAGTTAAGAGAAACCCATTCCGCCTCTTTTATTTGGAGAATATAGAGTGATGCCACAGCAGACAACAATCACAGAATCACAAACTGGGTAAGGTTAGAAGGGACCATAGGGGTCACCTGGTCCAACCTCCCTGTCTAAAACAGGGCCAATCTAGAGCACAGTGCATGGAATAGTGTCCAAACAGTTCTTGAATATCTCCATTGAGGGAGACTCTACAACCTCTCTGTTCCAGTGTTCAGTCATTCACACAGTAAAGAAATTTTTCCTCATATTCTGATGGAAATTTCTGCGCATCTGTTTTTGCTCGTTGCCTCTTGTGCTGCTGCTGGGCATCACTTCACATAGATACTTATTCTCATGGATGGTGTCCCATCTCATTCATCTCTTCACAAGGCCAAACAGGCCCAGCTCCCTCAGCCCCTCCTCATAAGAGAGATACTCCAGGCCCTTGTTTATCTTCATAATCCTCCTCTGGATTTGTTCCAGCAGCATCCTGTCTCTCTTGCAGTGAGGAGCCCAGAACTGGTCACAGCACTCCAGTCAGGATCACCTCCTTCAATCTGCTGGCAATGCTTTACCTAATGCAACCTAAAATACTGTTTACTTTCCTTTGAAGTCAGATGGAGTTTAATCTCCACTTATTGCTGTAAATTTATTTTCTCAATAGCTTTTTTATTTTATTTTGTTTTGGGTTTTTTTTTTGTTTCAAGCCAGTCCAACTCCAAGTTGTCCAACCTCTTCTCCTACCTTCAGCCTCAAGCCCTGCTGTCTCCACATGCCTTAGGCCTGTGGCAAGAGTCAATCCAGCTATCTCATCCAGCTACAAATGAACATTTTTGTTGTTTCATTTTTATTTTTGGTTATGAAGAAAACTGCTCTAGCTGCTGGAAAGCTAGAACTGATGGGAGTGGAGCAGAGTGTCATTACATGCATTACATGGCAGGGAAGTCTCATATCATCCTGCTAAATGTGAAAGCCACTGGGAATCCACATGCTTTGGGAAGTGAGTTGTGTCACCTAGACACTTGAAAGTGTGACAATGAGAAAAATCAACAACGCTGAAACTGCTGATACTTACAATATACATTTTCTTTATGTACTAATGTAGGTTTTGTCTTAACTGGTAAACCATTTTGCTTCCTTTCCCTTACATGATGCTCTCCACTTTCTGGCCTCTTCAGGGCCTGTAATGGTGCTGCTGTCAGGATAAGTTGTAAGAGAATTACTGATCTCTGAGTTCTCATCATAAGTTTAGTTGCAAGGCTTTTTCCTCAGAAATGCATAACCTAATTGCTCTCTCTCCTTATCACCTTTCTCTCCTCCTGCTGTTTTCCTCAGGAGGCAGGGTGAGAACATTTCTCTTTTTTTCTTCTCTTTTCAGCTTTTTTCCCCTTTATGTTTGTCTTCAGATCTTGAGCAAGGTGAGAAAGGGACCTGAACCAGATCATAAAGAAACCTTTAACTGCAAACAGCATTCTGTATGAAAGACATAATTCAGAGACAGGGTTTGTTTAGGAAATTCAGAGTACAACTGAACATTTTTAACTATCAGAGTTTAAAAAAAATTGCCTTGCTCTTCAAAGCAAAGAGATCTGTCACCAAGTAGCCATGTAAAGTTTGTCAGATTTGATCTACGACTCATCCTGGGAATGCTATTCAGAAGCAATTCTCTGGAGTGAACGGGCCCTTGGTTCAGCTATTTTTTTTGCGAGATCCTGCCATATGTGAGTAACATTCAGTGTTGAATTTCTGCCCACTAAAATATCCTGAAATCCTCCATTCATTAGCAGAGGTGAACTCTTAGTTCTGCTTGTCAATTTATATATCATAGTACTGAGGTGTTGCCCAACTACATTAGCATTGCTTTGTGTACAGAAATATTTTCAGTGCCAGAATTGCCCCAGACATCACCTAAAGTCTTATTATGCTGATGAATTTCTTCTCCAGATTTATTAATTTCTCCAGAGTGCCTGTTGAGATTGATTAAACCATCCTTTTTGTAGTAGATCTATGGTAATAATTATGTAATTATGCAAGTTTTTTGCCTTTTAGGCATTTTTCTTTATCCATGAATTAATTGAAATTTTATTTAATGTATTTGTATTAAAGATCCTTAATCTGCACAATATACTTGACTAGTTTATAAAAAACTATACTAAAGTACGCTTTAGGATCACAGAGTTGTTTAGGTTGGAAAAGACCTCTGAGTCCAACTATTAACTTAACACTACCAAGTCCACCACTAAGCCATGTCCTTAAGAGCCTCATCTGCGTGTCTTTAAAATACCTCCAGGGATTATGACATAATCACTGCCTTGGGCAGCCTGTTCCAATTCCTGACAGTCCTTTCCAGGAAGAAATTTTTAATAGTATCCAGTCTTAACTTACCCTGACAAAATTTGGGGTAATTTCCTCTCATCCTGTTGTAATTTACTTTGGAGAAGAGACTACCTACCTTGCTACAACCTCCTTTCAGGTAGTTGTAGTGAATTTACACAAAGGCGTCCCCAGCAGCTCCTATTCTTCAGGCTAAATACCTCATCTTCCCAGCTGATCCTCATAAGACCTGTGCTCCACACCCTCCACCAACTCTGTTGTCCTTCTCTGGATATTCCAGCACCTCAGTTTCTTTATTGTAGTAAAGGGGCTCAGAACTGGACACAGGTTTCAAGGTGTGGGCTCATCAGTGCCAATTACAGGGCACAATCACTGCCTTGGTCCTGCAGACCACACTGTTGCTGATGCAGGCCAGGATGCCATTGACCTTCTTGGCCACCTGGGCAGGATGCTGCTGGCTCATATTCAGCCAGTTCCCAACCAACATCCCCTGGTCCTTTTCCACTGAGAAATTTTCTGGAATAGTGGCTGCTCTGCAGCTGCTCTGCTCTGCCTGCAGCTCTGCATGGGGTTGTGACCCAAGTACAAGATCCAGCAATTGGCCTTATTGAACCTCATACACTTGGCTTCAGCCCATCAATCCATTCTGTTCTGATTCCTCTCTGGAGCCTTTCTATCCTCCAGCAGATCAACACTCCCAAGCCTATTGATGTCATCTGCAAACTGACTGAGGTTGCATTTGATCTCCTAATCCAGATAATTGATAAAAATGTTTAACAGGACTGGGGCCAATACTGAGCCCTGGAGAACACCAATAGTGACCAGCTGCCAAAGGATAATATATTAGTCTATTCATCAGTCTTTGGGCTTGGCCTTCTCTTTTTTACCCAGTAAAGAGTATAATTTTTTTACCCAGTAAAGAGTATACCCGTCCAAGCCATGAGCAGTCAGTGATAAGAAAGAGATATTGAAAAGCAATTTGCAAGCAAAATCCAGACAAGTTATGCTGTGAGCTATTGTGGTTTGAAGGAAACGAGAGCTTTTACTATACATACTACTAGCAAACTATTATTTACCAGCAAAGGATATAACTTACCTTAAAATATTTGTTTGCATAGCTTTCCATTTGAAAACTGAAATCAGTTACCTCTCAACAAACTATAAAAAATGGCCAATATCATGGAGGCCTTTGAAGACTTGAATTTCTCGGTGCTTTTTGGAGAACTCTTACTTACCTTTGCTGCAGGCCAATGGCAAGACAGAAACAGTTCTGTTACTCTTTCTTTAGCTCTCACTGTCTTTCTGTGTCTTTAATTTTTTTTTTTTTAGTACTAGTGATACCTTCCTTAAGTTACGAGGACTCTTCCAGAACTGTTCTATTTGACATTTCTGATAGAAGTTTCATGAATACATTTCCACCTTCTGAAAAAGGAATATGCTCCATAAAGGAACTTTCTGTAAGGAAGGAATACTAGCACCAAAAATTTTCTGTGATTTGATAGGAATGGTCTCTACCTCTTCCTTCACCCTATTACCTTGCCTGGCAATGAAGCTTTGAGGATAGTTTCTTTGATTCTAAGACTTTTATCTTAGACTATCCAGGTATTTATCATTCAAGCGTATTTTTATTCAGGCTGAATTACTAAGGAACTTACTTTAATTGAATAAAAAAACCCAGCTTCGTTTCTTAATTTATTTTATGGTTACACCTTGTATTCCTGATGAGGTTTTTGTTCCTTGAAGAGCAGAGATGCTTATCATAGTTCATTATAGATGTGCAATCCAACAATGCCATTCTAGTCAGGGGTTTTGCTACCCCTACAGTCAGAAGTTAATGGAGGAAACACTGATCTTTCAGTTTCCTCTTCCAGTCAGAGTCTGTTCATAATGAAGAATATTCAGCAGTTTCAGTTGCTGTCTTTTCAAATCAGATCATCAAAGATGAAAGGAGGTTTGAAGGGGAACTATGGGGCCCATTTCACAGAAGTACTGAGGCCAATTATTTTTTACATTCTTACTCATCTCATGAAGTGTTTCTAGATTTCTTTCCAAGCTAGAGCTTGATTTCGAAATGCTTCAAATAAATGTCTTAACACTTACAAAAAATCATTGAGACTTGTGGTCTTAATCTTTAAGTTTTCAATTTTTATTTCCACAATGTAGAATTACTTTGGTAAATTGAATCTCTAACTTTTAGGGGAATAGATATAACAGCAAAACCACCAGTGTTAACAAAGGCTGTAGTTGTAATAATTTGTGATCTGCATTTTTTTGTTTTAATTTTTCATTTGTTGACATTAGTGATGAAAAAAATTCATTAAAAACCTCCTGATATTATGTGTCACTCAAATTTTTAATATTTTATTTTCTTACACTGTATTGCATTACACAAAAATGTTATCAACTGCTACTGTAGTTAGTTTTACCTCATGAGCAAAATGTTTAGTGCAGGTAATTTATTATTCTTTGTAGATATGGGAACTGTAAAAGAAAGTTTGGCATCCCTAAAATAATAATGAGTAAAATCCAAGAAAAGGCTGTATTCCTGAAGTTTCTCCAAATGCTTAGGGTAGGACTGTACTAAAAGTAGATTGGTGAATTGGTATAGAAAGGATATCAACTGTTGATTGAGAGAATTTAATAGGAAGGCATAATACTAGCCTGTGTTTTGGTGTCAAAGCCAGAAAATACACACACACACACACACATACACACACATGATTTGTTTGAGCAGGAAAGATGTAGGTTTCAAAACATGTGAGGCAGGTTTCTCCTCACTCCAAAATGTAGATACCTGCTTTCCTCTTCAGTATTCTTCTAGGTGCCCCTGACTGACACTGGAAAGAAACTGAAAAGCCCCAGAAAGTAATTCCTCTGTACTAAGCAAATGTTCTAGAAGGACAGCGTTCTCCAGAGTCACAGAAATTAACCTGTATTGTGAGAAGAGAAACTTAGATTAGTACTTGGGTGCAGAAACTTAATGTGTAGGTGACTAAAAGTATTTAAGAAGAGTCTCATAAAATTTATGGTCACTTTTTAAGCACAAAGCACTTTTCATAAATGTATAAACTGCAGTTTGACCATAGGGAGAGGTGGTGATTAAAAAAATGTATGTACTCAAATTAATTAATTTTACAAGGAATAATATGCATAATTCCTGTTCTATAGTAAAACTGACTGACTTAACTATCACAGTAGGAATATTTATTTTAGATTAATGGCTTAAAAATTGCAAATAAATTCTTTTCTAACAGGTTGGCACTGAAATGAACACACACACACACACACAAAGGAAATATCTCTCATAGAAAATCATAGAAAAAGTTCATATTTTGGCTTACAGCCTGAGTTGAAATACTGACAAAATTATGGTCTGTGTATGTAAAGGTTTCATTTACAGAGATTGTGCTGGTCACAATGAGTAAACCACTGATTACAAGGGCATGTATTTCAAAAAAGAAAACAAAAGAAGTAAAAATAAAGAATAAACACTATGCAACATTTTGATTTGTTTATATGGCTTCATGTGCTTGATTACATTAGAGGTTCAGTACATTTATCTTCCAGCAGCAGAGCAGGTGTTGCTGTGCAACTTGTCATTTTTGTTACATTTATAAGTTCAATTTTTTTTTTATTAAATTAGAGTGACAGGTGCAGGCTTTTGATATGTACACCAGTAGTGTGTTTGCATTGTTTGCATATTTTGTAGGAAGTATGTGGTAGTCTTGACATATTCTATGTCAGAATTTTCATGGAAATCTGAAATTAAAGGTTACACTTCAGCTTCATATGGGAGATTAGTAGGATGACACAGCAAAATTAACAGCCTTGTTTATAGGAAAAATAAAATTAGCTGACATCCAGAACAAACTAACAGATTCTGAATCATTAATTATGTTTTGCAAATTTTATTTTTCTATAATTTTGGATTTCTTAATTAGAAATTAGAACAGGAAAATTATTATAGCTAGAATAGAGTATTTCAGATGGAAGACATCTAGAGTAATCACCCAGTCCAACTGCCTGAGCAATCCAGAGTTGAACAAAAGTTAAAGAAAATTATTAAGAGCATTAACCAAAGGCTTTTTAAGCACTTTCAGGCTTCGGTCACTGACCACCTCTCTAGCATTCTTGTTCCAGTGCCCAAAAGCTGATTTAAAAATTATTGCTTAACAAATCATGATTACTCACCCCTGATTTGAAGCAAAAACTTTGAAGTGCATTGTTTAAAGTAGAATGTATACTGAAGTCTTTACATGGAGTTTCAAGTAAATTTTTTTAAATGTGTTCTATACCTTTGTCTTGTACACATTCAGACTATATTTTTAGTAGTAAGCAAAACAGGACAGGATCATTTTTAAAATCAAAGTCTTTGGTTTGTATTTACATCTCCTGAACTGTCATCTTTCGTTTCTGTCCTGCTCACAAAAGAAAATTTGTTAGTTGTACTGGTTCAACTTAGAGCAAATTAATTGTTATGAGAATAATTTAAGTTATAAATACAACCTGAAAATCCTAAAGTGGAACTAAATCTTTAATTCTTCTATGTTTACTTTTTATACATAAGTTCCCATTGATTCCAGTAAGTATTAGGTATTTCAATACCTTTGTGAATCTAGTTCTAAAGGCATACCAAAAATATAAAGGAAAAGAAAAGACCTAATTCCAAGTAAAACGAAACATGGAATTAATTGTGGCCTCTGAAGCTTAATTAATCTGAAGTTTCACAAAACAAATAAATAAACAAACAAAAAATAGTGGAGTCCAGGAGCTAGAGGAAAACCAAAGTAAAATGCAACTAGAACACCAATCATTTCACAGTTTTAATCTGTTTGAAACAAAGGTGTTAGGTTTGATCTTGAATTTAAGAACTACTTTTCTTTTTGTCATGCTGGTGTTTTCCACATTATAATGGAACTATTATGTAGTTGGTATTCTTTACCATTTTAATTTTAAATGAAATATTTCATTATGTAATATGTCTCAAAAATAAATAATTTCATTTAATTTGAAAAGAGGATCTGATTTGTTCATATTCAAAGACAGCAAAACAAACACATTCTTAGTTCTGATGTTGTCTAATGCACATTACTGATTTGTAAACATGTACTTGGAATGTATTTTAAGTGATGACTAATTCCAAGCTTATTTCCATAGTGAACACGATGTATTTTGAGATGGATTTTTTAAGTGGGACCCAGAATGGCTCCTCATTTGCTTAAAAAATTCAAACCCAGATCTACTTTGCATAATTTTACATAGACAACAGTTCAGTCTAAAGGAACAAATGCTCTTCTTCTCCACATACACACACATAAATGATGACTACATGTTTGTGTGCATAATTTGCAAACAGCTTTTCCCCTGAAGGTATAGGAAACACACTGTTATTTTACTGCACTTCTTTTGTTGAAGAGGAAGTGGTGTCATTGAATGGAATTGCCTCATCAGACACTCTACAAAAGTGCCAAGTTGTAGCAATCAATAGGGAAATAGCAGATGTGAAGGTTAGTTGGCATCAAAGAATATGAGTGGGAAAGCTTTCCTATGGGAAAGAAAGTGCTTCATTCCTCTTTATCTGTTCCCAGAATATTGGTTCTATCAAGCTTTCAGAAAATTAGAGTATGATGGCTTTCATGACTCCAGTTCTGAAAGAGTCACTTTAAAAACAATTAAAAAGTTGGATAGCTATCCACCAGGGAAGTTATACCAAGTGAACAGGATTTTGTTAGTTTTTAGACTTAAATGCTGCAATTTGTTCTCTTTCTGAAGAAAGCTGTTCCAGTGCAATGGCTCTGGGTCAAGGACTGTCTCCCTAGGTAATCAGTAGAGATAAGTATAAATGTTGCTTTCAGGGCTGTTCATAGGAAACAAACAACATGTTATCATTTCTCTAGAGTATAAATATTTAAAAACTTTTAGTTCAGAACGTTTCTTTTTTTGGGACTGCCTTGTATATTCATACTTGTTTCTTTTTTCTGGACAGTAAAAATGTTGATCCACACAGGAACTACTGAAAAAACCTGAGTTTCAATACATCAATCAAGTTCATTCTCTTTAAAAAGATTGTCCTGCCAGGAATGGTAAAACTGGAGAGTCAGTGAATCATAGTATTTGTCAGTGTAAGAGCTTGAAGTTTCTGATAGCAGCTGAATGCTTTTCTGAGGAATTATAAAAAGTTCCAGGTGTTAGGGAGGATAGCGTACTTGCAGGGAAATACTCATTGATGGATGGTTTTGTTCATTCACTTTGCAAACTTGTAAGATTGTTTTTGAGAAGGTGAATTAGAGATTTTGTGGGGTTGAGACTGATTATGCAGGGGTTTTTTTTCTTAAAAAAAAATTAATCATGTATCTTTCCCTAAGAATATCTCTAGTTAAAGGGATAGATACATATTTCTTATAAAAAATTGAAGCAACTTTCTCTCCTCATTGATCTTTAAATCAAAATACTGCTTATTGGAAGTTATGCCTCTAATCTGGTTGATTAATATTTAGAGAAAATATATTTATTGGCAATATAAAGAAGGAGTCAGCATTAATTATCTAAAAGCACCTTTCTCACTGAAATCCAGCATGGATTGAAAATTAATTGTCCCTTGCCCTTGGGCTCATAAACAAATAAATGCAGTATGACACACACTGAATCTATGTACTGCTATCAAAAGCTCTTTCCTATAAATTTTTTTCTTAAATTAGTATGCACAAAAATCCACTTTCTACTAAATTGGTCAACAGAAAGTACAAAAAAATTTGCGGCAAGATGTTCACAGATTACTGATGCAGAAATGTACAGAATAAACAGAGCAATGCTGTTACCTGTGACATCAGACGCATGACATTAACAAGTTTGGGGTACTATTAAATTCGCTGTGTTTTAATGAAGCAAGGAATTAACTGCACGTGAGATTTGAAAGATCCTCAGGAATATATAGATTTTTAAAAATTCTTATTTACACCTAGGAGGCATAGAATATTACTAGAATATTTGCTAATATCCTTCCCCTACCTTTACATCAACTACTTCATTGTACCACTCCTTTCAGTTTCATAACATTCATCTCTGGTACATGGTCTTGGTTGCTCCAGGTCAGTTTGTTCTCTTGGGACAATCTGAAAAATTATTCCTTACCTTAGAGCTAATGCTTTTGAGTAATTTTTCTTTAAATTCTACCTATCCTGAAAATTATTTTAGTTCTAGTGTACAATCAGAAAAAAACCATCACACACCTTTGCACTTTCTCATGAAAATGCTTTTTCTCTCTTGTTTTTACAAGACAGTTATGCCATGCTTATTCCTGTGTTAATTTCAGAGACTTGCAACTCTTTTACCAGCTAATTGTTCTATGAGTGATAATGGCTCATGTTGTGGGTTGATTTTTTTGGCAATTTTTATTTACCTGTTGGTTTGTTTTGGTTTTGCTGTCTTATTTTTGTTTGTCTACAATATCCTAGGCACTATATTATTGTAGATTTACATTAAAGCCCTGGTGAGAATTAAAATAGTTAAAATCTGAGTGAAATTAGCAATGTAGTGCCATTCATAAAAGGCACAAATCCATGAATGGATTTGCACCAGTGATTTAATTTTCATGTTGTGACAAGAATTTCCTTTTGCAGTAGAATCTTGTGCATTAGTGTGATCATCTGGTTACCACTCTCTGCAGTAAACAAAGTGATTCAGCTTTCATATGTCCAAACATCTTCCAGTCATGGAAAGGTTTTCCCCTGCATTGGCCATCTGGAATCTTAACAGCTTGCTTGCCTCCAGATCTCCTGGTACTTCCTCAGCCCTCAGCATTGTATTAATGCAGTGAAGTTTGTACATTAAATACTTTGTATACTCAGAGTACAGAGCTGTTTTATTGCAGGGACAGTTGAACAGAAAAAAAACCTGCTTCATTTAAAAAAACAAAACAAAACAAGAGGTAAAAGAATCAGCAACAACCCACCTAAAACCCCCAACAACTCCCAAACCAGGAAAAAACAAAAAACGAAAAAAATAACATTAAGTAAACTAAGATTAACACTTAACTGTTGTGTGGCACCCTGAGCCTGTAACTGTTTATCCAGTAACTTAATTAAATCCAACTCTGACCACAAAATCTGAAATTTGGATCTTAATTTTTAAGTTCATGATGCAAGATCTGTCTACAAAAGAGTTTTACAGAGAGTTACACTCACCATAAATTTAACATCATCTGGGTATGTAAATATTAATAGTGTGGTTTCGGAATTTTTCTCAAATTATTGTACATAAAGAAAATTATTACTTTCCTTAAATCTTTATAATTTAATATTTTCCCTTTTTTTTAATACATGGATATAGCTGATTATAGAAGTTGGAAAAAAATAAGCCTATCACTTTTAAATCACAGCTGGTGATTTAAAGACAATAGGACTTCAGTATTGATTCCTCCCCAACAGCAGGACCCCTCTGTCATTGGACATTATTGTGAAGATGTAACATCTATTTTATATCTTTCTGTCTGCCTAGCATTGATATTTATCACAGACAGCAGAGAAATAAGTGCTTATTATGTGTCCTGAGATCAGAACACTAAAACCCCTTTTAAAGTTCAGAAAGGATGAACAAATCTCTGTGATTATTTGGTTGGAGTTCTGAGGTTTAGGAATGGGGGTTTTGTTCCTCAGGAATTTTTTTTTTAAATTAGGTTCTCTGAAAATACATGCAATGTTTTTTCCTCATTGTATTTCTAATCTCTGTGATACCTCTGTAATGTCACTTCTGCACTATAATGACATTGTTAAATACAGCTAGATCTAGCCCTAAGTTCTCTGCCATTAGTCTTATGGTCCTTTAAAGTTCTTTTATTATGGTTTAAAGCCATGGTTGTAAGCCATTATTTGGATTAATATTATGACATGGTTTTCCCAAGACATTGATGCTTAACTTGGCATGTGCTCTGGCTGCCCAACTCTCTTATAGTCTAATCTGGTGCTTCCTTTCCTTCCAGACAACAGAATGGCAGGTTGTTGTTCTCCTTTAGATCCTGATGAATAACATATGGCTAGTGGTATTCCACAACATGCCATGCTTTAAATCTTGGGTGGCTTCATTTCAATCCATCCACTGAAAATGGTTGACAATATCTAAAATTCAAGCAACAAGAAAAGGCTACTGTAAATTGAGGTGAAAAATAAAAGAAATTTATTCTTAATCTCTCCCTTTTCAATGGAGAGCGTGGAGAGGAGTATAAGAGGATCCAACAAAAAAATCTTTTCAGGTCCAATAACATATTTTCCCACAGGATTTTCCAGAAGGTCAGATAAAAGTGCAAGTCTTTCCTCACTTCTGTCTTCATTTTCTGAGCCCATCAAAAGTCTGGAGGTGTATGGACAGGAAAGTGCTCAGGCAGGTTTCCTAATTTTATCATCCTGTTCCAGTCATATTACCTAATGAAAGTGTCTTGTCCTTGCAATTAAAAGGTCTTTCAAAAAAATTTTACATGCAAAAAAGCAGTTTCTAACAGAAAAAAAATTCATTGTAAAAATCTCATCAGCTTAGTAGGTATTGCTATCAATTTTCTCCAGATTAATTTACCTGAATTCACTTATCTCTGGTTTAAACCAAGTAATTCACTTGCCCTAGCTTCAGAGCATAACCTGACTGAGTTTTTGATTTCACTTCTAGAGGTAATATAAGATTGGCACAGCTAGAGAATTGTTCATGGAAATATCCTCTTTTTCTTTTTCTGTTAACTAAAAAGTGAACCACTGTGAATAACTTAGCTGGTAACAGGTGAATAACTTTTGAAGGTCTAAAGAAAGCACTATAATTTTCTCTGTAACTGTATTTTTATTTAATTTTCAGTGTTATTTTCATTCAGGAATTTTGTAGCTACTTTTTTTAAGTTTTGAAATTTTATAAACAGTCTTTTGCCCCTTTGGGTTATATCCAAGTTGGATAGCTCGCCTATTTACTTTGAGAAGTGGTTATTCTGGTTATTTCTTTTCCTCCCTTCTAGTTGACTAAAACTGTATCTTTAGTTTTGATGGGCAGAAACTCCTGCAACTAAATCATTAAAGAAATGCTATGCCATATTAATCTCTGTTTTTAAATATACTGTCCAAGTGCTAGTCATAGCCACATGTTTTTCTTATAATAGAGAGTGGTGAAGGAAGCAATTATGAATTTAATGTGTCCTTATTTTAAAATAAATTGTGATGTTGATATATTGATTAAAGAGTATTATTATTGCATTACATTTTTGTTGTACTTCTCCCAAGTTTACCTATCTAAATTAGGCAAATAAAATTGTACATCCATCATTTCTTCTCCTAAGATGCCATCTGTTCCACAGATAACTTAGGTAACTAATTGCTGCTTTAGTCAAAGGACAACATTTAAATCCACAATGGCCACCTGTCCCTGCAGTCAGCAATTCCATTAGTTTCCTAAGAAAGTTTGCTTCTGATGTGATGCAGAATTGACTAAGTCTGGCTGTTCTGAACAGCTAAGTGCCTACTTCTAAGTCTCACTGGGGACCTAACAATCCTTGAGGGACTGGTCTAGAAACAAGATGACTGGATCTTCCTTGATTAAAACAGTGACAGCAGTGTTATTATAACTTGGTTTTAGCTGGTGATTCAGTTTCTATAAAATACATCAGAAAGAATAACTTCGTTTTTTTAATGCTAAGACATTTGAAGTGGAGAATTCTTTGTGTCCATACCATTTAAGATGCCCCAGTTTTGTGTATCATTATGAACAGAAGAGCAAATAGATAAATAGATTAACATTCGAAGATAAATGAAGGAAAAGAAGGCATTTAGCATATCTGAAAATTCAGGGTTTGTATCACTGGAATGCTAATATTTCTCATACCAAACAACCCTCTGCTACTTAGTTTACTCTGAGGGACTGTAAGTTTTCTGTCTTTTTGCCAATGTTATGCATACAGGATGAAAGAAATATTCTGTACAATTTATATTTCTATCTTATTTGTGCTGTTTAAAGTGTAAATTTTGTTTCTAGCTAGTATATTTTAATTTAGTTTGTTTCTGTTTATTAGTTTCAATAGACATATGTCCTCTCCTGGGTATGATGTCAATGATACAAAAGTACAGAAAACTGAGACCATTCTACTTAGAACACAGAGCGTGAATGTTTGTTGCTGCTTTTTCTAAAATAAAGGATAAATAAAAATGTGGGAAATAAAAGAAGAAAAAATTGTTGATTCATAGCAAGCTATGGATTTCAGACAAACTAGGATAGATTTAATTTGTACTCTGCCTATTTGAATAAGGTATTTAACACAGTAATTACTTGAGTATTCATGTTCAATAATTGCTATAGCACATCTGCAAAGAATCTAATTTCCTTGCCTTAATATCTGCAAAATACAGTATATTTTCTGATTATAATTTTTAATCTTCAATTTAGTAAAAGTAAACATTAAAACTAAAAAACAAAAGAAAAAAAGGCAACTAAAAGTGTATATATTAAAATACAAAACAGTAATTTTGCTTATTGCTGTGACTTATTATATTTTGCATATTACTGTGATAATGCTGAAGTGCTCAGATCACTAGGCAGTATAAGGAACCAGTTAGCTGAGGCAAAAAAATTAGGAAGCCTCACAGCTGGAACTGATTATTGCTTCCATCAATTGTATCCCTAAAAATGAAGTAAAGTGAGGGAAAATACTGTACTGGTAGAAACTAATCTGACCTCTGCCAGAGAGATTGTTTAATGTTTTCTATATTCTCAGGGAATAATTTATCTGATTAATTAAGTCAATAAATAACTGAGGTTAGGATCTGAAAGAAGCCTATTCTGAAGTGTTAAAATTTAGTCTTACAATGTAGCTAAAATAGTTTTGCTTAACTCTTCAAATAAGAAGACTTAAACCTAGCCAAGCAACTGTCATTTCCATGGTGAGGGTCTCGGGAACACATTTAATGTTAGTAACAAAAGAGTGCTTTCTTAAGGTTTCTTTGGAATTTTTTTGGTCATTTTTTACAATATAGCACATACATAGCACATACAGCACTTCCATTCTTGTTTACACCTTTTTCTACTTGTCATTTATACTTCAGAGATGAGGAATTCCTTTTACACCCCAAAGCTTGATCTTGTGCTTCTTGATATCCTTTAGAGGATATCAACAGTCCTTATGACTATAACTCACTTGTTATCTCTCCCTTGATGTTCCAATTGTTTAGATATCCAGGCTGCTAAAGGATGGTGTTAATGAGTAGAGCGTGTTTTCTGAGCACTGGGTTTTTATTTGGCTGTCCCTTATGTTTGCAGCATTTCTTATTGCCATTCATTAGCTTTCTCATGAATACGATCCCAGAAAAATGAGTTCCATAATCCCTGTGGCATTAAATGACAAAATGGAAATGCCAAAAAAATTGTAGCAATAATTTATTATAAAATATGGTAAAAATCATTAGAATTTAAGTCTGTACTGCTTTCTATTTACTGTTAATTACTGTCAAGAAACAGCCTGTTCTTCATGAATCTTAAATTTCTCTTTTATAGATGTTTTCTGCAACATGATATGGTCTGTCCATAAAGAGTATTTTGAAAATGAGTTCAATCACGACAAACTGTCAGATAAGATTATATACATACACACATATTTAATATATATATGCAATACATATACACAGAATATACACAGACATATATATGTTGTATATATTTGTATTGTATATATATATATATTTATATACACATTATATATACATACAAAAGATGAAGATGAATGATATAATTACAATCTAATTATGAGGGGAATACTTTAAGGGAAAATAGCCTCTCATTCCCCAGATCTTAATACAGAGAAATATACAAGGT
Source organism: Euphonia xanthogaster (assembly GCA_034509185.1). Taxonomy (NCBI): domain Eukaryota; kingdom Metazoa; phylum Chordata; class Aves; order Passeriformes; family Fringillidae; genus Euphonia; species Euphonia xanthogaster. The sequence continues at coordinate 71,648,803 of JAYDZK010000169.1, read as the reverse complement.
TTGGTGCAGTCTCTTTCTGTCTCCCTGCCTGAACTGATCATCGTGACATATGGGAGATTATCCCAAGTTACTTGCCTTTTCAGATAGATACACTGTTTGATGTCTATGCATTCTTTGAGATGTCTCTGAATTCTGTATCCCAGCAGACATAATAACCTTGTTTGGATCACTTTCTTTGTGCACAATAAAGTAATCAAGTGAGAGAGCCTTTTGCCTCTCTTTTGCCACACATTAGCAAGTATTTGCAGAGGTCACAGGAAAACTCCAGATTGGAACTGTACATGGCAGAAAATACAGCCAAATGACAAGGATGAACATGATCAGTTAGAAATTACTCTACTGTCCAAAAAAAAATATATATTTTAAATTTAAAAATAAAGAATAAATCCCCCAAAGAGTACTTTTTTCCCCCTTTACGCAAATTTCTACCTACAATATTTTATGCTCCTGAGACCTTAGAACTCACCTGGTACCCTTGTGATTTTGAGGAAAATGCAATTTTCAGTAACTATGATGAGTCACCATATAAATCAATTGAACTACTTTGTAAGGGAAATAATATACATGAGATAGATATGTTGAAGCATTTTTTTAAGTGCTTTGTAAAAAATCAACTACTTCCAATGAACAGGTGAGGCTCTGGTTTTAATTTATGTATGGGTTGTTATTTGATTGTTGTTTATGACCAAGATTAGTTCTGTAGACACAAAAAGAAGTTGCACAAAGGAACTGTGGCTTTCTGTCTCTGAGATTGATCCTGTTTCAAATATACTCTAAATCATGACAGCTGCTTGGTTATGGCTCCCAACAGCACTTTGCTAGCAAGAAGTTTCCTGAGCACCCTAGTACTCCAGCCATGCCGAGTGACCATATGGAAGTTTAGAATTTGGCTTGTGGTCACCATCACCATCATGGTATGCCACTTGTGAATTTTGTTCCAACACTGTAAATCCACATTAATTATTTCATGGGGTTTTACAGATTATATATTTTTTTTTTAATTTATGATTATCTCACTACTTAGGAGAATATTATTGATGTTAATTTAGGTAACATGATGCTAAATGAAATCTACAGGATTCTATATTTTCTCTTTAGACATGGTTCCTAAAACACATATATCTATATATCTTGTAAATTTGTCTAGAAAGGCATGATCTGAGCTGAAGTAACATAAATAATATTTCTTAAAATAGAAATATTAGTATAATAATATAAATAGTATTTCTTATAATCTAAGCATATGCTCTATGCTTTTGTATTTGTGAGACTAGAACAATAAAAAATGCCTCTATATGGACACCTCTAATTTAAACAAATCATAGCACATGGTTAAAATATAATAATTCAAGCATGGATTATTGAATCTCTTAGCTCAGCATGTTGTTTATGACACCAGTCAGTCCAGAGTGAAATATGAGAAAGTGAAATGCATGTAGCGATACTTGTCTGAACTGGCAGTGATTTGTAGCTCATATCCTTCTTGAGATAAAAGCAGCACCATTTATGTTTAGTAACCACATTGCCAAAATAAAAGGCAGATGTGAAGATTGCTGCTTACAGTGACATTACTTGCCTTCCAAACTGTCTTGCAAATCACCTGAGTCCACTTTTATTTTTTTGTAGTACAAATGCTTGTCAATGTAGTCACGATTTTTCCAGATATTTCAGGAATAGTAGAAACAGGTCTATAAAACACTTAATAGACTTGCAGGTCTCTGTTTTCAGATGCAAAAAGCCAAGAATATTTGATAGTGGAATAAAAGCTGAGAGCCAGTTGGCAGTGAAGGTAAGATCCTGAAGAATTATGAAGGGTCAGACAGATTGCTCCTTCAGTGAAGACTTGGCAAAGGGAATAGGATCACTCCTGACATGAAAGGGAACTGGATGGCTTGTCAGATAAGGTCAAGCTTTGGACATTGCTCACCTGCTGCCTTCATTCTGCAAATGGTGCATAGAATCTATCTGAGCCATCATTCTGCAACCAACCCTGTCTGTGGCCTTGTAAAGGGCTCCAGGAATGCAGCTGTGTCTCATCACTTCTGTTGGCTTCCTCCAAATGCTCAATAGATCCAGTCAAATGTATACTAGCAAGCTAGTTTCATGGTGTTAGAGGTTAGACCTATATTTTCCTCCATATCTTTCTTGGAGAGTTTTGGTTTTAAGCAGATGGATTTGTTCTTCTCTCCTGTTATATAAGTATGGTGTTAAAAAATGTGTTGAGTAAAAGACCAATATGCATTGCAGCAAAAGTACCTATAAAGTGTGAAGCTTAAAAGTGAAAAGCACCACCACATACTGTATATTTAACTGCATCTTTATATTTTATCCTGTAATCACAGCCTACTGACAGTTAGACTTTGTGTAAACTGTTTACTATAGACTTCATGGAGGATTCTTTTATGAAGTTTTTTTCTGGATTTCACTTAAAAAATATGACTGCATATAGATTCTTGAAAATGTCCTGTAACTTTAGACATATATAGCTGTCAGGTGCTGGTCTTTAGACTTACCTTGTGGTGAGAGGGCATAATAGGTTTCGGTTCCCTTGGCTTTGGTGCACATTTCAGTTTCCCTATTGAAAAAATGAAGTTATATTTACATACTTCAGTGGCTGATGTTAGGAATGGTTTATATTTGATTAGCACTTGAAAAAAGAAAGGTTTAATTCTGCATTGTTTTCTTCCTTTGTCTGAGAGCCCTTCCCATCCAAGACTACAAGAGGGTTGTTTTTAGCATTGTCTTCTCCAACCTCCTTTCCCCACTTTTTTTTCTTCTAAACAAAGGGTCAGGATCTTCATAATTTATCTGTGAAGGACTGCAAGGAATCACTGTCTTAGACCAAAGAGAGAGAAGCTAAAATCCTACTCTTTTCCTCCTACATGTGCAGGAGGAGAAAAGACTGAAGGATGTAAGGAAGTTTTCACTGGAGAATTCTAAGCCAGGAATTATCTCCAGTTCTTACAGTCACAAGGAAATAAAAATATGCATCTGATCTTTAGGCTGAGAGGGTAGTATTGTGTGCATTGTCATACATTGGAGCCATTTCTTTTCAGAAATACCAGCAAAAAAATGTCATTTTCCCCCTGAAAAAATCTGTAAATTGGAGAGAGTTTACAAACTTTTCTCCATATTTTGGTGGGTCATTTAATATACTTGTCAGTAAAATTAAAACCCAAAACAATGAGGTGAAATAATAACATTTTCAAAATCAAGGGCTATAGTCATGGTAGGGTTTTCATACTTAATTTGTGCCATAGGAGGGAACAGTTCACAATGCCTTAATTTTCTGCTTCTTTTTAATAGAAATCACATGACACCAAATTACAGGAAAGAGGGAAAAACCGCACATAGATGTATATGGAAATCTATTATTTTAGAATACTGTAAAATTAGATTAGGCAGTGAAAATGGAATCCTCCCGCAGTAGTAGAAACTCATCTTAACAAATCCTAGAAATGCTATCAGAAAGAGATCACAGTGGAAATATCATAATTCCTCTTTTCACTTGTGTCTCCACAAAATTTCTTTATTCTTCAGTATATTGTAAAGTCATTCATATTAAAATACAATACCTCCTCACAATAGGCTGACTGTAAGGATTATTCTAAAAATTAAAAATAGTGCAGTAATACATGACAGAAAAAATTAAAAACCATGGCAGATTGTCATCAGAAATTTTCATAATTCTAGCAGAGATAAAAAAGTTGTTTTAAGATGGGTCATGAGAGCATTTATTACTGATTTCCTGGAATTTACCTGACTCCTACAAATAAGAGTAATAGTGTGTGCTATTTGTCTCTAGTCAAGATATTCCTCCCAGTTTCACTGGGGGAAAAACCACTAGACACAACATAAAAAAATACTTGACAATTATTATAAATTTTATAAATCAAAACAACAAGTATAACAATGAATGAGAGTGTGAAAACCCTGTCATATCATTATCTTAAAATAATTCTATCAAATAATAAGGTGTTTGGAGAAAAGGGAGTCTTCAGGAATAATAGCTTAATTTTCATATTTTGAACAATATTTTTTAAACACAATTTTTATACAAAAGTGCAGATTGAGAAGTTGTACAGACCTGCTAAATTTTTGTTCATCAACTGTTAGGTAAGTATTCTCATAGTATCATTTAATTCTGACTGGCAGCTGTTAGGTGTTCACCTCATCTTGCTTCTTCCCTTAGAAAATTGCTCACTTTCAGCTTGTTATCTCTCCATACTCTCTGTATCTTTGACTACTAAGGCAGTCTGGCAGTGTCTGACAGAAGGAAGCTGGAAAATTGGTAGCCTGCAGAGAATGTCTTCACTCAATCTTGCTCTCTTGCTGCTCCTACCACTAGAGCTCCTATTCAAAGTATGGGATGAAGACTTGATCACAAAGACTTCTATCACAAGTGTTTGACCTCTCATTACCTACTGATATCTCATTAGATAATGTTTCTCTCTCCCTAAATGAATTGCAAACATTTGCTTTGTTTTCAATACATGAGCTTTGTCTTCCCATTGTTGTGGGGCTCATTTATTTTGATTAGGCAGCTTATCTGTGCTTGGCCCTGCATGGCAGACAGACTACAACAGCTTTTAGAGGCTTTTTGGCAGCTGCCTGTATTTAGCATTGCAAGTGTATTTCTTATACTTCTCTACTTTCTCTTTTCCTGTCCATGACATTCTTAGCCCCCAGTCAGCTGCTGACAAACACTGTGTCAGGGGTAATAGAAGGGTTATTGTTTGATAGCTGTAAGGAGAAGCAAGCAGGAAAATCCTCAGGATGCCATGCACAATGGCTCTGATTTCACTCCTCAAGATCTGATGCAACGATCAGAACCATGTGTCTCATAGTGGCCTTTAGAGAGGAGCTAGTATTAAAATGCAAAAGAAGTTAAGATTTTAAGGAGGTTTCTTTGTTTTAAAGCCTGTTTGTCACAGAATGAAAATTGTGGATGATTAAGTCCTCAGAGGCTGAAATTCTGTCAAATGTGTTTTTTCTGAAAGACAGACGGTGATTATTTCATAGGCTGTAAGTGTTCACAGGTTGCACAATGATAAAAAAATAACAGAAAACTTGCAGTGTCAAACCCCCTTACTTGAATTACTCTCTACAATCCATTTATTTTCACTGCATTAAGTTCATGGTAAAAGCAATGAAAGCTGAAATCTGATTAAATTGCTATATTTCATCTTTATTTCCTGTACAAATCTTAGAGACTTAGTAAGATGGGAGAAGAGTCAATAACAATAAAAAAATGCATACATTATGCTCTTGATTTATGTCCCTCTGGCTTTTTGGATGTTTGTAATTAATCTTCTGCTGGGAATCATATTTTCCTCAATATGTTACTTTTTGCTAGAGTAGAAAGTTACAGTAGGAACAAGATAATGCAACTATGTTCTCTGGGCTCATGTAAGAGTACACAAAAATATAATGGAAATATGATGTTAATTGAAAAGATCGAGTGTTTTGAAAATGATCATATGTGAATTGGGCTACTTCTATTCTTCCTGAAGAATATTAGAGCAAGATTTCTAGGACTTTTTAATCATAAGTTGTTCATAACAGCTTCCAAACAGCTGTCGGTCCCCTTTAAATATTAGGAGAATCAGTTATTATGGAAAAACAATAAATGTTTGGTTTCCATATGTCCTGGAATGGAATGCCTAAAATCTCCTTGATTTATTTGTTCTTCTCACTGCATGTTAACACCTGCTGATCTACTGGCTGGATTTGGCATAACACAACAGTTTTCTTCACAGAGACCCCTGTTACCTCACATTCAGTAGGCAGATATCCATAATGATATAAATACATCCTGTTTGTTATAGTATATGTCTAAAATTCTCTTCTAAACATACTAGAAAGAGCAGTGAACTTTAGTGCAATATCTTCCTAGGAACATACCTAAATATCTGAATCCTCCTGTATGTTTTATGTACTCAAGCACTAAACACCTGATGCTCCTGAACTTTCTGCAAACTCTTACCTCTGTGCTCATGTCATCTTCAAGGGACAGAAGTGATGCCTTACTATGCTTTAAAACTTTGAACATAAAAAAGAGACGCAAGAAATTCTCATGGAAGTGTACTGTTTATAATAGCCAAGAAGATGATTATTTACTTTTGCCTTCTGATTTCCTTCTGTGCCTTGTCTTTGCTCCTACAGCAACAGGGAGTTCCCCTCCTCCATGTTTATTCTGAACAAGTATACCTGAAAGTTTAAAATGCATCTAAACAATAATAGCAAAGCAAAATATCCGTTACCCAAAACAAACTGAGAGCCATAAAACTTATCAAATAGACTTCTGTTAAAAAGTAATTTTTAACTAAAATCTGAAATACTTATAGGTATTGGCAGTAAAAAGATAAGTTTTGTCTTTTCGAGGTGAGAAAAGTGTCTTGGCTTGTTTGAGTAATTTTATTGTACATGCAAATATTTAATTTTTTTTTTTAATTTTTCTGAAATAAAGATGAACTTCCAGGAAAATTTTCAAAGTAATACTGCACCATTTGTTCTGAATGACTTTTCATTTCTCCATAGATCCATGACCATATTATTACTATCCTCATTTACTGGCCTTCACCATGTCATGACCTCATAACCTAGAAGGAGTTCAGGATTTCAGGCAGTCAGATTCCAGAAGTTTGAAGTACTTTGACGCAACAGTCAGTTTTACACCATGCCTCTTTAAAAGGATAAATTTGGTTTTATGGAATAAGGTTTATCCTATTATGTGGAACAAATATCTTGGGATGATGCAACATGTATATTTGGCCTAAGGTAGCCAATATATTCTCAGCTGAGTTTTTCAGAACAAAAAGAATCAATCTTATTCTTTAAGTGTTAGATCTAGACAAACTCACAGGTTTCACTTGCTTTTCTTTCACAACCTGCATTTTTCTAGTAATTTGTATTTCATAGAGCTCATCTATGAGCTGGTTCAGGTAATTGTTGCAACCGCACTTGGTGTTAAAATCAGAAGTGTCTGAACTTGATTTTAGAACTTATTTCTTCTCCTTTTCCTTTCCTTCTATTCTTTCCTCTCTATTCTGCTAAATGCATCAGAAAAATGTAAAGAACTGTCACTCTTGAAAACGCAAATCTTTAAATGATAACAAATACTAATTTTTCAAGTTGCTTTCAGTTTCATCAACATGCCTGCTCACATTAGGCTCATGTGGATAGCACACGCATACACAAAATCCCCCTTAGTAATTTTTAATCTTTTGAATCATCTCTGCATCTTATCATTTTGGGAAGTTTGTCAAATCTGTTTTTGCTCATAGGTGCTTGTATTTACATGACAATCTAGCTGTTGCTCTTTGTCATTTTTTTACTACCTTTGGGAAAAAATCCTTTTGCTGTAACATCAAAAGTACTGGGGTTGAAATAGTTACTGGCCCATAACCAGCAAGCTTTATTTCAGTCAAATCATAAGGGAAAAACTAATGTGGTCTTTGAAAAGACATATTTTTAAATAAAGATAAGTAAAGAAAAAGTATAATTGTAAAAATAATCACAATCTAAGAGAATATTTATGCGATAAATTCATAGCCCAGTTAAAATATTTTCTTGATTAAACTTATATATCAACTATATGATGTATTTGTTCTCTTGCACTTCAGCAATATCAGATAACCTAAGCAGAGTGTAGGTGTACATATATGTATACATACAGTCTATATAAAACAGATGTGCACAAACATGCACATCCAATTTGCTTATAAAGTATTTGTGAGCATACTATTGAGACCACTCATATGCAGCAACTTTTTTTAATACTATTCTTTTACTACATTTTTTCTTTAAACATAATTTCCATATTCTTCCATTCAACCTTCTACTCTTTTAATTATTTAGTTTCTTTTTCATATTTGATTGTCCTCAGTATCATAGTTGAAATCCTGTTTGTACCCCTATTTATAGATTCCAGCCACAGAGGTAGTTACCTTGGAAACTGTTTAAAGTGCACCTTCTTGAATATTTGTTCTATCATATCACTGAACTGCCTTTCCTCTTCCATCTTTTGCTCCACAAAGCTTGGTATTGGTGAGCAGACTTGTCCAGCTTATTTCTAACTATAACTCCCTTTCTTAGTGACTCAAGGTCACACTGTACAGTAGGTGTCTTCTCATTTTTGGGTAGTCATTAAATGTGTACTATGTATACTTTTCTGCTAACAACTGCTATTAGCAACAAAGTTGTACAGCAATAACAGGTCTAATGAAAAAATTTCCTCAGAGACCAGAAATGGTTACTGCTTCCCTTTCCCATACACTCCCCTTTACTGGGATGTGGAAAAAAACAAAGTGAGAATGGTGAAGAAAATTATTTAATTAATAACTATTATTATTTTGAGAATTATAGAATAGGGTATATTAAGTCATTTGACATTTCTTAGGGTCAGAATTCTTGGAATACAGGTACAAGGTTGTAGCTTCTTATCCTCATCTCATCTTGAATGAAATAGTTCTATTGAAATTATTAGTGTCTCAAGATTAGTGTATTGGCTCCGTCTTGACATCTCTCTGTTTTTCTGTCACATTTGGCCTGTCTCAAAAATCCTGACAAAAATAGAGAATCTTACATTTTATACTGAGAGTGGTAGGCAGCTGGGAAGATGTTTATGAACACAGATAAACAAAGAGAATTCCTTTTTTTTTTGTTAGAATAAGACTCAAATTGAATATGCAAATGAGAACTTCATCTGTGTAACCTTACTTTTATAACCAAATTTAATTTTACCAAAAGTAAATTCTCTAAATATTAATACATTATCTATAAGCAATGAAACAGGCTCTTAAGCTTCATCAATAACATAAGAAACGTCTTCTTTATTTTAATACAAGTAAATTGGTCCTGAGTGCCTGCTGTTGTGGAGGATCATCATATTTCTTATTGGCTCTCCCTTTCCACCATTTAGCTCATTATATTAACTTAGGATTAACGAAAAAATTAAATTCTCTTCCTTGAAGAAAAAAATGTGCAATGTCAGTTTTTTTCCAGAATAGATTGCATCTTGATCAAGTCAGAACACCTATAGCTTTCTAGCCACAGGTCATGTATTTGAAAGGATAATAAGGAGTTTACTTCTAAAGACTTTTCAAAGGAGATAGTTTCAACCCTCCCACATTGCAGATGTATAAGGAGATATTAATTCCTGTATATTTTTGAGAAGTGGGCAGAAATATAAATGGAAAAAAAAAGTGATTTGCCTAGTTTGATATAGCAGACAGAATATTTCTGAAGATCTTTGAATGTAAGTGTTGATATTGTAGAGATTCACTGGAATTAGTATCCATCAAATTTTAAAAATTATATTGCATGCTGCAATATCTTCTACTGAAAGTTTTTGTCATGCTCTTCAAGGTCCAAAACACCTAACTTTCCTTAACTCTTTCATAAAATACAGAAGGCTCTAGAGAAGCTGTGACATAGAGACACTATTTGTTAAACCTAATTATCTAGTCTACCTGAATTCAGTGTTCCATCTATGATCTGTAAGAAATACATTATAAAAATAAAACCACACAGAAATATGGTATTTTTATGTATAAACACACAAAACCACAGAACAAGGGGTGCATCTATAGCTGTGTATAAAGATACATGGACTGACATAATGTTCCAAAGGGCCAAGGGCTGGCTAAATTAGAGATTTGGGAGTTGGTAGGAGTAGTGCAATGAAGGAAGGAATGCCATCATAACGAAAACTGCCTAATATCCAAATTCAGTGAGTTTGTCTATGATTTTATGCTCTCTTAAAACCTATTTTTAGACTTTACCTCTTCTTTAATAAGAAGAAATAGAGATTATGGGGGTCAAGTACCTCTTTACATGAATGTTACTAGTGACTATAAAGTTGGAGTGTTGGCAGGGAGACATTAAAAAAAAGGGAAAATGAGGATTTTCATTTAATGTCAATGACATTCTGAAAATAAGTAATGTTTTAAAGATAGGAATAAAGCTTTGTCCTGGATCATCAGAAAGGATTTTAGAATCTATGTATGACAACATCATCTTGATTGTCACTTTAATCCGTTCTTTTATTTCCCTGAAGAAATATTTTAGATTTCAAAACATGTTCCTCACACTGGATTTCAGACAGAGGCCAGATCTTAATTGTCATGGACAGACTATTTAGGAGAATATGCAAACCAAGCAAAATATTCTGTTCAGACAAATTGAAATACGACACAGACATAGCTTCATAACATTTTTTATCTATTTATTTATTTATTTATTTATATAAATTAAATTTAGCTTAAGAGCTTAAGCTTAAATTTATTTTAAAAAATATTGAACTACAGCTCAGCATTTGAATCAAGCAAACAACAAAAAAAATCATTAGGATATCTTTAGAAGAGTAATCTATTTTCAGTTCAGGTTTTTTAACAGAAATGTTTACCAGATTGATTTTTCTCTAAGAACCTTTGAGAGTTCAAATACTACAGAAAAAAAATCCATTAAGTACTATCCAAGCTGAAGACATCAACTTGATAACTTAGAAAGCACTTTCCATTTGTAGACATGAACACCAAGGATGCTTCAGAAAAAATGTGGTAGATGATTCTTTAAGAAAAAACTCCTTCCAAATCTATATGAACTTAGGCAGTTGGACACTACTACTTCAGAATAGTCCTTTGATTGTTCAGATAACACAAGTTGTTACATTGCTTAGAAGAGAGTAGCAGTGAGTTCAAAGAAAGATTGGACAGGTCTTTGAGCAACCTGATCTAGTGAAAGAAGTCCCTATCCAGGACAGCAGGTTTGGACTAGGCATTCTTAGAAGGTCCCTTCCAACCTAAACCTTTCCATGAATCAATATGAACCCTTTTGTCAATCTATTATAAAGTTTTAACCAATTTGCACCATGGAGTCATGAATTTCAAGCTAGTCATATAGTTTAGCTGTAGACCTGGCAGTGTTACGATCATTGTTGAACAAGATGTGCCTTTGAAGATGTATCTTTTTTCAACCTAAATGATTCTATAATTCTCTGATTCTATGACATAATTTGCTAATATCAGTTTGCCAATACTAATTACTTTCTTTATTGAATAAGACTTTTTAATGAATTAATGAAACATTTAGTATAATATAGAAATATACTGAATGGTATTAGTCAAGTAGGGTAAGTATATTCCAAAAAGACTAGTAGAAATTTAACTTTTGAGTGTGATTTCATAGGGTTTATAATATTTATATTTGAATGTTCACAAAAAATATGTCTCTAATTTCTCACTTTTTCTCACTGATGTTTATTTGTGACCATTGTTTAGACTTCATTCCAAACTAGTCAGCTCACTCTGGAGTTCTGTTAAAGATCTCTGACCTAGGTGTACATTTTTCATATTCCACAACTGGAAAATAAAATTGTCCACCATATACAATTCATCACAGATTTGGAATACTTATGGAAATTTCATTTTTTAGTGTCTACACAAACTTTTCACATTGTGTGCATTATATACAATGTTTGGAATATGTAACATGTATCCCATTTTTTGGACAGTAATTTTAAAGGAAAAATATTTCTGGAAATGTCTGGAAGTTTAATTTTCTCTCAGAAAATCGTGATCCTGAGACATCAGAAAAACAAGTAGAAACTAATTTATTTAGACACAAGTATTAAAAGGACAATAGCTTTAGTTTCAGTTTCTGAGGGATTATTAGAATCCAGAGAAGTAAATAAAAATGAAGTATAAGCTTGCAGAATGCTTAGGCAGGATTTTTGAAAAATAAGATGGTTTTAGCGAGCTGGTGTATTTTATATCCATTGATGTGTGTGCTTTGCTAGTTTTATTATCTTTCCAAGCATTACATATTTGTTCTAATGGATGATAAGAGTGAAGAAGTAGACTAACTTAAAACTTGTAAATTGGTCTAGGAGAGCTGGGTAGATAGTAAGAAATAGCTTAATCATTGTCTTCAAGGAGTTCAAAAGGTTGATCCCATAGACAAGTAAATGTATGCATGAGATTGTATTAGTTCCTTCTCCATCATTTGAAATTTCAAGTAAATGGGCTGCCCTGCAATCAGGAAGAAAAGGTACTGCACTGTGCCTATGGCATTTGGTATTGCTTAGATAAAGCCTGTTTAAAGGGAGAGAAAATAAGATTCCCTTAAGCCTCTTGTCAGCTTCCAGTCTGAAGTAAATTCATACATAACAAAAAAAGACTCAAAGGAAATAAAAAAGCTAAAAGTGAAAAAATAAGCTGGTCAAAGCAAACGTTTAACATATCTCTTCTCTAGGCATTAATCATACTATACGGCAGTGAGGGTCAAAAGAGTTGAGGCGAACAAGAAGCATTTTGGTGCAGGCAAATGGAAAAAAAAGCCAGCTAAGCTAGCGATTTAAAACAGATTGAAAATTTTAAAGTGAGGCATAAAGGTCACAAAATCAGGTTCAGATTGATAAGGCACAGTGGGAAAGTTTTAATGAATTCTCAGTAAATGTTTTTAAGACAAGCACTCCAGACTTGAATATTGAAATGACAATGAGGTTTTTGTCTTATCAGTTGGAAGGGAGTTCAGAAAAATTCTAGCAAAAGATCAAACAGAATTATGAAAACCCAGTTTTGAACAAAGGAACTGATCTAAGACTGACTTTACTATTACTGAAAAATAAAAGGTTTTTTTAAATTATTTACTTTTACTCCTGTATTGGAGACAGCAGGGATGCTGTTTTGTCTTTTCAAAATGTTAGCAATCTAACATCTGTAAACAGCAGAGCAGGTGGAATTAAAATAAGAAAAAGTCTAAATCCAAGTCATTGTACCTAGCAGAGAAAACAGTGGAGTAATAGAGGGAAATGGAGATAAGTTTTAACTTTTTGTACTTAAAGATATAGACAAAATGGTTATATAAAAAAGATGGGATGAGGACGGACTGAGGTCATTTGGCTTGTGCAGCCTGAAAAAGAGGAGACTGAGGGTGTACTCATTTCAGTTACAACTTCCTCATGAATGGAAGAGGCAGGCACTGATATCTTCTCTTTGGTCACCAGCGACAGAACCCAAAGGAATGGCCTGAAGCTGTGTGAGGGGAGGTTTAGGACGGATATTAGGTAAATCTTCTTCACCCAAAGGGTGGTTGGGCACTGGAAGTGGTTTCCTAGGGGAGTGGCCACAGCATCAAACCTGACAGAGTTAAAGAAGTATTTGGACAATGCTCTTAAGCACATGGTGTGTCTCTTAGGGCAATCTTGAGCATGACCAGGAGCTTCAATGATCTTTGTGGTCCCTTCCAATGCAAGATATTCTATGATTTTATGATTCTTGGACTCTTCAGCATAGAAATCCACTTTGTCTACAAAACATTATGATAAGTAGTAAAAAGGGACTCTTACAGGCTATTTGAATACCTTTACTAGACTTTAAAAGGGAGATCAAGGCCAGGAGGAGAGTTCAACACCAAGAGAACACCAGGACAAGTTTTCTAGTGTATCACTGGTTAAAGGTATCTATCTAATTTAGTATGGACCGTATTAAGTGGACTAAAATCTGGTTGAACTGGCAGGCTCAAAGGGTTGTTGTGAACAGCTTGAAGTCCAGCTGGAGATCAATTATAGACAGTTATGCTCTCATGGGGGTATCAGATGGGGGTCCCATACAGATTCACGTATGGTCTAGATGGTAATATCTCAGCAAGCTTATGGATGATACAAAACTGAGAGGAGTAGTTGACAGGCTAGTGGTTGTGCTGCCTTTTAGAGGAACCACAACAGGCTAGTGAAATGGGTAAGCAGGAACCTCATGTAGGTCAAAAAAAGAAAATGTCAAACCCCTGGTGAATTAAAATATCTATCAGTAGAAGAGAGGCTGAGAAAACAGGGCTTGTTTAGCCTGGAAAAAAGAAAAGTTGTGTGTGGCAAATGTAGACTGCTGTTTATAAATATGTGGTAGGAGGGTGTAAAAAAGATGGAGCCACACTTTCCTTGGTGGTTTCCAGTGAAAGAAGACAAGGCAGTGGGCAAAAATTGAAATATGAGCACCTTCATTTAAGCAGTTTACTGTGAGGGTCAAGAACTGTAGCATGTTGTCCAGAGGGACTGTGGGGTGTCCATCCTTAGAAATTTTCAAACCCTAGACAATGTCCTAGACAACCTGTTCTACTAGATTTTCCTTGGAACTGGATTTTGGGATACATTATCTCCAGAGGTTCCTTCCAACCTCAGCAGTTGTGTGATTCCAGGACCCCTGTGGTAATCTGGGACACTGGTACATGGGCCATTCTCTCACAGAACAGGTGTGAGCCTCCATAGTTTTATTTTCCTTGCACATTCTATGTCCATTTGATAGAATGGCCTTTCTTGGAAGAAATTTACCAAACTGTATTAAGGAAGGGAACAGTGATTGCATTAATAAAACATAACAATTTGGGTCTACCTTCCCCTACCAGCTCATTGTCAGTACTACTCCTCTTGGAATAGATGAGCCATTTCAAATTTTTAGCTGTCTTTAACGCATGCTAGGCATTTTTTAAAAGGCTATGGCTTTGTGATGGTTTTGGTTGGGGTAGTGTTAATTTTCTTTGCAGTAGCTGGTATGGGACTATGTTTTAGTTTCGAGATGAAAACAGTGTTGATAACACAGCGACATTTTTGTTACTGCTGAGCAGTGCTTGCCCAGAGTGAAGGCCTTTTCTGCTTTTCACCCTACACCACCGGTGAATAGGCTGGGGGTGCAGAAACAACTGGGACGGGACAGAGCAAGGACAGCTGACCCCAACAGGCTAAGGGATATTCCACAGCTTATGGCATCATGCTCTGCATATAAAGCTGGGGGGAGAAGAAGGAAGCAGGGATAGGATGTTTGGCCTGATGGTGTGTTTCTTCCCAATAAATGGGAATTCCACATGATGGAACTCTGTTTTCTTGGGGATGGCTGAACATCTGCCTGCCCATGAGTGGTGAATGAGCTCTTTGAGCTTTGCTTGTGCACACAGATTTTGCTTTACCTGCTAAACTGTCTTTGTCTCAACTAATGAATTTTCTCACTCCTACGTGCAAGTCCCATAAGGATAATAATAGTTGATAACACACAAACCCAGAAATATCATGCTGTATGGTTTGGCAACCCTAGGTAGAGCAAATAAGCAAGTTACTGGGATTCCTTTATTCTTACATTTAGCTCAAAATGAGGAAATCAAATAGAGAATAATTAGAATGTAAAGAAAATATTATAATCATATGATTGTGGTTTGTATATATTTTTTTTGGTTGGTGTTTCTTTAGACATAGTAATTTGCCTTCTTACATTTTTGTATTTAAAAACACTGCAAGGGATAAAATTAGCTATAGAATATATTTTCTAGAAAAAAACCCAATCATAGCATTATGGCAAATACTGCCATGATCTGAATAGAAAGTGTGGGCTAATTGACAGATGCTACCACATCTGTCATGATGAACATGAATATACTTTTCCCAGAGATCTTCAGTAAGCTGCCACCTTCCAAAAAGGTTCAATGCAACTTTGTCATATAAACATAAACCAGAATCAAATTATAACAATATACATGGAAATTAATAAGATTAAAATACCTGTCCCCTTGAGAAATGACATTGATTGCTCAATGGTGATACAGTGCACTGAAGTTAGCTATTGCTAAGATCAACCCATAAAAGTTGACTCAGGTCTTATGACAAGTTCAGAATTGTTTATGGAGATTTGCACCTTAAAGCAAGCCATTTTTCCTTATTAATTTACTCATTGACAGAAAATGTCTTTCACTTATCTGCAGCTATTTATTTGTTTTAAAATGAACTAAGGGTATATCTGTCCAACATCTGGTCCAGGTGCTCATTAGAAAAACTTTTCACGTTAACTAGCACATTTTAAACAGACTCAGCAGATAACTGATATTCAAGATGAATATGAAACGATTTCCTTACTTGCCCAAGTGATTTCATCCACTTTGTTTTGTTTGAAATTGTTTATATTGCTTTTGTTTCACTGCTTTGTCTGCTTTTCTTCATGGCATATGCAAAGAAGTCATGTTTGTGGTGTTGCTGAAACACATTTTCCAACACAATGGCCTTCAAACTCATAGGTGATCTCTTTAACCCTATCTTTGAGTAGTGAAGGGGTCAACCAAAGGGTCACACAGAATAATATAGTCATGATAACACATTCACAGTGGCAACACTTGTGTGCTAAAATACAATCACGAACACTAACAGTGCAACTGTTAATTTTTGTCAAACTATGTGGGAGCTAGATATAGTGGGATAAGTAGTATGGTATACAAAGAAGAATGAATTAAATGAGTTTTTTGTGCTTTCACTCTGTTTTTGTTTTCATTGCCATTTTTTCCAGTTTTATACAATACATATGAACAGCAATGCATTAAGTCAGTCACCACTAAAGTTGTTGGCTTTTAAAACTGAAATTTAATACATATTTACTTATTGTTTTTTGGAAGTTTCTAAAATGGTGGCTCATAAATTAGTTTCCATAAAGTTCCCTAGAATGGAATTTTCTCAAATATTTCAATTAAAACAAAATAAGAAACTAAGTCAAACACTGTAGTCCCAGTTGTTATTATTGGAAACTGCTCAACAAGATAATTTGGTAGCATCCTGAAAAGGCTGGCTTGTTTTTGTAAGCAGATTATCAGAGATAATAATATAAATTTAGCTAAATTCAACTTAATGGATTCTCAAACTACATCAGAAATTGTGTTTCCCATTAGCTGCTTACTAGATGAATAGCAGAATTACTTTTCTGTCCAATTGATCAATTTAATGACAGTTTGACGGGGAAACAGAATGAGGCACAGCTACACCCAGTGATTCTGTGAAGGAAATGTCTAGAACCCTTGACAGCTGGATAATCATAGAATTATTGCATGATTTGGGCTAGAAGAACATTAAAGATCATCTAGTTCCAATTCCTTTATGACCATTAGCAGTAAATTTTCTAGGAGTTATCACATACTAGCTCACACAATTTTTTTCTGATGGCACGTAGATTTCCACTAGACCATACCAGTACCTTTCAAATATCTTTTCCTTCTCTTGCCTGTATTTCGGAACTTGGATGTCAGAGGCCATAAAGTTATTATTTCAAGCCATGTTTGAAATGCTACATTATTGATAAAAAAATCCTGCTCTTCCCCCAAAATGCATAGATTATAAAGTGTTATTGCTTTTACCATGTGCAACTATAAATACATCAATGTTCAGTGAAGATCACACACAAAATTGCTACTCAAAATGATACATTTTTCTCCCCTCAAGACTGGTTCTGCACAGTTCAGTTATATATTCAGGCATCTGTATAAGCAATAATGAAGTAATTGGCACAGGATTAGCCAAAAAAATCTTAGAATAATCTATGGCTGAGTGTTAGTGTGTTATTTAACATTAACATGGCTGATTTAAATCACTGGGTGGTCAAACAAGCTGGTAATTTGTTTTCACATTTTCATTCACTGGAAATTTTCAGCACTTTATTGCTGCTAATTTTAAGCAATTCTCCTGAAAAAATTCAAATAGACAAGTTAATAATGCTGGAAAGTGAATTATTTTCCCCTGTTCTGCCATACACTTGTATGGACTCACTTACTAGAGATTCCAAATTGCAGGATGCCAGTAAACACATTAATTGTATTTTATTCTAACTTTTGATATGTTGTATGGTTTTATCAGCAATGCAATTTTCTTCATCAATTTCTGCTAAGGTGGATAGGAGCTCTATATATGAGCACTAAAAAGTACTCAAAACTACATGTTATAACTCTGCTATTGTCTGTGTTTTCTGTACAGATGATTAACAGAAAGCATGTAAATTCATTTAGGTGTGTAGACGAATTCTTCATGATGTATTCATCACGAACCAGTCTGGATGAAAAGTTCCTCTGTCTTTTACTGTACTGTTTAATTCCAGATCTTTTAGATTATTTTTTAAAATTATTTTTATTGTTGGAGGGAAGCAGCTCCTTAAGTGTTATGTTGCTTATTTCTCAAGTATGTTGTTTAGGAAACTAAAGGTGTTTAAAGATAAAACTGCCAGAATTTTTCCAAGATCTGACAGATTTGCTAACAAAAAATTCTTCTGATCAGTATCCCACCACTCATCTACACCTTTGATAAAAATCACATATGGCATCAATCCTGTTTGCCTGAATTAACTCCAATTTTCTAGTCACCAAGGTCAGAAAAGTACAGAGAAAGACTCAGCTGTTAGCACATATGGTCCAATGTGGTTGGTAATTTACTTAGTGCAATAAGAAAGTACAGAATGCTAAACCCAAATCCCACTGCAAAATACCTCAGTGGTAGCTTATGCTAATGTATAGAATGCAAATATTTTACATGAGCTATTTTGTGAAGAAATACTGAAAATTATTGGCCATTTTGGATGTAAAGAGTTTTTTTATGTTTGTCAACAGAACTGATAGGTGAATTTATTGGGAGGAAAAAACCCAGCAAACTGTCTGTGAAACCAGGCTCACTTTGATGGCTACCATTACAGACAATAGTTAATGTTAATTCTACTGCTTGAGTCCTACCGTTAGGAAAAAAATGACAGCAGAAATTTCATTAAGTTTTTGAAACCTGTGAAGACAATGAAGCAGTATTTATTTTTAATGTGTTTTTTCTGGGAAGAAAAAGCCCATAACAATTATAGTGCTTTCTATCTATTCTGCTCATTCAAAGATATCTTTGACCAATGAAATGCTGCATTTGGCTTCTAACGTTGCCAAATAAGTTTATATCAAACCTTAACAGCAACCATGTTTTGAGCATAGCACATATTAATTGTGCTTTGAATATTGCACAAACATCTCTCGTACAGAGATGCTGTGAGAATATGTTTGTTAAAATTTGGCATTGTGACAATTCTTGCTCTATTAGAGGTAATATTTAAAGTAATATTTGTGACCTTCATGCACAGTTTCAAAGATAAAACTACACAGGCAGTGCTTTGTGGAAAATGAGACTGTTTTCAGATATAGTGCAAATGAAGTGTGGAGTTCTGTATGTGCAATTTGTATCTCAGAACAGGCAGAGTGAGCAGAAATAGGTTTATCTTTACAAACATCGAGAGTATAGGATATCCTTTAGAAACAGACCAAGTTTTCTTAAATTCTTATTCCTATTTGCAAAGGTAGAAGCCTGCAGAAGTGTGAGATATATGACACTTGTCATCTTCCACAGTATTTTACAAGAAGAACTCTTGTGATGTTAGTTATTATTCAGGAGAGGACTATATATCATTCTGGTATAAAAGGCAAGAAAGTCTTCTGAAATCCATTAGTGAGTTTGGAGATATGAAGTCTTTACCTATTTCCAGGTCAAAGCAGATAGCAAAAACTTATTTCAATAGCATTAAGTTTGGGTTTTTTTAACCATAGGTTACTTGAAATATCTAATTTTTGTGCAAAATCTTTGTGTTTTAAAACAAAAAGTCAGCACAATCAGGGCAAGAGTGAAATGTCTTTCTCTGAGCACTACATTTTTCATTCCTTGTAGCTCTATTTTTGGCAGAAACACCTTTCCTCTTTTCATTTGTGCTCTATGGACCATAAAAACTACCATTATGGAGGAGAGAATGCTGTATGCATTACTTTTATTGTTTTTATGCTGACACACCAAAATCTAAATTGTCTGGTTCACTTAGGGGTTTTCAGGCCTCAGTGGTTCTGAAAAAATGGGGGGAAAAAAAGAAAAAAAAAAAAAGGTAGAAAAATAGTACTCTGAGGCCAGAGGGTTCTAGTGAATGAGACCAGGATGAAAAAAGAGTTTCTTTTGCCTTTTTCTGTGACGACTTAGAAGAAGCTAGTCTAATAGTTTTAGGAGACAATCAAGATAAGAATATTGTATTAAAGAGATTGGTATTTATAACTTCTTGTTAAACTGTTAAAAAAATTAGATGATATTCAGAAGCCCACTTGAATTAAGTTTATCTGGTTGGTAATAGAGGACAGCTAAGCTGATTTAAGTCTGGACTGTGCATGGCATCGTATTATCCTGTGGAGGCATCAGGTGCAGATATGCAATTAAGATCAAATTGCATTTTGCACATAACTCAGCTATGTCAAAATCAGTAATTATAATGCTTTAGTTGCCTCAAAAAAGCACTTTTGGAGTGTAGAATTAGCTAAGAATGAGAAACTAGAAATTGTTTTGGTCATTAAAACAAATTTTAATATACCATTTAAAACAAACTATCTTCAACAATATGTGTAGTGGTTAGCTAAAGCTAAAAATTAAGTATGGAAAGCTAAAAAATTAATAAGTGTCATGTTTTATTCTGATTCCTGTATTTATCATTATTTCCTTATATTATTTATATCCTTATGTAACTGTTTAATTCAGAAGTCCCAGTAAGGGATTGTTGTTGTGCACTTCAGTAACATTGAGTTGTTTGTAGAAAACAGTACCTATTCCAAAGAATTCAGTTACATATTAAGGACTGGGAGAAGTGGATCAGTGTACACAGATATGCATTACAGAAACATTAAAGTATATGAAGTACACAATGGAGAAGACATATCATCATTGATAGGTACTCAAACAGTAGCAATCAGCCTTTACAAATTTCCATTTGGTGAGACTACAAGATCGGAAGAGC
>JAYDZK010000169.1:71617891-71628189 GCA_034509185.1 Euphonia xanthogaster | reverse complement strand
CATTTATCCTACTGTTCAAATTCTTTTGGATAGCCTTGTCTTTGAGTTTTGCTGTATTTATAATTCTTCAGGAGGATTACAGGATACCTTAGGCTGTTTGTTCTCTCAGTTTTAAGCTTGTCACACTATGATTTGAAATGTATTCCATTAATTAACTTTGTTGATCTCTCTATTAATGGTACTAATCTTGGGTGGCCTAAAATACTGGAGACATATCCCAGATGGTTTAGAACATCTATAAGCAGTAAGAGGATTGACTATAACATTTGTTTCACCTAAATTGGACATCTGACTTTCTTACGTTTAGAAAAAATCTTGAGCTACGTTAGTGCTTTTGCCATTATTAACAACATCAGAAATGAATTTTCTAGTTTATTTCACAGCTATCTAGATTTGGGTCATACGTCAAAACAATATGTCAAACTTACAAAGAAGAATAAGGAATGAATAAAATAGCTTACTATAAGAACAGTTAAGTGTGGATTCCTATACTCGTGTTCAGGATTTCCAAAGGGTCACGTATGAAGCAATTGGGATAAGTTCACTTGAGTTTCAGAGGAATGAAGAGGAAAAAAAGACAGGAAAACACACTCCTCTAGATAATGATGTACTTGCCTTCGGCTTGATGTATGAACCAGATAAATTCACAATGCTTTTGGGGTTTGTTTTTTGGGGTTTGTGTCTTTTGTTTTCCCTTCCCCCCCGCCCCCAACAGGAAATGTTTTTGTTCTGTTTTGTTTTCTTGATATTGCTCAAGGTCAAAATTTGAAGGCTCCAGAAACTCATTAATTACTGTACATAAGGTCATGCTGATAAAGAATCAAAGAAATCAATGAGAACTCAAAGTTGGCAGGGATCTCTAGAGGTCCCTTACACTTGTTAGAGGAGATCTGCTTTTCTAGTTGAAACCATAGTGTGAGATTAATTTAATCAGGGTGCATGGTGCTAGATTTATTTATTCAGAGTTACATTAAGCTGTCTCAAACATTTCCAGTAAGCTGATTCTACAACTTCTCTGAGCTATATGTTCCAATACTTAGTTTTTCTCATTGTGAAGAATTTTTTCCTTATATACTCAGGGAATTTCCCATTAGCAGCACTGGCTATTGCCTCTTATGCTGTCCCCACACATCCTAATGAAGAGAATACCTTCAGCTTTTCTCTAACATTCTCTTTAGGTAATGGAAGAAGGTGATTAGATTCTCTGAAAGCCTTCCATTCTAGGAAAAACACCATTTTATATAAATCTTTCTTTGTAAGTTAAGATCTCCAATCTTCTGATCACTTTGGTGGGCACTGTCTAACTTTACCATTTCTTTGAACTCAAAGAATGAAAACTGGACCGAGCGTTCTTGGTGTGGCCTGAAAAATGCCAAGTATTGTGGATTAATCACTTCTCTTGTTCTGGGTTTGTCTATAGTCTGCTGATATTACCTGCATTCCGTTTTCCTGCTGCAGAGATGTGCTGCTTAGTTATGCTCTGCTAGCTCTCTCCTTGGCACCATAAATCCATTTCAGCAAAGATTCATGCCCACCAGCCAATTCCCAGCCAGTAGGGATGCTTGGGATTACTTTGTTCCCAGCATAGACTTTGAATTTATCTTTCTTAAGTCTCATACATTTCATGTTATACTAATTTCCAAGCCTTTTGTGACCTATCTGCATGATAGCTCTTTCATTCAGTATATCTGCCTCTCCTCTCTGTTTTGTGTCATCCACAAACTTGATGAGAGTGCTTTCTGTACCATTTTCCCAACTGCTTGTAAAGATACTGAGTAGTATCAGGTCTAGGACTGACCCTTGAGGCAGTCAAATCTTAACAAGATGCTAATCTGCCTTGAGATGTTAACTATGACTTTCTTTGCCATTTCTCTACCTGTAGCTGTTCCATCTGTCCAGTGCTTATCCTTTCAGATTGTCATCAAGGATGTTTTGAGAAACCATGTTCGACACCTTGACAAGGCTCATATGTATTGGTTTTTTTGAAATCTCTCTTCATATGTCATTCTTTTTGTCAGTGCAAATGTGAAAGTGATGAGCTTGGTGAAGTCATTCAGAAGGGACACTTAATAGTTTGCCCATTACATAAGTTCAGCATGAATGGGCATTGTTCTTTTAGCTTTAAAAAGTCCACGAATCAACTTTAAGAAAAGTGACTTGTGTCCACTAAGTGTGCAATGCTCAGGAAAACAAAAGTCACAAAGCTGTTATACTCAGACTCTTAAATAGAAAATACGGTAGTAGGATTGGGAATCTGTGGGGTTTTTTCCTCACATAATGATTCTGATGATTTAATTCTCATGTGGTAGAGAATGCTTTCATAAAATATATCAGTACTGGGTTGCTGAATTTTTTTTTCTCAAAATTGAATCTTAATTAGCTTCAATCTTTCCTTAGTTACTACAGACTCTTTTGAGTTTAAATTTTGCATGGGTGAAAGCAAAGCTGAAGCATTTTCTGTGGCACCTAAATGCTTTTAGAAGGCAGAAAAGAAGTTGTAAGCTATCATTAAAATAAAAATCTCCATTAATGGATCTGTAATTTTTCCTTCACAGAGAAATTTCAGAATTAGCCTGGCATATTTTTACTGTGCATTTATCTGCTCTTGACTTGTATTATGAAGTCTGCTTCTATGTACTTTGATCCTTGTTTATTCTGTCATATTTTCAACATTCTGATATTTTTCTAACCTTGTGGTCCAGAGTCCCGCTGCTCAGATATTTCTTTCCAAGCCAGTGCTCCAGGATGGAGCAGTAAGTAACACATTACTGACAATGACTCATTCTGTTTCCAGACTCATATTTATACATAGCATTAGTCTATGACTAACTTACAGCCTTTGCCATGGTTCCATTTGTGGTCCCTGACAAGCACAGTTATCTTCCAATGATGTTTAATTCATGAACGCTGAGTGTGACACTGACAGTATCCTCTGAATGTAATTTGTGAGAGCTAACATTTTATGCATCAGGTTTGATGCTGAGATGAGTTTCTAGATTTGCTTAATCTTTTCATTTCCAGCTTTCTTATTAGTTAGTTCTCTTTTTTCTTCTAGTGAAATTCAAGGCATAGGCAGCTTTCTTACGTCTTCAGCATTCCTGAGGCAACACAAGCATGGTAAATCCTGTCACCACAAGTTATCTTATGCAAACATCATTTCCAGTTGATTTCAAGTTAGGCTGGATTTCCCGATAGTGATTTCCAGTTAGATGAAACAATATGGTGAACTAACCCAGATAAAGTAATACACTTCATTGATGGAGCATATAGGTTGATTAACCAGATTGATTTGCACACAGCAAAAGAAGGTAGAAACATAATGTAAATTGCAGCATCTGCTTCTAGCAGTATGAATGATACAGTCATAACCACAGGAAGCATGTTGGAGTGTCATTATCTTTAATTCAATGTCAAATGGGCCCCTGATGCTTTTCATTGTTCTGACTTCTTGATTTTCATCAATGAGTCTGCTGAGTATTTTGGCAAACACAGGATAACTATTTGAGGTTATATTTTCCTAAATCAAATGACAAAGGTTTTTTAATTTAAGATTGAAAAAAAAATCTCTTGTGCATTAAAAAAAAAAGCAAACATAGTGTTCAAAATTAGCATGGCTCTATTCCCTGGCATAATTTCAGCTTTTAGAGGTGGAAGAAAGTAGTGCAAAAGCATTCACTTTTTGTGCACTTTCTGTCATCCTCGTCAACTTTACAGAGGTGAGCCATGTGCACTGGTATTCTAGCTTTTGTGTTCTCTTCTCTTCTTCATTAATCATGTGTAGACTGTTTTAATGTTTTCATTTCATTTTAATTATTCCAGTAAATGAGCTGTCCTGCGCAGGAGCTTTCTCTGATTTTGTCGATGCCTTTTTTCTTTTCTTTTCAATAGTAGCAGTAGTTTCATCCTAGCTGATTAAATCAGTCATCATAATATGAACACTCTGTCATTTAAAGGATATTGTATTTTTTTCACATGTTCTAATGATTGAGTAGAAAGCAACCATTCCCCTTGCTAATATTTTTTCATCCTTGAATTTATTTTTTTCTCAACAAAAATATAAAAATACATATGTATTACAGTTCCTTCTTTTTTTTTTTCTTGTTCTATCTCATTTGGCTTTTCCTTGCCCCCCTCCCCCCACCAACATGTGTCAGCAATGTGCATCTAATCATTTGCTAAAATTTTTTTCTCTGCTACTGTTTTATATTGCTCAGATTACTTATAGTAGCTAAAAAAAATTACTGGGGTAAAGACTGTATGATAAAAAAATTAAATAAGGGCTCTTGGTAAAATTTTACAAATATTGAAAACCATTTGTTTTCACCCTGTCTGCATTTTACATTCACTTAGATTCCTACAGAGCTGATATGCATTTCTTGAAGTATATTATGCCACAATGCAATATTAAATGCTTGCAAGAGTTATTTGTTTGAAAAAAACCCCAAATCCTATGAGGAGAGACCCTATCTGTTTGGTCATCTCTATTCTACATATTCATAGAATACTCTGAAGAGAAATGCTTTCTTCTTTCATTGTTACTAAAATGTTTTACAATCAGGCCCAGATTATGTTCAGTACAATAACAATGTGCGAAATTCAGAGTCCTAAAAGTCTTAGTTTTGTTAGCATTGACACTAGACAATTCAATTGCTTGATTTCTTAAGCCCCCAGGCATAGTGAAAGAGCTCTTGGATTGTATTTCAGAGGGGGGACATAGTAATCTATTTTTTCTAAATAAATTTCTTTTCATTCCACATACACTGCTAACTCTCTTTTGGGTCAGAATTTCTGGCTGTCAATCATCTGAACCTCAGAAATATCTGTAGTGTCAATCTTTGTTTAGTATTTCTTCCAGATCTGATGGCAGAAATTTGTTTAAGCGTGCCATCAAAAGAGGAAAGACACCTCAAAAAGTCTGATAATAGTAGTGTTTACATGGTATTTCTACTTTTTTTTACAAGGCAAAATTTAACATTACAGAACATTTTCTGGTGCATCTTGAGTTTGCAGTGTTATTAAACAGATGGGACAAATGTGGTATAAAATGTTCAGTATTTCTAATAACTTCAGTTTATCCAGTCATTATAATCTCTTAAGCACTGTGTTTTACAAAAATGAGAAAGGTAATTATCTTCTTTTTAAACCAGCTCAGGTGAAAAAAGGAAGCAACTCCTCTGTAGTTGCACAGCATTGATTTCTTCCAAACTACTGACTCCTTTGTCCCAAATTACTGACTCCCTTCCTACCACAACAATTCTTTGTATTCTGAAAATATTAAATCAGAAAACATATATTAATTTTTAGGACTTCAGTAGTCCATTTCTGTAAGGCAAGCTAGCCTTATTATGACCTGAGAGTGATATTTCCACTCACCTAAAATATTTCTCCAAGTATTTTTGTCATGTACGATAGGTAAAATGTTATCTGTCCTCTCCTTCACATCTGTTTTTTTCCACACACTGCTATCTGTGAGTGCTTTGATTACTTCAGATTGCCATGCTATACATTAGGTTTTCAGAACTGTGCAGCTGAGTGATTGAAATAAGAGCGAAATTTCATTTGTGCCAGAATCCACAGATTCTCCTACAAAATTTAACAACATAGTTTATTATCTCTGCTAGAGTGAAATACTTAATAGTTTTCCACTGACCTGAAGTACTTGTAAGCCTTCCTCCTGCATAAAAACATATAAACAATAAAACCGGATCAACAACAGATATTTCACACTGGGCAATCTGGACTGTCCAGTTGTTTATTTTTAAATGGAGAAGATGAGAAGTACAAATGAGATGAAAGACACAGATATCCTTAGAAAAGTGCCTTGGTAAAACCTGACATAGTAAAATTTGAGAGGAGATCAATGTGCAAATTTAGAGTTTGCTTTCACTCGTATAAACATATTATTCTTACTCATATTGCATTTAATATTTGTCTTTCAGAAATCCAAAATCTCCACTTATGACAAGATGTGGGCCTTCATGAGCAGCAGGAGGCAGTCAGTACTTGTCAAAAGTAATGAAGAAGGTATCCAACGCGTGCTTACCTCTGATTACGCATTTCTAATGGAGTCTACAACCATTGAGTTTGTCACACAGAGGAACTGTAACCTAACACAGATTGGAGGCCTGATAGACTCCAAAGGTTATGGCGTTGGAACTCCCATGGGTAGGTGATATATCAACCACTTGTTCTCTGTTCATTAATCTTAGCTGCTGCAGCAGCATGGGAAGCATCCCATACACTGTTCCTTTCTCTACATTGCCAGCATTTACCTTTATTTTCTTTTTTTCCAGCCAGGCAAAATACAGATTTTGTCAAAGTTTATGAATTTCATTGTATTTTCCAAAAAGAAAACAGTTGTTACTTTATACATAGTTGTATATTTTCATATGATAAATTTGTCTTACATGGTGCCTTCCATATGTTCAACAATAACAACAGTACTGTTCACAGTACTGTTCAGCACTTTACTTTATTAAAAAAAAAATTAAATATGTTGATCTCTGTGTTTAGAGAATGAAGTCCTAGTAGTGAAAGGCTTGCATTAGCAAGTCGGGCTGAGTCTTCTAAAGAGGGCTAATTGCTGAGATTGCTAAAAGAAGAGGAAAAGATTCCATACCATGCCACAGACAAAACAAATATTGATTTACCCTTGTGGAATATGGGTTTCCATATTGGCTTGGAAATTCCAATCCTTAAAGTATTTTCCATGTCAGCTGCTTTTTACTAAGTACAAAACTTTAGTTGCAAGATTAAAAGCCAACTACAGGTATTAGATTGGTTGTAGCTTGGCTCCTAGAATCCACAGAAGGGGATTCAGCAAGAACTGAGTACCCACTGAGTGATTTTTTTCAAGGACATGAGGTGAAGATCCAGCATTAGATATCAGGATAGATTGGAAGGAAAATGGTGTCACACATAGACTGCAAGTACCACACAATAATTCTACTTAATATTATAAGGTGGTTCTACTGACTTATTTCACAGGCAAATATTTATTCAAACTTCATTTTGAAAAAGAATTTATCATTTTGTCATTGATGTGGATATATTTTAATTTTTTCTCAGGTAGGTCTTAAGTTTGGTACTGTTTCTATCTCTGTTAATAACATATGTTAAATCATTGCACTGGGAAAGTTGTGTCCAGCACTATAATTAAAGCACATAGAGAGGAATTTTAAGAAATAAAGTTTACTGAAATATCTTGGATAAAGAGGCACCTGGTATTTTCCAATACAGATTTGCCTATATATTGGATATATTTACTGCTACTTCAATAACATCTCAGAAATTTTCATTATTTCAGTAATTTTCCATTAAATGGGCACGTGCTGAAGAATGATGATTCTATCAACTCTGTCTTTGAACAGTTAGTTGTTAGGAATCTAGTTTTGATTCATACCAATTTTTCTACCCTGTTATATTGTGACTCTTGTACTGCTGAATATATTCTATAGATGTGCAAGTGACAGAATGGACTGAACTTCAGTCCTGCTGGTCTTTTTGGCGTCTTATATTTTCTTATTTATATAACTTTTTGTTATTTTGAAGATGAAACCCACCTTTCATTTAGGTTTAGTATGGAAAAAGTAAAATCTTGGGGATATTTTATAATCTTTAAATAATCTGCAAGCAAACTTGAGACGCATCTGAGGCATGCGCAAGAAATGTAAGTGAACATTGAAATGCCAAATGGATAGGAATCAGAGAGACCAAAACACTCTAGAAATTGTTCTGTTTATGTGCAAAGTCAGAGAAGCATTGTAAGCACCAGAGAAAACAGCTTTAAAACAAAGATAAATTCAGGAACAGAATTCTGGAATTTAAGTTTAGGGGAAGAAATATTGAATGTAAAGATCCAAGGCAGTTCAGTAAACTTTCTGTGGGTCATTGCTCCCTACTTTATATGGGGACAGAAGGCACTATTTCTTTACTAATTTTGAGTCACATCAGAGACATTATTCAGCTCTTATTCATCCACAAGATTCCAAGTAACAACAAATTATCTGTGTCAAGAGAAAAAAGTAGTGTTGTACAAGGGGATATGTGAGCTGACAGTTGTTTTGAATCAAGATGAAACAAACAGAGGACATACCTGCAGGAATCAGCAGTCATCAAAGGAGGTAAAATCAGTGTTAAAAAACATTTTAAAGTTAACAAAAGCAGTTGAAGAAAGATCTGAACAAAAGATGACATCTTCATAAGGGGAAATAGAACAGAATGTAAAATAAGATAGTGTAAAGTGAAATTTTTCACAAAACAAATGAAGGTAGAACAAAACAAGATCTGGAGCTTTCCCAGAATAGCTAAGAATAAGAGATTAATCCAATATTTCAGCAGTACTTATGAAATACTGTTGAGAGAGCTTACATTTATAATGGGTTTATATCCTGTGTATTAGGTGCCCAGTCTCAGAGGAAAGGGATTGTGCAACCTCTGCTAGAATGATGCATAGTTTGCACATGCATTTGAAAGGAATCCTTATGAAGAAGCATTTCCATAATGTCTGTCAGAATAGTTTTGTTAAATACTTTGCTTTATTGGAGCTAAAAAGTATTACAGAGCAGTGGATAATGCAAAATTTTCTCATGCATTATAGCTAATCTCATTTCTACAGGAAAAAAAAAATTCTGGAGACTTTAAAAGAACTAATGACATGGTTATATCTATAGAAGTAGATTACATCATCATTTAATGACTATGAAAGGAGTTTATAGACATGCAACTGAGTAATATCTTTTAGAGTTAATAATCCTACAAGTAACTTGTCAAGTGCTTGGAAAACTGCAGTGTAATGGCTTCACATACAAGGTGTATGCTACTGCTTTTGCCTATTTGAGAGGCAACTTGCCTCCAAGAGCAATACAGAACTTGTGTTTATGGAATCATAAAATCACAGAATATACTGTGTTGGAAGGGACCCATCAGGATCATTGAGTCCAACTCATGACCCTGAACAGGACACTCTAAAAATCACACCATGTGCCTGAGAGCATTGTCCAAACACTTGAACTCAGATGTGCTTGATGCTGTGGTCACTTCCTTGGGGAGCCTGTTTCAGGGCCCAACCACTCTCTGGTTAAAGAACCATTTCATAATATCAAACCTAAGTGCCCCTGACTCAGCTTCGTGCTGTTTCTAGTCTTGTCACAATGAAGAGATTTGTACCTGCCTTGTCTCTTCTCCTCATGAGGAAGTTGTAACGGCAATGGGGTCTCCCCTTTATCTCCTCCAGGCTGAACAGACCAAGTGACCTCAGCTGCTCCTCAGAAAGCTTCTCCTCCAGACCCTTCACCACCTTTGTGGCCCTCATTTGGATGCTCTCTAATAGTTTAATGTCTTATATTGTGGTTCCCAAAACTGCCCCCAGCACTCGAGGTGAGGCTGCCCCAGTGCAGAGCAGAGCAGGACAATCCCCTCCCTTGCCTGGCTGGCCATGCTGTGACTGATGCACCCCAGGACACTCCAGGATGGCCCTCCTGGCTGCCAGGGCACTGCTGGCTCATATTCCACTTGCCATTGACCAGGACTCCCAGGTCCCTTTCCACAGTGCTGCTCTCCAGCCTCTTTATCCCTAGTCTCTACGCACAACCAGGGTGGCTCTGTCCCAGGTGCAGAATCCAGCACTTGCCCTTTTTAAACTTGATATGGTGTTATAGGTATGGTGTTGGGAAGATATAGATGTCATCTGCAAAATTTACAAAAAATCCAGTTTATCACCAGGAACAGTGGCTTGAAATTGCAGATGTCTTTGCACATAAGGTTAAATTTGCAGAAAGCAGTTACAGATCTTATGTTGACTGCAGTAGAAAGGATGTGGTTACTTTTGGAGAGCAGCGCCAAAGGAAGTAGGTGCAACATATCTTGATTATTTTGAAAATAATAGAATAATAATTAGTGAGAAAATAATTTGCTTGAGTTTAAGCAGCTACAAGAAAAATATCTAAAAGCTTTCCTAACAGAAAAGTATTCTATCAATTTATGACAAGATAATCTCTTGGAAAATGCAACCAAGCAAATATAGCACTAGTTTAGAGTGCTACAGTAAAGGTTCTTTGCTCATGATGTTAATATTTTAAATTTAGAGAAAGAAACTTGTGCAAGATTAGGAGAAAAAAAACCCCAAAAACCAGTAAGATCAGGAAGTATATGGGTATAAATTCCTTCCCAAAATTTGGAGAAGCAAATTCTGAGTTTACATGATGTCCTGGTTTGAGAGGAAGTGAGTATTTTGAGATGCTGTGGTCAAACCAATAGGTGCTCAGATTTGAATATTGGCACCTGCTGTGGCCACTGAG
>JAYDZK010000169.1:71586623-71610014 GCA_034509185.1 Euphonia xanthogaster | reverse complement strand
ATTTGTCTTCATTAGTTGAACATAATGAAAAAAAAAGGTGCAAATTATTTATTTTTATGCAGGTCAAGCCATGTATTGAAACTAATTTGAGAATTTCAACTGTCTGAGCAGTTAATTTATTATTTCAGAAATGTAAGAATGTGTAACTAGGTAGGTAACTAACATATTTGATGAAAGAACTGTTTTTTATGGTTGCCTCAGGATTATAAGCATTTTGAAGCACTGTCTGGGAGGCATGCTGAGACAGCTTTATATCAACAAGGAATTACCAAAACACTTAAAATCCTGTAGTGTTTGTGAGCTGACTCTGCTCAGAGAAGGGGCTTCTGGTAGGAACTTACCAAGCAGATACAACCAAAGCAAAGACATTATTAAAACTTCATGTTGATGTTATTGTGCCTAGGACCACAGTGTATGGTATTCACACATGTTGTGTAAATGGCCTAGGAGTAAGTCACATGAGAAGCAGCTGAGGGAGCTGGGGTTGTTTAGCCTGGAGAAAATGAGGCTTAGGGGAGACCTTCAAGAAGGTCAGCTCTTTCTCTCAGGCAACTAGCAACAGGACAAGGGGAAATGGCCTCAAGCTGCTGCAGGAGAGGTTCAGGTTGGACATGAGGAAGAATTTCTCTGCTGTAAGTGGTGGCAAGTACTGGAATGGGGTGTCCAGGGAAGTTGTGGAATCACCATCCTTGAACGTGTTCACGGAACAACAGGATGTTGCACTTTATGCCATGGTTTATTTGACAAGGTAGTGTTTGGTAAAAAATTGGACTTGATGATCTTGGAGATCTTTTCCAAAATTAGTGATTCTATGATTCCATGAATCTACAGATTGGATTGACAAAGACTCATCTACAAGTTTAAAATTTCTCTGGCCTTATACATTGGCCTTAATTAGAAAAAACTGGTGGATTACATCCCAGCACATGGTATTTCCATGGTTTGTAGTTAGATGCACCCAGGGCCACTTCATATCTCAGTTCATACCTATGATGAAACAGTTAATAACAAGATATTAATTGCTTAGAGAATTTCCCTTATAGCTTGCCAAACGATTGGGGTGTTCTGCAAGAGTGTGAAATGAGTTTTCAGGTGGGACAGTTTTGTTATGACCTTACACTTGTCTTTCAGCGTAATTTTATCTGCCTGACCAAAATCTTAACATATACCAGAAACACTTGTATAATTTCTTTAGGCTTTGTTAATTCATCTGTTTATTGTTGGGTAGTGTTAGACAAATATCTCTTTCAAAGGAGGCTATATTTGCAAACCATTCATATGTGAGTGTCACAGATTTGCAAGGTGAATTGAAAAAAGAAAGCACTGTACAAATATCAAATACTATTATCTGCGGCAAAAAATAATATCATTGATTTTCTCACTAGAGGTTTCAACAAAAATATCTTGCCATTCTGCAGCTGTGCAATCCAGCAGGGGTAAAGAGATAATAGTGTATTATGATAATGATATTTTCAAATAATCTGTGGTGTTAAAATGCATGAAGAGTCTTTGAAAAATATTACTATCACTCATTTGTTTAATCTAAGAGATGTGCTTTAGAGCAGTTTATAATGATAGTTTGAAGAGTGGCTGAAAAAAAATTAACCTGTGCCAAAAAAAAAAGAGAGATAGCTGGAAGGCTAATAAAATAATTTAATAATGATCTGAGCATTTAAAACAGTAAAAACAATCCATAAACATCTTCATTTTGTTCAGGTTATCTTGATACTACAAAAAGAAACTGTGTATAAACCTGTTACTGTCATGTCTTATTTGAATTACTCATTATAACCAACCATTATCCTGTTTTGTTTTGTTTTATAATATACTCACTGTGGAGGATATGTTTTAATCTAGTTGCAAATCAATATTTTTAAGTATGTTCTTTTCCCTGTCCTAAAACAATAAGTACTTATGAACATGAGAAGTACTTAATGGCTACTGTACTTCCAACTCTCAAATATTCATCTAACTTTGATACAAGTTATTTTGCATATTTATGTCTGGGAAATTAATATGTAATAAATCTCACCTATATCATCCATCTTGTTTACATTTCAGCTTTATATACCTACATGAACTTTAAAACAATGGTTCCATAAAGAAATGACCAGAAATTAGCCTCAGCTGGGAATTGGTTATGAGTGGGAAGAAGTGAAATCAATTAGAGAACACACCACCTGAGAAAGTGTTTTGATTACATTTATCATAAAATACAGATTTTAAGTATTCCTTGATTTACCAGAAACTTGTCTTTCCCAAGCCATACATGTACCTCAAAGATGAATACATACATATATATATATATGTGTGTGTGTGTGTGTGTGTATTTATATATATATATGTAAAGGTATAATGAGCAGGTTTGGTTTGGATTTTGTCTTGAATGTTTGCAGTTTTAATTTAGATATGGGGTAATTTAGACCGCTAAAATCTAGTTAGGCAGTAAACATCTACTGAGGATTTTCCATTATAGTAACTGCAACTTAATGAACATTTTCTGTTTACTCCATGTCTAGTATTAAAATTATATAATCCTAATGTAACAGAAGGTGTCTGGGTTAAAAATAAGAATCTACAAACACTGGGGTTTTTTAATCAAAAAGTTGATTTTGGAAACGGAGCCAGGGAGTGAGAACTGATGGAATTCCTTTTCTTCATGCATTTCTTGGAGTTTTTAGAACCCACAGATAGGAAGAATGAACCAAGCTACATTGACCCTTCTTTCTGTTTCTTCCTCCCCATCTTGCTTAGAGAAGGTAAAGAGAGTTAGGGAGCTGAGGTGGCTGTAAATTTCAAAACAAAAACATTTCTGTGGTGATAAAATAAGGGCTTCTCCTGTAGCCAGCACCTAATACTTTCCTACAGCATGTAATAGGTGTGACTGTCAGTCTTCATTACTGAGTGCTGACTATACTCTAGATTCCTGGAAGGTTTTTCAGTCCCTGTGATGTATGAGGCTGTAGGAAATAGTTTTCCGTGGTTCTTCATAATATGAACATCTACTCCACAGTTAGGTGTAAACATTCCATGTTATTTCTGTCCTGCCTATGACTACAGTATGCACGACACTTGTGAGAAACTGAACTCCACATAGTGTGTGACCAGCCATCTCCTGGGAGGGAATGTCTGCTCCGAAGGACTGGGCTGAATTTTGTCTTGTAAAAGTAAAATTTTGTCATAGTAAAAGATGACCGGGGATAACAGAACAATACAAACCTCAAAACTTTCAAGTATGATATGACTAAGTAC
Organism: Euphonia xanthogaster; assembly: GCA_034509185.1. Classification (NCBI taxonomy): domain Eukaryota; kingdom Metazoa; phylum Chordata; class Aves; order Passeriformes; family Fringillidae; genus Euphonia; species Euphonia xanthogaster. The sequence goes on along the minus strand of JAYDZK010000169.1, from coordinate 71,606,762 downwards.
ACAAGCAGTTTGGTGGCAGAACATTTAGATTGTGGTTCTTGACAGGGCTAAGTGATTGGATAAGAGAGATGTTGTTAAGTTAAAACTCAAATGATTCACCCATTCCCAGTATAAATGGTGTTAATCTGCATTCTTATGGAAACTTGCATGCTTAAATTGGAGTGAGATTGTGACTGCAAGATAATGTATTTACACACCAATTATCTTTAAGATAGATAGATAGATCGATCAAGGTGGCATAATCACAACAGGAATGGGTTCATGCTGAAAAACAAACTCAAAACAAATAAGACAGAACTCTCCCATTCTACTGAAAGAAGTTGTAAATTGTCTTAATTTTGTACCTAAGTTCTGAATATGATGGTGTATTCCTAACAACCTTTGTCTTTTGTTTAGGCCGAGTACACAAAATAGAAATAATTTTGCAAGATAAATAGAACTGCCTTGGGATTACTAATAACAAAAGAAAAAAGAGAAAGAAGAGATGCTATCCATGGTCTCTGTGTATTCAGAATGTATTTTTCTTATCTAGAAAATCAAAAGTAACATGTAGCTATGTCCTATGGGCATAATTAAAAGCACTAGGCAATTCATAGTCATTCCTTTTGGTAAAATGCCCCTGGCATGATGGAACAAAAAATTTCCTGGCTCAAAATTTTCTTATTGAAGGAGTTAGCAGAATGCTGCGTTTCCTTTTGATTTACTTGAAGTCAAAATCAGTTCTACATGTCCCAATATGCTCCAACTGCTTTCGTATGATAGAATGAGTAAAACAGACTAAAAGTAACCAGGCAGGAGATTTTACTAAGTTAAAATCTAGTAGGAAGCATTTTCAAGACCAGTTAGATCAGCAGAATTTCAAAATACTGATCTGTATGCAGTGAAGCCTCAATATAAAAAGCTTATGTGTTCATAATTTACGTATAAACATATCATTATGTGCATAAATCTTTGCATATTGAGACTTCAGGGCAGAAAACATATATATGTATAGCTTCTGCAGTAACTCTGGGAGACTGTTAATTTTGTAGAGATGCTTTAGAAAAAGATGTTTTATGCAAATTTTCATTTTTATTTTAAACTTTTGTGAGCAGGTAACTGCAATTAGAAATTATTGCTTCCCCTCTTGAGGTTGTTGAACTTGTGCAGGAAGGAAGAAACACCTCTATAATCTATAACAGAAGGGCTTAAAATAATTCTGGCTGAAATTCTCATTCCTGCAAACAGGAGCTAGAGAAGGATCAATCAATAATTTATAGATTATATTCTGTAAATCATCCAGTCCCAGTTTGTCATGGTAATAAATAGTTTATATCAGTTGATAAGGAAATAAAAGGGGTAGGAACCAACTAAAGAGAGGGCAGAAAAGGTCAGATATTTACATACTAGTCTTTTGCCTTTCTGTTCACTCAGTGGAAGATTATACACTCAGTTTTTTCCCCTGATATTGGAAGAGCATTTTAAAAATCACTCTCTGTTCCCTCCATGTCTTCCCCCCATGCACAGACTTATAAGATTGTTTTTTTTTCAACTGCTTTGTCTTTGTATTGAAGGTTGAGATGTGAAGTTTCTATTTCCTCATGTTTCAGAATTTTATTCTCTCTTTCTTTTATTTTTCTTTTTTTTTTTTTCCTTATGCTTCATTACATCACGCTTATTCATACTGTAGGTATTTTGCAAATTCATTCACATATATTGTCTATGAGTATTAGAGTTTCTATTTTGCTTTATAGCTTTTTTGCTTTTGTTTTGAACACTAACTTCCCTTTAATGAGGATTTAAATAAAATTATATTAAACACTTTAGATTTAAAAATGTAAAAAGTAGGACATAGGCTTCTTGCAACACCTCATGGTAGGGCTCAAGTCATCTTTCAGTCATGTGACGAGAGTAATAGGGAAAATTACCTGAAAATGTCAGAAATCTTTTGCATTTACTATTCAGCATTTTTCAGTTCTGCAGGAAAAGCAGCTGTTACACCCAGAGTGTAATCTGGGTGCCTTGATCACATTTTCTATTTTTTGCTTATTACTTTTTATGCTACCTTTGTCACCCACAGATCAGTCTGTGATACTTTTAGCCACTTCAGGTGCTTCTGGGTGGATTTTCCATTGCTGGAACTTGCAGTCCTGTTTGTAAGAGAAAAAAAGCTTGGAGAAAATATAGTCAGAGGAAATAATATTGTTCATATGCTTCCTTTGTTCTCTTAAGAGCCACTTGAGTAAGGATAAACAGAATTAAAAATTCCTTTTCTCAAAGTATCAGATTATTAGGTGTACTCAATATTTGCTGCAAAATGAAAACCTATGAATTTAGAACATTCTAAGTCCTTCAGAATTAGAATAGAACTACAGCATTCAATGCTAGCTTTTTCATGGATATAAATTTTTAAATGCTTGATTTAACAGCAGCAATATATAATGCTTGTCATCCCACATCGATCCTTACTTGTGACAGGATCACTTGTTAGACAGGATAATAAGGTATAACAAATATAGACATTGCAGTAGAAAGGCCCTGTAATCCAGTCCAGAATTATTTGTGCAAAATTTTGCACACCACCAACAGCAATACATTACTGTTGTACTGAGTCACTGTTAGCTGTGTGTTTCTAATGCAGCCTTCATAAACTTAACTAATTTTAGACTGTATTAGCCCATGCTTTATTGTTTCTGTCTATGAATTCCTCAGTTAATTAATTTTTTAACTGCTTCAAATAGACAAGAATTGTAAGTGTAAAAATCTGATCCCCAGAAAATATAAATAATACATGATGAATAGATGGTACTCACTATATTTAGACCAACAGAGAGTGTGGAAACAAAATGCAAATCAGTTTAATTAGAAAGCAGCCTGTCAGATCAGAAGACAGCTTAAACTGAGTCCAAGACTATTTCTCTGAATCCAACGTTATTTAAGTTGTTGTTGTTAAATATTTATATGCAGTGTAATGTTGAAAATATCCCCAAAAGATTACAGAATGCACTTACACTTCCCCAGGCTCTTGTGGACTAATCACTTCCTTCTTCCATCTGACTGAAGCAACATGTCAAGAATAGGGTTTTGCAGAACCCCAGCATAATCAGGATGGTCTGAAATGATGTGACTTAGGCCCCTGAATGCACAAGAGAGTAGAAAAGAGTTTGTTTTCCTTTCTTTATGCTTCCTGTACAGTCCAGTGCAAACACAGTTTACCTCCTAGCACAAAACATCATCCTTTTCTAAGCATAGATGATAAATGCACAAGTCCTTGCAATTTAAATACTTTGAGGATGGCTCTTCACACCTTTTATTCTAGAATAAAGGAAAAGATGCTTTTGTATTTTGTAATTAGCAGTTCTTTCTATGTTCTATACTGGCACAGCAGCTCTTTGTTATAAGCTTTCTTATCAGGATAAGTTCTAGATATGTAAAACAAATTTGAAGAAATATAAAATAAGTTAAAAGAAATAGAAAAAAAAAAAAGGATACATATTTTCCAACAATTTTAACACTATAAAGCATCTTATCCATGCATTTCTTCAGCTCCTCACAGCTGATCACAGTGCATTAAATAGTTAAACAGGCAGCATCTCTCTAGTGGATACAGAGGATTTTTTCCAAAGGTAAAAAGTTAATGAAAATGTATTTTATTACTCAGCTGAAAGAAACCCTAAAATCTATAGCCAGTAAGTAGCATTATTATGATAGAGAGAAAAAGAGGAGGGATACATTCTAGAATTGCATTCATATCAACTGAAAGAGGGGATGCCAGGCCTTTTCATCTACTCTTTTTCTTCCTTTCCTGAGATTTCTTAACCACTTTAATGAAGAGTCTTTTGTTCCCATTTTCAAAGGACAAGAAAAATGATGGCTTTGTTCTCTGCTTAAACATTGCACAAGTCTTAACAGAGAAAGCACTTCTAACTGAAATGATTTACTCTCTAATATCCAGAAAATAAAAGCTTTCTTCATTGCCATTATTCAATTATCAATGCACATTTTAAAATACACATTGAGAAGCCCTTATGCACAACGTAAAGAAAAAGGGAACAGATTACATACAAAGATATGACACCAGCCTTTAAACTATCCCTTGAAATATTGAAATGTTCAAAAGCTACAAAATTATCATGTCATTTTAAAATAATGAATTATGAGAAAGAAATACATCAAAATATGAGAATATACTTCCCTGATATCCAAACACACTGAATATTATCCTTCTGAATTCTTGCTACCTGGTGCTGTTAATAAGTAAGTGCATGCTGAAAGGTGTTTTAAGTGCCTAAAAATCTATCAAATAAAGACTTTTGTGGGTTGGTCCTGAAGCATAAATTGTTTCTTCTTCATTTAATAAAATGACAGGATAAAGTGTTCATTAAATATCAGAACTTTTATTAGCTTTATGGTAGCAAGCTATGAAGCAACAGCCCGTAGATTTACGTATATTAAACAAAATCTAAAGAAGTCTATTTAAAAACTTATTGGGAAAAAATTGGAAAAATTGAAAGAAGAATACTCTTTGATGGAGTATAATATTTGGGCATGAAGAAGTTTGAGACCATGGGACTAAATGTGATAGGAATTGTTGCATCAAGTGGCCTGGCTTACTGGCAACACAGCTGGATCAAGTTTTCTGGATGTATACTGGTGTGAGCAAGCAGGTTTGTATTTACGTGACCGGTGTGATTGTGTCGAGAAGCAAATGGCTTTTTGACTAATATTATGGCTGTTAAAGATATAGTTTTCATGAGTTATTATTCATTCTTATTTGGAATAACTAACATTTCATGTAATATATTCCATGTGATATTTCTTCCCTGTGTTCTCTTCAGGTTCTCCATATAGAGACAAGATCACTATAGCAATTCTTCAGCTGCAGGAAGAAGGCAAGCTCCACATGATGAAAGAGAAATGGTGGAGAGGCAATGGTTGCCCAGAAGAGGAAAGTAAAGAGGCCAGTGCTTTGGGAGTTCAAAATATTGGAGGAATCTTCATCGTGCTGGCAGCAGGATTGGTGCTTTCTGTCTTTGTGGCAGTTGGGGAGTTTTTATATAAATCAAAAAAAAATGCCCAGTTGGAAAAGGTAAATATTGTCATTACCTGTTTATTTTATATTTATGGTCTATTTAAATAATACTTTAAACATTTTGTGATGTTTAGTGAAATGTAGGTGATGCATACTTATTGTTTATTCTTATAGTGAAGTATTTGTATAACAAAGGATGACAGCAAAATATCCAAAGTTTTACATTTACAGCTTTTAATTTTTCTTCAATGTCTTTAATTGTAGCCAGATTTCAGGACAAGTGACTATTTCTCCTCTTATTCAAGCCTGAAAAAAGACAGCTTTTTACTCCTGGAAGTTCACTGCAGTTAATTTTATGGATGAAGAAGAAATCTGAAACTGTAATGGGAAACAAATTAATCTCCTACAGATAATTCTGATTTTCGAAAGACAAACTCTCTGTAGCTCAAAGTCAAAGTCTAAAAATGTCTCTATAGAAATGTTCTTTATAGGAGTTTATACTTACAAAGTTGTCCTGGTAACATCTGGAAAAGATTACATCAACATGATTCTTTTTTGGTGGGTTTACTACTGATATGATGTCCTGTAATTTCAAACTGACCCCATATTGAAAATCCTATTGTTTACTTGTTGTGTACTTGCAATTTATACAACCAGAATACTGTAAATGTGCTAAGACTAATAATATATTGAAAAATTTGTAGCTGAAATTATCATTTTTTGCATAATAATTAAATAAATATTTCTATATGTATGTGCCCATGTCTAAACCTAAAATAAAATAGTTTATTTTATTGCAATGGCAAAATCTGAATTTTAAACATTGAAAGAAACTGTTGGATTTTGCTAGGTCTTTTTGATTTTTACTTTTGAGGAGATTGTGACCTATGACAATTTTTAAATTTATGTTTAGAAATGTAATTTAATACAATCAGTAGTAAATCCAAAAGATATATTGGTATTTTTCCAGATGATGCTAGTGAGCTTTTGTAACTTGAGTCATTACTCAGAAAATCTACTATTTGTTTTCGCTTCTTTTGAGGCAACTTTTTGGTACTCAAGTTTCCTGTTATAAATATATTGTTAAGATTTTTTTTCTAACACACACTAAGGCAGTGTGAGGTTTCAAGGTCCTAAACACTGTTTGAACATGGGTACATTCATTTAATTGTTGAAGGACCCTTTAGGTCTTCTTCTTTACAATACTGCAGGCTAATTCCTTCTGTTAACAGACATTGGAATGTTATGTTTCTGAAATGAATTTGTAAGGAAAAATAATATTGGTTACTTAAGAAACCCATGTAAATATCAATAATTTTTATCCATTCCTAAAATGGATATGCGTCTCATATGAACATCAGTAAAATTTGGTTTAGCTTTTCTGGACTTTTACCACACACTCAATTAAAAAAATAGGACTGCTTTGATAATAATTTTGTTACACGAGTTCAGTATTATACAGGGTGTAAATACATATGTGACAAGAGCAGCATGTTGGAAGTTGAGCATGAGGGGAAGCAAACAGAAACTTTCTAATTAAGGATTTGTTTCCTTAAAGTTCTTTAGATTTGGGAAGGGAGGGGAAAGAGTTTGTTTATGTTTGTTTGGTTTGATTTTTTTTTTAATTTTTCTTTTGTGTTTGGTTTTTTTTTCACTTGTTTGCTCATTAGTGTTGATTAGAGATAGCAATGACTGGAGGAATGTGACCTTTCAAAAGCATTTGTACCAGAAATTATTAATAATCAAGTATTTACATACTTTTAAAAGTTAGGAATAAATCTGAAGCAGCTGAGTTGAGTCAGGCTTCTCTTCTTTCTCTCCTCCTTGCCTCCAATCACTTACCTGCCATCTCCTCCCACATACCTTGATATCAGCAGACCATAGAAATTTCACTGCAGTTTTATTTATGGAATGAACTTAGGACAAAGATGATGCTTGCATCCCTACACATGGCCTACCCCAGCATGCCCTCACCCACTCTTCTTGCAGCATCCAAAGACTTTCAGAAAACATCTTCTTTCAACCTCTCCAGGTATAGCAAATCCCCTTTGCCTAGGAGAGGGAGCAACAGCAGCCTAGGGCGAGATGAGAAATCCTGTCATTTCTCCCCAGTCTCTACAAGTCCCTGCAGAGATGAGTAAACAATGCAAATAGTGCTGCCTTGGATATCCTGTGGGGTTAGAGGAGGCACCTGTAACCGTTTGGTAACATTTGTGGTTTCATCCCTTAAGAATCAGAGAATCATTCTGCCATAGTATTTGTCAGTATTTGGAAGGAGGGAAGATCAAAGGTCATATTAAGAGCCAATGAAACAAAATGAATCAGATAACTTCAGCTGCCGAGTATATGGAGTGTCCTGAGATATAAGTGTATGAGTGTTTGCTTTTTAATGTGTACCAAATATTCATTTGTACTTCCAGCAGGGAAGTCATCCTGATCTTGGAGCTTACACATGAACAGAAATATTGTTTGGTGTGAACCTATTTGGAGGAGTAAAATCTTGAAAGGAATCAAGCTTAGAAAAACAGCAGATAAAATGGTGTTATTCACTAAAATGAAAAAAATGCTGCATCTTGTAAGAAAAGATGGCTCAAAACATCCATGCCCCTGATGTGTTTAAAAGTCAAAAGGAAATTTATGACACTCCTGAGACTTTCTGTGAAACAGATGATTTTATGCCACCACAACACTTTCAAGACAGAGGGAAATTCCTCTCTTATTGACACCTATCAGAAGCAAAGATGAGCCTGGATGTTATCAAAGTTAGACTGCCAGTCACTGGCACTTACTAAAGCTAGCTTGCTTGAAAAATAAGTATCCTAAATTAAAAACTATTTTCTAGAAAATCCAGTCATTATGAATGTGAAAACAGCTATATATGGATTAAATTCTGCTATAATTTCTAGCTATTGAAAACTCATTGAGCCTTCAGCAGGATGGAACTGGGTATGCCTGTATAAAAACAGCAGATGTAAATTTTATTAATTTTGAATTGTTAAGTACTTTGAATAATGTGAATTGAGACACAAACCTTAACTATCTGTTAAGAGATGAGGTTATACACTTCCTTTAGTAAAAAGTACTAGATTCAATCTCAACACGTACTGAAACAGCAAGTATACCACCAACAAAGTATATCTGGAGTTACACAATCAAATAATAACATAAACATCAATTACATTAACCTCTCTGAAATAGTTATTTATTTATAATTTATTATAAAAGCAATAAAAACAATAAGTACATTAATACTTGCTTATATTTCACATACATTTACAGGAAAGACAAAAGCTATTGAACTTTCCATGTTAAATAATTCACTGCTCAGCTGCACAATTGAGTTGAGAAAGATCAGTGTGGATAATTTTTCTCACAAGACACAATGACTGAGCTTTCGGCAGAACTGGGCCCAAAGCAGAGATCATGGCTAGGAATATACACGTGTTACATACAGAACTGTTTTACTTACAACTGCAGATTCCATGGAACAAGAAATTCTGAATGCTGAGCTGTGACCTGTACATGAGGCTAACTATGTCTTTGGAGATGGCACAAGTTTATCGGGATGACTCTTGCCGGAAATGAATGGAATACAATAATTTAAAACACTTTCTGCGAAATGTTCAAAACATGTTTTTATAATGTAAGGATAGCAGGAACAAGACTTTCTGATCCTAACTGGCTCAAAAATTCATGCAGCTTTAATGAGCTGCAGGATCTTTAGGTTATGGTACAAACTGATCTTATTAGAAATTAAGTGTGGTTTTGCTATGATTGCTAGTAATTCTGAATTTTCTACCTCACACGCATGTTTTAATAATGCCATAACCTGGTGTGTGTTTTGGACTGGATAACTTTTCTAGTCTTGCCTAATACATAATCTCACTGTTTTCTTCAGAGAAAGTGCTGGGGATGGCAAAGCACATATTCTTGTCTATGGCAGTATGTTGATATTCTAGTTAGTGCTGTGGGAAAGGGTAGGAGGAGATGGTCAGTCAGAGGTTGACCTGACTGCATTCTTGCAGAGCAACCACAAGATGGTGCCTTGTAATTTCTGAGAGGGAAATTTAATTGCCACTTTTTAATAAAATTTATGTTGCAATGCTTACCTATTGTTTAATTGCAGCCTTTCTGAAAATGCTAAAGGCTTGTATTATTTCCCATTGTTTATGATACAAACATCTAATTATGTCATCTACTTGGAAACATGTTATTATCAGACCTTTTTTATCTAGCCAATCTTGACAATAAATGCTCAGTCATTTGCATTTTATAATTGCTTTTGCTGCTGAATGACCTGCTCCCTTATTTTAACAGGCACTCAGAGGGCAGTGAGTAAGCAAGGTTAGAAACAGAAGCCATTTAAAACAATTACTACATCTTTCCTTTTTTTTTTTTTTAATTGATGTGCTTCAAGGCATTATGGCTTTATGTCCATTTCACACATTTAGTTTCGTATTGCTCATATTATTATCGGAAATGCCAGGGAAAACATTGACCTTGAAAACCATTAATATTTAGCACAAGATATTGATGATTCTCAGTTTGAGAATTTATTGACCTTTCCTTTGATTTTCTGTGTTCAGGTCTTTTTTTTAAGTATCATCTGAGATTATTTCCATTTTCATACCACCCTTACACAGTGATTAGATACTACTGTAAGAGTCAGCTGTGTGATAGAAACTACATGTGCACTGCTGAAAACTTTAGGGTGAAAGTCATGGTATTGATGAAGGCAGTACCATGGATATATAGACCTTGCTTGTTGTTACCATTGTAAATTGTTGTCCTTGTGCCTATCCTGGTGAGGGTTTCTTTGGAGAGGGTGACATTGACTGGAGAAGTTATCTGCAAACCTGGTTTTATTGGTGTGCTGGTCCCACACCCTTCTCAAGAGGCAAGGAGGGGCCAAGAGTTGATAGGTTGAAGCAGCTGCTGCACTGTGACCATATGAAGTTACTTGTCATCCTGATTTTGCTTCTCTCAAATATGATTTAACTTTTCTCAGTTTGTTTACATGGAGTCAGTGTAAATGTTAACAAGAGTTTATTTTCCAAGGTCCCTTTACGATCTATTTGTACTAGGATAACTTTCATTCATGATGTCTTACAAGGCTACTTTTTATAATTCATGTCAACCAAGTGCAAATATATAGCTTTTCTTATGTGTTAAAGACTTACAGAAATAATTTAATAATTACTGAAATATTTTGATGCTTCTTTGTCAGCAAGATGTGTAGAAAGTCAGTATTTCAATCTTTCTTTAAATTGTTATCTCACCAACAGTGCAAAATCAAATTTCAATGGTTCTATATGAAAAACTGAAAAGCTTTTAGGGTCCTTCTTATTTTACCATAATATTTTACGGTGTGGTGGTTTGGGTTATATTTCCAAATTTTTCTAAATTAGTTGTCACTAAATACTTTTCTTTACTTTCTCAAAAAATGCAGTTATGTCAGTTTTGCTGGAGTTCAAAAATATTCCTAATAGTTTAATATCAAAAACCTTTGAATTTGGGACAGTAATTTATAATAGTTTTGGAACAATACCAAAGTAAATCTCAGCCTAGTGATTTTTTTCCAGGGGGAGAAAAGTTCAAAAGATTTTAAAGTTGAAAAGGCTGTTCCTCAGGCTACAAGAAACAAGAGAATGTGGACATTCTTGGTAAATTGAAGTAAAAGCTTTGGGATTTATATCCCAAGTAGCTTTTATATGAACTACAGTCAGTGATGTAGTTGTATATTTTTGTGTCACATTTTTTAATGGAGTAACCTCAGAAATTGTACTGCAAAAAGCAGCAGTTGGGACAGGTCATGGAAGACAATGTTTTTCCAACATTAGCACAGTGCACTCTGCAGATATGCCATTGGAAAATTAGGAGCTTCTATCATCCTGTAGTTCCCTGAGCACTGTATAAGTATGTACAAACTTGTATGGTAAATTTGTGTATGTGTAGGTTAGAGATTACATGAATTTTGGGTATTAATTTTAATTAAATATCCTCTTGACAACCATGTAGGTATATATTAGAGAATATTTTCTAATGGGAGGAGTTGTTACAAAACCCAGCAAATAAAAACAAGCCTCCCCAAAACCAAAATACAATCCACGTCTCCAAACATCTCAACAGGAGAAAAAAAGAAGAAGAAAAAAAATGGAAAAATACAAGTTACCAACTGTGGCATTTTAAAGTAATTTGCAAACAATAAAATACTAAAACCAAGAATTCTATTTGGATTTTTGATTGCAGTTAAACCAGTATCTGTTTGGTAATGGACCTTTCTTTTCTGAGGTATTTTTAACGTCTTAATTTGTGTCTTTCAAAAAACACCTGAAAATATAGGAGTGTATGTAAAGTTGATAAATATTTAAGCACACAAGTTCAGGAAGTTCACTATAGTTCCATATTCATTCAGTCAAAGATCAGATCTTAAATTATAGGTCTGAGTTATGGAATATTTTCAGTTTGACAAGAATTTGCAGTTGGATAAAAAAAATTTGGATACATCTAAATGTTGTTTCCTTTATAGCAAATATGTTCACTTTCACTTATCAGTAGAAAGAAGAAACACATTATATGATTATTTTATCCTCTGATAAAAATATTTTTTCATTCCAGTGGAAAAAATGTCAGATCATAAAGCATTTGTGTCTTTCTAATTATTTTTCATTGGCTTCCTCTAAATATTACTTTAGCATATAATATTTTAATATAAAACATTAAACTTTTGATTTTCAATTTATCAGCTATGCTATAATTAAATGTAGTATCAAATACAGTGTAGTTCAGCTGATTTATTTACTTTGACTTTTGTATAGGTCAGCAAAATAACAAGCATTTCCTACTACCTTTTAGATTGAGAAAATATCCTTGGGTGTCAGATGAAACCATATAATTGCAGAGAAATGGGTGCTAAAACTTTTGATATTATGTACTGCAACATGGCTGTAACAGTGTTTTCAAAACAGTAGAAAACCTTGACATTACGTTAATTCTAACAGTCTCTCTCTGTTCAATATGATTTGAGGCCATGCCAAATTTCTCATTGAGTTCATACTATCACACAGAACTATAAAACTACTATACATTTTTACAGTGAATAAAGTACAGAGGACTTAATCTGAGCAAACTCCGAAAAAAAATCTGTTTAGAATTCAGGTAAGAAAGGTTATATTTATTTTCTAAAACACCTCTGTAAATTTAACTATTTATTTTCAAATCATGTTATACAAAACATTTTAATCCAGACAGATTGGTACTACACAGCATTAATTACATATCATCATCACTTCCTTTCACCATGCCTGGTGATCAACAAACCTGACATTCCTTTGACAAAAGGAATGAGTTTAGATGTAGGATCAAAGATGATTCAACAGGTGAATGACCCTTCACATCCTGTGGCTGAGAATGCCAGATCTCTGGGGATTGACTCAGTGCAACCAGGATCACCTCTGCTGAAAGGCAGAAAAATATCTGCACAGATGTGATTGCAAAATACAAACCCATTAACATTGCAATGTTTTTTGTTCTAAACCAGTTAGGCAATGCCATATATTCTGTTATTTATTTTCTCAGCTACATGGCTGAAGTACTATTAATTGATCTTAGTCCTTGTTAAACACCTGCCAGTCTTCTGCAGCCATTGTCCAGGGACATGAGACAGCAGTACCGTGTTCTGGAAGAATATCTGGACTGCTATCACAAGGTTTACATCAGTGGAAATTATTGCCTCTGACTGACATAGTAATGACAAATAGCACTTATTGCCACTCTGAGTTTGAAAACATAGACCCAAACCTAGAGAAATGTGAGACTGTCAGCCTTTTCCTGAAGAGGTTGAACTGGAAAATGAGGATAGAAGATACCTTCTGAGTGCTTGCCTTTGCCTGTCCAACACAACACCTCTCTCCCTGGGGTTAAATTGCCATCACCCCCCTATTTCAGCCAGGCACTGGAAGCTCAAAATGACTGCACAGTCCTGGTCTGACAATAGAGTAGGACTGTGTATCATCTGCGTGTCGATGACACCACAGCCCAAATTATTTCATTATCTCCTCAGTGGCCTCATATACATGTTGAAAGGAGAGATGACAGGATGAAACCTTGTGGAATCCTGCATGAGAGAGAGCCCTCGGGGCTGATGAGCAATTGCCCTATGACATCCTCTGGGATTTCTCCGAGAGGAAAGAGTGGAACCACACAAGTGCAATCCCTTCTGCCCCAGCCTAGGTCCACAGGTGAGTCAGAAAAACATCATGGTCAGTGTGATGGCCACAAAGGCTGCTGGCAGAGCCAAAAAAAACCACTTTGAAAAAAGCTTTCTGCACTAATAGAAGCTCCCCATCAACCACAGAAAGAAGGGTAGCTGTCAGTCTGGAAAGAAGTAAAATAGTTTCAGAAGACTTTAAATGATCTCAAGTGTTTCTTTCCTGGAAGTCTCTGTCATCCACCAGAGTAAATTTTGTTCTGTTAGGAAATAAATTTTAGAATTTGAGAGTGGCAGAATTGTTCTTTCGTGGGTGTTTTTTGGGGTTTGTTTGTTTTAAATGGGTTATTTTTGACACCAGTTGATAATTTATTTAAGGCAAGCTGAAATTTTATTGTCCCACAGGGAGACACAGTAAGCATGAGGAGTGGCCTGCAGTGAGGTCCTGTATATCATCTGAGTTCATCTCATAACTCTAAAACTCAGCGAGAAAGAAATTTTCAGCCTGGAGAAAATTGTTTCAGTGTTGTTTTGTTATAGGAAGGGTCAGTCCCATCAGACTTTTTTGATCCTCTCTTTCAAATAGCTACCAAAGTCCTTGAAACAACCAGCATTCAGTTACAGGGTGAAGCACCTCATGCTTCATCAAGCTGTCTGGAACTACTCTACTGGTGGTGATTTTGAAGATGCTGTGGTGAACACAAAGCTTTACCTGTGGAATTAAAATTTTCACTTTGCTTGATATTATCCTCTTCATTTGAGTGGGCAGTGAAATTTCTGTTTCATACAAGTGACATATATTTTGTTCTATGATATATTTTGTTCTATAATATGTTTTGATCTGAAAATAACTTCCTAAAATGGTTGCTTGTTCTATTTCCAGCAAAACCCCAAATAATTGCTTAATCTAAAACTGAGAATATACTGGTGATATGTTCAGGTAATTGCTGTGAATTTAATCTGGAGTGTACTTGTGCTTTATACTTGCTATAGATTTAAACTGTACTGCATCAGAAAAGTCAGTGGCAAAATATTTGTAATGTTACTATATTATGCATATATAGATATGTATAGTATGCATATGTGCAACCTTTGATCTACAGTCATGCTAAAGAATAGGTATTTAACTAAACAACCTAAAAATCTGATCATTACAAGTACACTTCAACTTTGAAATGCTTGTCCTCCAACTACTGTGGTATATGATTTCACTTTTTCTGAGGTTATTTTCTCTTTAATTATTCATCTCTTTGTGATCCTAAGCCAACATTTTGATAGAATTTGTTTTTCTGCCTAGAGTGTTTAAGATTGACAGGTTTTCCACACACATATTTAAAATGCCTGAAGGAGTGGCATAGGAATAAGAAAGTGATTAGGAAGGAGAGTCAGGGTAGGACTGTACATTCATTCTCAGCTAACTTCAAGACAAAAAGCAGTTTGATTGCTATGTCCTCCTGGATGCTAGAACAGTGACCCGTAACACAACAAGACAATACAGGATTATTGCTGTTACTGCTTTAAGATAATTAAGCAGATCTTCAAATGATGTCTGACAGACAAGACTGGAAGTAATGAACTTCTCAGTAAATCTTAGATCCTTCTATTGAATGCTGACAGTCATCTTTATATTATCTGCCTCAAAGAAGGGAAAAATATAAACCACCAATTGGAGATTTTTTAAAATTTAAAACACACTGAATATAAATCATTTAAATCAGAATGTTTAGAGTGGTGCAGGCATGCTGTTCTCTCTTCCTGTTGCTCTTTTTAGGCTGTTAAAAAAAAAATCTATGGTAATAGTCTCATAATTATGTGTCTAACTAATGTTATTATGATTTCTAATTACCTTTCTAAATTCCCATAAAGCAAAATAATGAAAGCGGTGTAACTATTATCCACCTTTTATATTAATACACTTGTGCAAGGCCATGTTTTTTTTCTCATGCAGTAAAGCCATGCATAAGCTGTCTAATAAGCAGTGGTAACATTTTTACAAAATTCTCATCTTGATTCTCCATGACTTGTGAGATGTCAGCTGTAGCAAAGAATGTCAGAGGTGTCAGTTACTTCTTTATTTGTCTTAAGAGATGAACTTTTTTAATTGTTTTGTGTTTGAAGGGTAAGAACTACAGTTCTGATTAAAATGACCTTTTGTACACTTTTTTGGTAATGTTTTATCATGATATGCTGCAACAAAACAGATGCACTTATGTGCACTATGGTTTAGAGAGCTGTATGCTGTCCTTAAATTCTTCTAGCATTTGGTTATATCTAAGATGACTTGGAGGCAGCATTTACTTTCTGGTAGCATTTAAGAAGACAACTTAAGATTTTGTAAGGGTTAGTGAAAAATCGATAATAACTGATGTTCTTGTAACATGCCTGCAGTGTGGAAGGTAAGTTGGGAGCAAGAGGTTATTTTCTTTGAATTAAGTGGAGAGTCTTGTAATATATACTAAAGTGTTCAATTCATTGATGGACAACAATTTTGAAATGTAGCCTTTCAGTTCTGTAAACATTATGCTGTTTTCCCTTAGCAATTAAATAACAAAGATAAAGACATTGGAGTATCTTTTCTAAAATCATATCTGAAAATATCTTTTATCTGTCACAAAAAAAAAATTCTAGAAGTGCTTCTTGTTTTCATGTCTTATTATTCAAAAAATTGTACCCTAACACTGAAAGAACACAAAGTTTAATAGTATAGAAAATGGATACTGCAGAGATTGGAATTGAAATTAGACCAAAAAAATGCAATTTCAATTAAAAAAAGTAAACTAGAAATACTTTCTAAAATTTATTGTATATTACTTTTTTAGTATGTGTGAAAATTCTTCCTTGTATTTCTCAGATAGAACCCAAAGAAGAAAAAAGATCTGGATCATAAACTCTTACATAGCCTTGAATTGATATTTTTAAAATACATACTATTTCAGTGAGTGAAATTTGAAACAAGCAAACAAACAGAAGATATGTAACAATACTCTTAATCAGAAACAATATTTTTATTAATGTATGCATATACAAGATCACAAAAATTTATAAAAAATAATTTGAAAACATAGGATGGAAGAGTATATAAAATAACTCTCTCAAAGTTGTTATCTGCTTTATTAAGACTGTCAGTCATTAAAACATTTCCCTTTTAATGAGTTTTCATATCTAGGTAAAATTCTCAGATAAAATGTGTTGTCAAGTTTCTTGAGATATCATTTTCAGGGTATTTCAGAATGTTGACATGTATCTTCTCACCTCTTGGATGTTGGCTGTAATCCATTTCCTACTGATATTACCTAAAAATTTATACCCTTTGCAGATTTTTGCAAAGGTTTTGGTGGATTGATTCCCCTCTAGAAAAGGATTTGTTCTAATTTGGCACTGTCTTCTTAGACGCCTTGGCAAAAAAAAAAAAAAAAAAAAAAAAAGAAAAAGAACACAATCTTGAAAGTTTTTAGAGCTTATGCATCATTTTAAAATTTAGAAGGATTTTCTTCCTCAGAATGTTTTAGCTAGGTCTTTAATTCCAGAGGTGAGAGCCATATCATGGCTACAAGTGGTGTAGTGCTGAGTTGCACCATTTACTTCTTAATGTATTCCCTAAGAAATTTCTGAGTTATATGCTGGTTCCTCACATAGTGGAAATGCCAAGATCTTCAAGCCTTAGCAATTTAGCCTGTAAGCCATTAGGGGATACTGAATTAAATCTTGCCCTTTTAAAATATTTCAGGGTTAATTTCAATTTCAGGATCATAATGGCAGTTTTTATGTTAAGCAACAGCACTTTATCAGAAAAAATGATAGTCTAAGAGAATTGAATATTTTCTTTCAAAGTATAGCAGGATAAGGAGGTACAGTTTTCTGCTTTCTACACAATGGTCAGCAAAGATACCTTATGCATTAAGATCTGACATATTACATTCAGACCATTCAATTAGAAATTTTAGCCACCTCATTCACACAAAGCAAGCTGTCTTGTATGTCAACCCAGTGCACATTGCAGAGCTCACTTCAGCCAGAAATGCCAAACTTTCATCTCTGAAGGACATGTACTTGACTCTGAACTAGTGAAATATACCTTCTTCTCCTTTGGATTCACAACTTGAACTTTTCCTAGTTGTAGGTGGCAAAATAATTTCTGCTGTAAGTTGAGTAGGCATTATTCCTTTATTTCAAACTCAGCAGGAGAGAGAAATGCTTGAAAGGAAGTGTATCACACCCAGAGGAAGATTATAGTTTCCTTCACTTCCTACCTGCCCATTTCCTTATTCATGCAAAGGATTAGGGAAGACGCCATTTGTTCAGGCTTTGTTGGATTCATGCTCTGCTCTAATTCCTAATTAAGACAACTCATATTTGCGCTCTTCTCCACAAAATGGAATTTTATGTGAAACCATCGAAGTTCTCACTGAAACAGGAGCTACTACAACTACTACTGAAGCCCTTCCTATGCTGCTGTGTGCTCTCATTCCTAGTCTACAGAACAGGTCATGTTTTCCCTGTCTCCCTTTCTCTCTCTATGCCTCTGTTAACTGCTACCATGACAAGTGGAACAGGATCAGTAGGCAGCAGCTGCAAGTGACCTACAGGTCTAATACCTGTAAGTTATATCTGTTTACTGAGACACGAGCTTAAATCTCTCTGGCAGAAGATGCTATTATATTGACACTCTTAAATGCGTTCAGCTCTAATTCTCCAGCTGGCTGGCTGCACCGAAGAAAAGGGTATCTGCCACATATTCTTTAGCAGTTGCCACATTTTGAAGGATCTTGGCTTGTTAGGTCCTTTAAGAGCATACCTATTGGATTGATAACCATGCATGGAGAAGTGGAATGTGAATCCTAATGGGATCCACAACTAAGCCAGGCACCAGCGTGTTTCACAGAAATTTCTACTATTGCCAAATGACAAAGCTGTAAAATTTAGTGGGGAAAGCTGAGTGCCTTACTGCTTTCAGCCCTGGAAGCTGGAAGCTGCATGCAGACTTTTATGAATACATCTTCAATCTAGGTTCTCAGTGAACTAGGTTGGGTGCGATGTTTGAATATTTTCTGGATCTAATCTCCAAGCTTCAGGTTTGTATGAATAATGAAGATATAACAGTGCAAAAATAAAGGAGGATTTTTATTCGAAAGCCAAATGATACAATTATATATTGACTACCACTAATCAAAAAAATCAAAAATTGGTCTTGAGAAAGTTAGAGTAGTTCTAGGTGATTTGCCTTTTTTGGTTCTTGTTCGATATGTTGTTTGTTTTTCATCTGTTCATTGCCTTTTCTTTCCTGATCATGTCCCTGGCATGGAAATTAGTTATTAAGAGAGAAAAATGCAAAGGGTTAGACCACACCTGTAATTTGCTTTGGCTGAGAGCAATTGTCAGAGGTTTAGCTTAACACCTCAGCTTCTGGGATGGGTTATTTAGTTAGCATATTTCTCCATTAGCTGGAAAATATTTAGGTTCAGCTATGATGCAGAACCCAAAAGTAAGACATTTTTCCCTTACTGCCATATGTCATTTGATACTCCAGTTCTCACACTGAGAGAAGGTTAATTGCTCAGCACACCATTAACAGTTGAGAATTCAGTCAGACTGAGGGAATAGGGAGATTTTATTTTACTTTTCAAATTGCTTGCACTGCAAACTACAAAAAGGGCTTTGAGGATTTGATGCAAACATGTTAATAAACTTTTTTTAATAATACACTTTTCATGAAGATCAGCGAAACTTAATTGCTGGTTTGTTTGGTTTTTTTTGCAAACACATAATCCATAAATGATAATCAATAGTGGTTAAAGTGTTTATATACAGAAGATACTGTAAATTATGGAGTATGTATCAGTTTTCAATAATAGATCTGGATTTTAACAGTATTTAAAGATGAATTCAGGTAAACTCCCTGTACTAAAACTTCATGTTTTTGTGGAATAACTCTCACTTTAGTCTCATAGAAATGCAGTTATTATTTTGAAATATGGCTAAGGACATTCTACTGAATGCCTAACAGATATGTAACATTCAGATATTGTACTGTAAAGCTAACATGTTGAGAGAAAATCTGCTTGAAGTAGTTTTATGTAACATATGCATCCAGACTTAGTACCTGCCAGAAAAACAATTGTACAGACAAGGTGATTTTTACACTGTTTGATAAGTAATTTTAATTATTATTAAATAATAATATTCTTATATGATGATGCATATAATAAGGCCAGCAATTTGTTTTGAGCTTCAGACTGGAACAAAGCAAAGAATGACAAGTGTGTTCCAGTACAGTGAATCTGCTTCTAGACATTGCAGTCAGTAGCGTCTTACAGCTATTTCTTTTTCTTGTTCCTCTATTTCCTTCTGTAGAGGTCCTTCTGTAGTGCCATGGTAGAGGAGCTAAGGATGTCTCTGAAGTGTCAGCGTCGATTAAAACACAAGCCACAGGCCCCTGTTATTGTGAAAACTGAAGAAGTTATCAACATGCACACATTTAATGACAGGAGGTTGCCAGGCAAAGAAACCATGGCATAGAGCTGGGAAGCCAAATACCCCAAGCACAAACTGTCGTCTTTTTTCCAAACAACCTTGCGAGAATGTTTCCTGTGGAAATATGCAACAAGTGCAAAATAAAATGAGTTACCTCATGCCGCTGTGTCTATGAACTAGAGACTCTGTGATCTCAGCAGTTGCAATGGCCAGACTCGAATCACAAGCATCATGGATCAACCAAGTTATGCAGGGTTACACTGTTTGTCATGGGTTTCCACCATTCTGAATGAATGAATGTTCCATGTGAGTTTTGTGGCTGGTTTCAAATGCAGTCTCAGTGAGAAGTTACAGGTTCCTTTTGAAGTTCAACGGTTGCCAGAAAAGGGAGAATAAATGCCCAAGATGATACAGACCACAGAAGGAGTCTAGTCAAAGGAATATCTCA
>JAYDZK010000169.1:71556236-71586617 GCA_034509185.1 Euphonia xanthogaster | reverse complement strand
TGGAACAAGAAACATATTTTCTTGTGAACTTCCCAGCACAGAAAAGTTGGTAACTGCTGGTAGACTGAGACTACCATCTGGACAAGGTGATATGATCTTCCTGGATCAAATAAATGTTAAAAGTGAAGAAACGTGAATCTCATGAATAGAAGAATAAATATGAGGATGCTCACCTGCTTTTTTTTTTTTTTGACTCTGTGACACTGAACTAAGTAAATAAATAATAATTACAAAAAAAAAAATAAAAATCTGGGTTGGAACTTTGATCTAAAAAACCAACAAAAATATTTCCAGAATTTTGACCCAATTTTTAGATGAATGAAACTTTCCTTAGTACAAAGGAATGTATCTTACAAACTTTAGATATAAGCAATTGATTTTCTTTTCTATAATTGTGAAAAGAGGGAGGGGGGTGGGAAGCAGTGTATTTCACACATAGAGGGCTTGCATTTTAGCCTGAATGGGTTTTGAAACACTTGTTCCTGCTACTAATTGAACTCAATGGAGCCTGTGCAATTCTCGCTAGTGTTGGAAGAGGGATGGGTCACCTAACAGAAGGGAATGTCAAGAACTTAAAGGAGGACTGCATTTTTCAATACAGTCACAGTACTAAATGAACAATATTCTTGAGCAGTTTTTTTTTTCCAAAAAAAAAAATGTTCAGGTTTATTTGTGGAAATGCAAGATTTCTATGAAAATAGTTTTTGTATGGAAATTTTTGTAATACTTTTTATCAACGAAATAAGAACATGTGTTTCTGCCAGGGGTGTGATGCCAAGCATGAGTGGTAGTGCGTGCGCACCACCAACGTTTGGTGAAAACTATTTTTATCATGAAAAAGGAATCTTAGAAGAGACATATTTTCAAGTTATATAATATAAAAAAATAGGTGCACTACCACCACTGCTTACCATGCTACACCCCTGGTTTCCACTAAGCTGATAACATGTTGTCATGAACAATTGTGTGTAAATGGTAAAAGACACAGACCTCTTGACCACATTGTGATAGAAGTTAATATGCACTCAGTTTGCTGTTTGAATCCAATGCACAAAATTGAAAAAAAAAAAAAAAGAAAAAAAGAAAGCATTAAATTTATGTCAGTTTTAGTTGGTTTGGTTTTGCTGCGTGATTTGAGCAACATATGTGCAGTACTTTGTGTCAGTACTGGTACTTAGCTTCAGCTTAGTGCCCTATCCTGATGATTCTTGCCACTAAATTTGTGACAAGAGAGTTGGCTGGGATTTCTGGCAGAAGCCATTACAGCACATTGTGATAGTATTTGCAGGATTTGGCTCTTAGCTGCTTCAAAGCTAACTTATATGTCCTGACTGTGGTGAGTTCCTGGACATAGAATTTTGAAATGTTGCCCTAAAGATGCTGAATCTTGCACCTCTGTCTACTGTAAATTTATTTGTATCTCAACAAGATATGTATAGCGTGGACTATGTAGGAAAGGTATGTCAACCAAAAAAGATTATTAAGATGGTTTTTATACGGAAAAAAAATTGACTTTAACTCCCAAAAACATTGAAATAATCATAGATAATAAATCATTGGTGAGTAAAGATGATGGCACAGAAATATAAGATATATAATCCAAACTGTAGAAATTATATCATGAAATCTGGGGGTAAATGGGAGGTTTGTGTCTACTACCCAGCTATCATAAATCTTCATAGAGATTGAGCTGGCCATTTCCATTGTGAGCAGGGACTGAGAAAGCAAATTCTCTTATATTTGTGAGTTTCATCCCCATTTATGTGATAACAAAGAACAGGTTATCTTTGTCTGAAGTATAAAGAAGATAAAAACACTTTCAGCAATTTTTCTGGAAATGAGTAAACGTACATAATTTATATTTAAGTTAATTCTTTAAAACACAAAGGGGAAAAGAGTAACTGTCATAACACAATGAAAACTCCTAATTATGATGGCTTGGAATGGAAAAAATTGGCTATTGCATTTGATTGATGATTTACAATAAAATTTGTAAAATCATGTAATAAAATGCTGTATTATATTCAAACACACTGTTCTTTTCTCCATTGAAGATGTTGACATAAGCAGGATTTCATTCTCACCTTGATGCTCAAGACTAATTCTCATTAAGCTTTTTGCGAGCCAAAGTAACAGCAAATGCAGAATATGTCCCATATATTTTATTGGGTCAAAGTTCCCCAAGGAACAAAACTTCTATCATGCAGGTAGTATAGCTTAATTAAGATTTTGGTCAGAATTTCAGCCTTCCATTATTGAGGGAAATATGCAAAGTAACAGGAGATTTGTATTAAAGATCAAGACTAGAAATGCATGGCTCCACAGATTCACAGTAGTATAATGGTTTTTTTTCAAAAATCATACACTAACTCATGTTGTTACTCTGTTGTGCATTAGTAATTATTTCTGTATTAAGACATTTACAGAATATTGACTAATAAAGGCCTGACCCCCAAAAGAGTAGAAAATACTACTGATAGATTTGTACTTGAAAAATACCAATATCTTTAAATTTCTTCAAGAGCTTCATTTTCTTCTTACTGCTGCGAAAAAAATCCTCAGTTCTGAAGAAAAATTATTTGTATGGAAAGGCCTCTGAAAGGCTTATCCTAACATTCAATAATTTTCATGCTGTATAAATTTCTGTACCGTCATTAAAACTGATGGAACTTCCCAGCAAAAATCAAAAGAGGATCTGGCCCACAAAGATTCAGAATCCATATATAACTGCTTTATCTGGTCTGCTGATTTCTCAGGACAGGATGCTGGGTGCTTCTCTGACCTTAAATGTCACTCTAGAGAAGAATTTTAAAGCAGTTATAGCACAGTGAAATGGCGTTGCCTGGTGGATGACAATTGGAGGTGAAAATTGAACAGGACTTTTTTCCCCCGTGTCTGTTTCAATGAAAATAGACATCTTTAAGACACAAAAGACACACTATTTATATCTTCAGGTTGCCTCAGCATGGTTGTATAGCAATAGATAACTAGAAAAAAAAGGACAAAACCCCTTTTATGTTGTTTATAAATGTTATTTGTGGAGGACTGGTAGTGAAAATAATGAGCCAAATGGTTGGATGAAATCAGGAGATCTCTGGTGCTTTAAAGTAAATGAGGACTTGTCCAGTTATAGACATCAGCAGGCCTTTTTAATGGTATTCTCCTTTTATATAAACAGAAGTACAGACATATACAGGGAGTATCTGGCAGATTTTATATGCGATATTTCTTTCTGAAATTTCTGTCTCAATTTTCAGTTGAAGAATTCAGTATAGATTTGAAATAACCTTTTCTTTAATTTTATTATTACTTGAGGCTCTGTTCATTAATCTTTCTTGATTTCATCCATAGAGTGTTCACAACCCCCAAAATAACACAGTTTAGTCCTACTACACTAACTTGTTAATATTTCAGAATTGAAAAAAATTACTTTATCAGGGAAGAAAACATATTGTGCCAAAATCCAAAGCCGCAATAGGAGAAATGCCCTAATATTCTACGAAATAAAAATATTTTCAGGGAAAAGGGATCATAAGAAGAGGTAATATCATACTAAGATGTAAAACATTATGCTATAAAATAATGTTTTATTGTTTTGATGTTAAGGATATTAGAAAAATGGGAAGCACTTCAGACACAACTTCACTTAGTCTCCAAGTACATCAACAAACACAAAATAGGATAACTGAAATACTCCTTTGAAAGAAGTGTGAGAACTCCCACTTAAGAGGAATCAATGTTTTATCCAATACAGCCCCATATATGTACAGATATAATATTTAAGGCAGAACTAGGTGTACAGAAACGATTGTGTTTCTGCCAGAATTTCAAGGATGTATCGGAAAACAAAGGGTTGCTGAGGTTGGCTTCTCTTACTTAGAAGATGATTGCTTTCTAACCTCAAACATGCTAGTGTCCTGTTCTCTTCCAGTCTTACCTCTCTGCCTTCCTACAAGCACCTCTGACAGTATGAAATTTTTTTTCAAAGCCCTTTTCTTCTGGCCTTCCTTTTAAAATAGTTCTCTTTAGAAATAAAGTTACTCAAACACCTCATCTCTCCAGTTTGTATCCACCAAGATAAAAACATTAGCTTTTCATGTGACTGTAATCTAATTGTCTTTATTTTCATTTTCTACCCCTCTCTGTCCCCTGCCTGTGTTATCTTCTCCTGTTGTTCTTGTACTTGCCTAGACTGTAAGCTCTTAGGGGGCAGGGAATCTGTCTTTGATTTGTTCTATGTAGCACCATGAACTATGGAGCTATATAAATAATAAAAAATGTAGATCTTCTTAAATGATGTTTGAAGTGATAGTGATCTGATTGACTACCAGTCTAATAATACATTGTTTTAGCTCATTGCCTGAAATCCTAATCACTGCAGCAATAGAACAATCAAAAATAAAAATAATAAAACCAACCCAAAGGGGCTATCACACTGACTCATCTTACTGGAATTTTCCCTACATGGTTGGGGTATAGGAAGATAATGTCATGTTCACATATCTTCTATAATGGTTTAAATAATTAATCTGCTACATTAGAAAATTTTTTAAAAATAAGTAGGTTAACACAGATATACAGGATGAGCTTTGGAATGTGAATTTTGATTGGTAAAAGTTTGGAAAAGTTATGATTAAGACATTGGTTAAGTTGCACGCCAGGAACCCTTCATTCCTTCATTGTTTCAACCCAGTTAGTCAACAAGCCTCTCATTGCTGAAATCTATAGCAATCCTATTTTGCTAATAATTTTATGGATATAATTAGAAATTTTCTACAAAATATAGTTCTAAACAAAATTAAAGAAATATTTCCTCTTACTTCTATTCAAGAATGCTGTCTTTCTATGACTGCTAGAATGAAAAACTGGGAATTCAAGAAAAATGAAATATAAATGAAAGGAAACAACACATATGGTCTTGAGGACAAACATATCAGCTTTCCCTTCTACCTTTTCCTTCTTCAAGGTGTGACATTCTGTATCATTGAACTTAGGTCTTCTGAATATTGACGTGTATACTGACAATTTTACATTGATCTGTCTTTCATGAATTCTCAGAGCCAAAATAACGCTTACCCTTCCTGATCACCAATGTATTGTTTTTCCAGATACATGGGAAATCTAATCCTAGGTTAAAAAAAATATGACAAAATCTTAGAGTTTCCTTTTTGCCATAACTGTAGAAGTTTTGCTTGGTGGAAATAGGATACATTACCTTAAACTTACCTGAAAAAATTGCATGAAAACATTGAAAAATGGTAAAGGGTCTGTAGTCAGTGTTCCTTGGGTAACACTGACCACCACAGGCCAAATCTGTAGTGGTTTGGTTTTGAAGGCACAAGTTCTACTTATGATGGGTTTATGCCAAAGATTGTCTTATGACATTTACCCAATAAGTAGACTGCTGGCTGTTAAGCCCAGGGAATGAAAAACAGCCTGACAGGATGGTTACCATTCTCATTTTCTTTATACTGTAACCACACTAACTGGCTGGGCTTTTTGGGCTCAGGTGGATCAACAGAAATTTCTGATATGTACAACTGCTAAGCAATTTTGTGCATTAACATCTATATTAAAAATGCTAATTTGGCATAAGTACAACTGGCCTGTGGGCTTATCATAAAAGAATCATGTTGCAGAATCATTGAGGTTTTAAATTGCTGCATCTAAGGCCTTCTTCAGGTGGAAGGGCTTTCTGGAGACTCTTGAATGCAATGCCCCTGCACAAAAAAAGAGGCAGCTAGAGAAGTTTGTCCAGGGATGGAGACTCCCTAGCTCTGCTGTTTCCAGTGTACAATTATGCTTACAGTGAGGAATACTTTTTTGCTTATATTTAAAGGTAATATATTGCATTTCAGCTTGTATTCAAAGCCTCTTATCACCTTAGTGGCTGCCACTGGGAATCTAGTTCCATTTTCCCCCTGTCAGATTCTGCTAAGCATTCTCTTCTCCATCTGAGTGGTCCCAGCTGTCTCAGCCTCTCCCCATATGACAGATGCTCAATCCCTTAACCATCTTTGTGGCCATTAACTAGGGACCATATTCTATTAAGTCTTGATCTCTCTCATACTGGGGAGACCAGAAGGGACCCAGCACTCTAGATGTGTTTCACCAGAAGGGGAAAGATTCCTGACCTGTTGGCAGTGCTTTTCCTAATGCAATCAAGGCTAAGTTGCTTTTCTTAGCTGAAAGGACACACTGCTGATTCAAGTTCAGCTTGCAGTCCACCAGAACCCCCAGGCCCTTCTCTGCAATACTGCTTTCTACTTCGTTTGCCTTCAGCCTGGACTGGGACATAGACCTATTCTTCCCCATGTGTGGGGCTTGTCATTTCCCTTTCTTCAGCTTCATGTCCTTCCTGTTGGCCCATCTCTCCAGCCCATTGAAGTCCTTCTGAAAGCCAGCACAAATTTCTACTTTATTGAAACTCCTCCTTTATGCAGTGTTCAGACTTGCACACTGTTCTAACATACACATAATTAATGAAATTATTAAACAATATGAGATCCTTTGGATACATCTCTAGTTACTGGCCTGTGGCTGGACTTGCTGGCACTGATTAAAATCCTTTTAATTGATAGGCCAGTTTTCAATTTACCTTATTTTTCATAGACATAGTTCATATATTTTACGTCTGTCTGTGAGGCTGTTATGGGGGATAATGCTGAGAACCTTGCTAAAGTAAAAGTAAATTCACTGTTTTCATAGTAAACTTCACTGTTCTTGCCTCTTCCATGAAGTTAGTCTTCTCATTATAGATGGCTATTATGTTGGCCAAAGATGATATCCACTTTGCAGATACATGCTGACTAATATAAGGCACTTTCTTGACCTCAATACTTGAAAAAAATATCCAAGTATTTTCTCCAGAAGGATTTTCTCCATCATCTTCAGAGACATGGAGATGAGGCTGACAAACCTGTAGTTTTCCACATACTCTTTATTGCCCTTTATGAAGGGAGGAGTGACATTTGCTTTCTTTCAAACCTCAGGCATCTCTGCCAGCCAACATAAGCTTTCAAAGATTATCAAGAATGACCTGACCTCACAATGATATCAGTCAGCTCAACCACATTTTGCAAGTGCATCTCATCAAGTCTCATCAACTTATATATGTCCAGTTTGTTTAAATGTTCCCTAATATGATCCTTTTCCATCAAGTGTGTCTCCTTTACTCCAGACATTCCCACTGGTCTCAGAAACCTCATTTTTCTGAGGGCTTACCCATAAAGACCCAAATTGAAGAAGATACTGAGTACTTGGCCTTCTCCACATCCTTTGTCAGCAGTTCTCCACCCCTGCCTCCTACAACCATCTCATGATTTCCCTAGTCTTCTTCTTTTCTGCTGATATATCTGTAGAAACCCCTTTTGTTTCCTCTTATAAGGAAGGATTGGATTGCTTGCTGGACTCAGTCCAGGTGGGTTTTGGCATTTGTAGAACTGTGACTGCATTCCATGATTACATTCCATGACTGCATTCCGAGACTGTCTTTCTTGGTATTCTTACAAGCAGATCTTGGAATGCCAAAGATCAAATTCTGTTTTCACAAAATCCAAGATTATGATCCAACTTTTTTGTCTTGATCTTCTTCCCTGAGAATCCTGAAATTGATCACCTGCAGCCAATACTGTCCCTCACACTGATTCTTCCATGTTTCTAAGCATGAGAACAAGCAGACAAAGCCTCTCTTGGTTCTTCCAACACTCCTGGCAGGAAATTTTCATCAAACCACTCTAGAAATCTCCTGGGATGATTGTCCTTTGGTTTGTTGTCTCTTCACCAAGTACCATGCTTCTTCAAGTTCCCATGAGAACCTGAAGACTTTGGGAACATGAAGTTTCTTCCCGTTGTCTGAAGACATAATCTACCCAAAATTTGCACTATGCAAGAAATATTTTGTAGTATACATCAGGCTATAAATGTCCTTTAATCTTCATTTGCTGTACAGTTTCCTTTTCATTGTCTTGGAAGTCTTATTAAATAAAATTTTAAAAAATTGTCTCTGTTTAGAAAATAATAAAAGATAAGGTTTTTTTTCAGATTTATTGCTATTTTCGGAATATTATTATTTTTTTCTGAATATTTCTGAGCATTTTCAGGACTATATATCTCTCCAACTGGACTTCAATTTTTAGTGAGTTGTCTGATTAGCTGTAAAAAGTATCATCTCTGCATATGCAATGAACAGCATTGACTATCTTAGAGTGAGCAGAAAGGTGACTGAAAGCAGTGTTTGTTGTTCTGTTTTGAAACATATCAGACAGTTCAGTTGCTTCAAAATGAAGAGATATTTTCAGCACACCTTATTAATTGATGTGTTTTCATCTTTCTCTGTGGAAGTTTTGAAGCAAAGTTGCCTAATGAGGAAAAAAAAGAAACAAACAAAAAGCAAAAAAAAAAAAAAAAGAAAGAAACAAGCTTAAAAATCCAAAACCTATTTGTGTTCAAGGTTTGTGAAAAACTCAGGAGTTATTTCTAGACTAAAATACTATAATAAAGCTTAGTAAGTTTTCAGATAACAGGATTTTCAATCACAGACTCAACTTGTTAACTGCAGAAGAACATGTATGGCTCTCAGATTTCCATAAGGTGATATAACCACCACTGTCTGAATCAGTCCTTCAGATTTAGAAAAAAGATGTCTGCAGTACAGCCAAATATTCACCTCTATTTGGTAAAGTTTTTCAGGCTTTCTCAATTTAGCTTTTATTCTTAACTTAAATCTACCACTAGTTACTTGCTCTGGAGTCTTGCTTCTCTTTATATATCTTATGGTCAGTACAGAGTTCTACCAGACAGATAATCTTTGGCTAGAATCAAGCCTGAGGAAGACAAAATATGGCCCTTAAAACCAAAGGAATACAATTATAACCAGGCTATTGATACTGTCAACTGTCCACATTTCATCTCAAACTTTCTATCCAGGCAATAGGTATTCCAATTGCTAGACTTATTTTCTTTTCCTTTTTCTTTATTCCATTTTTACATAGGTTCACATTTAATGAATAACTAGTTTAACATTAAATTCCAGAAATTGGCTATGAAGCTAGAGATCTTTTTAGTTTCTACAAAACTGTGGACCAACTCAGACTCTACTTGTGAACCTGTGAGAGGTTGTAATAGCAGTCTGAGTTTCATGATAACAACTACATTTTTCTTGTAATGTCATTGAATTTTATCTACCTTTTAGTTTTAGTCTTGGTAACTGAATTTGTTCAGTTTATTTGCTTTGGGTTTAACCTATGCATTTATGTAAAGTGAGAAGAAAAATAAAAAAGAGAATTCTCTCAAAGTGCAATTATGTTACAGCAAAAGAACAAAAATATTGTTTCTCAGATTGATATCCATCTTGCCTCCAAGACACTCTGGTTCAAGATATTTATGTGATGAAGTGACATTAACTTGAGCTAAGGATCCACTTCCAGGAAACAAGTTCTTCAACTCTTTTTAATGTGTTTGGACTATCTATAATGAAAAAATCTATACTACTAACATCATAACAAGACCAAGTTCCACCATGCTGCACATCCACAATATGTCTCACGTCTTTTTCTATCTATGGAGCAAAATTAGTGAGATAAGGCTATGGAAATTCTAGGACTTCATCTTGCTTACACACTTAGCCTATGGGCCTACTAGGATTTCCCTGGAAGCTGCTAAAAATCAGCTTTATAAATCAAATAGCTTTTCTTAAACAGTGACTTTGACAAAAACACTGCAAGGAGCCATTATCTTTTAAATGGAAGATATCAATGGATTCATACATATTACATGAACTACAAGGAGTCTTGTTCTAGCGTAGAATTGAATGACCCAATTTTTCATCTGTTTGTTAGGCTGTCAAGCTCTTAAGGCATTATAATTAATATTGATATCTTTGACGCTAAAAAGTGAACAGTGTGAACTTTGCTTGAATGTTCTAAATTCAGCAGAACTTTGAATTTTTCCAAGTTTATTTATCCCACTTTTCAAGTAGAGGCTATGAGAACTAGATAATCGATCCTGAGCCCAGTGATTTTTACCCCATTGATGGTACAGATTAGTTTTTAATAAGGATGATGTCCATTACCAGTCATTTTCACAGCAACTCATTATGAAGGTCAGTATGCTGTAATCATGCCACTTACCTAATACCCTGCATAGCACAAATGAAATTAATGGGAGTTTTTTGCAGAATATTTTGAACTGGTAAAATATGGGAATTGATATGTATTATCCCACACTTGCCAGTGTTCCTCAAGGCTTACCTACATGATATATGGTGCTTTTTTCATGAACTCTGTATATTGATGCACTGAATGTTACATGAAGCTTAATTTCTTGGCCTATTGATCACATCAATGTTACAATTTTGCTGCCTCTTTTTAAGGTGACAAATGGCTTTGTCAAGATGAATGGAATAAGCAAATGTAGCCTAAGTAATTTATTTCGAAACACATTAGGCAATGAATCTTAAAATCTTAAATACGGCATGCAAATGAAAACATTAATTAATCCATTGAAGAGTTAGCATTAAGATATCCTTTAAAATTCTGTGTATAAAAAGTAGATAAGATTCCCCATTCTTGAGTGAAACATTTTTTTTTGCTTCTCCTTAGTAATCGTGAATCCTATTTATAAACTTGTATCAGGCTCTCTTTAAATCTGGCAGATAACCATCAAATGTCTGATAAGAGATTCCATCATTTAATGCTTTAAATTTCTTTTCAATAATCTAGATGATTCATAGTTACAATTGACTCCATTTTTGTCTGCTACCTTAATTATGAAATCTTAGCAGTGTGTCAGTTTCTGTAAAGATTTTCAGATAACTAAATTATAGATAATTTTTGTTATAATTCTGAAATAATTGCTTAAAATTAAGGGAGTTTTAAAAATTTCTCAAATATGTATCCAATGTCCTTTTCTTTTTTTTTCATCTTGGAGACTGTTAAAACAGCTTGTGGTTAAATTTACATCTCCATCTGTTGGAGATGCAGATATTTTCTTTGTGTTCCTCAATGACTGTAAACAAAAATTTTAGTTTAACTTCACTTGTAATAAATCTATTTAGTATATATTTCCAGTAGGGATCTTTACTACAGGGTTTGATTTCCTAGCAGACATTAATATTTACATCCTCATAAGGAACTCAAAGAGTATTTCTTTCCAGTTTACAGAATGGCATAAATGACAGAATGAAAAGAGAGTAGCCTAAAATTAGATGAAGGTCCCTGCCTTCAGTCTCATGACCATTTAAATGCAGCATAAATCCAGGCTGCTGCCAAAAGGTTAGATTCTTTCCTTTGTTTTCTCTCCCTGTTTTCCTTTTTTTTAACTTCTTTGATCCATCATTATTTGTTTATTTATTTATTTTGACCATATGATGAAAAGGACCTTTACTAAACTAACTGCAGTCAATTATAGCCATCTAGTGTTTCCTTACATAAGAATTACATTTTCCCCCAAGCAGAGAGAGAAATAGTTCAAGAGCATGTTTCAGTACTTGAAAGGAATTGGAAAATAAAGCTGGGCTGTGTCCATTCTAGGACAACTTCAGTAACAGGAGGCCTGGCCTTGTCATTACAGCTGAGGTGCCTGTTCAGCTTGGATGCTGCCAACTCTCTCATGGATTTTAGCTGTTTTTCGGGAAGGGGGGTTTCGCAGCCCGTGTGACCCCCAGTATCTCTGCTAGCAAGGACCCAGAACTGCTCTGCACACTTTCCCTGCCTGGATGGTGCTCAAATCAACCAAGTTCTAGTTTCCAGCTCCATTCAGTGTGAGGACTCAGCTCTCCCTCTGACTTGCAGCTGGAGTACTGCAAGTGAACTGAGAAGACTGAAGCATAGACTAGAAAAAACTGTCACACTTCATTTTGAGACAGAAAAGCATCACCACACTGGAATGTTTTGAATCAGAATTTTTCTTCTCTGAAACATCTCAAAAGCAATGTTGTTTTCCAAAGCAGTGTTTATTTATCAGTAACTTAACTGATATTTTGCATAGTGAAATGTGGTTATCTACAAGTACAGATAAGGAACAGTCATTGAGAGAATAAAGAAGAATGTAAGGTCCCAGAAAAGTGTGTTGCTAAATGACTTGGAGGTGCATTTTTTTCAGATCTTGTTTTACTTTTTGTTGCTGTGATTTTTTTCTCTCTTTTACCCTGGTATTTACTTGTCTTACTTTATCACTTTAGGAGAGAACTATGAGTTGTGGAAAGCTTACTTTTATTCCATATCCTTTCTTTTTTGGTATCTTCAGATTCTGATATTCAGACACTGTCTGGGACAGAAATGTAGCATTATTTATTTTTCTTCAGTACAGATCAGATGCCTCTCTTGGATTTAAATTGCTTTGTCTACTGTTATTCTCCCAGCTTGAAGATTAGCTCTGGATGCTAACATGGGTAGCCTTAGCTTTTCAGAAGCTATATCTGAGCTAATGCATAACAGTACTTAAAACACATAATAATATTTCAGTTTCCAGACAGAAAGAAATAATATTATTTAATTTCTGTGAAAAAAAGGAGACAAAATAGTGACAACTGCAACAGAAACATAAAGCAAAAATCATTTTGCAGCTATCTTTATGAGAAAGTGGGAGTGATATTCTGTTAATGTAGTTCAATTTCTGTGTACAGAAATAATGAAACCAATAATAACAAGAAGGATAAATCTCAGCAAAACATATAATAAGATAAACCAAATCTGCTTACATTACAAATATGTCAGATGCTGACCAAAATTGCATTCACTCCACCCAAATCTGCCCAATAGTATGATCAACCATTTACTTTTCCACTTCAAAATTCCTGATGTTGATTCAGCTTACACCAATTTTCACCATAGAATGGAAACCAATCTTGAGTCCTTCCCCAAGAGTCTACTTTTCATCTTTTTTATTTTATTATGGTTTTATTTTATAACTTCCTTTTTCTTTTCCTTTGCTTTTTTATCTTTTTGTTGTTGTTGTTGTCTGTATGTTCATTTTTTTGTTTGGTTTTCTTTAAGAAAGTTATTTAGCATGGGAGAACTGTATAATTCTCTACAGTGTATCAGTCTGTCTGTATTGATGTTTATTTGCAAGCTGTATTGTGTCATTTTTAGCTTTTCCTCTTTAGCCTGGGCTGCTTGTGCTTCCTCTACTGTGAAGAACATTACATTCACGGAACATTTATTTTGGACTTTGAAGAGAGATTTGTGTAGCTGCTGTGCAGAGAGGGAGGCAGAAAATGAAAACTAGAATCAGTGTCTAATAATCTATCTTTGTCTTCTGCTAGCTCTATTCTGTGTAAGTATTGTCTGGGGAAAGTAATAAGTGAGAAAACATGCCATCAAGGGATTTCCTGCAGGAGGGGTTATTACATGATCAAAGGCTCATTACTGAATAAGGCTGGCTTCATGCTATTTTCGTACTTATGCTAAAACTCTGCCCATTTTATTGTGGGGCAATCAAAGCACTGAACTGCATCTGGTATTTTTAGAGAAGTCTAACTTACACATTAGGTGTAGCTTTACATTTTAATTTTGCTCAGCAAGGTAGGAACAGGTATTACAGGTTGTCTTATAAGATGCTGAATATGTGGTCCTCCTAATCAGTGGTCCTGAAGAACCTTTTAGATGTATACTGAAGTGATGATCTCAAACAGCAGAGGAAGCTGATGTTGGACACAGGATTGCAACATGGGGAGTTCTGGTTTAACCTGGATTGCAATGGAAAACACTGCTGAGAGAATTACGCAGGAAAACATGCTGAAAGCATTTAAGCTCTGACTTGAATGACATGAACAGCACTTAAAAACTTATTCTAAACATTCATTCCCCAAGTGCAAAACAGTAAATATTAGGAAGGTTCTTTTCAATGTGCTGTTTATTCAAATATTCGTAACCCCATTTTTGACCATCTCTTGTTTGAACTGCAGAATATCCTGAGGATGAGCTTTAAGACCATACACTTCTTTTGCTTTTATTTTTTAGGATTTAACAACATAATTAATATAGTGTTCTGAAGATGATAGTTTTTATTATACTCTTGACATTTTGTGAGTATAAATCATTCAAGGTTTACCTTGTCATTGAAATTCAGCTTTCTGAAATATTTCTAGCATATTCCTTTTAAAAAGAAGGGGTTGATAATTTTGTTTATAATGCTTGTTGTGAGAAGACAGTTTTCTTCTGTGAAGATTCCAACCAGACAGGAACAGGCTAATGAAATTTTGCCACTGAAGTTGCAGATCAGATACCTTTTATGGGAATGATGCCGCATCACGATGCAGTGAGATGATAACTGCGGCAAAATTTCAGTGAAGAACATAATGTTTTTTAACAGTAGGGAATTTATCTCCCAAATATATAAGTATATAGAAAAAAGAAAAGAAAATAAATGAAACATAAATTCACCTTATGCTGTTTTTTAACCTTCCAGAATAAACACTGCATAGAAGTGGATGTATTTCATGAACACATGGATGACTGGCCACAATCTTGTCTTCCTTCCAGACTGGTGAGAATTATCTCACTCTTTATATAGAGATGTTTTTCTACTCTAACCAGCACACAGAAGTCTTGTGGTTCTCCATTCACTTGTTCTTTTTGCTTTTTTGAGGAATGTGAGGGTAGAATAAGTTGTGTTCTTTTCTTAAGTGATTTGGCCTCTTATTTGTCCAAGATAGCAGAGTGACAGTATCACCATAATTATCTCCCTGACAAATATATCTTAAGAGAAGCTGAATAAATATGGAACAAATGAGTTGTGTTCATGTTTAAAGATGGACTCAAATACCCATTTTACTATCCTAAATATCCCTTTATGTACATGCAAGAGAAATTATGGTTCAACTTTGCCAATCTTTTATTCTATTTGAAATTTTGTAGCTGATGTTCATAAAAAGGCTGGGGAGTGGGGGGAGGGTCCCTGACAAAGGGACACCTCTTAGAATAAAAGAGCTTGAGGAGCTGAGTTTACAGAGTCTGATATAAAAATATATAAATTTACAGCACTGAATCAACCTACAAGCAGTTTAACAGGGAAATAAGAGGGAATACAAGCTTTGTGAGTGTCTGAGATTATTAGAGCTTTAAAGACATCCTATAGACACTGAAAACCCTGTCAACACTGCAGCAAACATAAATATAAACTATGCTAGTGAAGCTGTATATTGAAAATGAAATTGCCAACAATGATATAAAGAGTTTTTGGATTAAACATTTATGTTGTTTACAGAACCAACCCTCTGCTAGGTATTTTAAAGACTATTTAACAGACATGACATTTTCCCTTACTGCATCCTCCCCCTCCATTTTCCTTTCCTATCATTGTCATGAGAGTTTTAGACAAGGAAGATGTGACAAAACTTGCTAATTTTTTTCCTATCTCAGTATTCCAGTGTGTATTCCAGGGTATATAAAAGAATCATTGGAAGAATAAATAAAGAGTCAGGGCAAGACACCTGTTTGCTGAAAAGTTTTATTTACCTTTGTGTGAGGCATATAAATGCACATGCCTAGACCACAGGTATTTGCATTTTCTAATTATTCCATTTACATTCAATTATGCCTTTTGTGGACTTCAGTGAAACAATTGCCATAACCTAGGGAACAGCTTTTTAGGTAGCTACACAAAAACGTGTTATTATCTTCCACTGTTAACAGAGGCCAGCTGAGAAAACTACCACAAAATAGCACAACCTGCTCTTGTGACTCTGTGGAGGTACTGTTTAAAGGCTCCCTTCTGTCAAGGTTCTTTGCTAACAAAGTTCCAGATCATCCGGAAAGTAAGAGAAGAAATGACACAGCTAATTGTTACCCTTGGATATTCTGAAGAAAACAGACAGACATGCACACAAAAGAAACTGGAGGGTGCCAGCCACAAGACAATCGGCATCTTGGAAGGTTTTCTTTGCTTGATACCATGAGCCAATCAGTGACTTTACATGACATAACACAGCCCACTGAACTCATGAAACTGTAAATCTTCAGTCTTATTTATTACAGGTTTAAAGCTGCAATGTCTTAAATGAGAAATGTGACACACAATGCGATATCCTCTTTGCTTCAATTTCCTCTCCCTTTGAAATAAAGAAGAGGTGAGGAAACAAGCAGACAGACTGAATGGCATTTAACACACATGTGGTAATTTGGACTGTTCTAAGATGTATCCTCTGTGAGGATGAATAACATGTTCTGATGTTTGCAGACTGTTGGCAGCAGCTGAACCATCACACACACACACACACACAAACACACAAACACGCATCCCCCTTTTCCTGATTTGACTTCTGTAGCTTCACTGTAGAGGTCTCCAGCACTAATCTACTAACTGTTCTGACTTTCCATGCACTTGTTCATAGTATAAATGCAGCAAGGTAACTAAAACATTTAATAATATTAATATTCTTAATATTTGAGCATATCTGTTACTATTTGAGCATTTGATGTGCAAAAACGAACAGTGCAAATTTTTGTTGTCTGCAGCAAAGAGTGAATAAGAACATTTGGTTCTTTAGAGCTGCACATTTTCTCTCTGAGGGTCAAGCATTGGGTCCAATCATCCAATTGGAAAAATTGCATTTTTCCTCCTGTAACCCTCAGTGAGACAGCAGAGGAAGATAAACATAAAAAATATATTTTAACTCTTGCTTTAAGAGAAACAAGACACAGAATAACTCTGTCTTCTGGTTATAGCTGTAGAAATACTATAGAAAGACAGTTTCAGCTATGCAATGAAATACTGATGCTTCCAGTAGGGCATACTATACAACAGAAATATTTTCACGGATTGGTGTGGGAGCTTTTATTGTTGTTGTTTTGGGGTTGTTGGTTTTTTATATGAAATGCATCAAACAGAGTGAAAGGTGGTCTTTAAATGGATTTCGCAGTAATTACTTTACCTGTGTGGCTGACCATGCTGTCCTAAAGTAAAAATCACTGCCAAGTGCTACAGACTCTCCTACTTTGTTTCAGCTGGTGGTCTCACAATCTATCCCCCTACTGAGTGCATCCCTCCCAAAGCCATTGTCTTCCTGAGGTGTCAGCTAGCCAGAGAGGGGCTCTGTTTCTGCAATAATTCTAGCTCTTTCTCCTGGCACAAGTATAAGTCAATCCTGTTACACAGAAATATTTCCTAGGGCTGTAGGAGCTCTGTGAGGCTTCTGGTGGTACAGGTGGGAGGATCCTCATCTGTGGGCAGTCTGTGACCTCACTTCTCATCTGTGTCTCCTCTCTGGTTAGACGAGAAATAGAAGTGAGATCTAACAGGACATAAAGGGAAAGGGGAGTCTGTTTATATAGATCTCCCTTTACCTATAAAGTTACATTATAGAAATTTTATAGAACTCCCTAAAATAACTGAAATAAACTTCATCTTGCAGATGAAAATAAATTGTCTTCTCTATTTCATCTATTTGCACCCATAATTTGGGACATTCTGAAAAATCTTTGAAGGATAAATGAAGAAAATTTGAAATTCTAATATTGAAATTTAGACTGGTAGCGAAATTTAGGGATATTTATACATTTTTCACATTCAAGGCATTGTAAGATAATTTGTGTTAATGCTTGAAGAAATAATTGGTAATTTATAAACCTAATACATAATTTTTGACACAATTAATTTTTTTTAAAGTCTAATGATATAAGCTGTGACATACTATGTGGAGAAATAAATATCAGAGGTTCTGTAAAAATGAGTACACTACTGCTCCACAGTATAGGGAGAAAAGGTAACCATGAAGATTGTAATGCAATCTCTTTTAGTTTATATTTAGTACTGAAGTGAGACCTAAGGAGACTGAATTTCAGAAGAACAAATTTTGGAAGTATGCAGAAAATGATAGGTGAAATTGAGTGATTTTGAGTAATGGAGAGAAAATTTAAGTGTTTAGAGATAAATTTCTTAGGCACAGAGATTATGCATGCCACCTAGTAATAAATATAGTAAGAGGTGAGTATTATCCTGTTCCTTTTTTTTTTTTTTTTTCCTTTATAATCAATACAGATGAACAGGGAAATGAGAAAAAAAGACCAGTGGTAAGGAAAATGCATGCAATATGGTAAAGAAAATGTAGAAAATTGTTCAAATATTTCAATTGCTTTTGAAAAGAACAGCAGTTAGGACAGAAATTGAACCCCAATTGGGAGTTCTATGTATTTGAATTGTCTTAGATACATAGAATCAACATGGTATTGTCTGAATATGAACATGCTAGTGAATAATTGCTACAATGTTGCAAAGTCCATAGCCTGTGCTATCATTCTGAGTGTTTCTAGGCATTCAAAGCAGAGGGATTTCACCTACTTGGTATAGAGCTGACTTCAGTGCTTTCAATACTGTTGGTAAAGCAGAGCTACTTTACATTCTCAAGAGATAATACAAGTGCTGAATTTCTCAGTGCACAGAAACAAGACTATATCATCATTCTTTCCCATTCTTCCTCTTTAATTTGAATGAATAATCTTGATTTTTTAAACTTTTTTTTCTTGAGAGCTTTAGCTGAGTAAAAAAGAGATGGGGCTAAAGAGGCTGAGGGAGCCTACCTTCATATTGCACTATTTTTTCATCTAGACTATTCTATATCAGGGATTAAGTGTGTCTTTTTCTTACATTTTTGAAATAGAAATTTAGAAAAAAATTCAGTAAGTTAAAGAGTGTGCTAAATTCAGTTTTCCTGTAGGACATTCATATTAAGTGCCTATAACAATAACCTTTATATTTATCCCGTAAGATATGATAGGTTCACCTTTTTGGTTCTTTCTCTGGGACTAAAGGATTTTCTTCTTCTTCTTAATGCATTTAGATGAATTTCCATTTTTTTCCCTATTCATTTTTATTCTGATATATGGATGCTTTTGGCTTGTTCATTGGAACATGATTTAATTTACTTTCAGAGGACTTTATCCTGATTCAACAATGTTACTTTGCTGATGAAGTATTATCTCACAAGTTCAGCAGTGCTACTGATGCAATATATTTCCTTAGGAAGGATTTATTTTCAACTAACACTACATGACAGTGCTATTGATAGCCATGCCTGAGCTAGTCATCCAATCCTCTTCTGAAACCAATTTTTCCATAGGAGTAGTAGGGTTTAAAAGGAGAGTAGGCTTGCTAGTCCACACATAGCTCTCTACACACTGCCAATGACAACAGCTGATCACCAGGTTCCTTTCATAGTGACCCCTCATGTTTCTTCATGGTGCAAGATGAGAGCATATGATACCTCAAACACCCATGTGGCATGCTTTGGAACAAAGCGCAAGAAATAAAAAGCAAAGGAAAAATAAATTTATTCTCAAGTTAATTCAGCAGATAGGGTAAATGAAAATGTAGGGAAATGCAGAAAGCAGAAGGACAAGATGATACTCAATACTTAGGCAAGATGAAACTTAACTCTGAAAAAACTCCAAACACTAAATATAGTTCACATAAAAAGTTACTTTCTCCAGCTTTCTGTGCAAAAGTTAAAAAAAAAAAGTTCAGTATTGCTGAAGAAATGTTCAGTTTTGCTGAAGATTATGATGAATTTGTTCGGTTTTGGAGTTACTCTATGTTTGCCTCTTTTCTATGGACGCCAAAAGACAATTAAAATAAATAAATAAACAAAGCACAACCCCTCACAAGTTAAAGTGTATAGACACATTCATCAGGCCTGTATGGATATCTTGACTAATATGTATTTTCCTTCCAAATGAGACCACAACACTAACAATGTAACATTCTGATGTCAAACAACTCATCTTACATTAAGGCATAATATATCAATTTACATGGAAGACATGTAACTCTGCCATGAGTTGCCAATATACCTCTGAGTAAATGAACTAAATTCCATATCTAAACATCTTTCCAAGACTTTTTACAACACTGAGTTTGTTATATCTTTGTAATTCACCTAAATGTCTAATACATAAAGGACAGTTTTAGATTTTAAGGAGATTCATGTTATTCACTGTATTGTGAACAAGTATGATATCAGTACAGTAACTGTTCAAGAACATTGGAAATTCTAGTACTAAATAAGAGTTGAGCATCTTTCAAAACCTACCTTGACATGTTTTAATAGCTTTGATATCAAATAGGTGACTAATATGTTTTCAAAGAATGCTGGTAGTTGCTTGGTTCACTGACATCTCCAGATATAGGAGTTATTTCACTGCTCAAAATTAAAAAAAAAAAAGGAAAAAAAAAAAGTTCAAATTATATTTTGCACATTGTAATGAATTTATTTATAGCCATCTTAATTAAACAATTAACATTTAATATCCCTAATTTTATTAGGGGAAAAATGGATTTTATTATTTTTTCATTTTATTAGAATGTATGGTAGGCTTTATAGGTAGAGATTTTGTTTCCAAATATTGCAAGATAGTTGTGTTAAAATTGAATCCTTTGGCTATATTCATATCCGTAAGTTAAACGTGATTTCTGGACACTATAGAATAGAAAGTTCCATGGATCCTCATAGTGATTTGCATGGTCTTTCAGCCATGCCCTCCCCCACTCCCCCCCAAAAAAAACCCCAAAAAACTCCTTGTCTTGGTTTAGGACTAAAGACGTTCTGGCTCGAGGTGGTTTGGCTGGGCTATCTTTCTTTAATGGGAAAGAGCTGTCTGTGATGAATGGCTTTAGTATCATAACCTGTCTCATCACATTTAATTTACCAGTATACTGAGACCTGGGGACTAATTGGATTAATTATGGTGGTGTGCAGTTTTACATTATACAGTATTATTCACAGTGATGTGGAATGTAAGTTAGAGTTGTATTACACCATCCAAATCTTGAAACACTGACAGCTTTAGAACAAAATCTCTAAAACTGTTGATATTCCTAACACATTCATTTCATCCTGTTCTTTCAGTCAGAATATTATTACATGGATATTATTACACAAAAAGAAAGAGCTCAGACTGCATGGTGAGCTCCCTTCCATGCCTTTCCCTAATCCAGGAATCGATGCAGGAGAGGAAGCGTTCACGAACCCCTTCCCCCTAAGGATTTGTTTTCCTAAGCAAGTGTAGCCATGAGGTTATAGGTAACTTAGGGTTCTCAGAGAGTATTGTGTGAAATTTTTCAGTTGAAGTTGCCATAACAGTAATAACTATAACCACATTGAATGCCCTGCCTACTGACTCCCACTTCATAATGTTAA
Organism: Euphonia xanthogaster; assembly: GCA_034509185.1. Classification (NCBI taxonomy): domain Eukaryota; kingdom Metazoa; phylum Chordata; class Aves; order Passeriformes; family Fringillidae; genus Euphonia; species Euphonia xanthogaster. The sequence goes on along the minus strand of JAYDZK010000169.1, from coordinate 71,565,484 downwards.
TTATCTGATGAGGCAGAATGAATGACAGAAGTAAGAGAGAGAAAGGGAAAAATTCTGCTTTAGTCCTGTATAGCACTGCTTCAAGAACAAGTCCTCCACATTCCATGTTAAGGCCCTAAAAAAGTGGTACTTTCACTGGATGAAGTTGTGCAGAAAAAGATGAAGTGGGTTTATACAAAGATTTTTGAAAATACTTGTCAAATATTTAGTCACATAAGAAATAAAAATTAGTAACCCCAAGTCTCATAGTGTTGCTGTCTGCAAGGTATGTAGTAGAGGCAGTATATATATATATATATATATATATATATATATGTATATATATATGTCATGTTGTAAACTTAAAAAGGGTGAAGGCAAAACTGAACAATGCCTGCTGGATTAGTCTGTCTACCTGACTATACATGATTATTAATGTAACTCTCAGTAGCTGAAGCTTCACTAAAAATCACTGGAACACTGGATACTAGGCAAACCTTTTTACTGGATTTAGGTTCACAAAATTATAACAATGAAATTCAGACATCAGAAAGAATGTAGGCAGGTGTAAGTTGTAATTTGAAATGCTTATGCTGTTCTGTAGTTCTGTTGGAGATAATATTTTGTTCTGTAAACAATGCTTTCAAGAGATGATGTGGTATCCTTCTACTATTTTTTTTCTTAGATGCCATAATAAAGTCCCAAAGGCTAAAGCTAAATCTGTAATAATTCATATTGTGAATAAATTCATCCTCTGTCTTTATTTTTCTATAATGACTATTTTAAAGTCACAAAGCTTGAATAGAAAAGAGACCTTAACTGTTTAGTGTTTACATTGCTACTACAAGTTCAATTTGATTTATGCAATACAGATATTAAATTAGGCAATTAAATTTCAAAGTAGTAGCATTAACATCAGGATTATAGTGTTGTTATTAGTATTAGAGTTATTGATGCTCATATTGTATTTAGTATCACTTAACTTCGAAAAGGTCCTTTTTGAGAATCCTTACTGTGCTTTTTACCCTATACTGTTTCTCTAGATTTTATGCTAAAACTCACACTGAGCTAAGCATACATGCAATGGGTGTATTTCAATATACTTACGATGATATTTACTTACAATTCTTGTAAAATTTGTCTTTCTTGTGCCCACTTTACTTTCTTGTAAAATTTTACAATTCCTGTCTGAGACTACTGTGTATTTTTCGTAGACATAAATGTCTTCATAATCATGGAATAAGTTTATGTGCAAGATCTACTTATTGGGTTTTTTTATAGGCTTTGATCCTGGAAGTATATTAAATGTCTGTGAATCTATCAGGTTTTTGGCTACTTATGACCTGCAACAAATTCTTTTGAGAACAAATAATTTATACTGCAAAAGTATTGCAATAACATGACATACTAAGGTTATAAGAAAGTCAGAGAAGTTAGATGTTAGATTATCTTTTGTTAGATGTTGAAGATATGTTTCTAATTTTGAAAAGTGGTCTCCTTTCTTCGGCTATATTCCAGCTTGGTATAGAAATAAAGATGTGCAAAGTGCTATATATAATTTTCTAGGTAGCTGGCATGTAACATAATAATGTTCCTTCAACACTAGAAGTGTCACTAGTTTTGGTAATTGATATTTACTGGTCATGAGAGTCCCACTTTCAAAACTACACCTTTCTGTCTTTGCAAATATAAAGTTACTGTCTTCACCCTCTCCTACTTTTAGGAGATTCTTGAATGTCATTTTTGTTTGTTTTTAAACAGGCATCATCTGGCAAAACACCATCAAACAAACAAAACCCAAAAAACCCCTCAGTTTCTTGAGCCAGAAAAAAAGCCCAAGAGAAAACCAAAAAAACAACAAAGAGGAAACATGAGACTCATCTACTAAAAATATAAATTTAAAGGGTTTTTTTCTTTAAATAAATATTGAGATATTCTGAAATTCAATGACTAATGAGGGATTTTCGTAAAATCTCTGGGAATGAAAGATGTATAAGGGTCTCTTGGTTCATTTAGTTCACCTCCTAATCCAGGCATGAATCAATTAGACCCAGAGATTTTAATTCCAGAATTTATATACTCACACAAATGTTTGTTTCGCAGCTTTTATACACAGCATTATGTTTCAGTGCAAAAAGTACTGAAATTGTTAATTTACAAATGTTCTCTGTTCTGCATAGTCAGAATGACTAAACCTAATTGAGGTCAAAGAAGAACAACCTCCCTGGTTTGGGTACACCATTTGCCTCAAAAACTCCCACCTAGTGTCAATCAATCCTATTATTCACTTATTTTTGTAACACTGATCTTTATGGCACTTAATGCTTTTTAGTTCCACCTGCAACAAATTTATTTTCTGACTTTTAACATGGAAAAAGCAAAAAAAAAGTCTAAAAGAATATTAAACATGCAAAAAATATTTAGCCACAAGTTCTATAAGGTTTATCTAACTATAAATGAAACAATCATGACAAGCTCAAACATGGCAGACAGGAAAAAGACACTTACTTCCTCTTTTAGGACAAAATATTCTGCAAATACTTTTTACCAGTACTAAATATTATTTCTCAAGAGAAAGAAATTGAACAAAGCATTATAGAAGATTTAACTCTGCTCTTCAATTACGAAGCTTTTAATTTTAATTGAAAGAAGAAAGTAAAAGAACCCCAGCTATCTACAAGAAAACTCCCAAAATATCCCAACCAAAAAAAAAACAACTAAACAAACAAACAAAAAAAACCCCCAACCCACAAACTAAAAACTGTGTGCAAAGGGTAGAAATTCATAGTGCAAATGTAACAAATTCAAATAAAAGGTTTGTCAAACTAACATATTAAAAGCTTTCTGGAACAATTGAGGATTAAAAATTTAGATTATGAGTTAGAAGACTGTGGATTGTGTAGGATGTTTTTGCACTCTTAAGGGTTCTCATCCAAGTAACTTCAGAAGTACAAACCTGCACATTCACTAAATACCATACCCACAAGAGCTCTCATATTATAAAGCATTTAAAAGTGTAGTCGTATTCTTAGCTGCATTTGCGGATCTGATTGTCACTGAAAAAGTAAGAGTGTTTTGGGTTTAATATCTAGAACATATTGCCTTTAGAGTAAAAAGATCCACAGAAGTACATAGGTTTTTAGCTAACCTTTTGCCCCAGGCTTTTGTTGCTCTTTTTCACTTTATGTTTAACCACCCATATGTATACACACATCCCTAGATGCATAATTAAACAATATATTGCCCAAATAAGAAAACTTCTGTCTTGTTGTTATTCTGGTCATAAAAACTGGAAATAGTGCACATTGAAAAAGTAGAAATAGCTCTGAACTTGTGTTCAATTTAGGACTTCTCACACTTTGTATGTGGAGTCCCGTAAGTGGTGGTTAAAGCATTCAGGTGGAAAAGTAGTGGTAGCTGATTTGTTTGTATTCAGCTTAAAGAATATTGTAGATAGATAGAATTTATTCCAAATCTACCTGCGTAAGAGACCATATTATTCAACAGAAGATGTCAGCTTTTAATAGCAATTGATTTTCAGCAATATGCCAAGTTGAAAAAGTTATAATTTGAAGAGTATTTTTGTGGACAATTTTAATAGTGCAGGGCAGTGTTAATCATTTGAATTAAGGTATGACATACAAAATCAAAGATATAAATTATTGACATGAAAAGAATGGGTCAAATTCTACCAGACTTAAGATTTACTACATACAACATGAAATTTAATGAGAGTAGCTCTCAGTTTAAAAGGAACTTGATGGAATTGTTACATTAACTGGGCTAGTGTATTCAGTGCAGTTATTATGAAATTATTACAGAATTACATGTACCCAGACAAAAATAAAATAAGAATTCTTCATCTTTTGGGAAAGAAGCTAAGTACTAAAACATAAGTGTTCTTGCCGTGTCAGGTACTGAAAAAATTTTAAAGAAAGAAGATTTATAAAGCAAATTAAAAGCTGGCGTTTTGGTTTTGAAGGCCAAACAATCCCTGAATATAATTTTCCTCAATATGAAAAGTTCACCTTATAGCTATTTTTTCCTCTAACAAATCACAGAATATGCTGAGTTGGAGGGACCCATGAGGATCATTGAGTCCAGCTCCTGGATGGACCTGCACAGAAGCACCCCAAAAGTCACACCTTCAGAGTGCCTAAGAGCATTGTCCAAATGTTTCTTGAACTCAGTCCAGCTTGGTGCTGTGACCACTTCCCCAGGGAACCTGTTCCAGTGCCTGACCACTCTCTGAGTGAAGAACCTTTTCTAATGTCTGATCTAACCTTCCCCTAACACAGCTTTGGGCCATTCCCTCGGGTCCTGTCACTGGTGACCACAGAGATCACTGCCTGCCTCTGCTCTTCCCCTCATGAGGAAGTGCTAACTGCAGTGAGGTCTCCCCTCAGCCTTCTCCAGGCTGAACAGACCAAGTGGCCTCAGCTACTCCTCACAGGGCTTCCCTTCAAGGCCCTTTGCCATCCTGATGGGCCCTCCTTTGGATGCTCTCTAATGGCTTAATGTCTTTTCTACATTATTGTACCCAGAACTCCACCCAGCACTCGAGGTGAGGCTGCCCCAGTGCAGAGCAGAGCAGGACAATCCCCTCCCTTGCCCAGCCGGCCATGCTAAGCCTGATGCCCCCCAGGACACTCCAGGATGGCCCTCCTGGCTGCCAGGGCACTGCTGGCTCATGTTCAACTTGCCATTGACCAGGACTCCCAGGTCCCTTTCCAGTTTGTCTGTACATCCAGGGTTGGCCCGTCCCAGGTGCAGAATCCAGCACTTTCCCTCTGTGAACTTCGTGGGGTTGGTGATTGCCCAGTCCCCTATTGTCACAGTCTCTCTGCAGGGCTTCCATGTCTCTGAGGGAGCCATAACTTCTCCCAGTTTTGTATTGCCTGTGAACTTGCCCAGTGTCCCCTCCAGTCCTGGGTCCAAGTTGTTTAAATGTACGTATATTCTCTGAAGTCACACTGAATTCAATGTTTTGAAAATAATAAATTATCAGATACAGGATCACTGTGAAACTGCACTGCAGTACACAAACTGTGTACTTAAAATGACAAATGACTAATGGAGGAGCCCAATGCAGTGACTTTAAAGGGAATATTTTGGTTTCAGTCCACTTACCCGTATAACTGAAGGAACAGAGAAAATGACTAAAATTATGCACATAATTCTGACTGATATTAATGAATATGTAAAATATATCCTAGCTTTGTATCAAAAGCAAACAGTGAGGCTTTGGAATAAGAAATTTTGATTTCTATACATGTCTTTGTAGGTGTCCAGACTCTTACTCACTGATTAATAATCCAGTAGCAGCTAAATCTCTAGCGACTGCAAGCAAGAGCAATATGCCAACTGGAAGAATACCACTTTATTAAAATATGCTCCTAAACTCTGTTTCTCAATTGTTATGTATTTTCCTTTTTTGTTAGAATGTATTTTCCAATCACTCTCTGGTGCCTCACACCTGCCAAGGTTTTGATAGACATGACAGTTTTTTTTAGGATGAGTTTGAAATCTATATGTCTGAAATATTTTTTTCCTTGCAATCTAACTGTCCATTCAAAAAGCCACATTATCACAGATTATTTCTTTAATAAAAAATGTTCTGTGATTTATTGACTCTACATTGACTGATTGATTGTTTGATTTCAGGAACTGATTAAATGGGTTCTTTCAAAGGAAAAAGAAAAGGTTTTTAACTAAAACAGCACTTTGAAATATTTCATTGAGTCTAGTACATGAAAAATAAGCCAATGCAGAAGAATATAATTTTCAATAATACTTAATAAAAGTGTCAATGATCTGAAGTGTCTGAAATGTTTAGGATTAGGCATTTTTTATGATGAATAAATTTTGACTATATATTTTTGGTTTAGGCTTGTGTAGCCAAGTAGACAAGTGTGCCCTCTTTTATTTGATTTCCTAATTTGCTACATCTCCAAAAAGGAAACAAAACTTTCATTTTGTTTTTTGTGGTGCAAAAGGGTAAATTTGTGTCTTCTATTTAAGTCAATACAAAAATAGACCGTCTATATTTAAAGATCTATTTTGTGGAGATCCACATAATAATCTTTATTCAGCAACCTACTTAATTATTAATGCTTTTTTTTTAAATCTTGTGCAATTACAAAATTAATTAATCTGACTTCATTAAGTATACAAATTCACAGATAAATGGATTTAAATATGTGATCAAAATTGAAATGAAGTATTTAATTAAAGACAAACCTATCCTCTCCTCTTGGAAACAGAGAACGTGTTTGGAATTCATTGCATGTTCTGAAGCAGGAAGTTTTTGAAGGAACTGACAGCAAGAAAATAGAATTCCTTGAACATTTTCCTGCATCAAATGATGGTGGTTTTCTGTGGTTTTTTTCTCCCTTTCTTTACTGTCCATTACCATTTCTCTTTCCTATTAATAATAGGACTAGAGATATTAACATCTCCATTTTTATGTATTCAGTTGAGGTAATAACATAATTTGTGCTTCAACATCCCTGTCTTGTTACAGAACAAAATTATTCTCTTTGAAACCAATAAAATAAGATCTGTCACTCTGTGCTTGTTAAAACAAAGTGCAAAGTATTTTAAGAAGCCAGAATAAATTCTAGTGTCAAACCCAGGATGGATATTCGCATTGAAAATATTAACTCACGACTTAATAATACCAAAAACACTTTAGGTGTGACTGTCTCATAGCTCTTTTTTGGACAGTAAAATGTACATGGAAGTATGTCTTTTGGAAAAGAAGGGCAGTTTTGAAAATGAAGACTTCAAAAAAAGAGATGTGAACTCTGTAGACAATATGCTTTCAAGTCTGAATTATATCTCTAGGAATGGAAATACTCCAGAGTCTGTGCTTCATGGACAGCTGTAGCAGCAAGAAACCTCAAAAAATTCTGATCAATCCAGCCAACAGAAAAAAACCCCAACCCATCATTTAAAAGGCTTTTTGAAAGACTCATATTCTTACATTTTGTTGGAATGTTACTGTCATTTAAATTAATTTATTTTAAGAATGTTCATACTTTGTATGTGTGTGCTACACTATGCAGACTTCCTGCAAAATAACAATATGATTGAACAAAAAAGCTTTGACAGATAAAAAAATTATTTTTATTCATAAGGGAGTGGTCCTGAGATATTCCCTTGGCCTTCATAAACCTTGATTTTTCATTAGAACTGCAAAGAAATATGGATCATGCCCAGCGTATTGTCTTCGTCACTGTGCTGAAAAAGCTATCCATTGTCTTTGTTACTGTTCATGGCTTTCCTAATTTGCAGCTGGCTAAATGCTGGTCAGATTTTTCCCTAGTTTGTCATAGTGATTGGAAACAACAGACTGAAAAATGGCTCATTTCTTTTTACTGATGGTGCTCATAACAAAACCACCAGCATAAAATGTCAAAATTCTCACAGGTTGTACTACTTTAACCTTAACATGTTTGTTGTGACCAGCCTTTCCCACATATGAAATGGAAGTAACATTTACAAATCTATTTTTTTTTTTTTTAAGTAAAATTGTTTTAAGTCAGGCTTGCATCTTCCAGGGGTATGCTCATAATTTGGAATATGATTTTCACAGTATTGAAAGAATTAGATAAACTGAGCTCTGATGCTAGAAAAAGCCATAGGCAACAGCAAGAGGAAACTGAAGAGCTTCTCATAAAGAGAGAAACTGGGCAACAAAATCTAATATTTATGATTTAATAGCCAGGAAGAACTGGATGGGAGCAGAGAGAATACCGTTTGGTTTTTTTTTTTCATTTGTAACCTGAATTTTAGGGGAAAGGGGCAGACAGGATCCATTAAAGATTTTTTGTATTTGTATTATCCCTGCCCTACTCACCTGGGCAATATATTTGGAAAAAAGTCGCTTTGATTTAATTTCTTTTTTGATAGAAATTTAAGAGGTTTGAAGTACCTAAGCAACATTACCTAGGATTTCATGTGCTAGTCTCGCAAAACAATTTTATCTTCTTATCTGCAAGCACTATATATCTGAAAAAGAGTCTCAAAACCAGTAAACAACAGTAAGCTTCACAGTTCCAAAACCTGTTTCATCTATGAATATCAGTATAAATTTCAAATTTCTGGATATTTTCCTCTCTGTTCCTTTCCTTTTTTATCCTGATGCACTTGATTAAGGACTCAATACCATGTGACATCTCTGTAGTGGGCTTTCAAATTTTTTTTAGTCAAAAATCATAATTTAAGGTTCTCTGTAGTAAGTTATGGTTTCACTCTTGTAATAAATGCTTTGTTTGAAAACATAAAGTTTCTGCAAGCTATTAATTTATAATAACCTCTGGTTATTTTGCTTTAAAATTATTTCTTTTCATCTCATTTAACCTCTTTGTTTAGTATCAGTCAACAGTGACTTATGTTGCTTTTGGGTCAAATTACATTTCTAGCTTCTACCTGATGTCCTCCAAAAGAGGCTTTCAATTCCTTATCCAAATAATTACACATTGGGTTAAAAATTTATCTCTGTGTCATCTGTATTATTTACTTAAATTTCAGAAGAAGTCTGAGAACCTACTGAACCAAAGCCTTTCCATATAGGAAAGCTTCATCAATTTTCATCATAGTTTCCCTGCTGAAATATAGGAAATATATTTCCTATATTAAGACAATATTCAGTAAATGCCTTTCCAGGACTCATTACATTTTTAAGGGATCTTTCAGTGACGATTTCTTGTATTTGCATGTGAATAATTAACAGTGAAGATGGATATGGGGAGCTGAGTAGGAGGAGATTTTATGATGGGTTTCAGTGTGTTGGTTTTATCTCTGAATGATTTCTTACTCTCAGTTCACTTTGATGATAGCAATTTGGAGTAGATATTTTAGCATGAATCTTTTTTTGTTCCCAGTTAATTTTATTGATATATTTTACATGGAAAAAGCCAAATGTTCACAGGTAAGAGAGTTGCATGTGAAATACCACAGGTACATGTGCAACACCCAGAGAACTACTATGTGCATTAATCAATTATTTGACTACCAATTAGCAAACAGTTAGTTTTCTATTGCCCATTGTGTATTTCATAATTTGATAGAGCTTCAGCAAACTGCTTGGTCTATTTTTATTACTCAGCATTTCTGAAACTGTTATATTAATTAAACTATCTTTGAAAACATTTGGTAAAAGTCTCTAATAAGGCAAAATAAAATTACTTTTTTTTTTCTGGAGCAGTCTGACAGCAAGGAAAGTATGATTTACATGTGCTTAAAATAGCCACAGATTTCCATCG
>JAYDZK010000169.1:71511378-71528087 GCA_034509185.1 Euphonia xanthogaster | reverse complement strand
TTTCATATTAAAAAAAAAAAACAACATTGAAGTTTCCTAGAGTATAATCTTATACTATATATTATGTTTGCTGGTGCTTACATGAGGAAAGTTAGTTTCCTTGCAGGACGTTTTCAGGCATCTATGACACCAACATCTTGTGAGTTTTGAAGTGTTTTTTTTCCTTATAGTGCTGGAGAATATTGCTTACCTCCAGCTTAGGAAACACTCTCTATACAGAAGGTAACTAGAATGGTGGGAAATTATAATTCTAGAAAAAATGGTTATATGGTAGTGAGGAAGATTTGGCTTTAAAAAGGTCTGCTCACAAGGATGAAAAATAAATGCAAATCAGCGAAACATTTGTAGGTACAATATTATGAAAAATCAGAAACAAAATGCTAAAAAAATCAGAAACAAAACATAAGCACATGCTTATAATTTATGCAATAGCAGTTTTCTGAACAAAATGAGGCAGAAATCATTGGAAAAATCTTATATTCATGCAGTTCATAAAATCATGTGATCATATATTTAGTTATTCATATTCCATTTATAACTATGTAGAAAATAAGAGTTACATATGCAAGTCTAATCTTGCAATTTCTCCCCAGAACTTGACTTTTTTATCTTCAATAATGATGATATGCTAAAAGTGTGATTTCCTAGGAGTTTGACAAAGTAAAAAGAAAATGTTAATGACATAGAAGTCAGTAGAAAATGCAGATACATGATGCTGACATTTAGAGACAGTAGATACCTTCACCCCTTGAGCTTGAATGAGCAAACAATGATATTAATAGATTATTAAACTCTGTGGAACAAGGTTAAGTAGAAAATGGCACAGAAAGATGATTTCTTTTGTAGAGGCTTGCAAAGAGCCACTTCATTGGTTTCATAATTTTTTCTAGGATGATATTGAGGACTCAAGCATTTACTTTTGTCCTATGAGGAGGATGTGCTGAAATGGTCACATTGTCACATGCTTTGTCTGGCCCTTGGCACATTAGATGCACAGCAGAAATATACATGAAGGTACATGTGGATCACATTTCTATCCTTGCTTGTTGGTCTGTCACTTTCACCTTATGTCTCTCCTTATCGTCATTCATTTATTCCCACACTTTTTACTTGTTTTGAGAGATTTTAAAAAAGAGTTTCTGATAACACTGTGCTGATTCGCTGAGTGTTCCTGTGTCCTTTGAGAACTTGTCTTCAGAGTGATGATGGCACCAGATCTTACTTACAGTGCCTGTAAGTGCAATGGGTTCATGTTACTCACGAACCATTTCGCCTCTGAATAAATGCATTCTCAGTAAAGACTGAGAAAACAAACAATGAAAAACACCTTTGGGAATATAACCCTCATCTTTTCATGTCCTTCATGGACCTCTTTTGCTTTCCTAAAATTCTGTATCAAACAGCCAATCAGCTTCCAAAATGTCATACTGAACCTTTAAAGTCATTCAACTATATTAGTCAGGGAAAGAAATAATAATAAATAAATAAATAAGTAAATATTTGCGTAATGTTAAACATTAATGGACCCAAAATAAATTCTTTCTCTTCTAAAGTATTTTTAGCTGGTTGTTTTTTTCATTTTGTATTTGTTCATATTTCTCTCCACCCACTGTGTCTCACACAGGAAATGTGATCTCAGCATTTAATTATGAGTTAAAATTTTGCACTTGGGCTGTTCAAAGGAATTTCAATTAGTCAAATGAGACAAAAGATCTTCATTGACCTTCAAGCCATACTGCAAATAGAACAAGATCAGTTTTTCACGGTGTCTCCCTCTGCTGAAAAGTCTTAGCAGTGACAGAGGTGAGCAGAGATGCTTTTAAGGATGATGCTTTGTGCAAATTTAGGGTAAACCAAAATGTTACATACTATGCAAATAGAAAAGGAAATTATTTTCCTACTGCCAGTCTGCCATACCACTTTACATGCACTCAAAGAGGAGAACAGAAGACTAAAAAAACATCTTCTCTGCATGAGTCAACCACAAAATGGCATAATCAGGGTTTCTAGCTTTTTCTGAGCTAACACTTTCTCACAGACAAGCTGCAGCCATTCAGTTTAGATGCTGGATAGAGGATCAAAATTTGTCTATTGAATTAACTCATATGATTAGAAATTTAGTTCATGACTATGAACTATTTCAAAAGCAAATGCTCAAAAATATCCAGGGGAATATTAAATATTTATTTCCAGGTTTTCAGAGATAAGTAGTCATTCTGGATGTCTATCTTTTTCTGTACTTAAAATGGAGTACCACTGAGTGGGAAGTTCTCAGTATGTTCTGAAATCATAGCTTTTAAACCAGCCCAAAATAGAGAAAATTAGTATTTTTAGTTTTAAGAAAACTAAGATACGAATATACAGGGATAAAAGGAATTTGTAATGAAAAAAATAAGGATCTCAAGTGATTTCTAAACAGATAAAGACATTACTTCTATTTCTAATGCATCCCACACTGCTTAGTGTGGGACTTCCTAGGGCTGAAGAGTTGTTAACTTATCCTGAAAATGCAATTCTTGTTGCTGCTAATACATACATATTTCTAGCTAGTAAGTTCTTTCTTAAAGTAAAACTATCAAGCTCAAAAACCCTGAGTCAAAAACAATCTCTAAAATTCTCCTAGTTATTCTTGTCCTTACATCAAGCTGGGCACAGCAGCCAGAGTAACATAGTTTGGTCTATTCAAGCCATGAAAGGACGGCCCCAGCATACACACAGAATGAGGAAGTATTTAATTTGAATTTAGAAACACTTGAGGCACATTAGCAACATTCTTTACTGCTAAGTGGAGCCTTGCATGCCAACTGGCACAACAGAAGTAATATTCTAACTTACTCCCTCGTGCTAACCATTATAATTTTAGACTGGGCCTTTTTGAAGCTTTTAAATTCTGTTCACCTTTCCATTTCCAAAAAAGATTATTGAATTGCCTCTTCTCCGAACAAGATGTTTTGCAAATGACAGCTCTTTTTATGTTCTCCTTTACTTACTCCATGCACTACACAAATTGTCAATATTCCGTGGAATAAAAATAGAAAAAGAAAAGACACTCAGGCCAAGAGCCAGCATTGAGCTGACTCTAAACTTTTCAAACTAATGACTTGACATTTATCACCTCATGCTTGGCATAAAAATAGAAACCACATGATTTATATATAATAGTACTGTCCTATAGATTTCCCAATAAAATAATAGTAAAAAAATCCTTCTTCCTGATTTTGGCTTTCTTTTTTACACATGCATATAGATGTGGAAAATATGGACGCTAAAGATATCCTTCTAAAATAGAGAATTTATAAATATTCTCTAAATCATCATTAATGACGAATACAAATTTTGTATAAAACGAGAAATTCATGAAATGCAGATATTTTTACATTGGATCCTAGTCCATTCACCCAGGAAAAGAACCAGAAAAGGATCAGTGAATGATCTTTACATGAAGAGTAGATTTCAATCTCATTGAAGTAGGAAGAGGACAGGGAGGAGCCTAAAGCCATGCACTTTCTTGGGAGCAGGCTGCTTGCAGAATTTTTTTCATGTGTTCTGTATGACTGTGCACAATGAAATAGCTATTGGTGGGTGCAAATAAATTATTTAAGACATTACCCACCCTGGATTCAGACATTCTCCCCAAATCTTAGAGAACTCTGAGGAAGACCATACTTAAATACAGGATCCTCATAAGCCCTTCCTTTGCACTCAACCTGCCCTCTGTGCACTGTGTTGCAATTCTAAGTGGCTATAGAAGCATCAGAAAACTAGAGACTGACTACCCATGTGCAGTGTGCTGGTAACCATGCAGGTTTGGCATCACACTGGTTCTCACATTAAAAGAAAGCATAGAACTCTGCTAATCTGCAGCTGGCACACAAATTAGCTCATATCAAGCCAGTTATTTCTTGACTTCACTACTGCCACTGTTGTCATTTTACACACAGTCAGTTAGTTACGTTATTCCTGTGGACAGCATTAGTGCCTTCTTTAGCCATGTTAGTGAAGAAAATTATTTGCCTATACCAAGTGTTATTTTGTTGATTCATGTTGGTATCAAAATGATTACTAAATCAAAGTGACTGAACAAGCATGTATTTCCCATTTATCAAACTTGATTTAGAGTGAGACTTAATTTTTCTTATGTCTAATTGGTTTTGCTTTTAACCAAGGACATAGAATAAAGAACCCTATTTCATCAGCACCCAACACTAATCTATAATGTTTTACAATATTGTAGTCTTTAAATGATAATTCTTGAAGGTAGAAAGGTTGAACAATCAAATGACATGATTTTTACTCATTGTATAATGAGGTGAATGTGGAATTGCAAACTGTGGAAGAGATTTTGTTGTTGGGGCCATTGAGATGGTGCCTGAGATGGCAACATCGTTTTTCAAGAGTGATGGTTTGCTGACTCAGAGCAGCACTTCTCCATTTGACCTACACTCTTACTATGTCTTTCCAGTGGCTTATTTCTATTCCTGCTGCTGACTCTGCACTGTCTTTATTTGAATTGTCTAAAAACCATAGAACATAGAAGTTATAAAATATGATACTTTATGATTACATTTGATTTTTGCAATTTTTTCTGTTCATTCTAATTGGTATAGTTATTGTAGGTACTTTTGTATAATTAAAATTTAATGAATAAATTTTTATCTTAGTTTTATCCTCATGTTCTTGCACACATATTCTTTAATGTTCCTAGAGATCTCTCTGTGGAAGGACAGCTGCACTAATTGCACTGCTTTGGCAAAAATAACATCCAAATATGTGACTGGGCATCAGATTGTAACTACTGAAAACACAGCTAGAGATTCTCCTCCTTTTTGATTACAGAGGGAATCCAGTGCTGCCAGCTTGTTCCTTTTAATACCCCAAAACTTTTCTCAGCAGCCTTCGCTCTTGATGGCATTACACGCTTCTAGGTAAGGACCAGTAACATTTTCACAGGAGGAATAGAACATAATTTGGTCATTAAATCACATACTGCTGCTGCTGAGGAGCTCTTCCCGTTGCAGTCTTGAAGCTTTAGGCCTTCAAGTTGAATTTGATGAAAAAGGCAACATTTGCTAAAAATGCATTGTAGCCGTGATGTAGTAGGAAAACAGACGAAAATTTCTAAGTGGACTATAGGGCAATCCTGTGTCTGGTAAAGAAATATATAGTTCAGAAAGGAAACAGATGTATATTAGGAAGACATTGCAAAAGCACAGTGTACCCTGTGGCAATTGACCCATAAGTACTGGTTCAAGAATGTTTCCTGAAAGGTCAGAATGGGTTATGCTACTTTCTCTATAAATATGACTGCTAAAAGTTCTCCTGGTAAATTAGAGCTAAGAAAACCTTTGTACAAACATTTCAGATTTCAGAAGTACGTGTGAATGAAAATACAGTTCACCAGAGTCCTGATGTGTATTTCTGAATGCTTTTTGGAACTTACCTGTTTCATGAATTTAAGCTGATGAGGACGATTTTAGCTCCTCTACAGGGTTAAGATAGTGGCTGGGAAGCAGAGCTTCTTTGCATTTTGATAAAGAAGCCATTTTGCTGACAGTGCTTTTCTGATCTTGATGACAATTTTAGTGTCTGAGTCAGTGTGTCACTGGCAAACTAGAAGCAACTTCATAATCCAAGTCAGTGAAACACAAATGTAGAGGAAATAACTTTTCCATGTACGTGTGTGTATACGTATATGAGTGATGGGAGTTGGGGCTGATCCTGCCACGTTCTGTCTCTTCCAGAAGAGCACAGAAGCACACACATGGGGGCTGTGATTTCTTGATTGAAACCCTAGTGCATTACTCTTTAGATTCCCCAATGTTCAGTTTGCACCTGCTCAGATCACATATGCATTTTGTTTGGTGTTCAGTCAGCTCCCAGTTACTTGCCTCTAAACCTATGTTACCCTTCCCCTCCAGAAAGGAATATAGGACAATAATCAGAAGTCCCTGCATAGCAGGGAAGAAACTTAATAATTTATGCATGCATTCAACAATTTTAGCTTTCAAATTACGCTGTTATCTTATTCTTACAATTCCTTTCTCTCTCCATAATTAAAAAAAAATGCTTAAGAACGTAATTATATTTCTCTTATCTGTATAGATTTGTCCTTGCATATCTTCCTATATGTTATAGACAATTTCCTCTTTTATATAAAATATCAATATTGTTGCTTTAACATTTTAATAATTGCAAAATACCTTCAGGGCATTATTCCTCTGAAGCATGAGTATGACTTTCAGTAACCCCTAATGAGTTTCACTTGCTCATCAAGGTGAAAATATGCTCTATAATGTTGCATCTAATTTTCCTTCTTTGTCCTTTCCTTAGCTAACTTCTTAGTAATGAGATGCTAATAAGGCTGTGACAGAGTATTTAAAATTAAAAAAAAAAGAAAAACAATCAGAAATGGAGTTAGCTTAACACTTAGATCACTCTTTGAATATCATCATACAGCAAAGCTGGATACAGCACACTTGCAGCAATAGTTCTTACAATAGTGTGATTTTAGAACTCTTCATCTGTCATGTTCACCATAGGAAGAAAATGATTTCTTCAGTCCAGAATGAGTTAGAGTGATCCCAGTATTAGCTGTAATGCCTTTAAAAAGGAACACTTGACTTTCATTTTGATAATGTGAAATGTCGAACTGATTGTTTCTTTTCCAGATATCAGACAGGTGAGGTTTTCCCAGTTCACTTTAACCTTGCCATCGGATCACATTAATGGAAACTTATCAAACAATCTTCATGCTCTCCTGCACAGCAAGTGATCTTCTTTCAGTTTTTCTAAAATGAAAATAGGGAACTACTCTGTGTCATTTGGCTGGCATCTGTCTCCTGAGCTGACATAAGATCCAAGCCAACTATTATTTTCACCACCAAGGCAAGAAGTAATAAAAAAACTTCAGTGTACAAGCAATTAGCTTTATGACACTTTTTAAAATTTAGATATATTGGCTCCAACTTCAGATGTGAAGCTAAAGTTTTATGTAGTTGTTGATATTTAGGCTCAGTCTCTTTTAAATTTTGCAATCTGTTACCACAGGTCAGGCCTGTAGAAACTTTTCTTTCACAAGTCCAGATGCGATCAGCTAAGCCATTTGAGTATTTTCATGATCCCATTTTGAAGCATATGACACTGAAACATACAGATAGAAGAGTAATAGAATGTATGAGCACATGTATTAGTCTAGAGATTATTTTTGCCCTTAAGTCTGAAGTAGTTTCAGTATTGTGGATACTTTTCACATTTTTAAATGTTCATTTATTAAATTCATTTTAGAGAAGGCAAAATATTACAATGCAAGACTAAATTAGCCTTGCCAAACTTTTCAGAGGAATCCCCATTTCTCTCAAATCATTCTTCTACCATTGTTTTAAATGGGAAATACACATTTCTTATGTCCTCTCTATCTAAAGGAAGAAATTCCACAACAGTTAAGATTTTTTTATCCCTAGCTTTTTTATTTCCAAGGAGTTATCCCACCAGCTCATATATATTCCACCAATTAATTTTTATAATTTCTTGGTAAACTTTGACATCCTTTTTTTTCCTATCCCACAAGCCCAGAAGGATACCATCTCTATTTTTCAGTATTGTTTTCCTTGCAGTACTCTGCCTTTCGTATTAACATTACACATTTTCTTGAGACCAAACCTTGAGATACAAAAGATGCTGTACCCTTGGCATTTACCAAAGAATGATCTCATGCCTAGATCAAAGAAAGGGTTGTCAGTTTCTTTGGCTTTGCACCAACCTGCTGAGTTCATCTGATATTCATTAATTTATTAATCTTGTTTGCTCTTCCATTATCCATCAGCACAATTATGTTAATAAATAGATCTGTATTTTTCAAGAAATGAAACAGAAGGCTTGATGTAAAAAGCCTGAAAGTACTTCAGAAAATCTGATTTGAACAAGTGATGGAAAGACATGGAAATTAATTTTGCATGGTTTTCCTTAATTGTTTTAAAGTTCACAGCTGGATTCATGCTGATTAAGCTAAATTAAGAAATGGACTACCCTGGCAAGACAATGAACAGAGATAAGTGACCAAAAAGCCAGATAATTATTCCTTTAAAATTTGATTTGAAATCAAGAATAAAATATGCAAGAATAAAATAATCTAAGGGGAAAATAAGAAGCAATTAAAATTATTTTAAAAATAGAGAATAGGCCTGGCAGACTTATGTAGCGGAGAACAACAATGAAAACACGGTTCTTATTCTGGATTGCTTCCTTTACTTTTGTATCTTTTACCTTTCTTACAAATAAAGAAATCCTCTGCGTAGCAGTTCTCTACTGCTATATAGAACAGACTATTTCGTGTGTTTTACTGCATTCATTAGGTGCTCTCAACAACTGTAACATTTGTGGAGATTACCCTTTTTAATGGTTTCTTGGTCACTTGATCCCTTGGACTGACTTGCTTCCTGGGATTAAATTCAAACACAAACACAAATACATTTCTTGTTTACATGTAGGCCTTTGCATGTGCATATATACACGTACATATCATTATGTCTATATATAGTCACATATATACATGTATATGTAAATACATGTAAAAATATATATATATATATGCACATATAGCTATTTATAAAAGAAGAATTTCCAAAAGTGAAGCACTTGAGCCTAAGACACTGAATAATATTGACTAGAGGAATTGACAAATAACATTGTTAAGCAGCTCTGGAAGTCTTCAGGATGCTTCACCATGCTTCACCAGATAAACTTCAATTGTGGAATGGAGAAGCCCATAAGGGCTTTTAGGTCCTGGCTTTTTTACATAGAGCTAGCAATGAGTAAGAGGCCGCCTGAGCCCTTCAGAGCTTTTTGGCACTGTGCCTCTCTGACTCAGACTGGAGGTTTTAGTAAGATCATCATCCCCACGGTGTGTGTACGCTAGCAAGCAAACTACAGGATCTTGGTAATTGTTCAGTTGTCAGACAATCCATGCCAGAACTGGGAACACCAGCCAACTGCTTCCAGGGCAGATTCATCATGTTGACTGACCCAGAACAAATAAGCTGTGTGAACCTGTCCCAGCTTTTGACAATCAAAACTTTCAGATTCCCTGCTCTGGAAGCATTCTTGGTGAGTGGTCCCAGACCTGCCAAACTTGGCAGCAGTAAATTGATTGCTCTGAAGCAGCCTGGCAAGACTAGAGGATTTGCCTTTGATTTGGCAAAATGTAGTCAAACCTGAGATGAGTCAATCAAAGCAATCAGACTCAGTGAAATGCTTTTCAATGAAAATATTTCCTTCAGAAGTGTCGGACCATCTGTACTCGAGTTAATAGAGCCGGTTCTCACTAAGGTCATAAATATGTATTACATGCATGTTTCCCTTAGCATTATACTCTAATCACAGTGGGCTTTTTGGTAAATGTTAAGGCAGAGGTTTTTCAATGCACATAATATTTCACATTTTGACCAGCAATGTTTGTATTATGTTTCCTACATTTTTCCCCCATGCAGGTATGTTCTGTGTGTGTCTTTCTGAAATAGAGCATGAACTGTGCAACCGTTTAGAATACTCTTTACATAATTTTTCCACAGTGTCTAATGTTTTCTTTACCCTGTCTGCACCTGAAAAGAGTAGCTGCTTTCCAAAGTTATTCACATCATAAGACAACCAGAGACAGTCCAGTTTGTGACTTATTATTCATATACACATTATTTATATGTGACTCACTCTTCCTGGATGCTTGAATTTCTTCCTAACTCCTAACTGATAGTTCTTCCTGAACTATCATGGCATTAGAGCACAAGTAGCATGGACATTTATCCTTCTCCTACTTGGGTGTATTCATATATCAGAAGGGTTCATCAGATCTGCTTTAAGTGCAGATTAATCTGAAATAGGGAAGGTGGACCTTGTTTATAATAACCTGAAGTTATGGACAAAATTATGATCACTGGAAAAGAGGTATTTGCACAGACCCATGATGCTGAAAGCCTCATCTGCTGCACTGACTTTCCTACTCTGCATATGGCCAAAAATTCATCAGTTGTAACCCAATAACTTGATTTAATTCTCTTGCCCATACCTCATTAAGATTCATAAAATCAGTATTTCTTAGACTATTTCTCATCAAGGCTTTTACTAAAACATGTTTTGAAATTTTTCTTTTGTATCCCATCAGTCATCTAAAATGTGAGAAAGCTGGGGTTTTTTGTCTGCTTGCTTGATTGGGTTTTTTTCTTTTTTTTTTTTTTTTTTGGCTCTTTATGGGAAATCAGCTTCACATCTAATTCCTAGGTAGAAGTGAGTGGTGTGAAGGGTCATACCAACCAGAGACCATCTGCCTCTGATTCTAGGTGAGTAAACTTGCCAGGCTGTGGTGAAAATAAGAGGCAACTCTTCTTCCTAGTTGCATAATGCCTTCCCCTGAGAATCAGAAGGGCTTGCATTTTCATCCTAGATCATACAGGTCACGCTAGTGAACTTAGTGCTTAGGGCATGCAGTTGGGTACATGAGTAGTCTTTAACCATTAAAGAAATTCCCTCATAGTTAGGTTAATGACAGCTAATGCCTTCCCAGGCTGTGCCAAGTAGTCTGGAGAAGAGCAAAGTTTTTGAAGAGACCTGAGTGTATTCCTGGTGTTCCTGCCAAACAGTGTGGATAAGGGGTGTGTGAGGGAAGAATGACAATTTAGTCATGCATGTGTTAGTCCTAGTCCATTCTGTTCACCAGCATAAACATAAACAAAGCACCTGTGAGCCAAAGAAAGTCAGTCAATGAAATGCTGAGGCAAACCTTTGAAAATAGAGCTTTTAGTCTTTCTCACATCTTTTTTGAAGACACTTATCACAAGATTAAAATCTAGCAGCCTGCTCTTTCTGGGTGACTGATACATGTTACTATATGTAAAGTAAAAAGATTTTCAATACGTATCTAATATGTTCATCCTGGCATCCAGAACAAGCAAGATAGAATAGTTTTGATGGCACAGGATGAGTGTATCTTCTTATAATAGAGAAAAAGGAACTAAATGTAGGTATGGATCCCTGTTTAGCATGCACATTTTATAGAGAACATTTTAAGATAGCTAACTTCTCTAATGAATAATATAGAGATCTTTATGATTCCATTCCTGGGACAAGTGCTTAAAAATTGGGTATTCAGATGTGTTAGCTCCTAAATATTCTTGGAATCTAAGCCAATGAGACTTAGCATTTTGAAATCCCCATTGCATAATAGTGAGATAGGAGAAGAAGAAAACTAAGTTTTAGTTGATCTGCCTAGGAATAAATCATAACCCTGAAGATATATTTTTACAATGCCTCTGATGGGAATTCATTGTGATTTCGAAGGAAAAGACAGAGAAGTAGAATGCATCAAAGTATTTGAGAAACCTCAAAGGAAACAAATAGAATTGGAATTATTCAGTGTGATTACATATATCCTAAAACCGTCTAAATAGACTGGTCTTAAAGCATACATTATGGCCCCGTGGAATAACTTGGAAGAAAACCAAGCTTCAATAATCGTCTTGCACATATAAAATTTGCATTTAAATAATGTTAATGAATTAAGTGTCAAAGTCATAAAAAGAATTTAAAAAATCCTTCTTGGTGAAAAAAGTGATGTTTTTAGAAGAATGTATATAAATGCCTGATGAGTGAAAAGAGTTGTACTTGCACATTTTCTCTAAGAAAAAGATTAAATTCCTCTCTTCACTAGATCCTCCAATGCATTTACAAATTCCCGTTCTGGTGCGAGCTGAATGTTTCAGTTGCAGCAAGTTCTTGTTTTGAAGAAACAGGATTTCACTACTGGTGATTTAATCAATAGGCCAACATCAGTTTTGTAGGAGGCTTGAGTGCCAGGTCCTGTACTTGGGTCACAAGAATTGCATGCAACACTACAGGCTCAGAGAAGAGTGGCTGGAAAGCTGCCTAGTGAAAAAGGACTTGCAGGTGTTGGCTGACAGTCAGCTGAACCTGAGTCAACGTGTGACCTAGTGGCCAAGAAGGCTATTGGCTTCCTGGCTTGTGTCTGAAATAGTTTGGCCAGAAGGACTAGGACCGTGATCCTTCCCAGATCTGTGAGACTGCACATGAAATCTTGTGTTCGGTTTTGTGCCCCTAGAACAACACTGAGGTTCTGGAGAGGGTGCAGAGAATGGCAACAAAGCTGGTGAAGGGTCTGGAGCACAAGTGTTATGAGGAGCAGCTGAGGGAGCTGGGAGTTGTTTAGCCTGGGAAAAAAAGGAAGTTCAGGAGAGACCTTATCACTCTACAACTGCCTGAAAGAAGGTTGTAGTGAGGTGGGGGTTGCTCCCTTCCGCCAAGTAAAAGTAATAGGATAAGAGGTAAAGGTCTCAAGTTCTCCAGGGTAGGTTTAGATTGGATATTGGGACAAAAATGTCGTTCACTGAAAGGGTTGTCAAACATTGGAATGGACTACTTAGGGAAGTGGTGGAGTCACCATCCCTGTAGGATTTAAAAAAAAACATGTAGATGTGTTACTTTAGAAAAAAAAGGTTTAGTGGTGGGCTCGGCAGTGTTAGTTAAATGGTTGGACTTGAGGACCATAAACTTTCTTTCCAAATTAAATTATCCTATGATTCTGCTTTTCGACACTGTCAAGAGAAGTCCTCTGGTTCATGTTGTTGCTTAACTGGAAAATTTCAGTTCTACATACCAGTTGATGCGAAAACTTTCTTGTTATTTGTCTGAAGATTAAAAGATGAGCATCTCTAAAGTGTGTGCTTTAAGATGATAGCAAAATCAAGATGTATGAAAGTTAGTGCTATATTTTAGTAGCATTTTTCTTTTGAGGCACTAGTGATTAAAAGAAAAATGTGTGGTTTAGCTTCCTTTGTGTACAATCCTCATTGTATAGATAATATTAGAGATCAGTGCAAAGAAAAATGTGCCTTTAACACCATGGAGATTTTATACAAAATTTGTTTCACATGAGAAATGGTAAGTGGTACTGTACTATTCTGTTTCAATGCTTTCTGAATGAAATATGTCTTATTTCCCTTCAAAACCACTGATGCAATATGAAAAGGTAAATAAGAAATATTTAAATTGAGGAAATACTTAAAATACTGAAGTGGTGGTTTTCAGACTTTTTATGCCCCATGAAGTACTCAAGTCAAAATTTACAAGAAACATCTACCTACTTCATTAAAGAAAATCACTCCCCAAAATCTAGTGCTGGATTTGTGCCACCATGTACAGTATAGCCTCTATGATGTTATTTTTTTATTTTCTTAAAAGCCATAGTTTTGAGAGTTCACAGCAATAAGCTGTTATCTTTTCTTCCCATTCCATTTGTTTCCTTCCATGTGACAAGGAACATATGGCTGGCTACATATTCTTAAAAAAGAAAATGCATTCAATGCTTTCATATGCTGCCTCTATGGAACATAAGCTCAGTAATATTATTGTAATGCTTTTTGCTATATTTTTTTTTTCATTCTCAATCATAGAAGAAAAACAATTGGTAAAAGCCTATATGAAATCCACTTTGCCTCTTGAGTCTGTCTCTAAGTGATTTCAAAATATATTAAGAGGAATCTGTCTGAAAATATAATCTTTACATACCGATTATGTCAGTTGTCTGAAAAGTGCCTTGTGTATTAGATCAATATTACCAGCTATAAATGTCCATGAACACACAGTGATGTAAATTACATTTATTTCTACAAATGACGTCCAGAAAACAGCTATTTTATTAATTGTAGCAAGTTGAATTTATCTTTGTAAGGCCGAGTAAACGAACAGCACAGATGCCTGCTGGCAAAAAGAAGGATAAGTGGCTCCTATGGTCCCTCCAGTACAGATCAAACTGACAACAAGCAAAAGGTGGAAAACATAATGAGTCTAGCCTACGTGTGTGCAAGGTTTAGACATGCTTGTCTGTATGTCAATCAATACGAAAGACTGCAACTCAGAAGAGAAAACTAACAGCTCTCAGAGCTGCCACTTGAGGAGACTGTGGTTGTCATGTTTCATTTTTTTCCTTATATCTGTACAACCAATTGCAGTGTAAAAAAGGGAAAGATAAGAGCTAGCAAGGAGAAATTTTCAGTTCTATTGAAATTCTTATTTTGTGTCTGGTACAAGAAAAGCATCTATTACAGTTTTTCTATCCATTACTAAGATGTGGGCTTAGGAAAAGAAACTGATACTGACTAGAGGCACATAAGTTATTAAATACTTTCTTGACACATAATACGTCTGTTAGCCTAGATTTGTTTCTGTAGATATAAGTCTTAAAGGTAAAGACATGGCAGATTACAGCTGTTCTGTAAAGGTAGGGAATTCCTATAAAAGAGTAATGTTTGGAGCTGGATATTCATAATCACAATCATGGAAATGATTGCTTTCT
Organism: Euphonia xanthogaster; assembly: GCA_034509185.1. Taxonomy (NCBI): domain Eukaryota; kingdom Metazoa; phylum Chordata; class Aves; order Passeriformes; family Fringillidae; genus Euphonia; species Euphonia xanthogaster. The sequence goes on along the minus strand of JAYDZK010000169.1, from coordinate 71,513,731 downwards.
GTAATCAGACTCTAAGCTTTTACAGAAAATCAGTATCATAATCAGAGGTTATCAGGTTGAATGCTAAAATTCACACCTAATAAAATGGCTGTTTTAAAAAGTAAAGAGAAAACCATATCTCAAACCCTTCTCTCAACATTCATTATTGTTTGGGTAATTATGCATCTTCCTTAGCCAAGATGAATATTGTTGAATTAGCACACCTTGCTTAATTAAAAAAAAAAAAAAAAAAGAAAAAAAGAAACAAACCCAAACATCTACAACAAAAAACCATAACACAAATTTAAGAGTTTTCACTTAAATTGTCAAATAATTGCAGAGAGCCTAGACAGTCTAGATAGCTTGTTAAACAAGCTACACATTTCTGTCTCAGTGCACATATCACAATGTTTGAAATATTAGCCATTCTGTGCATTAGATTAAAATGATATACTTGAAATTGAAGCATTAAACTTTAACAGGACTATGCTATGACAAGAAAGCACTCTGCAGAGAAGACACTGAAACCACCGAATAGCTATGCAAGTAATTATCTTCATATGCATTTCTGATGTTTTAAAACAGCAGAAAAATGTATTTTATTTTTACAGTTCTGAAGTACAGCTGATTAAAAGACTGAGCTGTAAGTATGAAATTGTATGCTGTCATTCCAACCCTTCATACCAAGGCTCTGAGAGAACAAAGAACATGCAATACTCCATTTGAAGGCATTAGTAAAGCCTAGATAAGTTTTGGCTTAAAATTGATTAAGCTACTCTAACAATATTTACTATGCTATATAAGAAGGAACACAAACAAATTTTGTATTAGAGGAGGCTTGAGAAAAATACAAAATATGTAAATAAACCAAAATATGATGTTTTGAATCAATTAATTGATAGTTCAAAAAAATCCTTAAAACCTGAATCTATTTGAAGCTTCAAAATGCTAAACTATTTCACTCTGTCTGAAGTAGAATAGCTCTGATTCATTTAGAAACTCACCCTTCTAATGTAATCTTTCTGTGAATGTTAGGAGTACTTACCTGTGTTTTCTCACAATTGTTTTCCCAGACACATCCTGTGGCGACATTTACAGCAGACACTCGCCGTAGGATCTGTTTAAAATTTTTGCATAAATCTTGAACCTGCTGTTATTAGGAATATATCAGTATTGAACCATCCGTTCCATGCCCATACCCGTGCATAATAAACCACACCAGTGCTCTGCTAGGGTAGATGCTACTTATAATATGTTAATTCATTCATTCGTCTTTATGTTCTCCCATTTGGAACCAAAGTGAAAGGCTGCATTAATAAATGACCCTTCTCTCTAGGAAGAATCAACTCTTGGAGGACACTATAGTGGTGACTATGGCTTGCTTTCTGCTCTGTGGCTTTGATTCTATTTTTCCAAAAATAAAAGGTCTATTTTATAAAGTGCTGATGTTTAGATATCACATTCTGTGTCCTTGAGGATTAATACATATTATTATATTTTCCTTTCTGCAAGATCCAAAATTTGTTACTAAATAAGGAAACAGATACCAACATTCAGCAAAAACTGCAAGTCTCATATTCTTCAGTCAGTGGCAAACAGTTCTTTACAGAAAAAAAAATAGTATATGCAAAGGATCGTGGTAACTTAGAATTACCTTCATCATTCATTTAAAAAAAACAGTTACAATGGTTATTTCTTGGTCCTTCACCCATTTGAAATGATCAGATAAGAAAAAAAGTAAAAGAAGTAAAAATATACTTTTATCACTGTCTTAAAGGAAATTTCTCCTGAAGGACAAAAGATCTTCTTTATATATGTACATCTTGTTTACTATGTCTGCAGAGATCCTCTACCATATCTTACAATAAAATTTGTGTTTAGAGCTCATTAAAACCATTCCTTGATGTTTAGATAGGGTCCTCTTGTGGATTCTAATAACTATTTCTTTCTCTTGAGCACAAAAAATCTGAACATATAAACCAAAAAGACCCACATGACATTGTTCATACAGTACTGCTGCTAAATATTTAAGATCATCCTTGAAAAAAAGATCAATAATATTTTCGTAGCCATGCATTTAGCAACCAAGTATGACATTAAAAACAGTTCTAGTATTTCTGAAATACTAATTTGACCTACATGGAAGAAATTAATTGTGGATGAGGCAGGAATTGTCCATCATTTTTTAGTGATACGTAACCAAAATGAATAAGAACTGTTTCTTTTTGTGCTTCCTAAGTAACATGCTTGCAGCAACTGGAAAGTTAACATTTTCCAGTGGGCACAAACTGTTAGCAACAGTTAGAGTAGTTGAAATTATGCAATTTCCTTAGCTAATTATAATAATCTAATTATACTTCAAGATCGGAAGAGC
>JAYDZK010000169.1:71491077-71511278 GCA_034509185.1 Euphonia xanthogaster | reverse complement strand
AGCTAATTATAATAATCTAATTATACTTCACCTAGTTTGTTTGTTGGTTTTTTTTCAATTTCATATCAATTACAAGAAATAATAAATTGATAGCAAGGTGAGACTACAAATAACAAAATAAGGTGCAGGTTGTTCCAAGATATAGTATAGGATATAGAGAATTAAACACTCTGAAAAACAACAGGGTAATGTAATGTTTTGTGAGTAAATGAGGGGCTATTCTGAATCTAGAGATGATGAAGTGATGAGTAAAATACCAACCACCTTCTTGGGTACTGAAGGAAGCTCACTCCAAATTGCTGTTTATAGAAACCTGAAATATAACTGAAGTCTTTCTTCCAAATCCAAGAATTATTTCTTCTGGCACAATAAAAAACCATGATCCCAGATGAACTGAAACTGGAAATATAGGACAAACTGGTATTTTCACCTGAAAGATGTCCTCACAGTTTGAAACATGTAGCAATGGAAGTTAATCATGTAATCAGGAGTTGAGAGACCACTATTATAACAGCAGCAGAACAGTCAACAGGGAAAAGTGAAAAATCAGATAAAAAAGTCTGGTCATATTGTAAGTTTCTTTTTCATTATCACATTGAAATATCAATATGTCTTACACACAATTGTGCTTGTTATCATAACCCTAGTAGAATTTATAGCAAACCTTCCAATTGCAATATCTCCTGCAGTATATGTTTTGTATTTACAAAAGTCATGGAACATGCTCTACTTCAGCTGACTAGAAAAAAATAAAACAAATAGTCATTTCAGAAAACTGCTTTAAAAACTACAATATCATTTCCATAGCATATATTATTTTCTATAATTTTGGAGTTTTACCACATAAATTGTACATGAAGTATCTGTTAAATAATGCACCTCCCTTTCTTTCTACATTTTCCTTCTTTTTAAATTTTTTACAAATGAAACTTTAGTAAAAATAAAAATTCTAGCTCAAGGTGTGCTGCATTGTACCTTCTAAAATGTTTAAAGGCTCTGATAGCTAGTGCAAGCATAAACTATGTTATGGAAAACAAAAGAATCAATAAAAATACTCATACATTTTGGTAGAAGAAGTTATATTTTCTCAACTTAATAAAAATTCATTAACTTTTTAACTTTCTTAACTTCTTTCAGGCATATTCTACTTCTTGCCTATTTTTTTCTGAAGTAGTGACTAAGTCAAATTTGTCATTATCACAAAATTTTCTCCTACAAGTACATTTAAAATTTTTTTTGGTATTTCTTCTGGTTTTTTTTATTTTCTTTTTTTTTTGGCTTTATTGTAACAAAATTATTGGTTTCATTCTCTACTTCTGCCAAACACTGGGAAGCTGGACCTTCATTTCACTTTGATGATGTGATTTATATATAATCTCTTTTGAACAAAATAAACTGTCTCATCCTTCTTGACTACCTGCCATTCCAAGGAGATAGTAAATCAAACTTTTCATGATTTTTCTCTATGTATAAATGGTGAATCATCTATTTTTAATATTAGGTTACATTGCTGTTTCTATTTTAATATTCAATGATATTTCTTCATTTCAAAATGCAGACCAAGTGAAAAAAAAAATTGGTTTAGTGAGTAACACAAATATTCAACTTAATGAATACATACAAAAGTTAGAATGTGTGTTTTATTGGAGCAGATAGAAGTGTATTGATGGCTATTCGACTGCCTTAAAGTGTATCAGTTTGGAAATTAAGCACTTTATGTTACTGACACCACATGCAGCTCAATTCTTGCAGATAGAATTCAATAGAAATTTGATTTTTTAATTTCTCTCCATCAAGTCTCTCTTTTAAAAATATTTGTGTGAAATAATCTAGGTATATCAAAGTTTTTGTAACTTATGTTTGTGTATTCCTTCTTTTTCTGATACAGAAAAATATATAGTTTCACAAATGGACACAGCTCGCAATAAACTTCTAAGGTTATAGATTTAAAAGAGAGTTTTTGAGAGATTTATTTTCTTAAAATGACCGTGTAATACAGCTTGAGGATTATTTTTATGGGTTTTTCTGCAATCACCTTTTTCTGTTTCAAGGCTGTTCTTTGTCCTGAGTGAGCTGCATATTGATATAAGAAATGAGCAATGTTATCTCAGTCTGTGGTAATCACCCAAGTCTTTCAGTTGAGTCATTAAACATATGATTACAGTGCTTTTCCTCTCTTTGAGTTTCTAAGTTTTCTTCCACACATTCCAAAAACCCTTTGAGGAGAAGAGAAAGAAAAGCAATGCTTTTATCTTTCTGCTCACTGGTGAAATAATAATATGGAATTTGATTTCAATTAAACATTTAAATTTTTTTATAAACATAAATGCAAAAAATTATAGGGATGAAACAAAGTACCTTGAAATATGCCATTTAAAAAAATATTTTACTTATCAGGTGTAGGCGATAAGCAGAATGGCAAAATGCTTCAATAATGTTCATGTAGTAGATAACATGCTACTGTTATTAACCTGTTCACTTGACAACACTGAGTGTAATAGGCACATATTTTAATGAAATATTGTTAAAAAAGATAGATCCAAAGTTGGGAACTGTGTAAGAACATACTGCAAAAAATCAAAGTTTGAGAAATGTGAGATTATAAGGTACTTTGTGTGTTAATAAAATGATGAAAAGTTTTTTTTAAAGTGGAACAATATTTTTGCATTTATTTCATTGCATAGGACAGATGTAGATAAAACAAGAAAGTAGTGTTTGAGGTTGCAGTTGCTACAGTCCCTAAGAACCTGGGAAGTATGCAATAACTAAAGTCCTCACCTGATAGAAGGATACTGTAGGGGGATAGAATACAAGGAAATAAAGCTAGTGTAGAAAGCAGTCTTACCCTTAAGGAGTTGCAGCTGGGACAATTATCAAAGATTAGGAAGAGGCCTGACTTAAACAGGCCACAGCTGTAACCAGTGAGAAGAAGAGTGCTATAAAAGAGTGGGTTGGCTGATTGGGAAGGGAATTGGAGTCTGTTGGCTGCTTTGTGTGGAAGAAAGAGTTGGTGCTCTGAGGAGTTGCTCATGAGGATCCCCAAGAAGGTGTGAAACTTTTGCAATAAGGAGACAACAGTATGGAACCCTTGCAATAAGATGACGACAGGATACTCGTACAGTGTTTTAAAGGCAAATTTGGACAAATTCTCATTTGGTGTGTGTGACATTTTGTAAAATATGAAGTGAGTAACCAAAAAACAATTCTTTGAAAATGGTCACCCATTTTTAACAATTGTCAAATGTGAGATCTTTGGCAACAAATTGCTGAAAATGCTGTATATTCACAGTAGCAATTAAAAACAAAGGGACGTGTGCCTTGAACATCTCAAATGCTGCATAATGAAAATTGCTTGGTCATAAGAGGTTCCAGCTGCCTCCTGCACAAAACATAGCAATCTTCCTCTATTTTGGATCTCCAGGCATGAAATGAAATGATACTTCTCCTTCATCTACCAAACATATCTTAAAATGTTATGATACTATAGTGCTTAGACTAGTTCAGAACACCCTGGGAGATAATTGATAATCTGTGATAGAACAGTGTTGAAATAATGTCCAGTAAATAAACCTTAAAGCTATACTTTGAGCAAAAATATTTTAAATGAAAGTATAAAATATTATTGCATTATCTGGTGCACATAAGAAAAGTTTATTTTCTACCAAATGAAGCCGAGAGTAGGGAAAAATATGGCAATATCATAAAAAATATGTAAATGTTTGAAATTTTGGAATAGCTCTACAAAATTAATTTTAGTTTTCAGATTAGTTTTTCTTTGCCTGACTTTTCAACTTTTAGAATTTCTTTTATATTGATGCAACAATTGTGAGTAGTTGAATGGAAGATACAAACCATTTATAGCAGCTACTTCACCAAATCAAATCTGAGATTGTGATCACTCATAACTGTGAAAAAAATCTAATGATACTAAATAAGGAAGATAATGTGCTGGAAAAAAAATATATATTATTTTTAAATGCATACTCCATTTCTGCCTATCTGACAATCATCTCATTGCATCTCAGACTGTTTTGGTTTTTTTTTTTTTTTGTCTTAATAAAGCATTGTGGTCTGATTGCTGACATTACCACTCCCAGACTGACTGCTTGTGAAAACACAGAGACAGAAAGAACAGCTCACTCAAGCAATTTCATATGATATTTTCCTTTTCCCAGGGGAATGGTAACTTCAAACAGTGGCCAATTGATGAGCATGCCAGAATCTGTATTCACCTTTGGCTTATTTACACTAAGGTACTACGATTATGTGAACTTGTAAGATCATTTTTATTTTATCTTTTTAGAGTGTGCTTTATTTTAGGATAAGAACCCTACGAAAAGAAATAAACCAAACTTAAGGTAGGAATTTAGGTAATAATATGCCTTTTAAATTTCAAAATCACAGCACGAGCAATAGGTCTGACCATTTTACCATAACAAGTAGACCAACTTAGACAATTGCAAACCCATAATAAAGAAAGTTGGCACGACAACACAGTTTTCTTAAATTATTTGGAAATACACATAAAATCAAGCTAAAACATATTTGAGATCAAACAAGTCCAGACAAATTTGGTCACTTCTGCAGTATGATATGGTTAATTTTTTTTTTTAACTGAGGCTTGCTGTTGACACTTGGAAGCATGAACTTGCTTTGCCCACAGTTTACTATATTGAAATTGTTATTCAGTTCTTTCCTGTTAGGGACCTCTGTAACATACTGTTTCTCCAACCATTAGATTTTTGAATAGAGAAAATTGCTATCTATACTTGCCATTGCCTTTGACTGTGGTTGATGACCATTCTTTCAATATTTTTGCTAGTATTATAACCATAGGGATGCATTATCACTAATTGAATAAAAATATTTTTTAACATTTCTCAGCAAATCTTATCTGAGCTAATAGAAGAAACATCTATTCTTTCACAGAAATAAGTTGTGCCAGTGAAGTAAAAAAAAAGAAAAAAAAGGGGGGGAAAAAGGTGCCGCCTGCATCAGGTTAGGGGGGTTTTTTTTGGTAAATCTCTTGGTTATAAATTACAATGTTGCGCTGAATCCATCTTGTTTAAATAGAATTTGCCAAATCATTTTGTATTTTTAATGATCTTTTTCTTTACATCCCTTCTGAAGTGGCTACAACAGAAGTGTGTTCACATGAACTAATTACAAATGACTTGTAGACCATAATGCTTACTTAATTTACATAATATATCTTATCATATATGCCATTGGATAATTCCCTAAGAGACCCCTTAGTTTCTTAACTAGTGTGAAAAAATCACTAGGGGTTGCTTACTTATTTCCCTTCTCATCTCCTCTAATAATTCTCTGTAGATGTAGAGTAGAAGTCCCTGCAAAGTTCCTCATTTTTATGCTTCTAACTGTTAGTACGTTGCAACATATAATTCCTTGTGAACTCCTCTCATTTAAATTACAAGTAAAATAATAATGATAATAGCATCTGGCTTTCCTGTAGTGTTTTTTATCAACAGATTTCAAAGAGCTTTGCAAAGAAAGTAAAAATAAACCAACTTTATTACTATTAAAATAAACTACATTCAACTGGTGTTTTAAACAGAAAATACAATAACTTGTTAAAAAAATAACCCTACTCCAGGGCACTTCCAATTTAGGACAATATTCCATGTGGAAAGAACAGCTTTCCCCAAAGTATTTACCTGTGTGCTCAGCAATTTATATATTCATTACTTACTGAAGAGGGAGAGACACATTCTATAATTTCTCTGTGGGGTTTCAGATATTTTTATTCCCCTGGAAGTATTCAGCATAAATATCAGGTTTGTCTTTGCTTACAGCAAGCTACATAAAATTCTGTGGTTTACTTCTTGCATTTCTAAGGTTCTTATGCTTTTACTATTTATGAATATTTCTATCAGCCTTTTTTTCCTTCATAAAATTATTCGATAAGTGGAAAACTGATTTTTATTTGTAATTGTAGCAAGTATCAGACAGATGTTTTATTCAGGGACTTTTTTTGTATTTTGTGTGCGCTCCTATAAGGTTTATGCCAGGAGATTTGCCAGTTTTGAGTCTCAAGGTCAAGATAACAGGGAAGAGTAACCTAAATGATGTTGGGTAGGGATCTCCTTCAGTCTGCCCCGTGACTGAGAGGGGTAAATTAGGCATTTTACTCACAGGCACCAAAGCCTCCCATCTGCAGTCACTTCTCCTCATGGGACTCTGTTTACTCAGAGAACTGCCAGAAGGGAAAAGATACCTTCATAAAGATAATCCAGGAAATTGCTCCACCAATATCATCGTTTAATGCTCACTTTGCTCTGCAGTGGGATGGGGGAGAGAATCAGAGGAGTAAAAGTGGGAAAATTTGGGAGTTGGAACGAAGATGGTTTAACGGGTAAAGCAAAAGCCACTCATACAAGCAAAGCAAAACAAGGAATTCATTTATCAGTTCCTATGGCCAGGCAGGTGTTCAGCCATTTCCTGGAAAGCAGGGCTCCATCAAGTGTAATGGTGATTTGGGAAGAGAAATGTCATCTTTTTGAATGCCCCCTCTTCCTTCTTCTTCTCCCAGTTTTATGCTAAATATGATGGCACATGGTAAGAATTATCCCTTGTGTCAGGTTGGGTCATCTGTCTCAGCTATGTGCCTTCCAGAAAATGTCATTACAATGAAATTTTGCTTTAGTAGTTGGGCTATTTTACAGTATTGGGAGACAAAACTGGTCTCAAATTACGTGGTTCTGATAAAGCTCTGTACGTAACATCTTTCTTCTATAACTGTGTTAGTAGATGTAAATAAAGTAGTTAAATTATTTGAAATTTAGCTTGCTAGAAGAGTTATAGAAAATAATTTAGAAAGGGTAATTTTCTTTCTTCTGGTTGGTTTTTTTAAATAAATCTTAAGCTGTTTGGACCTCTACTACATCTATATGACTTCTACCTAGTTTAAAGCAGTGCTTTAAAAGTCTTTTTGGTACTTCATGTTGTCTGGAATATCTAGAGAGAAAACATAAAATCTCACAGTAGAGTGTAAATTCCCAAGATTCATCTCTTATGTATTAGTAATTCAACTTTTTTTCCCAGAGTTCAGCTCATTGGTTCATTTATTCTACCATGAACAAACTTAAGAGCTTTGTAGTTGGTGTCTCTGTCTTGGACATCTGTGTAATTCAGGTGTAATATGTAGCCTGATTCAACTATTTATGTTCCTAGAGCCATGGCACATTTGCTTTGACTAAGAATTTTAAGTCCTGCAGATATTTGTCTGCATGTTGCTTAGCTCTGAATTATAGGTGTCAAAATCCATTTAATGCTTTTGTTATCTTTATCTTTTTCAATATTTTGTCTCAAAATGAGTAATGCAAATCTATTGTTCATATTTGTGTGTTCAAATTTTGGTCTTGCCTTTATTTATTTAGCTATTTATGATTATTTTTCTGTGTCTCTTTGTCTTTTAGAGCAGGTATGATTGTCCTGATGCAAATAATTTGCATATTGTTCAGCTCTGAATTTATGAATAGATAATCAGATAATATAAATATAGTTTTAAGTAAACAATAACGACTTTGTATTTTTAAGTGAAGATTAAAATAATGACAAAAGCCTGTTATTTCGCAAACCATTTTTAACATTTAATTTAATATCAATTTTCTAAATTTTGTTTATGCTACTTATTAAGACTATAAAATGGTTTCATTTACCTTCATTTTTGCTAGTGAATGCTCACAGGAGGTCAATGTATTAATGAAAGATCGCAGTCTGTGGTACTAGTACTTCCTTTGACAAATTAAGTAGGCTAGGATAAGATGGCTTTCAAACCTGAAGATTTGGTTTTGTTGTACGTCATATTTATACAACATTACATAAATGTTAGCACATAAAAATGGTAGTGTTCATGCTTAAAATGCAAGAGAGAAAAAAAAAAAAACTCCAGCTCATCCAACTGGGAGATGTCTTATGACAGCCACACTTCTCTAGGGAGATAAGAGAAAGAAAGAGAAGTGTTAATGATCCACATTAGTCATGTCCAGCTCTTCTGGAGAAGGTATTCAGATTTCTTTAAAATTAGACACAGAAGAGGCATAAAGGAGGATAACACAGGGGACATCAGTCTGAAGAACAACTCATTTAGCTGTGTGGGATGTGCAAATGTGAAGCACAATTGTTTGTTATTGTAGTTCATTCAATTGTAATACCTTCTGTGAAAACTCACTGTTAAGACTGCACTTTCTTCCACCCCGTCTTAAATTCCCATGGTATAATATTTTGTGAACGGGTCAAACCATCATATCTATCAACATCTGAAGTATTTATAAATATAATAAAATTGAAACTTTCAGAAATATCACACTTTCAGAAATAGTTGCTTTAAGCTTAATCCACATCAAAATGCATTGTATAGTTGCTGCATGATAGTATGATCTTTAATTTTACAACAGTGCATAACCTTAAAGGTGATTATGTTATTGCTAAATTTTATTATGTAAGTGGAAATGTCATAAAAATCTCCATAAAGATGAATACCTCCTGAAGTCTTGATGGATCTTGATGGGAAGTCTGGGATGAGATTCCTTATTATGAAATTATATTCCACTAATAACCAATCAAATTATTTTTTCTAATTTACATTAGCTTTTCTTTCTGAAGTTTTGTACAGTAAAGGTTAAAAGATAAATTTTATTTTTCTAATTTTCATTGCAATAGATACATAAAAAACCCAAGAGCCAGAAAAAATCCATGTGTAAGAAGTCTGAGTGAAAGAATATTCTCAATATTAGCGAAATAAATTGACAGTGCAGTGCACTGTTCTGTGCTTTACTGGTAGTAAATAATGAAAAAAGTATGCTGCATTTGTCAATGCTAAAATCTGGAGAACTGTAGTATTTTTCAATGTTATGTTGTCACTATCACTCCTTCAAAGACAAAGTAAACCCTACTATCATTTAATCCGTGCTATGAGTTCATGCCACACAACAGGTCTGTGAGTTAAACCTTTAGTCATTGAAAGGTAGAAAGAACCTGGCATATAAACTCTGGCATTAATCAGATTTTCAAATTTATGTACTAAAAGGACTGTCACATGCTTGTAAAATCCTCTCTGATTTTTAGTTTACAAATTAATCTTGCTTGTTATAGCTCTTAATTTTCTAGCTTTGTGCACTGTAGCATTCATGCCTTATTGATTTAGAAGTGATTATAATTTTCTAATATCAATAGCTGTGAGACAGTTTGACACAGATTCTCAGTCAGATTTCTGTTTTCAGACCAGATTTAATTTGGTTTATATTTGGTTTATATTTCAGTAGTTTGGGTTTCAATATATAACCTTCCTTCTTATCGTTTACTTATTTTTATGGTATGTTACTGTTTTTTCTGAATTATTTCAGGTAGAAATCTGTTCTGCTTGGACAATTTGACTATCAATAATAGCTGTTCTCTTATTCACATTTCCATTTTGTAAGAATTATTTTCTTGACTTGAATGATAAGAGCATATCCTAACATTATTTTAATTGCCTGGAACTCTTGGATCACTGGTTTTCTAGCAAATATCTTTCTCAAAAGCTGGGATATGACTACACTGGTATTAAACCAACTTAGCCAAATGACTATGCCTGCAGGCCCTTACTTTTAGGCAGCTTTTCTAGGTTAGATTTTAAAAGCATTTGTAAAATGAAACCTGCTCACTCTTCTCAGGAAAATACACTTTTTTTTTCCAGAGGTGTTCCTATCAAAATGTTCTCTAACAGCTTTAGTTAAAAACTGAATGACCATATAATACTGTCTGCCAGTAATTCTCAGAAGTGAAAATATCTATACTTTAATCCATCGGTAATTGAATCCACAAATGTAATCTTATTAAATTATTAAATGTTCTCTACCTTGTCTCACTATCAATTTAGCTATAGATTGCAAGGACTTCTGAATCTGTCAAACAGGTCAGTTTGCACTTAGGTTTCAAGTAATTCCCTTACTCATGCTACTAAAAGAGGCAAGTGTCATGATCTTCAAAATTCTAGGGAATAATTGCGACTAAAGTATAGTGTGGAGGGAATAGGCCTCTTATTTCAATTAGTTAGATCAATTCCATTTTGAAATGGTGATTAGTTTTTAATATCAAATTAATCTGAACTTTCCCAAGCTTCAGAACAAAATGTTGTTTTTAAAATGTCATGTCCTTGACATAAAGACTTTGCTAAGAATTCCAGTGGTATGCTTTTTATAGAGAAATTTTAGCACTCATGATATGGCTTCTCCTTCCTTCCAAAATCAAGTAAACTTATACAAATGCAGAAATATAGAAGAGTGTAAAATTTTTTTTGGTTGCCCTTAGCAGGCCTAATCTTCTGGAAAATGAAAGCCATCTTATATATCTTCAGCACTATAGTTTCTTACAGGCATAATAGGACATAACAAAATGAGCATAGCATCTGCTTCCATATGCTTGGGTTAAAACTTCTTGCTAAGTAATTAGTTAAGGTTTCTGGGCTCTCTGGAAGGAGCAGCACTTAGAATTATGACCATGGTTACAGAAAATGTTGCAACTCATTTGGAAATTGAGGTTTGAAGTTTCAAAAAGAATAAGTAATTGTTTAGGATATTACAGCGATCTCTTGAATTCAACCATTGTGTCATTTCAAACTCATATTTTATTAGTCACTTCTATTTCTATTCATAGACATGTTTTTGGAATCATTATAGAAAATTTGAAGTCTGATATAATTTAAGTAAAACCTATCAGCAAAGTTTTAATGGAGAAATTGGCAGACATATTTTGTTTTATTGGCTAAGCTAGGTAAAATTCTTTAATTTGAAGAAATACATTGCATCATTCACAGATTTTATAGTATATAATGGACTAATAGGCAAGTTCAAGATAGTAGAATAAGGTATCTGGAAGTTCTGTTCTTCACAGTTAAGAACAGAGTGTTACTGGAAAAATACATTACATTTAGGTATGTATGTGTGTATGTATCTATCCATCCATCTATCCATTTGTCTCTATCTATTTATGACAAAAGAGCTTTTCCCATGTCATTGACATGGACATTCTACAATAATGTGAGAAATTGAATTAATATACTGAACTGATTTTAAGTATTATGTGAGGCACATTTTCTGAATCTGGCAGGAAAACAAGTAACTTTAAAAGCCTTTCTATCTAATTTTTTTTTTAGTGTGCAAGCTGGTAAAATTTATCAAAAATACATAGGGAAGAAATATATAATTCCCAGTGTGTGTCTTCTTTTCAAAGAGCAGATTTAACCTATGCTATTTCTCTCATAATTAGCTCCATTACATTTAATTTAAAATGCTCTTTAAATATTAATACCACAACAAAAAGTTATATTGAAAAGCTTACTATTAAAATCAAGGAAAAGCCATCCCAACATGTTAATATTTACACTCACCTTGTACACTCAGAGCAAAGTAAAGGCTTTAACAGTCTAGTTCAAACCAATATGCAGTTCATACAAATTAGAACATAACTGTCTTTCAAAAAATAAGAGTTTTTTAAAATTTTCCCCCTTAATTTTAGGAGTGAGGAAGGGGTTTTTCTTTGATTTTTTTTTTTTCTGGCTGTTCTTTTGTTTTCCATTTTCTTAAATTACTCTTTTAAAAATGCTTCCAGGAACCATAGGAGTCCAGGTTTTGAAGCTGTGTTGAATTGCTGATGGTAAAAGAGGTATTAGTGAAGAGGCAAACAAAATTATAGTGATCGAAGTCCAAAAATAAAATGAATTTCAAACTTCAAAATTTGAGTTCTAGAAAGCAAACTGCCTCAGACACTCTTTGGGAGGTCTTCTTAAGGAAATTAATTTATTGTCTGTGGATTTACAAAATTAAAATAATGTAAAAATGAAATATTCTCATATCTTTTTACTCTAGTTTTCCTTTCAATAGCTTTAAAAGAATAGGTTATTTAAAAGAAGAAATTTTTTCCACTCAACCCTTTCTTAAATTCATTGTGAACAAAAATTTATCTACTTCACTGCTGATGTAAAATCTTTCACACTTTATGAAAGTATATATAAGAAGCCTTCTGCCTCTGCTAGAGATAAATAAACTTCATGGCTGAAAATATGAAGAAGTTTAAACACAAATATAAATATCCTAAAAGCCTTTGAACCTGTAATGTTAGTTCTGGAGTTTGTGAACACATTTTCCTCAAATTTATTTTTAAAAGTGTTTATGTTTTCTTTTTTTTTGAGATCATTACCTATATACAGAAAACACTGTAAATTAGTCAACTTAATACATTTCTGTCTTTGCTAACAGGATCATGAAATTTTTTTCCTCCCACATAGAGATAATGTCAGGCATAATATATTGTTGTTTCATGGACTCATTGAATTGTTTAGGTTGGAAAAAAATTACTAAGATCATTAAGCCCATTTGTAGTTCTTTGAGAATTTCATTAAAATAATTTATAGAATGAAAATTTTAATTGCATACTTTTCATTGTTTATTATTATACTATCTTGCACTGCTGTTTTTTAGAGAGTCTACATTCTTATTAGCAATCTCTCCAGTACAGAACTCTGCAATGGAAAAATCCTTTGTAGTTATATGTTGAAAATATGAGATGCACTTAAATTTTTCATTTTTTATTGTGTTTGTGTGAGTCATGTGTGAGTGCCACTGGCATAGAGAAAAGTATACTGGGAATTAAAATTATTAGGAAATTTTTTGTGATATGCATTAATTTTTTTTTTCTGTCAACAATTATATTTGTTAACAGCATTTTTTATCTCTGTCTGTAAAATAAGACTGTGAGCATGAACAATGGATATTAGTTTTGGTGATGTAACTTATATCTGCATAATTTATTGGATTAGATAGAATTTTTGGAATGGACAAATCATTATTGTGAGATAAATTCCTAAGAAATATAAAGGAAGTTTGCTATTTTTCTGCGTGTTTCAGTTTAAGCTCTCAAATCACCTTTATTCATGTGTACTATTGATTATACAAGTGATGGTTAGTCAGTCAAAAGGTGAATTGCCATCCATCACTTTTGACTGGAACAAAAATAACACAATTTATCTTTTGCATATCAAAGGATTCTGAATCCATGATGTTATTTGAATGAGTTTTTCAGGTTTTTTATTTTATTTTCAGAAGGAACATAAAGTAATGCTTTACTTTCTCTGATAAGTAGCTAAAACCACCTCAGATTTAAATTTTTGTCCACACATTGGATGCCAAGTAGCAGCAAAAATGAGAAAGAGGAGGCAAGCCACATGACAAGGCAAACCACAGATCCCTTTCAAGAGCACACAAACAGGGGAAGAACAGCAGGTTCAGTGATGATAACCAGGGCCAGCCACAGTCCAGAGTGACCAGAAATGTTTTCAGTGATGTGACAGATCCAAGGTCAAGCCAGGAAACAAAGTCACAAGATAAGAATCAAGGAGGTACTTGGCTTAGGTGAAAAGATGTGTGTTGGACTGGCTCTTATAGATCAGACAAGGATCTCGGGCAAGAACTGGAGCTTCAACATAGTAAAGCTTGCAGCAGTCTGATCCAAGCATGATGTAAAACGTGAATTTCAACACATCCGAGAGCTAGTTAAACACCTAGAGTGCAGAGCGGGGTGAGACAGGTTGCAAAGACTTTTGATGCACTCAAGTCCTTGACAACAGCTTCAAAAGAGCAGGGGGGTTTGATTTTAAACTATTGACGTAGTGGCCTAAAAAAATTATTTAGGGTTTTTTAAAAAATGCAGGTTCACCCACACAACCTGTGGAAACAGAAAAGTTTGAATTTAAGAATTGGTGAGAGAACAAAAATAAAAGCCTTCAACAATTAATTAAAAGATTTTGTTCTGCTTTATGATTTTGACTTTAATGTCTCTGTGTATCAGGTTTGAATGCATGAGGCTGCTAGAGAAAGAGCTAAAGGGAGGTAATTTGAAATGAGAAGTAATATTGCTGAAGGTTCTTTATAATATCAGTGATAGATTGAGAAGAAGAGAGTAAACGCAAGTACACCCTGGATTTTTAAGAGTGCTACAATCTCTGATCTTGCGCTAAAGGTTTGTATCACATTCTTAATTTTACACCTGTGAATGAACTCTTTCCATGATGGAAATAACTATAATCATAGGTTCTCATGAAATATAGCTGCAGGCAGATTCTGTGTCAACCTGTTCTGACTTCCACCAAGAGAAGAACCACCAGTAGCATTTTGTCTGCCAAACCAGTTCTTTTGCTCACAAAGAAACTATGGAGAGCAAATCTTTTTGTTCAGTTGCACAATGTTACAGCAGTTTGTGCCCCCCAAACACAGGAACAAGTATTAGCCTGATTTGTGTTAGACAAAGCCTGGTGGTTCTGAAATAGTGATACTTATACACAACAATGGGAAGTTTTTAGCTGCCTTGAACTCACAGGAGATAGATTTGCTCCCCAGCAACATTTAATACTGGGTATGACATCTCCACTTAGTAACTAACTTGAATATAAAAAGATTTAATTTTTAAAAAAAGATTTAATAGTATATTTTAGTTTTTTATAGCATATGAACTTATGAATCTTCAAGAAAAATATTTGAAGAATAAAGCATATTCATCCATGGAAATAACAGCTGTGTGACAATCAAAAACTGTGGATTCCCAACCTAAACCAAGTAATTGATACAAAACATGTTACCTGGAGTGTTAAATTAAGGTAGGACTGAGTTATGTGGGACTCAAAGGTGCATGGAATGATCACTGGAAAACACGATATGCTCAGGCATAGAGTAGCATACCTGCTTTATATCAGTAGTCATAGAATGGTTTCCATTCTGAGCTGCATTCAGGAGCATTAATGTACAGCTGGGATGTACTAATAAGCCTCATTTGCCAGCTCCAGCTGTGAGCAGAGCTGACATGATTACTTGCCCTTGACATTAGCAGGCATGCTGAAATTTCCCTTAGTGTGTTCAGTCCTATCCTACCATCTCATTGCAGTAAATGGAAAGAAAAACATACTGTAAAGCATATTAATGGATTTTGAACAGGGTCCTTTCATACTAGTATTTGCAACATTTTAAGTAATCTCTTACAAGCATGGTTATATTAATTTTTTTTAACAGGAAGAGTGCTGCACACATTTTTCTCTGGATTAGCAGATATTGCTTTTTCAGAAGACTAATTTGCATAAAAATTCCAGGCATGATAAAGAAGAAACTCAGGGAATTAAGGCTTACCTCCAGCCCAATTTTTAATTCATGATTACTTTAATTGCTGTGGTCTGAACTGTATCAGGTGACAGGGCCCAAAGCGAGACTGAGATCCTGCGCCGTTACATGTTTAGGTAATTGTCCCACTATATGACTTGGAATGAGAGAGGCAGACAAGCCTCAGGAAGGACTATCATGAGATTGAGTGGGTTCGCAGCAGGTATGTTAGGTGTTTCCAATGGCCATGCGGCCTCTCTGTGCTTACTGGGATTTCTGGAGGGACAGATAATGTACCTTACCAGCATGAATATGTATTCTGCATGCCTTTACATTCCTTACTTCCCCCTTTCTCTCATCTGTTTCACTGTTTGCCTTACAGCTCTGTCATCACTGAGCTCCCTGAATATCAAATAATAAAGAAATCTGCAGCTAATATAAATAGGCTCCTTTGTCTCCAGTGGAACTATAATAATTCCCACCAGCCAAAAATCTCATTTTTATTACCTGATTTGTTTTAAACTGTATTTCATATTTTAAAATAATTCATCAACTAATATTTATTATTATAGAGAAATAAACTTCTAACCTGGGAATATAATTTTCCTGTGGTTCTTTTACCTTGGTCACAAAACAAAAGTGAGAACCATCATTATGTTGTGCAGGAATTCACATTTCACACATGTCATAGATTTGTTGATGCAATTTGAAGGAGGCTAGGGAGTGTTTGTTTTATTTTATTTTTTTGGACTTCTCTTTCCATTTTGGTTACAGAAAGTGAGATTATTTAGAACATTCTGTTGTTTTAAATAAAAATTTGGCAAATAGAATCTTATAAAATTCTTTTTTATCATAATAAACAGTGTCTAGTTTTGAAAGGAAAATAGTTACCTTTTTGTCATTAAAAATTGTGTATCAGGAGTAATTATGAGATATCACCATCTTTGTCAGAATATTGTCTAGTAGGTCAATTTTTTAATAAGATGAGTGGAGGAAAAATAATAAGAAAAATAATATGTTAATGCTTTTTCATCTTATGCTGTTAAATATATATAAATATGCATGTAAATCAGAGTATTTAGGGAGTTCGGATTGGCTTTTTTCCCCTTAATTTGTCCCAAGCGCTAATCCTCTGTGGGTTTTTTATTAAAAATCAGATTCCAGTTTTTAACAACAGCATAATGTCTGCAGAATATACCTAGGAACTGGAATATCCAAGACCCATTCAGTCTTCTTCAGAAGTGGTCAAAAGCATATCTTCCATATTCCAAAACACCTGGGCATAGAGGATGAAGATTCCATTCTGCAGTTAATTAGGCCAGATAAAAAAGTGCTTACACTTTCTGATGGAGCCCTGGCTGCCAGACATTGTCATGCACACAGCTGACATTTTACCTGTTATGGGACTACTGCTTTCATTAGAAAAGAGTGATTGAAAAGAATTATTACTGGCAAGGGTTAGGTGTTATCTTTGAAAAAGATTTCAGGTGCATTTAACTTTATTATAAAAAAACCTACAGCCCAACACAGAAGCACGTTCAGTACACCCTGGATTTGGTTAGTGATGCCTAATATGTTGGGGTCTATGCCCGTTTTGCATATCTAACCATGAACCAAGAGACTGAATTCCCTATTGGCACTGAGAAGGTGTAAGATGACAGTTTATTTTCTCCTCCAAAACAATACTAGTTTTCTACCTTTTCTGAGCTGCTAATGAAGATATGAGGCCATTTGCAGAGGTCAGTGTAATGAAAAGCAATTGCTTGTTTTAAACACCTTGTTCCACTTCACAGCAGATTTCCAGCACAATCAGTGATCCCTGGTATTTGGTAGGTTAGGAAATGTTAGGGACAGACAGGAGTTATATATATATATTACCTCGTGCATCTAAGATAGAGGTGTGATGCTTTGTAGCTAAAGAAATTGAGAGAATCACTAATAAACCTTCCTGAGAATAGGTAAAGGGAAAGCATGTCATATCAAGCTATCCCCAAGTTCATATATTCTCACTGACTGCCTCCAAATTATAAAGACAGTTTACTTCAACATGATCATGTTCCTTCACTGTATGCAGACTGATCAGCTCCCAAATCTAATTCACTCCAAATTCAGGAAAAATAATCTCTTCCTGTAATCCTGAGAAATTGTTCCCTTATGAACTGAAGGTTTTTAAAAGTTCTTTTTGGTTGATTACAAAGTTCAGAC
This sequence comes from Euphonia xanthogaster, assembly GCA_034509185.1. Classification (NCBI taxonomy): domain Eukaryota; kingdom Metazoa; phylum Chordata; class Aves; order Passeriformes; family Fringillidae; genus Euphonia; species Euphonia xanthogaster. The sequence continues at coordinate 71,493,927 of JAYDZK010000169.1, read as the reverse complement.
ACAATGTTTAACAGTTTTTTGTGTTTTTTTTCCTAAAGGTTTATGATGAGACAAGATTTTTTTATTTTTTCCCTCTATTTATCTAGTCACAGATATAATGCAATAGAAACCAGACTGTCTTTTTTTTTTCCCTTTTTTTTTTTTTCCCATGAGCTAGTAATGTTTTCAGGGTAGAATATAATTTATATTTAACTTTGTATATTTTTATTTTATACATAAAGATTATATATATTATATGCATTTTATATATTATATATATTTTTATATTTTTATTTTATATTTTCTGTGAAAACTTAATTTCAGTGTTTAGACATGACTATTTAAACTTTTTTTATTACTATCTCTAAATGAAATAACTTATAACATCTGGGTATTTTCTGATTACCCTCTTTTAAACCTAACAAACTTGCTGTACGCTCTACTATAATTAGTTTATTTTGTGCAATGTGAGACAGTGATGAATTATTAAGTGATTTTATGAAGTGTATCCATCTGCTTCCAGTCATAGTTGAAACCACTAAAATCTACTACTTCTGTCTTGAAAAATACTAATTTCAAAGATAGTAATTTTTTTGTAAAATAAAGGATTTTTTTTTTTTTTTAACTAGAGAGAATAGAAATATTTGTGAAATGGGGAACATTTTAAAGCCTTTAAAACCCCCACATTTTGTGGCTTTCTTCTATGTCCAATTTTCTTGTGCCTACTGTCTTTAATCATGTGAATTTTTTTCCCTTGAAAGTTCCTGGAGTGGTTACACCTTAAGAAGATGTGTAGCAGTTTTTTGGTTTGGTTTGGTTTGGTTTTTTTTAAGGTTGTCATTGAAATTGCTTGGCATGAGAGTTAGGTGTAGTTTAGTGGGTTCAGTCTTCCATTGTGCAAAGCACCCACTGGGAAGAAGGTGTTTTCTTCAACGGTACTCAACCTCATGTAGCTGACTCTAACTCCAAATTCCCAATGTAATGGCTGGATCCCAGTTTTTCAGCAAACATGTCAGAAGAACATTAATTTTATAAAAAGAAAACAACCAGGTTTTATTCTCATTGCTCGGTGGACTTTTTCTAATTTGCAATGGACCAGATAATTTTCAGACTCAGTTACAAACCCATATTGTGCATATTAACATTTGCTGGCTGTACCTTTTAGTATTCTCACAGAGATGATTCAAACTATTTTTTTTTTTTTTTGTTTATCCTGTCAAGGTCAAAATTTCAGTGTTCTCATAAGCGGGATGCAGAGCTGCTGATGAGGAAAACTGGCGCTGAGGAAAATATTCTAGGCATGTGAAAATCTTATAGGGTTCAGAAAGGTTAGATCTTCCTAAAGAAGGTTTGGGGAGATAATTGTATGTAACTATTCACTGCTCTGTAAGGAAATATCCACTTAAGGGTCTTTGGAAAAGTTAGTAGGTATATGAAAAATGTTTATTTAAACTGTAGATAGGCCAGAAGATTTAAATCAAAGAAAGGAGTCCAAGCATTACTTATTGATCCGTTCTAAAGTAACTGGTCAAAGCGTCAAAAAGTGTTTTAAAATATGTAGAAAAAAAATCCCACCTCCCAAAAAATACTAAGACTCATTCTTTGTATAAAAAACCATGCTTTTACCTCCATCAGGTTGCTTTGGGCTTCTCCTACATGATTGTCAGGGGCAAGTGGGAGGAAATCTGAAGGTCCCTGACTGGCACTGTCCTGTTGGAGTTATGGCCTGTGTTTCCATTCATGATGCACTGAATGCAGCAATTTTTACTGCCTAGCAAAGCATCCACCACTAGGATTTGGAGATTTATATTTATATCCAAAATCCCTCAGCTGAAATACAAGAGAGCTTTTGACTCCTGACACTTCCTGTTCTCACTGCCAGTATATAAAATCCTGTATAATCATGTTGAATCTTTCTAGTTTTCAACTGAGTACTGTAAAAATGATGAAGAAGCTTTAGACAGCAATACTTCAGTTTAACGAATAAAGCAAAGTTACAATTTACATGATGCAAAATTAGTAAAATTATCTGATAAGAAACTAGCCTTCTCCCTTTTGTCTCCTGGTACAGATCAGATTCCATTACCTCCTTCGACAGCCACCACAAATTTAAAGATCCAAATATATTTGCAGCTTGTTTGGTTGTATTCTTGATGTTTTGGGTTGGAAATGTCCTATCTGGTGTTGTATTAATGTTAGGCATATTAATAAGAGTTATTCTGTTATTAAAATTTTTATGGCTTCTTGTTATATTGACTGTGTACACATAAATTATCACGCTTGTATTTTTCCCACAAGTTTTTTTTAAAAAAAAAGGTCAACGAACTAAGGCCTGATAATCATTTGAATCTTTTAATACAATATGTGGTGTACTTTCTTGTATTCCTCTAGAGAGATTCAGTAATGCTGAATATTTTCTTGGCTTTTTCTCTAGGCCTGAGAACAAACAGTTACTCTAAACTTCCAATGTTCTCTATAAAAATGAAAAAACCCACTAAGCTTTTGGAATGTTGTTTTTTATTTGTCCTAATTAATTCTAAACTAATTTGCCAGCTTGTCAGAAATATGGTTTAGAGATGTAAAATTTCAACATCACATACATTTTTTTGTTCAGTATTCTCAACACCAGTAAATATATAAGGGCAAGATTGCCTAAACTAAAATTTCCTCTAAAAATATTTTTCACTGAATGCATAATACTCCTTAAAACTGTTTTCTAAGTCCTTTCTTCTTTCAGTCAAAAGACTCCTAAAAATCAATTTTAACATAAACTTGTAGCTTGGACAAAACTGAATTCATATAGCTGCATACATAGTCACCGAGCAAAGAAATAATAAATCTTTGTTATTTTGCATTCAGAATAAAGAACTG
>JAYDZK010000169.1:71468949-71490977 GCA_034509185.1 Euphonia xanthogaster | reverse complement strand
CGCTCTTCCGATCTCATTCAGAATAAAGAACTGCTGGACCAAATTATGCTAATGGTCAATCTGCTGTAGAGAAAGGAGCTATGTAGGGAAAAATTTTCAGATAAACTTTTCATGGGGAAAATGGTTCGTAAATATTTGGGGATTAGTGACTGCCTAATAAGGTTATACTTTACCTTATTAATATTTTTTCTTCATTGTTATAATTCTGTATGGTTGTGTTGTTCTTTTTCTCTGCTCAATCAGTCTTTTGTATTTTTCTGTGATGTAACCTTTGGTATTGTGCTATATTTGGTTGGGTTATGGATTGTGCCTCTGATCTTTATTTGTAAAACAAGCAACACAGTGTTGAAGGTTCATAATTACAGGCATAGTTGTTTGCATTAAAAAGAAAGATTCCCCATATTTTTTTAGCTAACAAGAAAAATTCATGATTATATAAAAAAGACAAGTAACTTAATTACAGAAAGAGAGACTGAGACATTTGCTATCATTGCATTTACAATATTCAGATATTCATGGTACATTAGCAACACTCAAGTTATTGTACAAATCTATAATAAATTCTAATACATACATGCAGTTTGAAATTTGCTAATCACATAATAAAAATATTTCCAAATAATGCTTAACAGAACTATATTAATAATGCCTGTTTGTATTAACCAAGAAAAACAAAAGTAGGTGCAAGATCTCTAAGCAATGCAAAATATATGGAAGCAGATAGGGTGGCATTGATGCAACCTTTTGCTTTAACCAAAACAAGTACTGCTTTTGCTAAAAATATCATACAGCTTTTTAAACCACTGATCCAAAATATTTTTAGCAATTCTATTTCTGTCTCTGAGACATTTAGAAATTTTTACTTGCAGAAAAATTTCATCTCAGTGAGGCTGAAAGTTCTAGATCACACAGAACATTTGTGGCAGACTCAAAATATAATAAAAATTCCTTAGGAAGAAGGAATCATTCTCCGTAGCTATAAGCCAACTTTTATTCAGTGGCACAAATATATTTTCCAATATAATTATTTTATATGCAACACAAAGAAGTGCAAAGAAATCAGCAGCCTTCCATACAGAAATATTTAGCTCTAATGATTGTATGCAGCTATTGGTTTCCTCTCTAATTAGTCCAGTGACAAGTAATTTTCAGTTTCAAAGGCAAACTTCTAAAAAGAGTGAAACCCTATAATAAAATGACATAGTGTGCCCTGGGAGGGGAATCTGAACCAGTGTTTCGGATTTAATTGAGGTTTAGTGTATCCAGAATTTATCTGTATCTCTATTATTGACTCTGACATTCAGCATGTCAGTTCAATGTTTTATGGTGTATTTAACCCACATTTAAAATAATATTAGTGTTTATTACCCTCTTAACTAAGTGTTTTGAACTCTCAGGAGGGAAAACTGCTTAATACTATTATTGACATGCTAATGAATTCATAATAGGGCTACCACGACACTGCTTAATTAAAAATCTGAATCAAATGTAGTCTAAGATCCCAAGTAGGTAGCATAGAGGACATTCAATCACCTCCCATAAAAGGGGAAATATGAAAGAAACATGATATCCAAGAATGAGTTTAATTTGGTCAGTTCCAGCTCCCAGGTCCAGTTCCAGGATGATTATACCTTTGATATAGTATTTCAATACTATATTTGTAAGTCCTCCATATTTTTTTTTTGTCAAAAGGCTATACAAAACCAACAAAATTATTACCTTGACTCTGAAAAACAAGCAGTAGAAGTTATGAATAAGTAGCAGAAAAGTAATATTCTTGTGTGTTGTGGCAGAACAGGGAATTTTTAAATTTTAAGTCCATATAGGAACAAGAAGATCACCTCATAGATCAATTCATGCGACAGAAGATGAGCTGGTGGGGAAAACACCTGCCCTGGCTGGGCAGAGAGTGTTTGTAGGAACTCAGTAAAAAAAAAGAAACAAAAAAACAAAAAGGTGTATAACCTTTGCAAGAGGGGTAGGCAACTCTGGAAGTATTTAAGGATACTGTTAGGTCATGCAGAAAGAAAATTAGAGAGGCAAAAACTCAGAACTTAACCAGGCCAGTTACATAAAGGATAATAAAAATGGTTTTGTATATTGATAGCAAAAGGACAGGCAATGAAAACCTCCTGATGATGGTCCTGATTGACTGAACATGAGCCAGGATGTGCCCAGGTAGCCAAGAAGGCCACCAGCATCCTGACCTGTATCAGGAATAGTGTGGCCAGCAGGATGAGGGAAGTGATTCTTCTCCTGTACTCAGCACTGGTGAAGCTGCACTGTGAGTCCTGTGTCCAGTTCTGGGTCTCTCAATTTAGGAAGGATATTGAGCTGCTGGAGTGTGCACAAAGAAGGGCAACAAGTCTAATGAATGATCTGGAGCACAAGTCCTATGAGGAGCAGCTGAGGGAGGTAGAGGCAATTTAGCCTGGAGAAGAGGAGGCTAGGGAGTGACCTTGTCACTCTCTACAACTCACTGAAAGGAGGGTATTGGTCTCTTCTCCCAGGCAAACAGCAATAGGACAAGAGGCCACAGTCTTAATGTGCTCCAGTGGAGGTTTAATTTGGACATCAGGAAGAAGTTTTTCACAGAAAGGGTGATTGGACATTGGAATGGGCTGCCCAAGGAGGTGATGAAATCACCATCTCTGGAGGTGTTTAAGAAAAGAGTGTATGTGGCACTTAGTGCCATGGTTTAGCTGACATGGTGGTGTTCGGTCATAGGTTGGAGTCAATGATCTCAAAGGTCTTTTCCAAACTAGTTGATTCTGTGGCTCTGTAATTCTATGTGTTGTTGAGTTGCCCTATTATTATGAGCATATGCTCATAATTATAGTGGTTGCTACCACGTCCTTAGTATTATGTATCAGATTCTGATTTATCTCTACTTCTTTTGATTTTCTCTGCTTTATTTGCACTATTTAAATGAACATTTTTATTTTTTGGTTTTATTTCATTTTCTAGTCATTTGTACTGACTATAACATTTTCCTGAGATTTCAGTCATAACTAACATTCAGTCACATCTAAAATGGAGCCAACAAAATCTTAGAAATGCTATCCCCTAACATTTGTAACTATTATAGTATTTATTTATTCTCTGTTTCTTATCCTGTATTTCATCTTTTTCTATATTCATCTTTCCAAAGATTTGTCCTTAATTCAATGCATGAACTGAAGTATAGTACCTTTGTCATTTATCCTTTGAAAGATGAAACTTTGCTCTTTCTGTATGTATATTTTGTAAGTATTCTAATTAAATTTTCTTCAAATGATTTAGTTACTTCCCTGTCATCCATGTCTAACAAGCTCCATTCTACCCTTTGTTACTTTTTTATTGTCTTTCATTTTCTTTCCATTTTGAATTTTTTTCTGCCAAAAACAGTGTCTGTAATAAAATGCTGATCAGCACAGTTCAGCTACAGGTAACACTAAATATTGTTTTGCCTGTAAGATACAACCTGATCAATCACTGACTGTCTATAGTCAATTAAATAGTACATACACTAAGATATACAATATTAAAAACTCTGTCATACTTCAAGATTTAGAGCTGCCTTCAAAGTGCATAACCACATACATATTTTAAACACATGCCATGTGATATGGATGCTTGCAATTTACAAGGAAAAGAATATTTAATTTTCTCTCTAGTAACACTGGGACTGTAGCCTGGGCTCTGATAGCATAACTCTCTACACTGTTCTAGCATTAATGAAGATTAGGCTTTTTTGCCTGTTTGATGTTAAATATTCTCTGCTGTCTCTAAGTCTTGACCTCCATGAAAATTTTTGGCTCTCTACCAGAAAAAGCATTCTTTTTCTATTATGAGCAATTACATTTCGCTTTATGTAAAAAAAAATGGTAGGCAGTTATCATGCATTTGGGAAGCTAAACCACATATTTGAGGGACAAACTATCTCATATTGCTTGTAACACACTGTCTTTGATCCAGTGAGTGTTACTCAAAAAAATGGCTTAGATTGTTTACTTCCTCCTTTACCTTCCATTTCTCCTCAGTTTTTCAGTGCCAGGAAGCAGGGAAGATGAGTTTGCAGACTGGTCTTAGACCTTGGACTGCTTCTTGTTCATCCCACCCTTCCTCAGTGCTGGCATGTTTCTAATGTTAAAAAGAAACAATATAATTATTCTAGGCTTCAGAACTGAAGAGCTGATTCTTAATCAAAGCTCCTGATTACTTTTCTAAAGATAGCTATGTAGATGTACCCCTTCTAGTTTTGTTTTGTAAGGCCAATGGAAAAGGAGCTGCTACAGAAGGTGTATAAGATATGAGCAGGGTAATTCTTATTTAGCACTCTGGGTTTGCTTAGAGGGACAAGTAGTGCTTTCATTCCCTTCACTCTTACCATTAATATATTTTAATCTAAATAATTGGATTAAAGTTTCTCAAACATAAGTGAGGAGAGCTGAACACAATTGCCCTTCCCCTTTTCCTCCTTTTCTGACCGTTCCATCTACTATGTGTGTTTGAACAGGAAGAGTGTGCTTCACTCTCTGCTTACTCATTTTCCTGGCATGTGAGACATATGGCTTCACAGCGTGGGCATAGCACAGATCTTGCACCTTCCACATTCTGAATGACTGCATGTTTTAACATCACCACCTTTGACTGATGTGCTGGAGCTCCCAAAATAAGAAAGACATGGACCTAATGGAGTAAGTCCAGAGCAGGGCTGCTAAATTGTTCACTGGCCTGGAATGCCTTTCCTGTGGAGGCCAGCTGAGTGAGTTGGGCTGTTTAGCCTAGAGAAGAGAAGACTTGGGGGAGCCCTAAGAGCAGTACCTGAAGAGGGATTACAAGAAGGTTGGAGAGGGACTTTTCATGAGCACATGTAGGGATAGGACAAAGGGGAACGTCCTTAAGCTGAAAGAGGGCAGGTTTAGATAATATATTAGGAAGAAATTGTTTAGTTGTGAGATTGATGAGGCACTGAAACAAGCTGCCCAGAGAGCTGTGGACTCCCCATCCCTACAGGTATTCAACGCCAGGTTGGATGGGTCTCTGAGTTAATCTGGTCTTGTGGAAGACGTCCCTGTCCACTTTTAAGGCCTCTTCCAACTCAAACCATTCTATAATTCTATGATTCAACAAAAAGAAATTACATTTTTGTACAGAACAATCCTGCCACCATGGGCTGAACCTTTCTTAACTCTTCCCTGTGGATATATACGGACTTTGTGCAGGAGCTTGCTTTTGGTCTTATTTTGGGTTTCTATGAATTTTTTGAAGTTAAGACCTGGAAACTTGACATGTAGGAATGAGTGAAAAATTTGACTGATAAGATCACTTAAGAAAGCTCAGGTTTATGACCGAACATGCATTCAGGAAGCATTAATGGACCGTTTTAAGCCAATGGAAATTTCCAGATAATCACCTTGAAGCAATTTTATTTTGGTAAAATGTTCCAGGCCCATAAGTAAGGGAATTGTATGTAATATGTCTGCCAGAACTAAATGTCTAAAGTTTATATTTGATTATGTCAGCATTTTCTTTTCTGTAACAGCATTTGATTTTCTTACAACATTTACTTTTGCCCAAACCTTGCTTTTTCTGCTCTGAAAAATGACATCTCCTTGATTTATTTTATTATCACATTTTCAAGAGTTATCAAGAAGTTCAATGATTACATTAATTTTTCATAACCTCACTTTCACTTTCAAACATATTGCTTGTCAACATAATTACTTTTTATAATAAAATGAAAATATTTACATATACTTTAAAAATAACCTGTATCTCAACTTAATTTACTTCTAAAAATTTAAATCTAATCACAAATTGCATTTCAGAAATTATAGATGTCACATTTTTATTTGCTTAAATGACAGAATTTTATGGAAGGATTTGATAGTTAGCACAATTTAAATCAATGCAGGTAATGTGCAAATTGGAAATAAAAAGAACAAACAGGTGTCCAGAATTTTAATTAGCTAAAGTATAAAAATAAGTAATACCAGTTTTTAGACATTCAGTGAAAATAAAAAACTTGGATTTCCTCTAAAAACCAAGGAGAAAGAAAAGTTTTGAAGGGAAGAAAGTATAAAAGTTCTCCCATGTGGTAAATTTATCCAGTTAACTTTGTTTGGCACTGTGGTGGATTGACCTTTGCTGTCTGTCAGGTGCCCAGCAAGGTGCCCTATCCATCTTCTCAGAAGAATGGGAGAGAAAATATGATGGAGAAGCTCATGGATTGAGATAGACAAGGAGATCACTCATTGTGAGAGACTGAAACGTTATGGTTAGTGGCCTAAATACTGTTAGGAAGGACTTTTGCCCATTATGGTAAAACTGTATAAAGAAGCTATGACCACCAAAGCCCACCCCTCCCTGAATATGCTTCCTGAGGGGGAACTTTGGACTGTGAGTTAAGCTGCCTGAGGCAACTTGAGCTAGGATGAATTGCACTATTGTGCAATTATCTCAGGTCTAGGGAGAAGTCAGCAAGGTTGGGGGAGAAGAATGATCCACAAAGAAAGCCAAGCCCAGCAGCTGACCTGAAAATCAGCCCTGGCTGATTGATTGCCATTTATATACATCTAGATTGATGCCATTTAATTATCCAAAACTGTATTTTGAACTATGAGTGCAATTGGATCATAAAACTCCCTAGAAGAAAGATAATATACATCATGTTTTTAGCCATATCCAGAAATTTATTTTGCAAATGATGACAGTAAGTTCTTTTGTCATGGGCCAGAGCTTCTCAGGCACCAAAGTTTTCTCTGTCTGGCAGTCCAAGAGAAGCTGCTTGTATGGGAAGAGGATATGGATTATCAAATTAATTCAGAACAGTACTGTTTATAGCAGGAAATGTAAATTTAAATGGATTTTTTTTTTCTTGCTGGCTTTGTTTTATTAAATTGGGAAATTCCTGAAGTTATGAATGTTTCTGTTAAAGGAAATTCTCAACTATAATTTCTAGCATATGGAAGCAGCAGTGATACAGAAAAAAAAAATGAATGATACAAGGACTCTGAAAAACTGACTAGATATGAGGAGTCTGGAAACACTCAGAAACCAAACAAAACCTTTATATTTTTATGGAGTTGAAATATTTTTACTGTTAAAAACCAGGTAGAAGTTTCAAAAGTTTCAAACACAAATACATAGTACTTTGGCTAATACCCTGGAAATAGCAGCTTCTGAAGGTGCAGACAGTTCTAACATGACAGCTTAACTGAAGTGATACTAGACTGGTAGAAGCTAAGCTACAACCAAACAGACAAGGCAGCAAAAAGAGCTTATGTTTTGTCAATAATAACAGAAGTGTGGCTAGTACAGTAGCAACGTGAAGTAGGCACTTCCAGTCAAGCATGAAAAACAAAATGAAAAAGAGCAGCTTGTCAGAGGGGTAGGAAAAGGAGAAGAGCAAAACAAGACAAATAGATGAACAGAGGCAAATATGTTTCACTTCACATGTTTGTTTCCTTGCACACTGAGATTTGCTTTAGCATTGTCTGAGTGCCTAATTAGCTAGATCTGTAAGCATGTGGTGCTTTGAAATTCATGAGTTACTGCAAGATATGTTGCTGCATTAAGAATGTTTTTTTTTTTTTTTGTTCATGGAGCACTGGGAGGATTAATATAAATACAGGAAGGCATCCCCATTAAAAATAGCAAGAAAGTAATTGACCAAGTTTTTCAATTAGACACAGAAAGATACAGACTGTACCTCTTATATTTTTTACAAGCTCATAAACATCAGTAGTTAGTATTTCTAGAGATCTCACCAAATTTGAAGTCTGTCTCTAAATCTGCAGACATTATGTATATGTTTGGGGATTAGTGGAAATACAAATGCAAAATTTGTGTTAATAACTTCTGCATTTTCCTAAAAAAACATTTTAAACAGAGGCTTTTTGGACTTCATTCTTTGCTCTGTAAACACATAAACATGGAAAAGGAGATTTGAATAGTTTGAGGAGAAGTTGAATTGAATACTTTGAGGAGAACCATGTTTACAAAGTAGACAAAAATTTTGAGAAAAGAACTGACAATGAAAATTACAGTCTTTTCGAAATTAATCCATACTTCATGTCAAAATTTAATCTGTAATTTATCTTGAGTCTTGCACTCTAATGATTGCAAGAGACTATAATCTCTTTGGGAACCTGTGTGATGTTCATTTGAAGGTTTCTGTCTTATCTGAGATTGACAAGAAATTTATTCTCATCCAAAAATTTCTTGAAGATTTCTGACAGTACATTTGTGTTACTTTCATATTGACCAGTGCATCCTGTTCTGGATCACTCCTCCCTTGGATATATGTTAATCATCTCACTGAAGTTTCTGTAAACAGAGTTTATGATATTAAAATATAAAACTAAGAAAGAATTTGATAGTCTTGAAATTGGTGGTTAAATCTAAATATACAGAAATTGAGTTCTTGCTCTCTGAAAAGCTGTTCTTTTTTATTTTGCTTTACATGCTTGACTGGAAAAGCCTCTTTAAATTGCTACCATACTATTCCTGCTTCTGTTACTATTGGGAGGAAAAATGGACTCTAGAAAGAGTGACTAGCCTGTTTGATCACAGCTTAAGTTTTACCATTGTAGTATCATTACAAATAAGCTACTTTTGCTTGACAGAGCAAAAGGAGATGTAATTTGTCTCATAGCTACTTCTGACTATGATTTGGCTTCAGACTTTATTCTGTGTATTCTTCTGTTATCTGATTGCCAAATCAACCTAGCTCTTGTAGCAACAAATACAGCAACCCAAAATTCACATATTTGTTATTCTTCATTCTCCAGCTGCTCAGTATGAATACTTCTTCAAGACAGGATTCCTCTGAAATGAAATTCAGTGCAATCTGCACATTTTCAAACTGATATATTGAGGCTATTAACAGAAACCTGAATTACTTTGTGCTATGCCATGCCACCAGTTATTTTCTTTCCTCACATTTTGTAAGTAAAGATGTTATGGAATGGTTTTCCTAGAAAGGTGGATTAGGTTGCAAAGACTGTAAAGAAAAAAATTATTCCTCAGATGCAGACACAAAGGCTTGCTTTTGTGTTACTCTGGGAATCCAGTGGTTAAGTGTATGAAGCTTTAGAACCATTTATTATACATATTTGTGTAGACAAAGCAAATTAATGTTGTTTTACATCTTGCTGGAGATTAAATATGAAATTCAATGAAAGTCTTGGTAAGAACAGTGTGAATATAGTGATAAAAACTATACCTGTCATGCTATGGGAATTCTGGGAATTCCCCTTTCAGGCTGCTTACAGGAAGGGACAAAAGGTGATTCATGCTAGTAAATACCACTCTCTCCTACACCTATATATTGGGACTTTTTTTGCCAAAGAAACAAGTAAGTCCAGAGTTTTTGAGGCATTTAATCATAATACATTACTTCAATTAAAACTAAAAGACAATCCAGGCTTTAGCACAAAGTGCAAAAATTAAAACAAAAAAAAAAATTCCAAAACTAAAAAAAGCAACCAAATCAAACAAACAATCCCACCCTCTCCCACCCCCAAAACCCAAACTAAAACCCTAAAACTAAACCAAAGAAAAAACCAACAGAAAGAGTGGAGTAAAATTAGCAAGCTGTGCAATGCACTTGCACTCTGGAGGTACATTACCATGCCTTCCCCATAATTAATTAATGATATTTAATTATTTGCAAGGATTCCTTTATTTTCTCTCTTCCCAGCAGAATGCTAGTGGGAATATTCAGAAAATTTCAACATGAGTGACTTACTGCATAAAAACCACTTCTGTTCTTTTTTTTTTCCACTTGTAGTTCTTAGTGTTATTTGTAGCTTTTAAAGGAAGTACAATCACATGTTCTCCCATTCCCCCATGAGAAAATCATAGCTGGCAGTGACCTTGTGGATCATGGTGCATCTATATCATAAGGAAATGGAATCTATAATGGGAAAGAGGCTGCTCTTGCACAAGGCCTCATTCAATCTTGGTGCAAACAACAGTGCACTTCAGTGCTCAACTTAAATATGCTCTCTTTTGCTTTTTGCTCAATTGCACTCTCAAATTAGTTAACACAAAATGAGAAGGGACGCTAGCATGTCATCTGGTCCAACATCACTTCTCAAGCAGGGTCATCCCAGAGCACTTTGCATGGAATTGTGTCCATTTGGTTCTTGAATATTTCCAGTGAGGGAGACTCCACAACCTCTTTGGTCAATTTGGTCTAGTGCTTGTCACCTGCAGAGTAAAGAAGCTTCTCCTCGCGCTGGGCTGTAACATCCCATACATGAGTTTCTGCCTTTGCTTGGAACACATCCCATTGCCTGGCTCCATCCTCTTGACACCCTCCCTTCAGACACTTATAGATGTTAATGGGTCCCCTCTCAGTCATCTCTTCTCAAAGCTGAACTGGCCTAGCTGTCTCAGCTTTTCCTCGTGACAGAGATGACTCAGTCCCTTAATCATCTTTGTTACCCCTACTTGACCTGCTTCAGGAGCTCCAAGTTTCTTTCTTCCTGAGAAGCCCAGAACTTGAAACAGCCCTCCAGATGTGGCCTCACTAAGAGCTGAGCAGAGGGGCAGCATTGACTCCTTCAATTTGCTAACAATGACCTTCCTAAAGTCCCCCAGGACATTATTGGCCTTCTTGGCTGCTGGCTCATGGACATCTGGAGTCCATGGTCCATGAGGACCTCCAGGTCCTTCTCCACAGAGCTGCTTTCCAGCAAGTCTGTCTCCAGCCTGTAGTAGTGCATGGGGTTATTCCTCCCCAGGTGCAGAACCTTGCATATCCCTTTGTTGAATTTCAGACAGTTCCTCTCCTCTTTTTTCCAACCTGTCAAGTTCCTTCTGAAGGGATGCACAGCACCCTGGGGGATTGGCCAATCCTCCCAGATTTGTGTCATCAGTGAATTTGCTGAGGGGGCATCTGCCCCTTTCTCCAAGTCATTAGGGCTTGGGCCCAGTATTTAACCTTGGGGACACCACTAGTGTCAGACCTCCAACTAAACTCTGTGGCACTTTTGATACTGTGTGGAGTATTATTTAGAGCATAAGTAGTCCTGAAAACATGGCAAAACATATTCAGGTGTCAATAAATATTTGATACCTTTTCTCCAACCAGTGTGCTTGCAGAGCATCTTGCCAGGAGTATTAAGATGCACTCCCCTCTAGTGAGAAAAGGCAGTAATTGCACTTTTTAGTGCAGCTTTCACATGGTCATGATCTCTTCTGAATTCTTTTTAAGGCTTTCTCTTGCTCAGTTGCTTCACTTATCTGGAACTTTCCTGAACTTTCTTTCACTGCTGTAGGTGGTATTACTAATTATCTTATTTTAGACTCTATCTCAGCTTTGAAAATTAATATATTTCATGTGTGAGCTATTTTGTGACTAATGGTTCACACCATTATTTCTTGTGAACATATGTTGTTTGTTTGTTGTATGGTGTGGACAGAATATTGAGCAGTTATATCTTCCTGACTGACAAAAATTAATGGTTTTTTTTTAGACCTTTTTTCCATGGAGGCAGTGTTTCTCTCCAGTTGTTCAAGAGTGAACTTTCAGTACAATGTGATGATGAAGAGAGGAACTAAAATATTTTGCAGACTTAGAAAAATATACCATAATATCCGAGTTAAAAATAAAGTCTATGTCTGTATCAATTACTGAAAAATTTTTAAACGCATATGTTATTTCAGAGGTAAGACATTCTGATTCTAGAACTTATAGCTGAGAAGTTTAGTGTTTTTACAATAAATACTAAAAGGGTTGTAACATGATCTATAAACTTGTGGAGGTATTGGCATCTGGGTTTTGGTTCAGTAGCAAATAAAATTATTTTAAAGCAAATCATTATGCTTAGTGAAGATTGGATGGTTTCCAGAATTGTTTCAAAGATTGTAAAGAAGTTATCTTGCAGAGGAAACTGTAACAGGAGATGTCTGCTACAGATGGACAAATGTACTTCCACCCCATTAAGACATGTTTGGTCATTCAGACAGCTTCAAATCAGTAACATGGGGAGGACTGTTTATTCTTGGGGACAGGATATATCTTGTCTGAGGTAAAACACAGAAACAAGGTAAAATGTAGATATAGGGCTTTCAGCACTAACCAAGCTATTGATCCTACTGCCCTGAATGACTTGATGATACACTGTGCTATGGTAGAGCACAGCCCTTCAGAGAAAATATTGCTTGTTCCTGAATGCCAGGACTTGGAACAGCTGAGGATTTAAAACAAGCAGCTTACAACTTTGCAATGAAATATGATAATGGCAGCATTTGAATAAAGAAAAACTCTGAGATCATCCATTTTGTTGATAGCAAATTGGAGGTTATTTGTACAACCTCTTGGCTGATGAGGTGAGGGACTAATTATAATGATTATGCAATCAAGAATAAATTCAACCCTCTCCCATATGTTGTGCAAGTAAGCAAGAGAAAAAAAATAAGTGAGGAACTAATGAAGAAGATAAATGTAAGTATTCTGGTGGTGCTAGACACTTTTGGAGACATGGAAGCGTGTGGATGTTGTCTTCCTTATGTTCATTCTATTTTATCACAATTCTAGAATGTATGCTACCAAGTTACCCACTCCATGGCAAAAGAGATAACTATAAATGTCTAAACATTCACACTTTCAAAGCAAGCAGGTTCTGAAGTCCTTGTCCATTAGTAGTTAGACAGCTCCCTGACTTAAATAGTCTTGAATACAAGGACACGGATCTGGTCCCAAGATTACTTTGTATTTTAAAGCTTGAACAAAATTCTGAGTCAAGCCCTAACATGCTTCTCAAGTTATTTGTATCAGAAGTGTAAAGCAGCCTGGATAACCTTGCTGTTTGATCACTGAAATTTGACAACCCCTTTACGATCAGCTCAAGGAGGATATGCTATAGCCTTGCTGACATTGCAGCTCCAACACAAATGATGAATTAGCATAGAGTAGGTTAACAAAAATAATTCACTAACTGTCATTATAAGAAAAGCAGAAGGCATCAAATTAAATCATAACCCAACAAGTTGAAATGTCACTGAAATGAAGAGATCATTACCTTAGGCATGTCAGACATTTAAGAGAACTAACATGTCCTCAAAAGTGCATTAAAAATTTCAGTTAAGAACTGATAAATAATTCTGAAAATATCATAAGTGATCTTTCTGCATTATTTCTATTTAAAATCAAAGCACAAATCTTTGTAATGTTTTGTTAAGTAGAATACATTCATGCCAGATGATGGCCAGAATCCATAGCTGTAGTTTGATCACAGATTTTCTGTCATCAGAGAGATAGAGTTTACCCAGTAGACTTGAGATTATATATTCACTCATTTATTTACTACAAAAGGAAAGAATTGTCTGTAACTTCCCATTTTTACCAAATGAACAAACACAAACAATTAATAATAAGACTAATACATAATTAATCAATGTAGCTGAATAGGTAGCTTAACTTCTTTTTCCAGCGTCTCCACAGTAATTCACTTCAGACTGATAGACAGTATCTCTTTAAACATACTTAACCTTGCCCTTACTAATACAGCCTGCAAGCCTAATGCTGGCTTATCCTTTGAAATACAGGACCCCGCATTTGTAACAAGAACAAGAATTTATTTTTCTACCCCCAGCAGCAGAAGGAAGACCACAGTGCCAGGAAGCAGAAATAGGATGTAAACATTCATGTATACCATCAGATTTTTTTTCTGATAAAAATGGAAAATCTTCAGGAGAGTTCCATATTTGGACTTTCAGCTTTGCAACCGATAAGAAGCACCCCACTGTTAAGTATCTGTTAAATATCTCTTGAAGGGGGTGCAGAGATACTGTTTTATTGACATATGATCAAAAGAAACATGGCCAGCAGGTTGAGTGGAGTGATTTGGTCCCTCTGCTTTGGTGAGACCCCACTTGAGTGCTGCATCCAGCCCTAGGGTCCCCAGCACAGGAAAGACATGGACCAGTTGGAGCAATTTCAGAGAAGAGCCATCAAAATGATCAGATGGAACACCTCTCCTACGAAGAGAAGATTAAAGAATTGGGCGTGTTCAGCCTGGAGAAAAGAAAGCTTCATTGTGACCTAGTAGCAGCCTTCCAGTACCTGAAGAGCACCTGCAAGAAAGGTAGAGGGAGACTATTGACAAGTGCTCGTAGTGACAGGAAATGGGGAAATAATTTCAAACTGAGAGTAGGTTGAGATTAGATATTAGGAAGAAATTCTTTATTGTGAGGATGGTGAGGCACTGGAACTGATTTTCCAGAGAAGCTGTGGGTGTCCCATCCCTTGAATTGTTCAAAACCAAGCTGGATGAAGCTTTGAGCCATCTGGTCTATGTAGAGGTGTCTTTGCCCATTGCAAAGGGGCTGGAACTACAGGATATTTAAGGTCCCTTCCAACCCGGACCATTCTATGATGATCTGATTGAAAAGGACTCAAGTTGTACTTCCTGAACCTTGCAAATATATTCTGGTAACTCTCCTCTTTCAGTATTCCTCCTCCCTTTGCTTCTACCAGAGGTTAAATTTTCCACATTCTTGCTCTTAGCTCTTTCTTTTTTCCTTACAAGATCACACACACTCACAGATGCACATGAAAAAGCTCCAGCCATTGTGAGCTGAGAAAGCAATTTTGACACAGAACTTTTTAGGACAAATTTGGATGCAACACTAAGAGCGAGGGTGAAGCAGACTGCAGTGTCTCTGAAAGTGGCTCTGAAGGCCCTTCACCCCTGTGTGTTTCTTTTCTTCATTCCTTACTAAATCTGGTCTTGGAAAGACAATCTGGAAGACTTCAAATGCCCTTAGTAATTCAGGCAAGAGGAAATTATTGAAATTTTAAGGAAAGAACTACTGGGGAGGACAGATTGTTCAGTGGTTACTGTACTAAAATGCCATGATGGAAATTTGGATTAAAATTTGTTTTCTGCTGCAGACTTCCTCAGATTTTAAACTATCAGTCTGATGTTCTGACCTTTCTTCCCATTTTGCAGTGGAACTAATAATGCAAATAGGTTTCTAATAGAAAGCATCGCTGTGACACACACAGGTAACAAGCTGGAAAGCTTATATGTGTCTTGACATGGAGATTCATTCTCTAATATATCTTTGAAAAGTGGGACATTTTTGACATCTGAATCACGCTTACAGAAGAAATTAATGTCCAAAAGAACCTATTTTGTCCTAACAGTCTTTGTTGCTTCCTAAAGTACAGAGACCCAAGCCTGTGCTTACAGGGACTGTATTTTGTCTTGTTCAATATGGGTTAGCTTATTTTTCATTCACAAATTCTTTCTAGTCAAAGCATAATTAAATAGAAATGTATTTTGACATAGTTTAAAATTAACATAAATTTTAGTACACAGTAGTTCTCCTAAATTTTTTATTAAAAATTATAAGAAATCATTGTACACAGAAGAAATCTTACTAATAAGGTCTGCTATTTTTCATACCTGGTTGATTAAAGCTATTCACCTTAATGTACAAAGTGTTTGTAAAACATATGGGTAACATTGACAGCTTGAATATATGTGTAAAGAAAGTAGCACAGTTTTATGCAGTTCCTAAATCATTCCACTAGCTGCAAAAAAACTGGAATGTTAGTTCCATTGTAAGCTAGCAAATCAGGGATGGATTGAAAAAATACTGGCTGAGTTCCATTAATTTCAATAGTCCAAAGATCTTCTTAAGCTGTTGCCATCAGCATCCCTCTTGTTTACTAGCTTATTTTAAATATTAGTTTAATTCTATGTAAGTAGTGTATGTGTTTTATTTGGGGCTATTCAGCAAATCTTCCCTGATAGATAATAAACAATTATTTGTGCAGATTATGAACTATGAATTTTAGATGGATTAGTGCTCCTCCATTACAAATGTGTCAATAAACACTGATCATGAATTTAGTGTTCAAAAAATGTTCATAACTGTAATTTTCTCATTGCAGTTGCAATAGAGAAAACCTGTAGCTTCTGTAAACCTGAGCTGCAAAGACACTCAGCTAACAAATTGTTAGAATTCCAGTCATCTGTTTTTTTTCTTAACTTTTCTCAGCCTTCCAGCTTCTATTGAGCTTCTCAGAGTAATGTTAAAAGATGCAGATATGGTAACTTTTTCTTAGTAATGTCCTTTCCCATAATAAGTGTACATTATTAGGACACTTTCCTCTCCTGGGAAGCTTTACATTTGATTTAACACACACATATAAACCATTTTATGAATAATGTATTTGGAGCTAGATCCCCAAACACAGTTAAGAAAGCGAGTAATAAAGAGAGTCTGTTTCTGAGAGTGTGCAAAAGGACTCCATAAAATCATGTCCCCTATGTTGCTGTAAATATGTTCTCAGCTGGCAACCTCTGTCCAAAGTGTAGGTGGAATAACGTTTCTGCCACTGTTAAGCAGTAGCCAACAGAGCTGCTAAGTAAAAGCCTTAAAGGGGCATGACAGATTGCTCAGTTCTCCATGTAGAGAATAATGTAATCTGCTGTGAGCCGTTTTGCACAATGCCTCCCGCTGCTCCATCTGGGCTGCTGAGCACCGGTGGTTCACTCAATTGTATACAAGTCAAATATGAAGGCAATTCCTGATAGCAGGTTTTTTCTTTTTTTTTTTTTTATGAATAGATGCACACTAAGGAATGCAAGCAGCATCATATTTCAGTTCCTAATTATTCATTAAAACATTAAGGTGAATTTACTTTTCAAGCTGGGAGGCAGTTAGAAACCTAGAAGTGCTCTCTGAACCTACAGCAAACCTTTCATAGGGAAAAAGGTGATGGTAGGTAAGTTAAGCTAGTAAAAGATCTGAGAGATGATACTTTCAAAACCATAAATTTCTTATAGATTTAATGTATAATCATAATTAGCTGCATTATTTTCCTATGATAAAAAACAAAAAGAATCCATTTGCTTTTCATTCCTAGAGTTACAAGTAAAAGGACTTTCACTATAATCTTGTCTTCTTCCATTACAGACAGCGAACAGAAAGTAATCAAAACAAATACATTTATTTAAGTATGCTAATGATGATTCATTAGAAATCAAACCTGGAATTCTTTAGGCCATTGCCTGTGGCCTCCGGTAGCATACACAAACACTACAGGCTCTGAACTTACATGCAAAGTCTTCACTTATGACAAGATCTGTCTGGAAGAGGACCCAAGAATTCATACTTTGAGTTTTACATGCATTTAGTGGTCAAAAGGGGTTTATGTACAAAAATTGCCCCTCATCTTTTTTTTTACCAAGAATCTTACTTTTTCTGTTTTTTTAAGACTGCTGTCTGTCTTGTTCATAAACCCAGGTGTCTTTATTCATTGTTACTCAGTGACTTCTCAGTTTCTTCAAATTAGGTCTAGTGTTCTGTGTAATAAAGCTAACACTTACTCCCCTTGACAAATATCCCTTCTAACGCCTATGCATCTGATTTCTCAAGCTCTTTGCATGACAGTTAATCATACTAGGTTTGGAGCAGCAGATATAATCAGAGTGTCACATGGTATATCAGATCATGAGCTTTATTTTTCAGGCATAGATCTGATAGCAAGAAACTGGTGGTCACATTTTGGATGTACAGGTCTTCTGCCTTGAACCATTTAATTTGAACTTCTATGTCTCTGGGAATCCAGGATTCTGTCAAGAGGTTTTCTCCCTGCAAATATATGATGTTTTCTAATAGTTATGGTTGGGTTTTTGCTTCAGCTATTCACCTGAACTACTGTATTTCAGAGTGATTTAAAGTAATTATATATTGAAATTCTTCTCAGTAGAATATTATGGAAATAATTTTTTTGGAAATGAAAGCAAAGCCTGACTGCAAATATGAGTTTTCTACCTTCCCTCCCACTTTCCTCTTGTAACTCATTAACTACCAAACTACTCATGGCTTATGAATGGAACAGAGGTCTTAAAAAAAAAATAAAACCTCTTAGTCCAAAAATAAAAAAAGGTAAGATGTGATCTCTGTATGTGTAGAGAGTGTGAATACCAGGGAAGGAATCAAGATATTGCAGCGAAGGAACATCATTTGCACAATGATAACTCAGAATAAGCCAGGCAAAAATTATTAAAATTAAAGAGATTATAAAAAAAATATTATAATTAAAGAGATTTTCTAAGTTGTATTCCAATGGAACTAACAAAGGATCACAACACATTTAAGAAAGGGAAATGACATGATTATTTCTTGTAACAATGGAAGTCTAGACTCTCTGATCCAGATTTTTCTAGGTCTTTTTTTGCTTGGGCATTTTTCATTTGGGCTGACAGTTTGCAGAGATTAAATAGAATTCAATACGAAGAGACGACAAACCAAATTAATAAAGGTAAAAAATATTATACTTTTACCCAATTTATGACACATTTTGAAGAAATTACAGGTCATTAGTCCTTTAGAGACAAAAGGCAGATGTCTCTTTGTACAGGCACTATTTTAAGAGTAGATAGAGTGAAAGCATAAAAACCTCTGTGTTTGAACTATGATCTTTATTTTTGCTGAAACGGAAAAAACTTATTTACAGCTAGAATTATTTATGATTGTCAAAGCAAGAAACATTCACTCTCTTCCCAGCATTCTATTCTCTCTTAAATAAGTCCCAGTCTAAAAGTTAGGAACTTCCACGAAATCACAGAATCACCTGCATGGTAACAATGCAAAGCCTTTGCAATGCTCTAGCTTTCTTCCAGTTTGCTCACAGAATATCTTTTTATACTGTAGCTCTCCAATAGGAAGAAGAGTCATGGTGCCCAGCCACTATTGATCTGGAAAAAGATGAGAGAGTACTGATAATTGTGTTACTTACATCGCTTCATGGTTCCTGTCATTTTGCACTGATCTTATCCTTACTATATCTGTAAGGTTGCTTGTAGAGATGGTATGTTGAGAGAAATTTTTATTTTGTTTCAAAATTTTCAAAAGGTAAATTGTCCTACCAATTACCATATGGAAATATTATTCTTTCCAGTGTATTAGCAAAAAGTGTCATTGATGAACCTCTCAAAATATAGATCCAGAAATAATTTCCGTATTTAAAGCTACTGTAAAAATGTATTCAAATGCAAGTACATAAGAAAGCAATATATTTTAAAATGTTATTTTCTAGTCAGTGAGAGAGAAGAAACTAAAGGAAACCTCATAAAACCAATGCAAACTTTCACTAAAACTTTTCATTGTAATTCTGCTTCATTGCACAAAGAAATGAGAAGTCTATAAGATACTCCTGAATTCTCTAAAAAGGACACTGCCTTGTTAGTGACAGTACTCCTGGAGGAGAAGAATTACTGAAATATACATTTTCAAGAAAATAAATAGATATGGCCTACATTATTTTTGCTTGATCAGGTAGCAAGCATCAGCAGTTTATTAAAGCCTTCTGCCTTTTCTCTGTTGCAATCCCACGGGCTGCACCACACACCACTGACTCCTTCCTTTTGCAGCACAACCTGCAAGCTCCAACAACACCACCTCTCTCCTCCTAAATCTTTATACCTTTTCTCTCACATGCATAACACCTGTGCGCCCTTTTACTCTTGTAATTGGTCACTACACATCAGCATTCCATGCTAGTTCTCCTTCAATGCTGCCCACCTGTCTTATACAGCTGCACCCGAATAAGGATGAGGCTCAGCCGCAGCCCTATTCCTGATCTTCTACAATCTATTCTCCTGCACAGGAAGATTATATCTGTTCAAGCTATAGCTCAGTGATGTCGCACTCTTAAACGAATGGCACAAACAGGGATCAAAACACTACCCTGATGGTATTAACATGCTGTAACCAACCGAGCTAATCTCAGGATCGTGTTTGGATTTAACCTGTTATCTCATGGCCATTAATTGAGGGGATTTTTTTTTGTGTGTGTGTGGTGGTTAGCAGAAGAGTTACTGATTCACGATTTTTGGTGGAGTTCATGAATCCTCAGACTCATAACAATAACAAGCTGACAGAAATTGTCCAAAACTGGTGCCATCTTTTACTATTTATGTAGCTAAAATCTACAAGGCTCTTTTCATAACTAAATATGGTTACAGTTGAGAAATTGTCAAAAATAGGAAGGGTTGAAGTACAATGGATGTTATTTTGTTGAAGAGGATTAAATGCAAATGTTTTTGTCATTGTATTGTGATATTGCTATATATTGCTGATTTTTTTTTTTTTGGCTTTTATTTTTGTGGACCATCTTTGGATTGGGACCAGATATTTTTCTAAAGTATCTATTTTATTAGAAAGGAACTACAGCATACTGCAGGATGAAGTTGAGATACATAGGAAAGCTCAGATGAAAAGTACCACATGTGCTAGGAGGAAGTCCTGTTAAATTTAAATTAGTGCTGAATTTTTATATATGCATATATATAAGCATGCCTATTTAATCTGCTTACAGAATTGTAATTATAATGTAATATAAGCTTTACCCTAAGTTTATAAAATAAATCTATGATTTTGCTATTAAATCTAGAAAAGAGAACTGAAAAATTGCATGAAACTGGTAAAATTAGAATTTGCTGTCATTGACGAAGTAATGAATAAGTAGGAAAAATGATGCATCTATGTTACATGAAGAGCATGAGTACCCAAGCCCACAGGTGGGTAATTTCCAGAGACCACAGACGTGTTTAGGACAACAGAGTGAGAGCTTGTGTCTCTGATTGCTGGTTGGGATGAAGCATCTCACTCCACAGTGATCTGTGGCAGTGGTCTGCCATGAAGAATCCAAAGATACATCACAATATCTACCTAATCACTGTTTTTCTGTGCTAGATGACTTAGGTGATTTAAACACCAAATGTAGTTACTAAGTGTATGCTAAATAAAATCAATTAGTGGCATATGTAGTTTTGAGATGGTGATAGGCACACAAAAAAAAGATTTAAAACTGCAATTAAAAAAAAAACTTTTGTTCATGTTCTCTACATCTTGGATGATTTCTGTTAAATGTTAGTATTTCCCCATAGTAGCTTTGTTCTCAGTAAACTTGTTTATTTGAACTAGTGATAAAAACAAAACCCCCCAAAAAACCCCAAACCAAACAACCAAAGTGTTTAAAAAGGGGATAGTAATAATTTAAACATACAGAACTATTTGTATTTCCACTAGACATCATATAATTCTGAAGGAATAGCTTGCTTTCTGTGAAAACAGAACAGTAAGACAAGAGACTGAATCCTCTATTCAGTCTCCCTCTTTTTTATCCTTGTATCATTTCATTAGATATGAATTAGAATTCCATTTGGTTTCTTAAGTAAAATACTGCTTTAAAAAATAAATTTAAAAAACCCACCAAGACCTAGGTGTTGGAATCACATTAGTCCCTATTTTATTACTAAGTAGTTATTTTTGACAAAGGGAAATGTCTTTAAGGATAGATGATTGAGAAAAAAACCTTCTGGATTTATTTTTTTTTTCTTTGAAGTGCCTTGTGTTCCTCACCTCCTCCTTTCTCCTAGTTTCTTTTCTGTGTTGAATATGCTACTTTAAAAAACCCTGCTGCACAGAAATTCTAAAATGACATTTTCTAAGACACATCATAAACTCCAGAAATTTATCAAGATCTGATATTACAAATAAAACTAAAAAAAAAAATACATTGTTGTTTGTGTAATACAAGAGAAATCTTTTCTGCTTAATATATGCCAGGCCGATGGCACCAATATTTTATTTCATGTGCTGTAAGCTTACATGAAACTGGGCAATGAAATTCAACTTTAAGAGAAATCCAGGCAAGATGGATTTCTCTTAGCCACTGGACAGCTGGCTTAGGAGTCATGTTGTGTTCGTACACGTGTTTCTTAAGTGGAGTGGTGTTTGGGGACTTTCTCACTGTTAGCACTGCTGACAAGACTGATAGAAGTGCTGTTAGCATTATCAGAGCTGTTGCAAATATTTGAGGAGTAAAGGGATCAGATCTTCTTACGGAAGGAGTGTTTTTCATTGAAATATAAATGTTCTTCAACTCATGCCAATATATCCTCTTAATAATACAGCTGGATAATTTTTGTTTCTTTCTCTTTCTTTCTTTCTTTCTTTCTTTCTTTCTTTCTTTCTTTCTTTCTTTCTTTCTTTCTTTCTTTCTT
>JAYDZK010000169.1:71444612-71468849 GCA_034509185.1 Euphonia xanthogaster | reverse complement strand
CTTTCTTTCTTTCTTTCTTTCTTTCTTTCTTTCTTTCTTTCTTTCTTTCTTTTCTTTCTTTTCTTTCTTTTCTTTCTCTTTCCTCTTTCTCTCTCTTTTCTTTCTTTCTTTCTCTCTTTCTTTCTTTCTTTCCCTAAGTCAAATAGATATGTTTTGACCTCATAACATAACTCATAGGGAGTGAAATGTCACAGAATAATTTTATTTTCCCACTAGAAAATTAAAAAAAATGAAACTATAGGGCTCAGTTAGGAAATTCGGTAGAAGATCCTAGACTTCTAAGTGGCAAAATTTGACTACAATGCCTGCAAGCACATATTCCCTTGAAAAACAGGTGATATAAAAACGTTACTAAAATAGCTTTTGCTTTCACGGTATTTGTTTTCTTGAAAAATATTTAAATAAATGGTTGCTAATAAAAACAGTAAAGATAATGCCAATTGCCTGTTCTCTATTTCCTCAATGTCTATTTTCAGTAAAAAATCTAAAAAGATAAAAAAAGCTCCTGTTTTTGTTTATATGTCCTAACTGAACATATCCCTTTAAATAATTTTTATGTCCTTGGAAAAATCTGGAGTGTCCAAGAACAAGATAATAACACATTTAAGGAACCTTGTCAATCAATGCAAAACTAAATTTACATTGTGTCCTGGCATAACCCACTGTCTCACAGATAAACCACCAGATTTACAAATGATGTTGTGTCCTGAAAGAGCTCCATTGTAGGATAATAGTTTCTAATACAATGTCACCAAGCTAATCCTTGGCTATACTGAGTGCAAAATCTGCAGACCTCTGGTCTTCATCAAAACAATTGAGTTTTGTAGCAGAATCAGAATTTTCAAAAGCAGAGAGCTGATTAACAGCTCTCGTGAATGACCTATGGCATACTAAAAAGGGAAAGAGAGTTAAGTTCAGACACACTTATAGACAAACCCTTTTTATCAGAACTTTGAAATGCTGAAAGGTTGCAAATAGCTGCTTATTGCTGTGAGTCATATAGATTATTTGTTTTTAAAATTACGCAAAAGCAAACAAAGCAAACCCATATTAAAAATTTTGGGGCTGATTCTGGCCTTTTCTTTACCACAGTTAATGTTTCCTCCCTCTATAACCTAGTAAAAGGGAAAGAGTATAGAAAAGTACCTTCTTGATAGATCACAGTTTGATGATGTGTGCATTGCTCCAAAAGGGGAAGGTAGTGGAATATGACCTTGTGTACTTAATTTCTCCCTTCATTTGCATACAGACTATATTTGGATTTGCCTACAGAAAGAATAAAGGAAATTTCCACTAGACTGTAAGGATATAACAAGGTCAGTCTTTCACTTGGGAGAATATCTTTCTCACTGCTCTTTCTCTATGAATGACATTTGAGTGTTTGAAATGAGCTAAGGAAATCATAAGTTAGCTGAAGCATGTTTCACTATCCTTGTGTTTTCTTTTCCTAGCAAAGTACTTTCAAAAAGATGAGGTTTTATTTTGATGTAACATTATGCAAATGGTCATATACTGCTTCAGGACCCAAACTGATGCCATGATGCTTGCTAAACTTATCAGTCTGGTTTGGTACTAGCTGGAACTCTGTAACTGTTACATCCACACTCTAAGCTCTTCCAGACAAAACTGCATATATTGTGGTAGTGTTACTTATATAAAAGTGCTTATCCTGTCCCTCTTCATCTAGAAAATAATACCTTCCCTCTAGCAATTGTATTAGAACAATAAAAATTGTGCATACTACAGAAAACACACTGCTATGTAACTCTGCCATATACATAATATGTGATCACAGAGATACCAGTAAATATCCAGAAATACTAGCAAACTTGAAGGCAGGAATTCCAACCCATTTCCATTATCACTACTGAGGGAAGATGTCCCTCTGTAAAGACAAGTAAGTGGATTTTAAATACAGATTTAATCTCTGATGTGTAGGTGGGTGCTAAGTATGAATAAGATCTCATCATCACCATAGGATTTTTTGTGCCTGGTTGCATACACAGCATAAAATGTAGTCTTGATCAGAAGTGGAGCAGTATCTATAAGTTATCTGTAAAATATTACTATGTGTAAAGTAGCTCAGGAAAGTCTTTAGAAGGGGATAGTGTGCTGTGTATATACTCCAAACCATTCTGTTTGAGGTCAAATGTTTAGGGAGCTGATGGCTGCTGACGCATGTGGTGACACATGGCAGACTATTTACTTTTCCACCTTCTTATGAGGTAGTATTAGAGTTCTGATACAGTAAAGGATGCAGCATAAAAAAGTTTACTGGCTGTAAGATTAAAAGATTATACTCACCTACTTATTGATGTGCTAGCAGTGGGTCTGGTCAGGTTTCTCATGGTAAAGAGGCTGTGATGTGAACCAATGAGCTGTCTAACTGCCAGAAATGATCTGCAAATTGTAACTCAGTGGTGCATCCAACATTTGCCCTCACAGACTGAGAGAATGAATACAAACATGAAGTAAAAAAGATGTCTTAATCAAAATTGTAAGGGCTTCCACATAGCAAAATTGGACTGGTCCCCTTGGAATGCTGAAAGAACCAAGCTTTCACTTCAGCTCACATTGTTCTCAGAGAGCTTTTGCAGTGATAGAGCAGGATACCATCCCTTATTATGCTGCCACCCTTGTACAAACTGCTGCTCCATTCAGCAAATGTCTGACCTGCCCTGATGTGGCTGCAGTCAGCTACAGAGGGTCCCAGACTGTCTACATCCAGATAGCCAGAGATTAATCCCCGAGCTTCTGACCACAAAGAAACTGTAATTCTGCTCTTACAAAGAAAAGAGAGCAACCTTCCTCTTGATACCAATGCACAGTGTGTGCCCAGCATGCAGATGCAGGGAATGTGTGCAAGGTGATTTTTTTTTCTCAACAGTCTCTTTAGACTTCATTTTTAGAAAAAGAATGGAGTTACACTTTAACAAAGCAATACAAGTTTTGAAAACCATCAGAATGCTTGAGTTGAACTTAGGTGCAATGGAAAAGATGGGGTTTCAAAAAAATTCCTAAAGCAGTTCCCTTTACTGCCTCTCCCTCTAAGCACTTGCACTGTGGACAACAAAGCTTTTGTGTGCTTGACATCTAGGAAAGGGAGGTGTTGAGCCTAACCTGAATCTCAGAGGCACTCCAACTGGCAAAGGTTCTTTAAGTAAGTCTAAAAAGACAGACAACATCATTTTATTTTAAAGCACAGCAACCTCTATTCAAAACAACTTTCTAGTCCTTTGTATTATTTCTGGGTTTTGTCCAATGACTCTGATAGAAAATACACAAGCAGTGTTGTGAGCAGAACTATGTTCTGTTTTGTTTAGCAGAATGGAACTTTCCAATTGCAGCTTACCAGTCTTACCTTCTTTTCACCTTTGCTTGCTGCTGGCCTAGCCCCATGTCACTTGCATTTCTCATTACACCGTATCAGTTTCAAGATATGAGCAGAGGAGAAAGTCTATGGAGGAGGAGCATACAGCCCAGTACCTATCTTCTATATCATGCCTGTTCCTTGAACAATATGCTCAAGTGCTGATAAATGGGAGGTGAGGTTTCATGCTGAGAAATTTGACTCTTTTGTGGTTTTGTGCAGTCAACTAGGCCTTTGTACAGAGCAGTAATATTGCCTCAAGTTCTTTGTACACCTTAATAAAGTGATTTTTTTCCTTGGTCTTAGTTAAGGATGAAGCAATCTGAAGCAGAGTCTGCAGGCTGGCTCCTGTTCTTTAGCTCTGGGTCTGTGCCCTGGGATTCAGAATATGCCCCTAAGCAAGCAGCTTCCTACTTGATCTTTCCTGTCAAAGAGTTCAAGATCTGTGTGCAGCCAATTTAAAGACCAGGGAACTCAGATATTTAAAATTGCCTCTTCAATGAACCAAATCTTGTGCCATTGACTAAACAGATAGGCCACATAATTAAAGAAGGTGGTCTGTACTGCCCAGAAAGAGCTAGGTGCTGGATTTTCAGGTGTTTCCATACCAAAACTAGCTGCCTAAAGCATATAATCTGTATCTTGCTGTTAAACTCTGTTGACTTTCAAGATCTGAAATGTTTATTCTGAAGCACATTTCTGCACAGTGGGTGCTTTGATCACTGACAGACATACCTATCTACCTGCAGGCATCTTGGCATTCTAACTGTGAAAAAGGAAAGCAATCCTACTGTTTGTAGAGCTCTATAATTGAATTAGTGAACATTATTTTATAAAAGAGAAGTGCTCCCACTGAAACATTCAAGCATAAACAGCTCACACATAAATTATTCACTCCTACATAAAGCTACAAGGCCAAAGCTACCTTTCCAGGACATCTAAGTGATGTAGAATGTGTCTACAGAGAAGTGCTGTAAAGAGTAACCCAAGCTGTCCCTGGAAAAGACTGCTTCAGCAAACAGCTTAGTTGTGATAATATTCTAGCTAGTAAGGATGGCTTTCCAGCATTTTATGGATGCTGCAGATCCACCCATACTGCTTCCACACCTAACCTAGAGTTGCAATGTGATCTCGAACTATATAATGTGGAAATGACAGTGTTACCTTGAAGATCAGTGCACTGCATCCCATCATGAGATACAAACTTGGACATATCTGTTTAAGTCCTCTTTATAAATTATATCCTCAGCAGAAGAGGCATCTAGGCAAGGTTTGATTTAATCTGTTGGCACCTGAGACTATCAAATTTTCTGTGCCTAAAATCCCCAGATTTCAGTACATGCAATATCCTGAAAAATGGCATTTCCAGAATGTAACTAAAGAGACATTCCCCAGTAATGACCATCAGTGGGATCAAATCTATCTCAGAAATTTGGTTATTAAAGATTATCCCACAGATGGAAAGCCCTGACTCTACTCTGGCTACAAATCTTTTGTATTTACCTTAAACTTTGCATGTGTCTAGAAGATTTGCTAGTGTGGTACTTGTATCATAGAATACAGAAAAACAGATTATCGTGACAATCTTATCCTCAATTCATAAGCTGGCAACATTCAGTTAAGGTCAATGCATGAATGGCCATGTTCCTTTTCATTAAACTGCAATGTTTAAAAAATTTCTCAGGAAAGTCTAGATTTTATTTCTTCATCAACCAAAACACTCCAGAAAAAAGGACATACAATGTGTATTTGTTATGCCCAGATACATGCTTTGGCTAAGAAGTTCTGGAAACCCACTTCCTGCTAGCAGATAATTAGGATCTTTTCTGTTATGCAACAAGAGCAGAGTTCCTTATTTTTCTGTTATCACACTAGCAGAATAATTAGCTCAGTGCTATATATTGTCCTTTAATATTTAATTTACTGATAACCTGACTCTGGAGTTACGTTTCATATATTTCTATCTTAATACTTATGTTCTGACTTTCACAAATTTCAAATTTAAAAGGAGATGCTTGTCAGAAATAAACAGTCTTAAATATAGATAAGCCACATACAATGACATTTGACACCTCTATAACCTGAGACAAATATCATTTTATGTGGCCTACCTAGTCTTGCTGAAAAGCTGGCTCTGCCTTTTTCTTCAAAAACTTACACCTAACTGGCTCCCAAGTATAAACTGAAGCGTGTTTGTTGGTGATGAGACCTTCTATTTAAAAGCTAAGCAAATAAATTCTTGAAGTGTACAAGTTCTCATCACATTCTGAGGATAAAAACATCACTTTGAAAAATATGCATTCTTAACTCCTATCTTTTTAGGAACTTTGCTTTAGAAGATCCTGAAATAAACACTGTTAAGCTTCACAGCAAGGTGACTGGAGAGTGAGAAGTAAAAGTCATTTGTGCAAAAAAAAAAAAAAAGAAAGAAATTAAGCCTAAAAAATTCTTTATACATATGGGTTCTCAAGAATTTATGAAGTCCCCATATAGCTGAATTGAGTGCCCCCAACAACAATGTGCTGTCTGTCATAAAACCTGCTGACCTTTCCTTTAATTTGAAAAGTTTTCTCTAGAATTGAAAAAAACGGTTCAATATACCTGTATACAGATAGCATTGATACTGCATGAAGAGGTAAAATCTCTTACTTATTTTGTTCCCTGTTTGCCTCCTACAGATTTCTGTAAAAAATGAAAATATAATTTTGCTGTAAATTTTGATAGTTTGGTATTTTTGGGTTACCCTTCTCAAAATTAGAAGGAAAAACTATAACAAAACTTCTAAAGTAGAAATTCTGAACATTTATATGTTGATGTTCTGCTCTAGAGTTTTGACAATGATGAATCATCTACTTTCAATAGGCATTTTTATCTTAGAAAAGCATTGCTTCAATGACACTGAAATGCTATAATTAATGTAAATACCTAATGTATCTACAATATTATGTAATTTAAAATATAATCTGAAAAAATAATTCAGAATAAATACACACAAAATAAAGTATACTTATCTTATTGAAGGAAATTTATTTAACATTGAAAGGAAACACAAAAGTAACAATAATATTTTTTAACAGTTTTTCCACCAAAAAAGAAAAATCTATAAGCTTCTATGAACATTTGCATTTTTAAGGAAGTGCATATTTCCAACTAAACATTACCTGGAAAAAATATTTTCAGCCACCAATTTTTTTGGACTTCTTGCTCTTTTCAGTTACTGCTGCCTCTCAATTTGTTTTCAGTTATTTGTGTTCAGGTGGCTCTGTATAAGCTTGGCTGATTGTAAGCCTACGAACCTGCTGGCCTAAACTATAAAATATATCTCATGATGTGGTCTTTCTGTATTTTATGTGTGGGCTGGTGCTGTAGTCTGTCTTCCAAATGCAATTGCCAAGATTGTGACCCACAGGAAGGCCAGGAAGAAGGCAGTGTTTTACTGTTAATGAGCCTGAACGTAGACAGACCTTGCAGGAAAACTCACACCGTAGCTAACACTATTATTCTTTCTTGTTGACATTACCAGTTCTCTTGTTATTGTAATAATCAACTCCATGTGCTTATCCCATAGTGGAGCCTGGCTCATGGGGCCAGATGCAATTAATATGCTCCTCTGTCAGATTAGTGACTTAATTAAAGCAACACCACCACCACTTCTGCAGTGTTTCAGGAAGTGTCACTGCAAACATCCCTGATGTTGCAAGGTGATAGAGCAGGAAATCTCTCAGGTCCATTGTCACTGAGCATAATCATCTTGTTATACTCTTGCAAAGAAATGGACTGCTAGTTCTTAAGCTTTAAAATACTGCATACTGTTTCTTGTCAGGTTTCTACTGTTTTAAATATATCTTGTATTTTTCCTCAATACTCTTTTTATCCAGTTTTTATGTTTGCCTTCAAAACCACTAAGAGCTTTCAAAATGATGTGTCTGTTCCAAAATAATGCCTTTGGTAACACTTCTGTTTTCTGTAAAATTTATTTTGAGACCACTGAGTGACAGAAAATAAAATTACCTCTCAAAACTCTGTGGATCAGTTTGTGGGAATAGGCACTTCTTGTCTCTATTCAATGGTTTCTTACTTTGATCTAACAGCTCACCCACCTGTTCTTGTAGAATGGTTTTCCAGATTGCTAGATTTAATTGCTCACTTCAGGATAATTATGATACAGAACAACTCTGAAAGAACGCATGTTCCCCTGCAGCCTGAAATTCTGTGTAGGCATTCTTATCTCCAATTAGTGGCACTGACAGTCACTTGAAATTTAAATTTAGACAAAGGCCTCTTCCAGGTCTTTCATAGACATGTGGCATAGGATTTTGCTTACTCAGTGGAAACCTAGATAGATATGATGGAGGTTGTCAAATTGTTGCAATGTGGAGACAATTCAAAAGCAGTATATCGCAAAAGCTGTGTTATAGAATTATTTAAATATTCCTATTTTAGAAATTATAATTATATTAAATTGTGTCACTGAAACCTACTCAAAAACTCCTCCATGTTTTAAACACAGTCACTTTAAAAAAATTAGCAAATGGAATATAACTCTATCTCAGTGGGATTATAGAAGGTTAAGATGACACTTTACTCTTATAAATGCAGGGTAAGAGATCTGCAACCTGGAAGACATAAAAGAGTTTCACTACATAGTCAAAGTTTCTATTTAACCATTCTGTAGGGGCAGCATCTCGATTGATGTCAGAGTGATAAAAGATTTATAATACAAAATGTGTGTATAAAGCATAGTCTCTAGTGAGATTGAAAAGTGAAATGATTTATTCATTAGCATAATTTAAATGTCATCAGTGTAGTTTAAGAGACACATTTACCAAATCGTGTTAATTCCTACAGTCTTATCAACAACAAAACATTAAATTTGTTGGTGACACACATAGTCAGAAAGTAAAAATAAATACAACTCTTTCAAAGAAAATCCAGGATATTGAAAAAATGTAGAGGTCTCCCTTACACAGTCATAACCCTAATTTAAAATATAGATGATGCTGACTAATGTGCAGTCCTTAAATAGGAAAAGACATTAATTCCCAAATGACTTCTGTAGGGATTTAAGATGCTTTTACCATCCTAAGTCAGTTTCTAACTCTTGATTTGATTCTAGTATAACCCAAATATTAAGTTTAATCTAAATATATATTTGAATAATGACAGCTGAGTTTTCCTTTGAATCATTTCATTCTTACAAGAACAGATCAAATATAGCAGAAACTGGAAAAGTTTTGTAATTATTTCCAGGGCTGTTGCACCTTGTTTCTACCCATTTTTTTCATGCTGAATGCTCTGCAATGTCAATACAAGATTTTTTTACCTTTTCTATTGAGACACTGAGAACTTTGCATCATATTTTTATACAGATTAAATGTAGGTTCAAGGAGAAAGAAAAGCCATGTGTTTGATTTGCAGCTTGAGTAGCAACATTGTTATGTGATGCTAATTTCTGTGACTAAATTTTCCTTGTTTGTCATTCTTCTAAATGCATTTAGTTATGTTTTTTTCTGAATTAATGACTATACCACTTGTCTTGTTCCCTAGAAAGTGATGCAATCTTAAAATCTAATTCTGCAGTATGAGTAGCCATTTATATCTCTTACAGAGTTTGATCATGATTAAAAAGTGCACTTGCCATTCAAATCTAATGTGACTCTTGTGCACACATTAACTTGGAATAAAACAGGACAAGAGATAACAAATTTTCAGTTTTCTTACTTAATAATCTTTACCTGCAGAAGACAATACTAAAAAATTAATTTAAACAATTCTATGGGAATATGTTGGCATCTATGTTACAGGTATAAACTGATGATTAATGTCTTCTCTTGATATTGTTTCCATTTTTGTTAATATATGTGCAATATTTTATAAAACAAAATCACTTATTTTAACTCAGGAGAACTTGCTCCCACCATATCACAATATTTATGATTCTTGTCTGGTAAAGCAGTAGTTTTATTTTTTTTTAACCACTCAGGAGACAATTTAATAACTAGCTATTATTTTAAATTTGGCTCCAAGAACAGCACATATATTTACCTATGGGCTTCTTTGTGGTACTTTTTTGCACTTTGTATTATAGTCACGAAAGCAGTGTAAACTGTGTTAAATAAGAAATAAATTTGAGTGCATACACAGTGGGATGTATCACTCTCTAGTTTGAGATTATCATTTGCACTTATCATGTAAAGCCAATATAAAAATATGTAACACGAAGGAACTAAAATTTTATGTCTAAACCAAATTTAAAATAGGAAAGTGGATGTATTTCTTAAAATAAAAGGGATCTCAAATACACATGGCCTTAAAGTGAGTACGAGATTTTCAAATTGAAAATTCCTTACTCAAATTTCTGTAGATAATACATCTGTCATCTTATATAGAACATTTACAAAGGGAACCACACAATTTGAAAATTACCAGATGTTTTTTGGCCTTGTAGAAGTTTAAAATCTCAGATGCTTAGTTCAATATCCACCTGATCCTCCAACAGATGATCCAAAGACATTAGCAAATGCAGATTTTATGGAATTTTTTTGTACCACCTAACTTGAAGTTTTGCTTGTGCTGATGAAATTCTTTAACTAAGTAGGGTCTTTGTGGTTTAAGCTCAGTTTTCTCTGAATGCAACATTAACTGAAAAGATAATTAATATTTTCTTAAAACTAACATTCATTACAGGATAATATATAGTTTTGCAGCTTCAGATTAATCATACAAAGACTTGAATTTACCTCAGAATCTTCATTAAGTATTTTTAAAAACATTCAATATTTAATTAAGTGAGGTCCATTATTAATTCTTAATTGAATGCTTTTATGAAAGACATATTTTAAGCAAGCTTTTCTAATATAAAACTCAATTCCCAAAAGGTAGGCATTCAATTTTCTTGACAGAAAGGGAAGGTGTGTATATGGAGAAGAAAAATGGGCAGGAAAAGGTTAAAGGATGACAAAGAAATGCAGCAATGAGAAATTAATATAATTTTGTAAAATAGGAGCTGAATTTACAGACAGAATCCTTTACCCACTTTCTCCTTCAAGACAGCTGAGGAATGCCTCTTCCCTAAGACAACTGAGAGAACTGGAATCAGAAGACTAAAAAATTGCATTTGAATTGAATGATGTGTAAAACCCCTGGAAAAACCATTTTGTCTTTAATCATGCTTCATGTCCCACCGGGTTACAAAGGCCATCCTCATCCATTGTTATTTCCATTACGGCCCACTGCATTGCTAATTGCTCATCAGGGCAAGAGAAGGGAAAGACAGGTTTGTTTTCAGGGCTCTGTGCTGAGTTATTCATATGGAGCAGTGAAATACAATTCATGTCCCAGACAAACAACTTGAGGTATATAATATTAAGGAAAACTTTACACAATATGGCTGGACTCCTATTTTCTTATTGATAGATAGCAGATGTTGGTAGATCATTTCTCCGTCTCTGAGTGAAAAGCAGGACACTTTCCTAACAAAAATCATGGTGGGACAAAACAGAATTTATGTTTTGTAATTTATTTATGGCACGAAATCTTGCTTTCCTCTGTTCAAGCAACTAACCCTGCTACTTTAACATCTAACACCAATCCAGATAGATTTTTTTTTTATACGTTACATCTGCTTCACAAATCCATGAGAAATATTCCTATACAGAGCACTCGTTATCCAATCTTCTGCTCTCTCTAATCTTTTTTCTCTTTGGGACAGCAGTTAATCTAATATGCTGAGAAAGCTGAAAGACAACCTCACACTTTGAACAATGCAGACTGATTTTTTTCCTTTCCCTATGATGAGCACTTTTGCTGGAGCACTGGGATCACCTCTGTGGCCCTCCTTTGTACTTGCTTAAATATGTCCAAGGCCTTAGGCTGGGGCCTTCTGAGCTGGATGTAGTACTGCAAGTAGGATCTTCCTCACCCTTTATACTCTGGGTTCCTCTCCCCACTCCCCAGAACATAAAATTGTGGTTTTATCTGCTCTTATACAGTTCATCCTATGTTTAGGACCAGAACTGGTTCTGGTTTCACCAGATATCTTTCCTGATTAATCGGCAAGACAAAACCTGGTTTCCACAGGCAGCTTTCCTACCTATTCTTTATCCTTTATCCTTTATGCATTGAAGATATTACTAGCAAGTTGACCTGTACATCATTTGTGCAACTATCCCAAATGTATCCTTTTGAAGTAACAGATTAATGAAATATTTATGCTGTACTTATGTTGTGTAAAAAACTATATATTGTTGCTGTTATGATGTCAAAATTTGTTTTTCATGGTTTAACCCCCATAAACCACAGAGCTTCTTGCTCAATCCTCACACAGTGGGTTGGAGGAGAGAAATAGAATAGACTGGGTTGAAATAGAAGCAGTGTAATAGGGAAAGCAAAGGTTCTGTGTGCATGAAAAACACAACAAGAAATTAATTCATCACTTTCCATTGGCAGGCAGGGGTTCAGCCATCCACAGGAGAGCAGGGCTCCATCAAGTATAATGGTCAGCTGGAAAGAAAAATGCCAGCACTCCAATTGTCCCCTTCTTCTGCTTTCTTCCTCTCAGCTTTTATTGCCAAGCCTGATGCCACACAGTATGGAATATCTCTTTGGTTTATTTGGGGTCAGCTGCCCCTGCTGTGTCCCCTTTTGTGGACTATTTTACACAATGGCAGCCTAATTGCTGCTGGGATGAGGTGGGGTGAGGAGCAGAGAAGACCTTGAGGCTGTACAAGCACTGCTCAGCAATAACGAAAAGCACCACTGAGTTACCAACACTGTTTTCATCACAAGTCCAAAGCACAACACCATACAAATTGCTATGAAGGAAAATAACTCTATCCCAACCAAAATAGTACAGTGTGACAAAATGTTTCACTCATCTTGCTAATTATTTTACTTTAATAATCATGTCTGGGATAAAGATAAAGAAATATTATTTATGCTTTGTTTAGTATGCCTTTTAATGGGTGAAAAAGGTTTCTTTAGCTGCACACCATGATCGAATTTTCTGGCTTTGACACACTGAATCACACCATCAAATCTGAATCATGTCAAAGCCTAGTTGAGCAGGCATGGGAATGGCACAAAGCTGTAGGAGGGAGTTTTAGACTAAATATTAGAAGTATTTCTTTACCACAAGGATGGTCAAACACTGGAACATGATTCCTAGAGAGGTCATTGGTGCTCCAAACCTGTCGGTGTTTAAAGGCATTTGGACAACGCCTTGAATAAATTTAACTTGTTCAGCTCTGAATTGGTCTGACAATTGTATGAGATGACCATTGTAGCTACCTTCCAACTGAAATTGTTCTAATCTATCTTAATGCTTCAAAGAAGTGCAGTTATTTTCTGGAAGTTTTTTATTATTTTTAATAATTATATCACTAATATAGATACAATTTTATTTTGTCAGTAAATATTAAAAGATACTCTTATGGGTAGTATTTTGAAATGTAACAGAAGAAATCAGAAAGTAATGAAATTTATTATACAAATATTACAAAGTGAGTATAGCTATTATATTTAACCCTACTTCTAAAAGACAAGGAATTCATTATTTTGTACCATTCATTATTTGTTGTTCTCACAAGAACTTTTTTAGAGTTCTGCTTTAATTTCAGTTTATATTATCTTCCTTTTCTTGCTTAGATAAAAGGATGTACCTACCTATATTTTTTGGATGAGTGGCAAATTATCATTTTTCTCACTGATATTCTAGCTTTAGGCTTCTGAAGAACAGCCTCACTTTCATTTCAGTTCTAGTTATTTACAGGAAACCCTTGCCACAAGAAGATTGCTCTCCCAGTGATCTTGAACAATTTCTCAAGAACTAGTGAAAATTTCAGTCAGTATTTATTTATCTCAAGAAAAGAGAAGTAAAATGCTACCCAGATCTCATAATCTAGCTGACATCACCAGCAATGATTATTTGCTGTCTCGAGTGCATAAATTGCTTATTTTGAAGTGATTTGACGCAATCCAATTAAATAAAATTAATTTTGATCATCCAAAGAAATAATTTTTTGAAATATACTAATGTGAGCCTCTGAGGGGAAAAAATATTATATATTGGCAAGAAGAATGAAAGTCTGCAAAGTGACAATTCAGTGTCTCTACTGTAGGTGTCAGATAACTGCATGTATCACCACATTAAAAAAAAATAATCTCTTTCACTAAATTGCTTCAAAAAGACCATGAAATTCATTGGGTTGCATAAGATATACACCAGAAACTGTGTACAGTAAGAGAGCAAATACACCAGCCAGGAAGGGAATGGTGATAAAAATGCAATTGAGGTGTAAAAGAAGTGGTTGGGTTCTTCATCTAAAGGCATTCTATAGTAAAATTGTCACTTTTGAAAGAAGGCACTCCTGCAGCTAACACAGGCACACAAAAGCCAACCCTACCAAAACTATCTATTGACAACTGGGAATGCAAAACAAAGCTTTCACTTAACTTATGGTGGTTTGAGCACACTTGAAACCTTCTGTAATGTATTCAGCTGAAGTAAAGGCCAAGGGTGCATGTGAAAAGAATAAATAGCTTCATAGTTGTCTGATATGTGGAACTTAATTATCTTGTCTGTGGAAAACCATTCCTTTCAGCAGGGAATTATAAACTGATGTGAAGTTTTTGCAATTAATGCAAACAAATAGTTTAATTACAGGCTGCTGTCATTGACAATGTGGGTATGAATGGTTATATGCCCTGTAGGATTCAAGCAACTTGTCAGACAGAGTCAGAAAGACAGATTTGGTTTTTTTTTAAGAACCACTGAGACATAATCATTTAAAGTAACTATTTAACGTTTTTTTTCAAGTCTGAAATATACCAAAGAATTTCAGGGTGTTTAGAGTAATTTAAAATAGAAAATCCATGTCTATCAAGCATAAAAGAAACCAACATGACATCTCAAAATGTCAAATGAAGAGTGAAAAACTGAAAGTCTGTTTTCAAAAATACTTCTGTGACTTTTCTGTCATGAGAGCAAAGGCAGTATACCTACCAAAAAAAGAGGAAAAAAAACCCAAACAAACAACTCAACCATTCTATTCCTTCTATATAAATATATTTCATATCTGTAAGGTGAGGGCAATAAACTTATTCCTAAGCTAAAGGGTGTTACAGAAAATTATGCTGAAAAAATGAAAAGATTAATTCAGCTGATATTGAAAATTATTGAAACCTGAAGGAGGTGTGTCTCTCTTTGCTAGCTAGTACAAAAATGGCATTCAACTAAGCAACTACTGTCTGGTAGTATCTCAGATTTGGAAGGCAACACTCAACAGCACTTTCCACACATCACTTTTAAGAATCTCCATTCTCAGATTTTTTCTTTTCAGCAAGTAACTGCGCAGCCAAAAAGAATCCCCAAAATAACTTCAAATGAATCAACCGTCTATTTCAGACTCACACTATCATTGTGAAATGACATTTTCTCAAGCACTAAGAATTTAAAAGAGGATATATTGCTTATTTTTATGCAATTTTGCTGATTTTGAAATATTTTTATGATTTATTAAGAGATTTTTCTGCATATTTAGATGTCAGATTTTTGAAAAGGAGGATTAGGTAAACAGAGAAATTAGGGTGAGATTTACTCAGGAATTGAAGGATCTCAGCATTAACTGCATGCCTTAAGAGGAGTTCTTGAATATCCATTTGAGATACCTGAGTTAAATGCTTCCTTGAGTTTCGTAAGATTCAGCAGAACACTCATCTGTATCAGAAACTCTACCTCTGCTTCCTAAATTCTTGCATAAATCTCAGAAATATTTCTCAAATTTAACCATGTTGTCCATGAAATT
The DNA here is from genome assembly GCA_034509185.1 of Euphonia xanthogaster. Classification (NCBI taxonomy): domain Eukaryota; kingdom Metazoa; phylum Chordata; class Aves; order Passeriformes; family Fringillidae; genus Euphonia; species Euphonia xanthogaster. The sequence goes on along the minus strand of JAYDZK010000169.1, from coordinate 71,453,675 downwards.
CCTTTACCAAACTATGAGATATTGGGACACAAGTGTAGACTGATTTTTGAAATTATACGTTTAAATTTATCTTGTCTGGAGCAGAAAGCCAATGTCAAAGGAATATTCACTTTTACAATGAGATGGGTACTAAAAACCTCTAGGAAGGGCATTATAGAAGCAATCGTAACTGAAATAAGAGATGCAAGGTACTTGGTTTCTTTTACCACAGTAATTTCTTATTTTTAGGTAAAACTATCAAAATTTATTGTTAAAATTCTTTTGAAGTCTGTCATTCAGATTCTGTTGACATCTGGCAAAGAACCTCACGTGGCAAACACTCATAGGCAGAATTCCCTTTTGAAGCAGATGGAGGCAAGGTGATATATATTTGGGACAAAAGCTACAATGGTGATGGAGATATTCACTTTATCCTTTCTTCACTTGAGAAAGAAAATTTTTTTAAAATGTTAACTAAATGTTACTATGTGAGACAGCATGGCCTGAGGGGAGCCAAATGCACCTATTTGAGCAATTCCTGTAATTATGAGGTTATGAATAGATCAGAGAATTTTTCTTACTCTTTTCTGTTATTCTGCTTTGTATGAAACATGTGAAAGCCTCATCCAAGCCAGAGAGAGTGGGTAAGAAAAATATTAATTTTTATTGTTACGACCAGCTCAGGAGTTATGGAGCTCACTTAAGGTGTGGCAAGACTTGTGCCTATTTTTGTGTAAATATTTTATCTCATGACTATTAAATATATGGTATACAAACAGTTGAAATATGAATAGGGAGAAGGGTTATGGGAAAGTGCCATTGTGTCACTGACCCAGAGTTTATAACTGAATGCAAGCCCTAGGAAAGATCACAAACCTTTATATTCCCAAAAGGGTAATTTTCTGGATAAAATAGAGTAATCCAAATTTCTACCTCTTACTCTAGTAATAAGGAGATATTTATTTGCATTTTACCTCTCTTCCTCTCCCTGACATACTTTTTTTACCTCACAGAAATCTTTCAATACTTCAAGGGATTTAAACAAGTTCAAAAGTGGAAGATAATGTCATTGCCTCTTTCATCTGCACCTCAGTTGATGTCTTTAATGTGTTCACATAATGGGTTCAGACTATTTAGTTAGTGTGATCTTGAAAATGCTCTGAAGTTTGAATGCTTATCCATATATTATTTTACACCTAAATTACCAATTTCTGTTTATAATTAATTTCAAACTATTATTGAGCATTTATCAGCCTACACACTTATAATTTTTTAAAAATGTAATTATCTGATCTGGGTACAGAAATGGCAGATGACAAATTTTAGAGGAGTTTTTATCACACAAGTGTATACAGGAAACCAGAAATAGTTTCAAAATTATTCATTTAAAGCAGTGGATGAACATTTCTGCCAAGAAATTGATGCCTTTATTCCTGTGTTTATAAAATACTTGTCATAAACTGTTTAGTTATCTCCTGAAAAATAATATATTCCTCAGGCTTCAAATTTTCAAAGTGTTAAACCAAACAGGTACTCAGTCATTCTAATACAAATAGCTTTTATTGCTACCCTTTCAAAATGTCTGATAATTTACATTCGTGAGCACATTCAAAAATTAAAATGAAAGTCTGGGATAAAATGGGGTAAAATGCAACAATGTAATAGGAAGAAATAACATGCTTAACTCAGCCTCAGTTTCTCAGATTTTACTGGATTCAAGAAGCCTTTGAACAACGCTCTCAGACACATAGGGTGGCTCTTGGATTTGCATGTATAGGGCCATGAGTTGGGCTTCAATGACCCTTGAGGGTCTCCTCTGACTCAGGATGTTCTATGATTCTGTGATTTGTTGTTCTCTGATTGCAGATATAGTGCATCATAAGAGATTGTCAAACTCATTATAAGAGATTGTCAAAAAACTTGAATTTTGCTATTTCTCACAATGTAGGTGCAATTTCTGACCTCTGAAACATAACTTTTCTTGTTGAGTGACCAATTTTTCAAGTTGTGGTAGAGCCTAAGTTTATTCCTCAGATATTTTATAATTCAGCAGTTAATCTATTTATTCTAGAAATCTTTCCAGAATCATAGAAATAAAGATTGGAAGAGACCTTTAGATAGCACTCTACTGCCACAGGATCAGGATCAGTTATGTTAAGGCCATTCCTGGCAAATTATTGTTTGTCTCCTGTTAAAACAGCTCTACTACAAACTTTTGTTTTTCTCCTTTTGTGGATACAAATTTCAGTTGTAATCCAGAAACGCATATTAAAAGTGTTGCTTCCTTACACTCTCCTGAGTAGGAAAAAATGTCACATCAGCTTCACAGAATTCAGAAAATAGATCCAGGAATACTAAAGCCACCTGTCATCAAATTACATAGCTTGCCAGAAATAAATATTGATTCTTATCATAAACTTACTACAGCAAAAGGAAATCAAAATACGTATTGGATGTATTGGCAATTGCAAATTCTACAACAATACTAAGGAAAGCAGACACCCCCTCATCCCCCACCCCCCAAACTACAAGACAATTTTCAGAGGAGAAACAGACGTATAAACTATTAAAATGAATATTGATATAGTGTACTATTCCTTTTGCTTTGATAAAAGTGGTAAAATTTGGAGAGCAAATACGAACTAGGTCAGCAACATTTGAGGTTATATTTAAAGAAACACTTTCTTTCCTGGCATATGCTTCAGCCCCAGGATATTTCCAAGGTATTTCTGAGATAACATCTGTTGTCAGGTATCTTAGAAGTAGTGTTTATCTTCAATGACTTTGTTCACATAGTGATTGGCATTATTATTTTCTTTATTGTTGATCTTGTCTTGTGCTCTTACCCCATCTCAGGGTTAAACATTTCATGCGTTATTCAAATATATCTGTTTCTCTTTAGGCTCCTGTCAGAGGGGTGAGCATGAGCACTTCTAAAATTTAGTTTGCTCTGTGTGTTTAGATGCTCTCCTGAGCTACTGCCTTCTAACAAGGGATAATTAATTTTATCAAAACTTTCTTATGTTTCTCCTTGCTTTCAATATTTCTGTCAGAATGTAGATCCCATTTCTTTTGTTCAACCTCTCTGTTTTATACTAGAAGTCTGCCCTGCAGGAGAGGACATCTACCTACTTGCCTGTGCCTTTCATGTAGTGCATAGGTAAGTGAAAGCATTGTAAATTAAGTGATGTGTGGTTAAGGTATTTGGTATTTACATTCAGATCTTCAAGTGCTTCTCCACTCTTTTGCACAGAGTCCTGTATTTCAGCCTCTTGGAATACTAATCTGAGACCCTTCCTCTTCAGTTAAAGATACTGTTATTTTGTTTGCACATGAACCCCATGCAGAAGTCTGACACTACAAAGAAGCAATTTCTGCAGCAGAAGGGAGGGTCTCCTCACAGCAGATATTTAAATTCATTCCAGCAACCTATATTCCTCAGCAAAAGAACCCAAAATACCTTCACTCTATAGAATAATATTAAGGAGCCCTTCAAAAATTCTCTCCTCAGTTTTCCTTGATCTTTGTAATGGTATCAACAATATTGACAGGTTCTATCATTTACTGACTACTGACTTTGAAATAAAGGCAACGTTAACACATTATCTTCAATAGAGTTTTCTAAACAACCTACACTGTTGAAGAAAGTCCTAATTTCTTTCATCATTTTAATGAATGACATAGCTAAGAAGTGTGTGAGGGTTTGAGGGTACTTTTTTGGTTTGTGTGTTTGGATTTTTACTGCTTGGAACATTCATTACAGCAAATCTTTATTTCTGTAGATGTCAGTCATCACTAGTTTGACACATATAGCTCTCAGAAATTCATTAGCAATTTATTTGTTCTGGATTTGCCTCAATAGGTTAAGTCTCATGCAACTAGATCACAATAATATAGAGTCATAAAAAGATTGCACTCAGAATATGTTGGCATTTGAACCCTGAAACTGCTCACTTCCAGGCATATATGTTCCTGGAATGCTGTTGTCCCAAACAATTGCCTGAGCCATATCTTGAGTAACACATGTTGTGTAGTTATCCTTTCCCTAGCATATCCACCGGAATTGGGATAATCATCATTATTTCTTTTATGTTTTTGGTGGTTAAACTGTGCTTAAGTATCCATTTCAAACTTATATCTTTGCCCAGAACTCACCTTAATATGAATAAAAATCTCAGAGGATTAGAAAAGCATTATCAGATGGTTTTCAAATCCTCATACCCTCAGGGATTTCTCCTTATCTTAAGAGACAGGTAGGTGGTTCTTCAGTGTTGATGTCCTTGGAAAGTAACAGTACTATTTTATTTTTTTCATTTATTTTGTTGTTTTAAAATAGAATTGCCAATTTTTAAAATGTTAGCGTGGCTGAAACAAGTCGTAGACTTGCATTTTTAATACTTCCTTTTCCTTTTCCTTTTCCTTTTCCTTTTCCTTTTCCTTTTCCTTCGCTTTGCCTTTGAACAGTTATTAAATACATCCCAGTTTATATAGTTTTTTGTTTTGTTTTCCAGTAATGCAAACATTATCAATGTAATATTTTATTTTCAAACAGTGCTTATTTCTGATTTCAAAAACCAACTAGAGCAGATTTTCCCTGGATATCACAACCTGCTTCTGAGCTAGAAGTTTTGAAGCAGACAGTGCAATATTCAGTGGTGTCCCAACCATAAGGGGATGCTAGTAAGTAAGAGGGACCTATAAAACTTAAAGGAGGCCTGCAAGAAAGCTGCAGAGACTGATAAAAAATTTCCCTGTCTAGTGATAGGGCAAGGAGAAATGGCTTCAAACTGAAAGAGGGTGAATTTAGATACTAGGAAGAAATCCTTTACTGAGAGCGTGGTGAGGCACTGGAACAGGTTGCTCAGAGAAGCTGTGGATGCCCCATCCCTGGCAGTGTTCAAGGCCAGGTTGGATGGAGCTCTGAGCAACATGGTCTAGTGAAAGGTGTCATTGCTCATGCCAGGAGGGGGTTGGAACTAGATGGTCTGTAACAACCTTTCCAACCCAAGCCATTCTTTAGTTCTGTGATTATGTGGTCCATTAAAAAAAATCTCAAATCCGAATTCTCCTACTTCATAGAAACTATATTAAAATGTCCTTATTAATTGCTTGTTTCTGATCTCTTTAATTTCCTTGTCTAACACTTGTTCTTTAAGATGCTGCTAAGTGATATTTTCTTGAAAAGTTGCAAATGGAGGTGAAAATTATATCTTTTCATGATGCTTCCTTCCATCCTCATCTGACACTGTTGGTTATGTACACAAAGAGATGGATTAGCTAGCAAACATAGTTCAAAAGACTGTTTCATGTCTTAACCATCATGACTTCCATTTTGAAGCCTACATCCAAAAGACCAAATGCTCTGAATACTGCCAAAATGCTAAAGCTTCACTTTGTTTTAAAGGGAGGAAGTTCGTGTATATATGGTTAAACAGAGAAAAAAAAAAGTGGGGATAATATGCCTTCTTGATGATCAGGGAACAGTTTTTTTGGGTTTTGGTGGGTTGGGTTTTATTGTTTGGTTTGGGTTTTTTGGTGTTTTGGGGGGTTTTTTGGTATGTTTTTTTTTTTTTTTAATTTGGAAGCAGGACTTTTTCAGAAGTTGCGATCAGGGGGTGATGAAGGGGATAAGAAAGTCGGGAGAGGACAGAAAAAACTCTTTCCAAGGCAAAACCTATTCACTTTAATTTGTCCCTTATTCCTTTCTTTAAATTTGTCTCTTTCTTCCAACAATTCACCCATTACCTTTCTCTATGAATAGTTACCTTTCCTCATGTCATTTCAAGTTTGAATTGTCCTCCAAGTTCATTCTCAATCTTTGTCCAAAATTGAATTTCCATTTTGATTTTAATCCTTTTTATACTCCAAATAAAAAGAAGTGGTTTTTTGGGTTATCTAAATAAGAAAGGTAAAGCAGAAAGTCACTAGATATTAATGGTCAGATTACAAAAGCCTATATAAAAATAAAGCAAATAAGAAAAACTCTTATATAAAATTTAAAGAAAATCTATCGACTTCTGAAATTGAAGTGTTCTTCTTATTCCATGTCTAATTTGTAGAATTTTAGCACTTTCAATACTCACTTAAACTGCACGGAATCATTGTAAAACACCTGCCTACAGATATTCACTTGCTTAAAATACTTACATTTCCTGCAAAGTATTATGACTGCATCTGCTCCTACCATACTCCTTTTAAAAGTCTTGACAGTTTGGAAATCACTTGTCAAATTACCTCACAGCAGTTTGAGGTATGGTGAAACTATAAAAGTCTTTCTCAGAAGCAAAGATTCATAAGGGAGTGTTGTTACAGCTGATATTCTGATTCCCAATGACAGATTTGTTCTTTTTTGTTTTTTTTTTTCAAAAGTGATGCTAAAGTTTGAACTTGAACGTGTATGAAGTGTTTCTCCCAGAAAGATCTGCCTTAATGACTAAAATAACTTCTTGTGTATCTGTAGTGAATTTTTTTCCCCTCCTTGATGCAAAATTTGTTGTACTGTTGTACTGTTAGGGTGGTTAGTGGGAGGTGTGTTTCAGTTTTAATATTGCAGAAATATGCTACAAAAATGAGTAGAATTTAAGGCAAAAAACACAGGTATTGAATGTCATTTAGTGCCATTAGATGCATCCTTAAGAACAGCACTTAACCACTGAGTGATTTACAAAGTGATAAAACAAGTTTTATTACAACTGTATTTTGGTCTACTATAGATTCAAAATAGTGATAGTCACGATACACCTATTATGAGATATTTCATCCTTTCACATACACACACAGACAGACATTAAGGAGTACATACAAAGACATTATTTTGAAAAGTTTTACTTGAGAGTCAGAGAAATGCTCACATGTAATGTTTTGTCTCTTCTCACTGGGTGAAGGGTTGAGCCTTGAGAAGTGAAGATATCACCCCAGGCTCTGTCATCTGTCAACAGTGCTCTGAGTATCACAAACTCTCCAAGAAGTTCTGAGAGGCATCTCACTCAGAGGAAAATGCTGGAAAGTGCAGCCCACTGTGGTCCAGAAGAACTCAAAAGGGTTTCACTTAAGGTTGCTGTTTATAGAGTCTCAATATGATTGAGTGAGATGACAGTGAGGTTATTTTATCCATAAAATGGTTTTTGATAAGTATTAGAATAAACTTTGTATATGACTTACATTGGTGTTTCCATCTGGAATCAGTTTAGCAGCTCTAATAAGACTAAAATTTTTCATATTTTCATATCTTCAAACCAAAATATAATATGTCTAATTAATACTTTTGACAGAATTAATACAATCCTTTATTTAACTGACAATGAGTTTGCCCACTGAGTAACTTTTTATAGCAATAACCTGAATTCATTTCTTGATGAAAAGTTGTGGAAAAGACTGTGCATAAAATTTGTGTTTAATTTAAAGAAAGAATGGCAAATAGGAGTGCAGGTGTCTTCTATCAGATCAAGGAGGGATTTTTATAGTTTCATTTAGAGATCCTTACAGTCTACCTGTCTGACAGCTGACACTGATGACAGCTGAGAATGAGCACATCACAAAAAAAGTTCTTAACATATGCAGGCATTTTAGGACTTTGGTAAAATACAGAGTTTCAGTATTTACATTTCCAGGGATTGAGTACTGAAGTTTACATTTTGCAGGAGCACAGAATCATGCTCTGTTGGCTAAACTGAAGTAAACCAGAAGGAGCCTTGCTGAGTATAGCTGGTGATGCAACATGTGTTCATGTGAGGAGAGCAATAAGTCTAGGACTGGGTACAAGGCATTTGGAAGGCACAATGGCTTGATCCTTTCACACACAAGCAATGCTCCAACAGTAATTCAGATGTATCCCAAACTTTCTATGAGGATGGTGAATTTGTCTGAATAATAAAAATAAAGAATATAAAAGATAAGTAAGTCAAATTCCCATCTCATGTTTGTTTAAAATTTATAAAAATAAGGCACAGGCAACCAATTTTGAATTTTCGTTGTGTTGGAATTTGTGACTGTGCATTGCCTTTTAAACAGAGAAGTTGAGAAAGTTTCTATTAAAACATTATGTTCTTATATATTACAGGGAATGGATATTCTGGGAAACTGCTGGTGATTGTAGTTTATGATGCTTTGTCTACTGGATAGGTAATAAATTAAGCTGGTTTCAAAATGTCTACAAGGAAAAAAAGCCTGTGGATTCCATTAGTATAAAAGTAGAATAACAGAATAGTGAATTATGTCTAAGGTTTCCTTTCCTTACTTCTTTTAGCAGCTTGATAGATTGGCTTTGATTCTAACTTCTCTTCATGTGATTTATGTTTTGGAAACAAAGATTATTGAGCTAAAAAAGCTCAGAGCTCATCTGTTTCTCAATTAATGTATTATTTTTAATTTTATTATTTTCAGTTGAAACATCATATTTGTGATTATATAAATTGTATTTAATTGTGGGATGTAATTCAAGCATTAAACTGCTTTACCAACAAAAGGAGTATATGGTTATTTTATTCTGAATTGCTTTTAGAAACTTATAGAGAAACCTTTCAATTCACATAAAAGTAACAAAACCCTGACTGTCTTCAGAGAAAGCCTACCTGTCAATTAGGAATAGCACAATCTTACAGCATTTCATTGCTTTGTCTTTCTTCTGTATACTCAGATAATCATTCTAATTCCCTTTTAAAATATTTTTGGATTTTTCCAACACTTTTTTCTCCTCTTCATTTTCTGTAACCATTTAATGAATTAGTTTTCATGTACCAACAGGGATCAGAGATAGTTTAGACAGTTAAGAACACTGCTGTGTCAGATGCTTTATCACTAAGTAAAAACTTTCCCATACTGTATCTGTACTCATAGTCTAAATTATGAGTGCAATCATACTTTTCAATATCCATAGTTTATCATTAAGCTTATTGCTTTTCAGAGCATGTAAAAGATCTTAAAATCAATGATTCTCTATCTAAATTAAGTAGTCTAGCATCTCTGCAAGAATTTCCTTGCCATTTGACTAAGATTAATAATGGTTTTATGCTGGGGTCAGTAACCAAAACTTCCCGGCTAGCTATGGAGATGATGACCGCCAGCAGTCCAGGGGGCAGGTTCCCT
>JAYDZK010000169.1:71433614-71444512 GCA_034509185.1 Euphonia xanthogaster | reverse complement strand
TGACCGCCAGCAGTCCAGGGGGCAGGTTCCCTTGCAGTGGATCTGCAGGAACTCTGCCTAAGGCAAGGACTTCCCACGTCCTGGTGGGTAAGCTTCCTAGCCTTGTTAAAAGGACGAGCGAGAAGGGCCACGCCAAGCTAAACGCCGTCGGTTGAATAAAGGAGAGAATCGTCCAACTTCCTTCAGGGGGTTTATTAAGGGAAGGGTACAACGAGGAGGTAACCGTAGGGAGAAGTGCCGAAGGAAATTGGCACAGATGACCCTGTGCACAAACCTTTTATACAAAAGGGGAGGGGGAAACAACGAACAACAGGATTGGCCAAACTACATGGGTGACAAGGAAGGGAACCAATACAATCTTAGAGGGGGAGGAGACTGGGAGGGTCCTCTGCTTCCCGGCCAACCATCTCTCGGCATAGGCAGAATATTCCAGAAACAGGGCTGGCCGAGAGCCTGATTGACACGGGAGCAGGGGGAGGAGAAAACATAACTGGCATACAATAACTGTAACTGATTGGGGGTAACCGAGGAGAGAGAGAGAAGTGACAGGGGAGGCTTGATCGCCCAGGCGGGAAAACAGGGGAGACCGAACCATTTGAAACTTAAATGGGGGGGAAACTCAGGACAAACCAACGGGGTACATATAACTGAACTTATACATGGAAAATTATATAATACAGAACATAACGAAATTATGAACACACCACAACAGTTTTACACAGGAAAAAAAGAATATGAAGAAGTGTATTTTGGAGAAAGGGAAAGTTATGTTTTCTCATCCTTGTATTTCCAGAGCAACAGGTTAGTTCAGCCTTAGAGATGTGGTTTTGTAATGTGTTCACTAATTTAATAAATTAGTTTCCTAATCAGAATATTTGTTTAGCTTGAAGTACTATTGCACCAAAACACAGATGGGGGTGTGTGTGTATATATATATGGCAAATAGGGGGGCTGAAACGATGTGATCTTTAAGGTCATTTCCAACCTAAACTTTTCTATCATTCTGTGATTTAACATAACTTTTGAAAAGAGCCTATATTTATCAAAGCCTAGTCACACTTTTTTTCCAGTGGTCTTGATACTAGCATTCTGTTTAAGACATTCCACTTCTTTCCTTCTTTTTTCTTGCATTAGGTTCTGAGTGCCAAAAATGAAAGCTGTAGAAATTAATTCTCTAGCAGTGGCTTCTGTTTTCTCAGATTTCCTTGTCAATTGGGTTGGCAACTTTACAAATACGTTTGAATCTCTGAGGGTAATCTGTTGTTCCTGTGGTGAGGATGCCCAGTAGTCTTGACCACTATTTTAATTTAATTAATTTCCCTTTCCCTTTTCCCTTAGATATAGTATTCTACTATATCTAGGAATATTTTTAGTTTGAAAGGAAATAAAGATATCTGGAAAATACATGTTCTTTTCCTTCAATTTCCTAAAAAAAGGATCTTACACTTAGGAATTCTCCATTTAAATTCCTGGCCTACTATTTAAAAAGCAGAAACTTCTAGTAATGGTTCTTTAGAAAAAAAAAGTATGCATTTCACACACCTTACAACACAAAAGTTAAAACAACTTTTAAAAGATACTATCTCTGGTATTATGCAGGGGGAGGCCAAGAGGTGAAACACACAGGAAAATGGTGGGTTGTTTTTACATTGTTATATTATGTTATGTTATGCTATTGTCTTTTTTGTCAGTTTTATCAGTTTTTTCTCTTTGTGCAGTTCATTTTGCCAGTTCCAGCAGGCTCTTCAACAGAACCACTACTGTTCAAAGCTGAGCCCACCAGGAATGCTTGTGGTGCCTCTGTGATAACATTTAGGAAGGGGTAAAAATCACTGTACAGCTGAGAGGTAAACAGCTCTGCAGACACTAAGGTCAGTGAAGGAGGAGGGAGAGTCAGTGCTCCAGGTGCAAATCAAGTATTTCCCTGCAGCCCATGGAAGAACCCCCACTGGAGCAGGTGGATATGCCCTGGAAAAAGAAGAGCCCATGCCATAGCAGGCTGCTGGCAGGTTCCTTGGGCTGTGGAGAGGAGCCCATGCAGGAGCAGGCTTTCTGGCAGGAACTGCAGCTTGTGGGACCTACATTGGAACTGTCTGTTTCTGAAGGACTCTATCCCATGGAAAGGAGCCATGCTGGAGCAGCTGGGAAATTCTAGCACATGAGAAGGATACACACAGGAGGAATTTGTGAAAGATTTCATCACGTAGGAGGGACTTGACACTGAAGCAAAGGAAAAGTGAGAAGGAGGAAGAAGCAGCAGAGACAAAATGTTATGGACTAACAGTAACCTCCATCCCTAATTCCCCTCCACTTCTTCAGGCAGGGAGGCGATAGAAGTGGCAGGAATAAAGAAGTGAAGTTGACCCTGGGAAGAAGGGTAGGGTAGGGGAAAGATGTTTTTATTTCTGTCTTTGTTTCTCACCATCCTACACCATTTCTACTTGGCATTAAATTAATTTTCGCCACTCAAGCGTCTTTTGCCTGTGATGGTAATTAATGAGTGTTTTTCCTTGCTTTCTTTCTGAGACTTTTCACCTGTTTTCTCCCTTTTTTCGGAAGAGAAGATGGAATGAGAAAGTGGCTTAGGGGGCATCTGACAGCCAGCCAAGTGTAACCCACCACAATACCGTATGTCCATACTCTTTGGAAATATCATAGGCCATAATTATTCTTGAGACATAGCTTTCACACCAATTTCACTGCCATAATAGCGTGTGAAAATCAGGAAGGGATACAATGTGATATATTTAAAATTAATTGAATCAGAAAAGGATACAATGTGCTATATTTAAAATTAATTGAAAACAGTTTAGTTAATAATTCAGTATCTACTGTGTGGTTAATTAAAGATTCATCTGTATATGTTAATTTACCCAAAGTACTACTTTTACCACAGCATCATTTAATTCTTTTCAATGTGTTACAAGGATATGTAGAGTTTTTGGCGTTTTTTTTTTAAGTTTAAGTTATCTAGTTTTCCAAGTATTGTGTAATTTTCAACTTAAGGCATTTCTTAGGATAACTAAATATGAAATGTAAGGGTTTTTTCTTTAAGATTTTACTTAAAAAACTAAATAGGAAAGACACTCTTACTGATATAGGAAAGACACTCTTACTCTTACTGATAACCCAAAGTACTGCCTTTTTCTTTGCATTGCATTTATGTCAAGAGTAAAGTATAATGCTATTTAATCTGTTAATATATTAATATGGAAAAATTTGTAACTCTTAAACTTAGATTTCTTATTGTGATAAATTTAAACACCATCAAATCCACTTAGTTATTGCTTCATTGCAACCTAGTGTTTTGCAGCAATTTTGTCTCTTTGACTTAAGGAAAGAAATCAGAATTATTCTAGGTATTTGAGGTTAGCTCATTAAAGTAAGTTAATTAAATATATGCAATTTTAAAATCAATATTCCTTTTTAATCAATCAATATTAAAAATATTTTTTAAATCTTGTTTTAATCCATAGTCCATTCTTTATGGGGCTGAAATATGATAAAACAATTTCATGTAGTGAACAGCATTAGGTATTTGCAATAGCATCGTATGAAAATGCAACCTAATTCTGCGGTACCATGTTAATTTAAAACCAGAGATGAACAAGAATAAAAATAGTCTACACCAATCATTAATCCTAATATTTGGAGGAGCTACTACATCCCTCTTGCAGTATTTACAGAGAAGACAATAATGAGAATAAGCATCATCTATGCCATAAAACCTCTGAGGAAAGAAACAGTTGAATGAGGTGGGAAAGGGTACCAGCCTTTAGCTTGTCTGTTGTTTTGAAAAATACAACAGTCTCAATTTAGGCTGAATTTAAAAGGCTGAATTCAGAAAATATTCTTAATATCCATTAATAATACCTTTTAGTATTCCTAATCTTGAACACATTTTATTATTTATATAATTATTAACTGTTTTAATGTGTTTATCTCCTGACTTTCTATATACCATAAGCTGTTTTATCAGCTGTTTATGTGAGAGACCTTGTGAGGAATGTTTTGCAGCGGAGAAAGTATCTGCTGCTCAGACTAACTACAACATGAAAGGCATGTAGGCATCATGGTGACATAGAAATGAGAAGGGCTTCTGCATTCGTAGAAGTATCTATTCCTTAGAATTCATCATAATTTCCTACAATTATTCTTTTTTTTAATATCCAAATTTATGTCCTGTCCTTTCCCTCCCACTCTCCCGAAGCCAATAAAAATCACAAACCTTGGTTTGACCCTAACTTGACCATGCTGTTTAAGGGGGCATAGTGTCCTTTGGCACACCCTGAAATAACCTTATGGCATGGAAATGGATCCTCATGCATATTTTGAAACACACATTCAACTTTGGTCCCTGTTTCTGACATAGAATATGAACACCTAAGCTCAGCTGAATGTAAATCATACCTAGCTGATATATTATTTTCCTGGCTTGAGCTTTCATTCTATAAGTACTCTGATGTGTCCCATAAAAACCATATAATATTTTGCACCAATTTCAGTTGGAAATAATTGTCACATTGTAATGAAATTATATATTTGAAAATTCAAGCTGTTAGGCTGTTGTTATAATTAGCATGGACATCTGTATTTTCTTCTCTGCTATGAGATCACTGTACAGTTTTACATCACAGAGCCCTTCCATGTACTTCAGTTTGTTTTAAAACAGTTACTAAGTGTATAGTGAATACACATCTGCCATATTTTCACAGTTTTATTCTGTAGCTCCTTGTAGTGCATTTTTTTGATTTGTCCAAAATAAACACACCAGACTGACATCTGAATTTGGAATCAAATTTTGAGAGGTTCAAATGAAATGTCTTTGAGTTAATTGTGATTCAGATCTGCTTAGAATCAGCTAGTAACTACATTTCCTATGATGAGACCAGTGATCAGTAGTTTCTCCATAATCTTCTTTCTATACCAGAACTTATAAACTCATCTGTTTATAAAACAAAGGTAATGTTTGTGTCTGTTACATTGATAAACATTTGAAAATACAACACATCTGCTTGAATTGCCACTGTCTTGGAATCATAGAAACAGAGTAAAGGAGAATGTCAATGCAATCTCTGATTTAGGACTTTGTCGTGTTCATCTAACATAGTGTGTGCAGTTACATTCTCATGGAAACTTCATACACCTGAGATACTTCATAGTTTTTTTGTAATTCCAATGTTTATGTGTGATGCCTATGGTAATATCCATTAGTTTGTGATTCAAACATTTCTGCCAGCAGATTTTCTTTTTTTTCATGTCGGTGCCTTCTCTTTACACATAATTTTTTAGCAAAAACTGGATCAATATAATTGAAAGTGATGTTTTATCCTTAGGGTCTTGACTTAAGCTTTTTTAGCATCTCATGGTAATCTGCCCAAATTGCCTTTGGTATAAGCATGTCACCAGCAATTATGTGGAAAATCTCAGTATCTCCAAATGTTTCATTGATCTTTTTTTCTAATGTGTCATGAGTCTCAATTCTTCATTTATTTCAAAAGGCAGATGGGAAAACATATATCTGCCACAGGGTGTACTAAAGTGTGCACTTTGGATGATTCCTCATGTAGTCTAACTTGCCAAAACTTGTTTTTCAAATTTAGAACAGAAAGATAGGTTTTCAAGTTTGTCAGTCCTGTCTTAATATAATCTTGCTGAAATCTGTGGCTTCCAGTTAAATCCCAATCCCCACCGTCCCTCTGTTCTTTTGCGGGCCTACAAAACCCCAGAAAGCAGAAATTATCACTTTCTTTCCTATCTATAGAAATTCACACCTGAATTCATCTTCCGCTGTAAAAAGACACATTGGAGCTATATGTGAGAGATGTGGTCAGATAGCTGATGTATTAATAGCAATAGGCCATATTTCCCCTGGAGCTCCTTTATCCTTCTCAGTATGTCATTGCAGAGTGAAGCGATTTGGGAAGTCTCCATGGGCAATATGTCTGTTCCATTTACTAAGTTAGGTTTAGTTGCCAGGTAATCACTCTTGTAGGGTGAGGAACCACCACATGCTCCTGCCTCACAAAGCAGTTAGTTCTTTCTCAGTGGCACTGAATATCAAACTAAGTTTGAGAGAGACAATTTCAGCATTTCAAAAGTTTTTTCAGTTTAATTTTGTATCATTTTGCTCTGTTGCTGTTATATACTTGTTGATCTGCTTTTCCACCTACTGAGAAGACCAGAACAGTAAGTAATGAAAAAAAATCTCTTGCAAGTATATTTTGCTTGCCTAAGAAATCATCCAAAGTGGAAAGCAAGTTGTGCTAACTCCCCTATCAACAACATTCAAAGTTTCTTAAGCTATTTTTAGCAGGGAGGACTGTGTTCAGTCAGCATCTCTTAATCAGATCCTTTTGCAGATTTAGGAGTTATTACACTTGTCCACGAGATGAGGGCAGATAATTATTGTTTGATGACCCATTTACAAAGTGATCCTGAAAAAAAAAAATGCTTTCATATTCCTCTATTTACTGTGCTTCTAATAGAATATTTGCTCCCTAAGAAACAGCAGCCACTTTCAAGAAAATGTCAGGCTATTTTTTGCTGCACTTTTTGTAATGCTGGATCTCAAACTGCAGTCCCAAAAGGAGCTTTCTTTACTAGATAGACAGCATGCATTAGATAAATTTGGCTCTAATTTGTACTAGACTTGTGCAATCGTTCAGTTCAAATCTCATTGGATGTGTTTGTTTACTTCTTCACACATTATTCTAAAAAAATAGATATAATAAAGATAAATATAAATGCAAACAATTTTTTGTTATTCTTGAAAATAATAATAATAATAGTAATAATAATAATAGAATAATAATTCTTCATAAATAATTTATCAAATAGAAAAAATATAATTATGTTCTTGTATTTATAAAATTTATGTGAAGGATATTTTGCTTCATATTATTTCAGTAAAACATTTGTCTTTAGAGAGCTGTTTTTTTTCAGTGATTGAGTGACCAACTGGGATTGCTTCCCAAATGAAAAGGATTTAAAGAGAATTCTTTAAGGAGAAAAGGAGGTTGTGAACTTTTGCCACAGTGTATGCTGATTAAGAGTTCTTATTATAAAAGCAAATAGAGGCCTAATATAGAGTTTTGAAAGGTAAAAATAAATATTTTTTTTACCTCTCAGAATTGTTTCTCTCCTACCATATATCTTATCATGTGGAATTATGCAAATGAACTAGATAAAGACAGTTTAAAAGACAGCCTTAGGACAGGGCATATGGTCAGTTACATTACTCTGAGAAAGCTAAAGTATGAAAAAACATTAGTTATATTTACATATTTATTTAGTTTTTGTTATAACAGTTTATATGTTTAAAAATTTGTATCCCATTGCTAAAGAGGGTGAAATCTCACCATCATATTGACCTCATAGAAAATAACCCTTTGTAATGTCAGAAGGTATCAATGCCATATAGGAAGACCAAACACTACATGGAAATACCACAGCATTCAATTGTCCTTTCCTAACTGAAAAAAGCATAGCAAGAAAGAATTATGTGGAAGTTATTAATCATTTTACAGAAAAGAATGAAAACAATGAAATATATGGAAAGAGCTCATATTCATGGCCAGGATACAGGAAAGTATCAATATCATTTTACAAAACATTGGTAAAGCCTTTGCAAGGTGCTGTCTACAGTTCTGGGAAACCATGCTCAAGAAGAATTCTAATCAAGCAAATACAAAGTCAGAATTTTAAGATTATTAGACAACATATTTAAATTAATTCAAATAAATATAATAAAAGCTTCTGACTCAGTTAATTTTTCAAAATTGAAATTTGATAAAAAGTTGAAATTAATATGGTTTATTCCTTTTACATATATGTAGAGAAACAAGCAAAGTAAACAAATATTTAAATTGAAGCACAAAAGTTGGGACAGGAAAAATAGTCATACAAATTTGGTAGAATTTTTTTGGCTGAAATTAAGATAAAATTTCTGCTTTTAAATGAGTGAAATCTTCTAATACAAGTTTGCTAAGCATAGCATCCCATGAGATCTCTTCATTTATTCTCCATGGGTTTTCAGCACACTCCTGATTTTTTCTTGCTTTCTTTTTTTTTCCCTCTGGTTCTTTCCAAAGATAAAAAATAACTAAGGATTTGGGGGATATGAGAAATGTTTTTGATAACAAGTTTGAAACTGGATTATTGCCATTTAAAAACAGATGGAAAACATTTCTAAATATACCCAGGAGGCTATAAATCCTGAAAAAGTAAACCTACAAATATCTCAATAATTCAAAATTCCAAATAGTATTTTAACAGTTTCATTGTAGTATGCTTATTATGTATGTGATTAAAACAAAATGTACAAAGTTTCTTCTTATTTATCAATGTTCTTATTCACCATTTAATTTTATTTATCTTTTCATAAGCTTTAAAGATTCTGAACCTACTTTGCACAGTGCTTCATATGTATCCAGACAAAAAAAAAAACCAACCACTTTATGAAATAAGCTGTGATTTTCATTTACCTTGGTGTATTGGGGCGGTGTGGCAAGGTTCTGTTGCAGAAGGGGATTACAGGAGTGGCTTTTGTGAGAAGCTGCCAGAACCTTCCCCCATGTCTGGCAGAGCCAGTGCCCGAGGGCTCCGAGATGGACTCACACTGGTCAAGGCTGAGCCCATCAGTGATGGGAGTAACTCCTCTGTAACACCAGATTCAAGAAGGAAAATTGTCATTGTGCAGGCAACCCTTTCAGAAATGACTGAGTGCTGCAAAGTTGCTTCTGCAGCAGCTGCAGCATAATGTAGTATTAAGGCAATTCCCAGCAGGTGGGCTTTGATTGTCCAGTAACAGATATCTGAAGTTTACAACCTGTGATGTGTGGAATGTTGTCAGCTGTATATACAGAGCATCATTTAAGTTAACTCGAAGATGCAGGCACTGATATTACTTAACAAAGAAAAATATTGCACATATCGTAATGTACATTTTGATCTCTTGCATACAATGAAGTATGTTTCAGTCAGCACTAGTCGACATCATTAAACTCCATTCATGTGCTTGTCATTGCAGTTTCCATAGAGACTGGTATTGCAAAAGAAAATGGAGAAATAGGATTGAGAAACTAGGAAAAATATAATTAGAAAAAAATATAATTAAAATGAGCAAGTTGCAGTTTACCAACATTAGACCCTCAACACAGTGAGCAATCTGTGTGTAGAAATCCTGTCAAAATTAATGCCGGTTGTGACAGACACAGCTGCATCAACTGCTTTGTTGCGAGTGATATTAGATTATTTATGGTATGCTAGTGAACTCAAATGTTGTTTTAATACAGTGTCATAACAGAGGGTTTTGTTTGTTTGTTTTCCTCAGGAAGGAAGGAGAGAGATTATATCCTGGGGAACAGAAAATACCTTTGAGTTTTCCACAGTCAGTGCCTTTCAAGTTTCTTCTCTGTTTCTGAATGAATTGGCTTTACATGGAAAATATCATACTATTTTTTCTTCTTAATGTTCTTTATTTTTTATCTCCATAATACGCTTCATTTAAAACATTTCCTTGTTTTTTCACTTCATTTATTAGGCATAACAGAAATAAAAAATCTATTTAATATATGTTACAATGAAGAAATAGCTCCCAGCTCTACAATAAAACCAGAGGTGCTTACTATGTAATGGTAGCTCTTTCTACCACTAGAACTTGCACTCAAAATGCCAATGGTTTATTTATTAGAATCTGATATATATCAGCCCTATATTACTTGCAACATGAAAATACTTCCAGAGCCTCAACCAGTTATGATCTGAAGTATGTATTAGAATAATAGAGAGCTATTGGGAGGGAAGATTCTATTTTCTGATGGCTTCACTGCACATGTTTTAATTCTGTACATCTTACATCCACAGTACACCATAGAATTTAATTTGTTTTCAATCTATATTAAAAAAAAAAAAAAAAGTAAAAGTATTGATTTTTAAATTGTGAAGAGAAACATAAAACACTTTAAAAAATCAAATGTTATGGTTGCCATTTCTTACCAAAATGGGATCTGATATACAAGAATTTATCTGAAAATATGAATTCTTATATCTTCCTTGAGAATGGAACACAGGTTTTGATTTGCAAATGGAAGAATAAACCCCTCTATTTAAGTCCCAGGTGATTTATCGAAAGAGATGTCTTAATTACAAAACCCCCGAATGCAAATCATGGTCATTAGATGATAGTGTTCCTTATCTTACCCATAAGTTCATAAGTTAAAATTTTGACCAAGCAATATGGACCCTACTCAATATTGCTATATTCAGTGGAATTACCTTGTGAGGAATGGTGTGAGGTATTTTTTTCTCCCAGACCTTTTAGAAGAAGGCTGTTTAGATTGTAATAAAAATATGGTGTCATAAGTCATAATAGGAAAGGAACAAAGGAAATATATAAGACTAGACATGTAGGGTTACTCTGCAGGTGTGATGGTCAGACAGATGTAACTGAGAATCTCTTGAGTGCCACACTATTTTCAATTAGGTCCATATTGAACAGTCTGAATGTAAATAACTTACAATTTGTTCTAGAAGCTATAGAAAGAATATTTAGGAGCTGTTTAGCCTTTGTATTTTTTTCCCTCTCAGTACTCAAATGCATGAAAATTGTCATCTTGACTGATCATCAATTGACATTGATTGATCATCAAATGACGAGCTTTCCTATTGAGTAACAAAGTTAAGAGACGGCCTGTTTCCTACCTTTTTTAAACAGTGTGTCAAGTTTTTCCGTGGAACTTTAGTGGAACTTTTTTTCCCACAGACAGCCTGTGAGGAATCCTATCAAACAGCCTTTTTTTTTTTTTTTGATATTACAATAGTAGCATGTAAATTATATATATGATATCTCAGCCCACTGAAGTTGATTAAGTATAAAATAAGTGGAAAGAAGTAAA
>JAYDZK010000169.1:71411075-71428900 GCA_034509185.1 Euphonia xanthogaster | reverse complement strand
GCATATTGAATCACAGGTAAAGCAAAATAAACCCTCAAAAAATGACAACTAATTCCATTATTTAAAATGTCTTAAATTTTACATGTAAGAGTTGGAATTTTTAATTTTTAAATTTATGTCATTGTAAAAGTTAAGGTAAGAAAAATCAGGTGCAGATGGCACCATTTTGTTCTGACGGCCTCATACTCAAAACCACACAAAAAGTCTCATGTGTTTTCATCATAAAGAGTTCTAGCCAGGGAGAGGCATGCCTCACTGCTGGTGTTATATATGTGTCCTTGTAAGAACCAACTCCTTTCATAAGAATAGCATCTGAATGCTACTGTGATTATATAAGATAAGCATATGGTTCATTCAGTATAGCTCTGCAGTTGTAGGAGTTCAGAGGCTTTTTATACAAAAGATGATGATCTCTCTAGGAACTAATAACTTGGCTTTTTCGCTTTAAGAATGTTCAAGTCAACATTTCTGTAGCTTCAATATTTTAAAGATAAATATATGTAATGATATTAGTTTTTAGTCTGATTGGACCTAGGCAATGTCAAACAAATTAAACAAAAAATCCCTTTTGATAAATGCTGAATTAATTGATAAATGATTATGTTTGCTGCCTAATTTTAGATTCTTTTTGGTATGTCTGTTGGAAAGCAAATCTCCATAGATGCTATACAAGAAGAGTACAGGCCAATGTAAAGGAAAGTATAATTGTTTAAATTGTCATGTAGGTTTTTTTCAGAGAGGTATTTCTAAATGGAAACAACTTTTGATACATATTCTTAAACTATTCTACTTCTTCTCTGTCTATATATTTTCCAGAGTGACTTTCATTTATTGCAGAATCTTTTAGTCATCTATAGTCATAGTTTATGTATTTGCCAGCCAATGCTCTGTGACAGATAATTAAATTAGTACTGTTATGGTATTGCTCTACAGATATAGCTTGTAGACAGCTAGTGCACACTTCCATGATGGATTGCTTTTTTAAGAGATTCACAGAACAGATAAAAAAGATCTGATAAAGCTGTGGTACTCCAAATCAGATCATAGCATATGGTTTTAATAGAAATTTAAAGACAAAATATCCCATAATATTTAAAATTTACTTACTATTATAGGATTTTCCTTATGAAGGATATTGTCTTTATCCAATTCATTCAAATGATGAAATTTTGTGTCATTCCTGAAACATAAGGA
The DNA here is from genome assembly GCA_034509185.1 of Euphonia xanthogaster. Classification (NCBI taxonomy): domain Eukaryota; kingdom Metazoa; phylum Chordata; class Aves; order Passeriformes; family Fringillidae; genus Euphonia; species Euphonia xanthogaster. The sequence continues at coordinate 71,427,706 of JAYDZK010000169.1, read as the reverse complement.
ACTTGGCTCATGTCATCCTGAAGCATAGAAATCTCTATGGACAAAATGCCTTCAGGCCAGATAGAATCTGTTGCCTCAGGAAAGGAGCCAGTGAGTTGCTTAACTGAAATCCTTGGTTTTCTTTTTTAAATTTCTTCACTGTCCTGTGTTTTTATCTAAGTCTAAGCCTAAGCCTAAATGGACAATTAGAAAATGAATATTTTTTTTTAAATTTACCTTTTAAATTTCATCGTAGTCAGGAAAAGAACTCATTAAAATATACCATAAGATTACTGATCATACACTCCGCTAAGTGTTAAAGTGTTATGTATCAATGTAATAAACATTTAAACTGAAATAACCTACTTCTCAAAATTTACTATACCTACTGAAATGACCTACTTCTCAAAATATACTCTTTTAAAAATAAAATTTAAAGTTAGTTTAGATACTGTTTTTTTTCTATCTCCAGACATTTGGAATAAAATCTATTTTCAAAACATTTTGTCTGGATTCCTACCCCTTAAATGGGGAGATGTTTTGTACTTTGCCAACAAGAAAAAAGTTATTCTGTAGGATGATTCAGAAATTACTACAAATAGAGAAGGCAAATTTTGTCCCAGGTAAAAACACACACTATGTTTCTTTCTTCACTGTTTTCAAAAAGTACATTTTCCCCCTTTTCATATCTAGCTAGCCCATTATTCTTAATTATTAAACTGTGTAGTGGAACTTTCTGAAGAGCTACAGACATTACTTGCTTTCTCAAATGTAAACCACAGAAAATTCAGAAACAGCAGATATAATAAAATTCAATCTAATATAGTATAAGTAAATTTGTTCTAATTAGACTGACAATATAATTTTATTACTGTTTGTGAAGAAGAAGTGTTGCAATCAGAAATCAGAAAAGGCACAGAAAATTGCATTACCATAATTTTTTTTGAAGAGAGATGGTAATGTTACATCCCAATTTCAAAGAAGCAGCATTAATTAGGAATTAACGGGGATCCTATACATTATCTGATTTTGCTTCTCAAGTCCTTCTTCTTTTTCCAAATGTCATGAAGATACAATTGCTTTTATTTTTTAATGAAAAATCTACTAGCCAAAGCTAGTAGATATGATATAGCCAGTACATGTCAGTATTGTTTACCACGACATAATGCTCTAAATCTATTTTTCTTTATGCTTTAAATCTATTTTTCTTTATGCTCTAAATCTATTTTTCTTTACTGACTTAGAGTACTCAAGCTTCCTTCTGCACCTTATATAAGACCTGAACGGGATCTCAGTTGTTGTGTAGGCAACATAATAAATCACTCAATCATAGTAAATTATTGCTGAAATGTTGGGGGCGGGGGGTTGGTTTCGTTTTCTTGGGGTATTGTTTGTTAGGTTGGTTGCGTTTTTTGGTTTGGTTTGGTTTTCTTTGGTTTTTTCCTAGTAGCACCCATATTACATTAGGAAGTGGAACTCTGTAGCACATAAGGGAGACCTCATCACAGTCTACAAGTCCTTTGTGAGGGGAAGAGGAGGGGCAGACGCTGATTTCTTCTCTGCGGTGACCAGCGACAGGACCCCAGGGAATATCCTGGGGTTGTGTCAGGGGAGGTTTAGGTTGGATATAAGAAAAAGTTTTTTCCCCCAGAGGGTGGCTGGGCACCAGAACAGGCTTCCCAGGGAAGGGTCACAGCAGCAATCCTGACTGAGCTCAAGAAGTGAATCCTGGGGATGGTTCTGTGCAGGGACAGGAGATAAGCTTGATGATCCTTGTGAGCGCCTTCCAACTTGGCGTATTCTATGGCTAGAGTTTTCACTTGGGCAAAGATATCATACGTTTCAGTCTTTTTCTCAAGGACAAATCAGTCTAAAATTCATTAGTTCTTATGACCAAGTTCAAAATTTATTCATTACGGTTATGCCCTCAGTCACAGTATGGAAAAAAAATGGGGGAGACTTGAAATAGATGTAGTTTTTTCAATATTTTTGTGAACCTGAAATTCTTTGAAAAATTGGGTATTGAAACTAAAATTATCTTAATTTTTTTTTTTTTTTTGGTATTTGAAGATAAGCCAAGACTTTCTAGTGAAAGGACACAAAGAATTCAATCTATTTGGGCACAGAACCAAAGTATACTTAAATTATATTGCATTATTAAACCTTTATTCCCTGAGATTTGTGTGCTGTAAGTTTTGTCAGTGGTAAAACTTACATTGCAGTTTTGCCTTCACTTGAATTTCCCATATAAGATGACCACTCTGTCTATTGCTTTTTAAAGTATCCTCTCCTGAGACTATATCAGAAGCTGTAAAACTGTAAGATTTTATGATATATGGACATAAAGTTCCTCTGGATTCTTTTACAAACACAGTTTTGTTAACAAAAATCAGATGTGCCACAGCAAATACACCTGCCAAATGCTGGAACCATTCTGCACTGCTTAAAATAACTGTTTAGTCCCTGAGCAATCTGGCGCGTGCAACCTGCTGTGCTCTCTCGAATTTTCAGTTTGATTTGTCTTTTTTCTGACCATATGTAATGCACTCACTCCTTTCTGCTCAGTGTGCTGGCATGCTGCTGTGACTTCTCACTGGAAAAGCTTTGGAAGCTGTGGGACACATTTAAGCCCTTGAATGAATTTTTTCAGTAATGACGTATGGGTGCCAAAATTTTCTCCTGCCTTTTTTAATAAGCACTTTCCTGTTCGGACTTGCTGCTGATTTTGCTTTTAGCTGTGGATTCCCTGGTGAGCATGGGGTCAACATCCTGTTCTTTGAATTGTCTCTCTCCACAGACATGCTTTCTACAGATTCACAGCAGTAATGATTTTACCTTCTTTCTTGTTCTTAGTGTAAAGTTCAATGCAAATGAATTATGATATTCAAATATGGGTCTCGCTCTGATTTGACAGGGGAATTTCCTAGAGTATTCGTCATATAATTTATTCTGGCAGAACCCACTAAGAGAAGAAAATAATGATGAAAAAGAAGTCTTCAGCCCATTAGGTTCGCCATTAAAAATTCAAATTTCTGGGGGAGGAAAGACAGGAGAAAATCTTTTACCAGTTTGATAAATTGAACAGAACAAATTTGCAGTTGTTTTTACACAGGGACATCCATTACATCTAAATTACCTGGAGGGAGACATTTAGGAGGCTGTGATTGCCAGGAAATTCTGGTTTACATCTGCTGTGGGATACTCCCCTCCACAATCCTGATATACCAGACCACGTCTGCTTAGTTGAAGAATCCTTCTCTGACTTGTGAGTAGCCCTAAACCTATACAAGTGGTGCTTCAGTAGTGTAGCTTCATAGTCTCCCAGAACAGGGAGAACCAGTGTTACTTATGTCACACAGACTCTTAATCATTAGATGAGAAATGTAAATAAAAGAGATTATTTTATTCCATTTAACTAGAAAGAAATACTATTTCATTTGATGGGAAAAAAATCAAAGGACAAGTCACTTCAATGTTAGGTTATGCTTTTCAGTTTTCCTTTTCTGTTTCAGTCTCTCAGCTATGTTAGCAAGACACTTTAGATTGGTTGTATACAGCTAATTAAAAAATATAAATAAAGGGACCAGAAACCTCTCTGGCGCTGAGGTAAAATGGCCCTGTCTATGTCTCAGCTGTCCTCAGAAGGCTAGCTAACTCTTCAGAGCTTTATTTCAAAGAGAACTAAGTAGAGAAATCCCAGAGACAAATGCAGTAAGCTAACAAGTAGGAATTGATATTGACTGCCAGTCCAGTGCTCTTGCTGACCCTCCTTTATTTTACAGCTCATAGATTTCCTGGGCTGAGGTTTTATATACTAATGAGATCTTTATTAAAAAAAAAAAAAATGTAATGCATAAAATCATCGTCTTAGAGTTCTCTTACCCAGATGGCTAAAGATAGGATGAAACATAATATCTATCAGTTATCTCAATTTACAGTAAAATCACCTAATTTTTGTTGAATTCTTTCCAGTTAAGATCTTCCTTTCTGTTCATGGAAACTTTCTACTAAGACACTGATAAGCAAAAAAATGTAGTCACTTTCTCCCTTCCTGTATCAAATTTCTGCCACTTTCCTTTCCATATTGCTTATTTTAAAGGTTAATCTTTATATAAGTAACTTCTCAGGATTATAGGACTTAACAAGCTGCAAAATTTCTTATTAAACTCAGGCACAGTATACCAGATGGTGAAATAAAGACTTGGAATGCCCAGAATAAGTAACACCTCCTGTGTGTGCTGTGAGTTTTAGGAAGCCCTTTTTGGATATCTCGTTGAAGGTAGTTGTCATGCTACACAGACAGTATAGTTTTTTTTTTTTTTTAAACAGGATGGAGTGCCTAATGGCATAATTTGGTTCTTCAGCTGTGCAATGACATTTAATCAGCAGTGCTTCCCATAATAATCTCATAGAACTACACATCTTAAATGCAATTACTAATTTAAAATACACTACTGATCTAAAATATACAGGATAGTTTAATTAGTTGATGCGCTGTGACCACAGATGTCTGCGGTTTTCTGTTTTCTAGATCATCTCTGCATTCATCAGATTCATGCTTGGATTCTGAAATTGTTATATAGAAGATGAAATGAGTATCACAAAAAACATTTTCTGTTATCTTGTTCAGAATGTCATCTGAATGACTTTGACCCAAACAGGTACAAAAAGGAGTTAGTGGATAGAGGACCCTGGAAACTCACATACTATTGTTATCTTGGAAAATATCTGCATTTGCCTTAATATTCTAGGTTAATAAATATAAATTATAATTTTTTGTGAGAAAATGTATGGTCATAGATCTTAGATAGTCTAAGAATACCTTCTTTAAAAATGACCAACATAGTGAAAGTTGCAGTTTCTTGCTTAACTTCTATTTGCTAGCAGCTGGGTCTTATTCAGTAAAGACCTATGAATAGATTTTGCTAAAAAAAAATAGTGGATTATAAGGTCACTTATCTACAATAAGTGTATTGATATGATACAGTCATGTTTCAAGGAATATTATTTCAAAGGCTTCTATATCCCAGGGATATTTTGTTCAAATACATGCCCAGTTCAGGATCTACACTGATTATTTCTGTGTTAACAATGTAGATGTGTATCTGCTTGCAAAATAAGTTGGTGTGTTGTGCATGTGTTTTTCTAATTATCATTCTAAATCAATAGAAAGAAGAGCATCCCTTTCTAATGGCAAGTATAATCTTACAAGTTAGGCAGAAAAAGAAATCTGACTTTTTACACACAGAAAAATCCAGGACTAAACACTCTAGAATATATTATTTGGTTTATTGTTGAATGACAAAAGTAATTATTGGATGGATGCCTAATAGAAACAGTGATGTCTTTGAAGGAATTTCCTTTCAGATACATTAAACTATGTAACAGAAAAATTGATTTTAGGATGCTGTTGGTTTACAGAATAATGCTAGCTCTGGATTGCACTGAGAAAAGATTTTTTTTAGTGCTGTCTTGAACCACTCATATCAAAACTTAAGTTTGTCCATGTACTTTTTTTGCTTTAGCAGTCAGAAAAATTTACAGACCTCAGAATTCTGGGGCATCTTATTCAATGAAATAATTTTGAGCAATTTCACACTTTTACATAATTGAAGTATTGAAGCTTATGCTTTGATTTGAAATTATCAGCTATCTGTGGTGAAATATTCTGATTAGTAGAAAATATAGAAGTGATCCCACCTGCATTTAATTGTAAGGTAAATGAAATTCTAAGTATCTATGAAAAGCATTTTGTAACTATTAGTTAGTTTGGTTATTATTGCATTGAATAATTCTTTGTATACTTGAGGCTTTCAAGGCAACGTACCTTCTATGAAAATTAGGCTTAATATTCCTTCTATAAAGGTCAGAGTTCTGATATACAAAAGAAGAGGAGGCTGTGACTAAAAAAATCAACCATTATCACTCCAATAGGTTGATAACTCCAACTTTCAAAACAGAGTTAATCATAAAATATAAACAATTAAGAATCACAAATAAAAAACCTAAAATATAAACAACAGCTGGCAACACCCAAGCTTGTGTGGTACAGTTGACATGATGGAGGGGGAAGGACTTCCCACAGAAAGACAGTAGGTGTGGGTTTGATATAACAAAGAAATTCTTTACTTGAGGCTGGTGAGGCACAGAAAAAGGTTGCCCAGAGGAGTTGTGTGGGGCCAGTTCCTGGAAGCGTCCAGGTTGTATGGGTCTTGGAGCAATCTGATCTAGAGGAAAGTGTACCTACCCATGGCAGTGAGGTCGGAATTAAATGACCTATAAGGTCCCTTCAGACCCCAACCTTTCTGTGGTTCTATGAATTAGGTTTTTCATAAGTTTGAAGCAAACATGAATGGAAAATATTTATAAAGCCTAGTTCAAGGCATTCCTTATGGGAACAGACCTAGGGGAAAAAGAAGAATTTTTCAACTTTCTGCAGCAGAGTTGTTCACTAGATAAGTAAACATAAAAAATGCTTCCTAAGTAGCTATGGTACCATCCACAGCAGGAAAACAACCTTTCAACCTTTATTCTAATAAAGGAAATTACATGAATTAAGAAGACGAATTTTTGGACTTAATAATGAAATAGAGTGTTCTAGATAGTCCAGATATTTTAGAATGTGTAGTTTTCCCATAATAACCATCATATTCTGTCAAAAAAACGGTCACCAAAAAGTTTTAAATGCTGACTTCTTTCTTCTGGAAAAAGAAATGGATAGCCGTATGAGAGAAAGAGAGCTTTCAGATGTATCCTCAGTGGATATGAGGATTGTTGTTTCTTTTATTGTAAATATATGTTTATTTTAAGTGTCAGAAATAACAGTTTTCCATTTTACTTGACTGGACATATGAATATAATGATTTTTTTTTTTAATCTGCCTGGTAGTGTAATGAACATTTATCTGTTCTAGATATCTGGGACACTTTGAAAGAGTTGAAGCTTTCGGCATATCTTCATTTTGATCAAAACATTAGTTGATTGGGTCCACTACTTTGCTGTATGGCACAAGACAAAGTTACACTTACAGGGTCAAGGGAAGAAGAAAATGTTTTCCACTGACTGTGTCGGTGAATGTCTGTTGTAAAATAAGGAATCAAGAATAAAAATTTAAACTTTAATGAATACAGTGGAGACATGTTTTTAGACCCACAGAATTAATTCCTTCAAGATTTTTGCATGCAGCATTTCTTTCAATTTTTTTACTTAAGATATATATGAATGTTATTATAATAAGCAATTATGGTATTTTTAGTGTCGTCTACAGAGATATGTAAGGAAAATTCTGTAAATGTCAGTATGGCTTTTAGAAGAAGATACCGTGAATTTTTTGGGTTTTAAAATTTTTTTTGATAGAGACTTTGCAAGAAGACAGAGAAATGCTATAATATAGGAACCATTAGATCTTTTCTCCTGGTCGTTCCACACTTCTGCACATTTCGGTTTTATAAGCAGGGATATGAAAGGTAACACCGATAAAAAATTGGGGGGGTGGTGATAACATTTAAAAAAATATTTGTTTGTTTGTTTGCTTTAATTTTCTCCCACTAACTGACTGTATATTGACATCTATGCCATCATAAAAGGGCAGGTATCAAATATTAACTAAATATCTTTGAATTATTGAGGTCAGTGAAACAGTCTTCCTAATTTCAGATCTGTTTGTGTTCTTTATACACTTCAGAGTCAGGTATCTGTAACTTTTTGGGGAGATCTGTATTTCACAGATTGTTAATTATGCAATGTAGTTTGAAGAACTGATGCAGTGAGAATGGATGGAACTCCTTTTCTGCAAAAAAAATTCTAAACACCCCTAGGGTGTTCCGTGGAATTAATTTCAAATTGAATCTTGGAAGTAAATGAGATAAGTTCCCTGCTTCTCTAGGTTATCAGAAAACTATTAACAAACTTTAGCTTTGTTAAAAGAAATAATAATGAAGCTCCATTTCCACAACATTAATTTTTCAAATCTGGTTATATCATTGAATTTTAAGAGCATGTAGAATTTCTTCACCTACCCCATTCAGAACTCATCACAATGGTGCACTTTAAAACAAGAGACCTGTGGGAATAGCTTTTGTATTTCTGTGATTGGATGATGAATTAGAAATTTGTCCTTGAGGCTTTGCATTTAAAGTCAGTGTAGTCAATCTATAGCAAGTAAGTCTTGGCATCAGTCTGCTGAACACTGGGGAGACATATTACAGTTGAAGGTTTAATTCTGCAGACAGAAAATTTTGGCTCTGAAATATTTTTGCTGAATCAAGTGTACATTAATGTTTTCTCATTCTCTGACTACCTATAGAGTTAAAATTATTTTACTTAAAGAACATAAGTAATTGGCTTTTATTCTTGTGATTTCTGTTGTGACTGGTATAACTTAATTGCAAAGTATTTTGTTACCACCTGACAATGGATACCACTGAGACAAATGCATAGTACCTTTCTGCTATTTTTCAAGTATTGTCTACAAAAATTGAAGTAATTATTTAAGGTAGCTAAAGACTTTGATGGTAGAGGACCCTTCTATGCTGTAATTTCTAACCTCAAAGTCTTTTGCATTTAGGTATATATACATTAACTTCGGAGGTTAGGGGAAAAAAAGTCCTCAGCTAAGCTTTAAATTAATGGTGTTTATGTCTGTGTTCCTTAATATGGCCTTCCTAAACTCACATAAAAACACTTATATGATCAGGGAGAGGAAGTAAATGTCTTTAATTATGGCCTTCTGCATAATTAGTCCACTCCTGGGGGTACTAAAACTCTGCATAGCCATGTCAGAAAACCGATGAAAGTTTTTGAATGAGGCTGATTGCTGTAATACAGATTTAGGCTAGACTGAGTTAATTCCTGCAATGTTAAACAGTATATTCTTAGAGAACTTTAAATAAGTTAACATCAACTATTTCAAATTTTCAGGTGCCACTACAGACATCTAAATTCTGAAGTATAAAATCTGATAATCCAGTATCCACAGCTCCACTTGCTGCCTCTGTACATGTGAGCAAACCTTTCAGTAAAATGAACCCTGCCTGCACAGCAGGATAAGATTAGGTTATTGCAGCCAAGGGAAAACAAACATCCAAGCAGGTGTTCCTGTCTGTGAATGTTATTAATATTTTATGCTATATCTCCATTTAAATATTAAAGAAGATAGACTTTTGCACTTGTGGAATTTTAGATATGGGTTTCTTAGAACAGTTTATCTTTCTCTCCAGCCTTTGAATATAATGAATCAACAACAGTAGTCTGGGCTGCATACTCTTTGCGGCTTCAACAAAAGTATTAACTCAAAATATGGATTGTAGAGGTAAACTAAGAGTTCATGTCACAGTACAGTGCTAGAAAAGATTTCATAAATGAGGTAATTTTGCCTTTAATAATGTGGAGTAAATAGCCAAAATATTTTTCGATTTTATTTCTCCTTGCAGAAATATCCTGTGTTTATCCTCTTAAGTATTACTGCCAGTGAAATCAGAGCAGCAACATCTGAAAGAAACAGGGCAGAGTTAAATATTAGTCTTATTCCCTAAGATCTATGGTTAAAATCTTGCAGCTTTTCAAAGATGTTTTTGATATTTTGATATATCATACTGCCTGTTATTCATTAATAAAATAATAAAAGATCGTTAGATTTTGTGAACATTTTAAAAAATCTCCAGAAATATTAACACAAGAAAACAAGAAATGGTGTCCCCTACTAAATTCTTGCCCCTGGTATTTAGGAATTTAAAAAGATTGTCCTTCTGTAACCCAAAAGAAAAATGAGGGAAAAAAAAAAAAAAAAAGAGAGAGATGTTGTTTGAGGCATGAGAACTTTTAGTTTTATGTATCTGGAACTACACCATGCATTTTAATAAGTAGCAAGAGTATGTTATCTACATTTGTGCATATAAACACATCAGAAACTTTGCAGAAAAAAGAAAATCAACAGGGCTTTAGGTAAAGACCTTGTTCATGGCAACAGTGCACTTTTTTCTGCTGTTTTTTCTCCCAGTTACTACCATGCTGACACTTCAGCACAACTAGCAGTACCAATAAAAATATTACAGAATCATTGTTCTCTTTTGCAGAATCCAGATTCTTTTATTTTCATTATATTGAGATAAAGGTAAAAGGAAAATTTAAAAATCTGTCTCAAAATGTTTTTAAGATGGTATCTAATCCTGTTGATCAGAAGGTTTTGATGTTGGCTTCTACATATTCAGCTGGAGTTGAAAATGCCCATCATCTTTCTGAAGGCATTTGATACAGAAAGTGAACAAGCTACATTTAGATGCCTATAATGTAGAATCTGTGCTTGTCATCATGAGTTCCTTACCTACTGTAGATGGAGAAAGTCAAAGACTTCAAAAGAGCAATTAATATGACATTCCATGGGTCTCCACCTTAGGGTGACATGAATTATGCTCCAAGGTACTTTATTTCTCCCTATTGGCAGCAAAAGTAGTGTTAAATGACTCAGTCAGGGGTATTTCATCAGTTTGATCCTGTGTCTAGTATCTAATTGAAGAATGGAAAAAACAAGAAAAGCACAAAAGCCATGGGCAATAAACTACAGTAAAATTCTGTCACTTTAAATCTGTTCTCTATTTGACATGTTAGCCTCGCCAGTGCAATTTGAATAGGTTCTGTCTGTTTTTAAACACTGGTATCTTACAATTCTAGGAATATCCAAATGAATAAAATAATGAAATATAATTGCACACAACTCAGTCTATGTTATTCAGAAGAGTATAATGTGAAATCAGTGGAATACTGCTCAATGGAATATATTTATGCCTGGCATGGATCTGTCTTCACGGGATGGACTTGACGCAGTTCAGAAGGAATTGAGGCACTCAATATGATAAACATTTGTTTGAGTCAATTACATTTGTTCAACCAATCAATGACTTGGATTTATATTAAAAGACGTTAGGGAGCTAGGAAATAAACAAACTTGATGGACAAGCACCACTTTAAAGTATCAATGATTTCCATGTAAATTAAAATTATATAGCTGAAAGGGAAATAACTACTCTGAAGAAATATTTGGCAGTTTGCCTGTTTATTTCAGCTATTCAGAAAGCAAAAAAGGGTGTCAAGGCTATTTAGAATTACATCTGTAACTTTTCTTTGATGCTGAGTGTTTGGGAATTAGTAAATACTGCTTAAGGGTTGGTCTCGTGACTGAGATGAAGCTGAAACCAATGAAGTTTGGTAGTAGCACTGAAGCTAGGAGTGTGGAAAAGCTTGAACTTTCCAATTTAATTATGTAAAGAGTGTGATAGCATTCATTTCACAGCAATTCTTCTAGCTGATTTACATGTCCCTCAGGACTAGTAATCTTCCTTATCCCAGTAGTCAGACAATGAAAAATATAACCTTAACATTTGTTGATGGTAAAAGCAAGAGACTAAGATGGAAAATTGCAATTATTGTGACTTTTTAAATCATAAAAACTCCCAACTCTCTTGTAAGTTTAAGAAAAGAGAGAACAACAAATTATTATTAAGTTAATCAACTATGAGCAGGGTGCAATCTTGTGATCAAGGACACTAGCTCAGATGAGTAAAATATTCTTAAAGCAAAACCATAGAAGGGTAGCTTTGTTCAAATTTTAGTATTTTATTTTCCTTTCCTTTTTCCTTCTTTTTTAAATGACTAGCATGGAAAGTGTAGAACTTAGGAGAATAAAACAAAACTACATAAAAAGCACAAACAAAGCTATGTTAGCATCCCCAATCCATTAGATACTCAATTTGATCTATGTGTAACTTTTTTGTGTAAAAGTAAACAGGCTAGACGCAACAAGCACAAAACTTTTATAGGGTGGTTTTTTCCTCGAGGACTTCTCAAGTCAACAACTTTCAATGAGTTGCTTCCTGGCAACAAACTCTTTTCAGACTTTTACGGGCTTCTAAGAAAGTATTGTTTTATAATTACCGAAGATATTCTTAGACTTTGCTGTTCTGTAAAATCCTTAGTATATCATTGTCTCCTGATTTTATTTTCCACCCTAAATTCGCTAAATTTTTACTTTTCTAGATGAATACATTCATCTTGCCTATGACTCCGGAAGACTCTCCCCTCCCTTTGCTCCATGCAGAGTGCAGGGGCTGGGACAAGGCAAGCAGCACAGCCCACATTGAATCCTGATACTCACTTGTGGCCTGTTAAAAAAACAGAGCACATAGTTCATGAAGATCTGTAGACTAAACAGTAGGTGCCACTTGAGAGTAATCCCCAAAGTAGGGGAAATATCTACACTGGTGACTGACAAAAGCTCGTAACTGCATTTCAAGGTCAAGGTGTAAAACCATCACTAGGTGGCTATGCAGGGGTCTGTTTCAGCACGTGGACACCTCTCGAACTTTATATTTAGGGATTAGTATAAGACTGAAAGAATTAAGTCTGAACTGTGTTCCAAAAATTGATTTTAACATTAACTGTTGTCATTCTACTCATCACAGGCATCCATGTATAAAGTGATATCTTTTTTCCCACTTACTGAATGTGCAGCCTCAGAAAAATCCTGTAAAAAAAAAAGTTCAGAACTAAAATTATTCTTCATGGGATAAAAGTAGTTCCTTGATTCTGTTTGGAAGCAATTTAATTTAATTTAATTAATTGTTCCTTTCTTTATATGGTATTAATAAAGGAGATTCTTAGAGGGAGACTAAAATTACCAGTTACTTTTTTTTCTACAGCATTTATTATTTTATATAAGTGTATAATGCAATTTTTTGTTTTTCTTTGCTCAGAAAAATCCCTTCTTCCATGTTCCTTATGTGAGAATGTTCTTATATACCAATGCTTTGGTTTTCTAGCTCTTATTGTTGCATTCCTTATTTTCATATTTAATTTTTCCAATTATCTTCTTGTTTTTTTCCCATATATGGAATTTTACAGCCAAAAGGAAAACATTTTGGCACCAACCTCCCCTTAATCACTAGAGTATGATTAGAATGACATGTGCAATTACAAAATTTTATCCTGAATGATTTTTAATGTTTATTTTAACTTTTTCCCCTATTAAATACTTAATCAATCATTTATAGAAGCAGAAAGATAAGTCTGCTGAGGACTAGCTAGACCTTCCTGAACTATTGTGGAATATATAAAAAATCAGAAAAAAAATTAAACTATCCTAATGATCTATAAAGAAACAAAGTCATATGCAACAGATAGTGCCATAAAAACTGCAATGACTATACATGGAATGATAGATGTTGAGCCACAGTTTTATTGTCATGTTTATAATGTCTGCTGCTTGAAGCAACAACATTTATCGCAGTGTGCCATTCACAGTTGACCAAGTACCAAAAAGGTGTAGTCAAAAATCATAATACTGGAAAAATTATTATCGAGTAAGGTGCCCAGAGGTTTCTAAAAATGTTTCAGGGAAAATATCTTCATCAGGTAGGAGAAAAAGTATAGTAATATTACAAACAAATTTATTAATATTTATATTGATCACTATTTTTATGAGGATTAATGAGAGTAGTTACCTTACCTATGGCCCAAGATTCTATTATCTATGATGCAAAATGTAAAATTTCTATTGAATTCAAAGAGTATTATATATCCCTGAATTCCAGGTATAAGTTTTAACACTTCAGTGTTAAAACTTGTGGCATAAGTTTTTGTCACTTCAGTGACAAAACTTGTGAAATAACAGTTGTGAAGGAAAACCATGTTTTGGTTTGAGGAGCACTCTGAGATGCTACTTCCATCTTAAAACTTTTGACAGAACAAATAATGTCTAGGATGAAAAATGAACAGTTCTTTGATTTCACCTTCACTTTCCCTCATTTAGTAGCCATGTGTATTTTCTTTTACAAGTGTTATCCTTTTTGGTTTATATTTGATTTTTTTTCTCTCTTCTTCATCCTTTTGCATTTCAAAAAAGAAATCAAATATGGTTAGAAACTGAATGCCCCAGTTCCCTTGTTATTGCTCAGTCTTCTGGAATTTACTTCCATTTAACTTTTGCTAAGATTATCCTTTGCATATTTAAAGATATTTGGTGCAATACATTTTGACCACACATTTTTTATTGAAACTGATGTATACTTACTCTTGCACACACAACCTAATTTTCTGGAGAGCTAGTGATCATTCAAGGGTAATTATTGTTACACTTGGTCTGCTTGTTACAATTTTTCTGAAACAAACCCAAACACAAAACAAACTAGCTTTATTTTTAGAGTTTTTCATGTAAATCACCATGGATAGCAATCATGCATTCATGGATTTTCACCCTGTGTTTCAGATTGTCTAATTCTGAAATTTAACAAAAGATCCTTATGTGATTTGCATCATTGTTGTCACAATTATGCCTCTGATCTCTGTCATTTTATGGAATGTTTGACACATTCCAATCAAAAGCACTACTGAACGAGCTGGAGGAGAAAAAAGCCAGAAAAGAAACATCTAGATTTTCTATTGAAAAATTTAGTCATTATTTCTTTGTCATTTTGCCCAAAGTCAGGATTAAAAAGAAAGTCTTGACTGCCCAAATGAAGGCAAATTCTTGGAAGAGCTGAGAAACAAGTGTTAACTCCTTGTGATCCAAGGAAAAAACTTCCCTAGATCCCATTCTAAGTCACCTAAATTCTAGGAATACATTGAAAAACTGGATTTCATCCAGGAGATTTAGGATGATTTTTCTAATGCTAAGACCTTTAAGAATCTAACACACTGTACTCACGTTTACTGTCAATAGTATGAAGGAATTAGAAGTGCAGTCTCTTCCCTTCCATGGTCCATCTCATCTTGTTATTTCAAAGCATTCAGTTCTTCTCTTTAATTCTAAGACCCAAATTAACACAATTAACAATTTAAAATAAAAAAGTGGATTTGGAAAGTGTATGTGATATTGATTGCTAGAAGAAAAAAAAGGTAGGAAAAGCAAAGTATAAAAAAAATCAACCTTTTTTTTCAGAATGTATTTTTGAGAGCACTGATTGATTTGGCAAGTTGAAATATTTGTAGGTATATTACAAATTACTTAAATACCAATTTTCAGACAATATATAATTTTCCCCTTTTTCTTATAGAATTTATACACTATTCATATAATATGTATCCATGTGTACAGAAGACAGAAGTATGCCATTTTCTTGTGTTTCAAGCCTCAAATTTAGTAGTCTTAAAAAAAAAATTGAACATTTACATTGTGGTATGGGTAATATTGCCATGTAATAATTAGCATTGACTCCACAACAAGAGCAACAAGTGAAAATAAAAATTGTTTATTATTCTTTTCTCTAATCTTCTCACAGACTTCCCCAGGACAATGCCTGGGAAAGTCATACCTGCTGCTCTCTATAGAGAGAGCTGCCGCCACACATTTCCCTGACTTCATCTGCATCTTGAAGTTCAGCTGACAGGAAATTTTATTTATGGACATATGAAAGAAAAGCATTTTCTGGAGAAGTGTTTATGCATCAGCATGAGCACATTAAGAAAGCCTCGTGACATAGAATTAAAGTTATAAAGACCAGCTTCCAATTGTGTTTTTCACTTTTTCACTGAGGCACTGTCTCACACAATTTAATTTTCTGAACATTGACATGACTACAAAACTAAGATAGATTGATTAGGTGTGTTCAAATTTCGCATAAAATCTGTTCTGCATCAAACTTTGAGTGAATGAAAATTGTCCGCAATTTTGTACTTTAGACACATTCTTATAGATGTTTTAAAGCAAGTTATTCCTCCTTAGTCTGCTCTGTGCTGGACAAGATTTCATCACTGTGCCAAGAACATAACTGGAACTAGGAAGCATAGGGAGAATGGGGAGTTCTCAGCCAAAGGGTCCATTTTGGATTTTAAATTTTTTTTTAAATATTATAGAGCCATAAAGGGTTATAGGACAGCAGCCAATATCTGCTGATAACTTCTATTTTTTAGCAATCAATGTTGATAGATATTTTCTGGTTTTTTACACCAATTTTTATTTTTTCCAGATTACTTTCCGGTTCTCACAGTTAGGACAGCTAGTGACAGATAACAATTCTTGCTTCCTGAGTATATTTTCAACTTTTGCCAGACTACTTTTCACCTCTTTAGGTGGTAAGTTACCATTACACATCCATGCTTTCCCACTTATTGATATTATCTCAAGATGCCTCCCGTTCCTATGTCCCCAGCTGTGCTTCGAATACAGTGGTTGTTCAGTGTACCAGCTGTGTCAGATATCTACATACAAGCCATTGCATTTCCTCCCATAAGAATCCTTTCCCAGCTCCTGAGTCCATAACTAAGCTTGGATATTTCTCATCTCTACGCAATGCACAAGAGACAACCTTGAGTCTTTTGTGTCCTGTACTCAGTGAGAAGGAAAATTTAGTATTTTTCCAGAAAACACTGACTCAAATCACATTCCTGTTTAGTATTGACACCTTAGAAAATACCATGGAAGAATAATATTTTCCGATATAAGTAATATCATGAAGCACCTGACAATACACGTAAAATCTGCTTTGCGGGGATAGATTGCAAAGTATCACAAAAGAAGATGGAAATTAAAAATTAGACCATAAAATATGGAGAAATGTATCATGAAATGTGATCATAATCCAGGCACTAATCTCTGCATATTAGAATAATATCCATATGAAATAGTAATGAGGGCTATATATATAAAAGCTATTAAAAATCCC
>JAYDZK010000169.1:71361719-71410975 GCA_034509185.1 Euphonia xanthogaster | reverse complement strand
ACGCTCTTCCGATCTAAAAATCCCCCTACATTTCTTTTGATAACTAAAGGGAAAGAGGTTTGGTATTTCTTTTTTTTTATTGTAATAAATAACTTTAAGTATATGCCAGACTTGAACGAAAAAGGTATTAAAATTCTCCTGTGGGCAGCATTGTTCAATAATCATCTGCTAAAAAGTATCTTTTTCTGTCTTAGTCTCTGTCAAAGTTAAGATATTTGGCTAGATAAACTACTGGTCTGATCCATTATTGCAATTCCTATGTTCCTATGGCTTTTTATTTCCTCTGTAACAATTACTTTGAACTGGATAATACAATTTAATGCCCACTTCCCCTGTTATTTGGAATGAATAATACTCAGAATAATAGGAAAGCCTTACAAAGAGCTTTTACTTCTGAGTAGTGAAATGATGCACTGACATTTTCCATACTGAATAGATTTCACAACCGACACATTAATAGCCTTTAAATGGAGAAAGGTCTGGTTGTACATCTTCAAAAAGCTTCTGAACTTGAGATAAGTCTTTCCAGTAGGAAGATATATTTCGTTTTAAGATTATATATTGTTAAAATTTACAGATGAGGTCCAGATTTTCTTGTGTTTGGCTTTTTTTTTTTCTTTTTTTGAAAACTGTTCAAAGTTGATACTCTAGACATGTAATTAAGTAGATATTTTAAATGTACTATGCAGCTGAGGCTACCATTACAATTTCCACGTCTTAACTGGCTCCCAAGGCTTTTCTGTGTTTTGTAAGCATATTAGTGCATAACATGCAAGATCTTATGGACAACACTTTGGTCATAGTCCTACCTGTTTCTGAATGGGATTAATTATTTCTGCTTCACTAAATGGTGAAATCATAGTATTTCTGAACCATGACATCCTATGTTATGAGGATATTATGCCTAAAAATCAAAATCCCCACCTTTAAATAATTTTCTCTTTCAGACCTCTTGTGGAGTCTTGCTGGACTAATAATTTAAGGGACTAAGAATAGGTAATACAAATTTAAAAAACTGTTATTCTCTCTCCAAATTTGCCCTTATTGATAAACTGAATAGAGTTGGTGTTGATGGATCATTGAAGACAGCATTTCTACAGACCTAAGAATGGTGGAAACCCCATGATAAAACACTGTAGGTGGCTTCCTCTTAAATCTCATGCTGTTATCAGTCAAAACAAATTTACCTCTTGATCTCTGCATGCAAGCTTTATGCCTAGGCTTCAAATGGTTCTTTTAGATACCGTATATGTCAATTCTCCTCCAATAATGTGTATGAGTTCTTAGTAATATGTGTGGTAAGAAAAAAACAATTTAAAAATTCTGAAATGTTTAATTGCCACAGGGAGCTGTATCACTATTTTTACTAAATATTACAATTTTTATTTCAGATAAGTCATCAAATTATATTCAAACATTAGCTTACATCTTTCTGTGATATGAAACATATTTAAATTCAGAAATGTAGAATGCCTAGCTAATATTAATCCCCTGAACTATTTAGTATCACTAAATTGAATTAAGTCTTTTTAGAAGCAGGGTAATTAAATCAAAATTCTTATGTCATGCCATTGTAGCATAACTTACTTCTTAATAGAATATCTCTGATAAGACCTTTGGGATTTTTTTTTTTGAAAAATCAGTAAGCATAGATCATAGATACTATTATCTATGCATGTAAAGTATGATGTGCTAGCTTTATAAAAGCAACTGTGGTAGAATAAGCAAATCTGCAGTCCAGCTGTAGTATAATCAACAAGTCATACTGGTATCAGGAAGAATAAATAGTAAAATACACAACATGAAATATGCAGACTGAACATCAAAAAATAGGAATGAATTTCTAATCTTAATTACCTACTCTTTTAAAGAAGATAACTTTCTAAAAAGGACCAAAATTGGTATGCTTGTAAATGGACAATTAATAAGTAAAGGCAAGCATGTTACATATGCTTACAGAGATTTAAAATTCTTCCTGGCAGTAAAATTGTGAAACTAAACCAAAATTTGGTAATACCATTCCATGTGTTCCTTCACTAATAATTAATTTGAATTATTTAACTCTAGGTATTAGGGACAATTTTTGATGTTAAATAGATCTGCCTGAAATGTTATCATTACTTGAGTTATTATTTGTGTCCAAAAGGCTGACGATTTGAGGGACTGAAGATCAAAACAGATTTGTGGGGTGTTTTTTCATTTGCTTTATATTATTTCAAAGAATTCATATTTATTAAAAATATTTGAATTCATGAAATTGAAAATATTCTACAATTAAATTACATTTCTACAGAGGGCTTTAATAGCAGCATTGATGTGAAAAGTAATTTGGTTTATAACACTTCTTAAATTCCAAACTGTCCCTTTGTGCATGACCAGCTCTGTTCAATAAAGTTACTATTTTGATTTTAATTAAAAAAAAATTATCGTACATATATTTCTGATATTTTGGTTCTAAAAATAAATATAGTCTTATTATTGCTAATGTAGGTAAGAGGTGCAAAAATAGGGTTGGATTTTTTTAAAATGTTAAACAAAATTTAAAAAAGACTTTTTGTGTCTCTTGAAATCACCATCTAACTGATTCCTATTATTTGCTAGCTTTTCCTCCACACGCAGAGAGAGTGAAGTATTTTCCATTGAAAAAATATAAAAACATGGCTCGAGACTCTTATATTAATACAACCATCAAACAGCAGCTCTTATCTGGTGGATGACATTTCTGATGCACTTTTTTGGTAGATAAAATAATAGATTGTGTTAATGTCTGGATCTTAAGTTAAATGTCTACTTCTCTTCTGAATCCTCTCAGACATACAATGCAAACAGAGTGATAAGGGAAAACTTATTTTGTCCTAAAGATCAGGTTTTATTAATTCAGAAATCAACCACAAAGTTAAAAAAAACCATCTTATCCCTTCTTCCTAAGATTGAGTGTTTCCATATTTGTTAGAAATGCTTTAGGGAAAAATATTTCTTTATAAATGCATTTTAATATTTAATTTTGATTTTAGATCTCATGTTCATTTGTTTAGCTATATTTTCAATTGTAGCTGTAAGTTTTCTATATTCCTGTTTTTTAAATGTTTGAATGTATCAGATTCTTCTGCGGTTCTTTTCCTTTTCTTCTTTCTTTAATTTATAGGATTTACATTTCAAAAAGAACAGATGGATTTTAAGCAAAAAGTCATATTTCTAAGTTGAGGCTCAAAGTGTTTGCAATGAAATATTCAGTTTCACTGAAATAACCTTGGATTTTGAAAACATATATGCAAACATGAGTCTATCTCAAAACAGAATGGAGTATGATAAAATGGCTGAAGTATGTAAAAAATACTTTGGTTGGCTAATATTTTCTCATAGAATCATGTTGTGTTAAATAACATTTAGGTTGCTAGACACAAGACGTGCTTGTTCCTGAATTTTTTAACATCTGGTGGTTTTGTGCATCTTTGACCAAACAATTGTAGAGACAGAATAAAAAGTGCTAATATTCTAAAGACAAAACGGATTTATCAAACAGATTCTGAGAGGAAGAGGTATTAAAACAAATATATTTTGTAAGAAAATGCTTATCTGTTGTAGAAAAAAAATATTTAAATAGACAATATAATTAGAATGCGGTATAACAGTACTTTTAAACTATTGTTTTACGGGAGAAAAAGGTTAAAGAATATTTTTATCAATGCAGTGTGATGATAGCTTTTTGTAAGCTGTGCAGATGGCACTGGAGAAGACCAGGCAGAAGAAGAATTTCAAATGTACTTAAAAATTACCTAACCTCAAACTATTGATTTTGCATTAAATTTAGATATTTTCTTTGTCATCGTTCTGATCAATGGCAAGACTAAAGTGTCAATAAGTGAGGAATTGTGTCTTGATGACATTGTAGCTCTGATAAATACTCCTAAGCAGACATAGATGGCATTTTCAACAGTTCTTAAATATATAAAAAATAATACAATTCCCATGGCTGGACCTTTATATTATATATATATATATTTCAAATTCCACAGTGTTATGGAATTTCCATAACATTTCCCTGTAAATTTCCCTGTAACCATTTCCCTGTAAATACCTGTTAGTGATCTGGTCCTATGAAAACAAAGAAAATTGGGTTTCCTTCGTGGGGATATCCTGAAAAGGATCCCTACCTGTGGCTGTAGAAACATTAGTAATATCATGCACATTGTTACTCTCAATCATCATAAAATTATCAAAAATGTGAAAAGAAAAAAAACATTTCTGACTATTTTCATCTTAGGCCATCTTTTAGTTGTATTCTTCTAGTGATCCTAACATTATAGACCATAATTGACCCATTTGCCCTACAATATAGGTAAGAAACATATGGTAATGATAACAACAATACTGACTTCTAACAACAGCAACGTTCCCTCACTATTAAAAGTCTTTTATGACAAAATTTAAAAACCCCCAAGAGATATTATGATGATCTGTATAATACAGACTGTTTAATTTCTCAGTCAATAATTTCTAGAGCAAGGCCAAGTGACTTGAAATGCCAAGGCCTTTGATACAGAGGTCAGACTAGAAGATGGAAAATTTCTTCTAGCTTGAAATCTATAATATGAACCTGTGTTTGAACTCATGGGCATCTTTGAAAAAGATAAAACAAAATGACCGAAAATAATGTTGAGAAAGTTTGCCATCAGCTTCTCCATTAAGAGCTGGTTTCGGGGGGGACATCTGAACTTTGTTCACCCAAGAAAGCCTACTTCAAACACTGGGGCATGTTAAGCTCCAAAATTTTAAGAATTTTAAGAAAGCAGACTCATTGACTAAACCTTTGAATGTAAACATAGTGATATTTTCTATTCTTTCCATTATTTTAACTGACAGTTTTAGTATTTATAGATTTCTAAATTACTCAATTACTAGAGACAATATATTTGACTTTTACTCACCAGCTTTTAATCAACACCTTTGCAGATGTAAATCCCTTTTTTTGATTTAATACAACATTTTTTGTCACAAACATTACCCTTAGCAGTAATTAGCAGACTACCAAGTGAGAAGAAAAAAATGTTAAGATATATTTTTAACATTAAGGGAAGAACATAGTACTTCTGAAAGCTATCTTCTTTTAAAGAACAGATGAGTTATTTTCCTGCTAAGAAAATCTATGCCACTTCAAGTATGTATACATGCTGTGTAACATATTGAGAGATCATAAAGCTAACTTTTGGAATAGTCTTGTTACTCTAAAAATCTCAGGGTTTTGTAAAGCTTGTGTATCTGATTAATGTTGCCTACATGAGGTTGTAGGCAGCCTGAAGTCACAAACTTTATTAATCTTTGAGTGAACACAATTGATGGGCTATGGCAAACAATGAAAACAAACGATAAAAATGTTAGTTGGCCCTGCAACTCAGTGGCGTTTTTTTCTAATGTTTCTTTTTCTGTCTCTTAAAATACAAACCATTTAGGCTACATTAAAAAAAAAAAAGCTTTTTAGGAGAGAGTCACTCTCACACACAGAGGATTGTGTCATCTAACTTTACAATATAGCATTCAGTGACAATTCCATACTCAAGAAAAGTTACAGTTAGAGCACCTTTGGAAGTCAAATGGTCTAATTAGGTAAGTTATTCTTGTAAGAAAAAAAATTGTTGATTTCAAGAGGATGTAGAATTGCCCTTGCAGATATACAGAACTATAGAGAAATATTTTTCCTCCTGTAAAATTTAATTCAAAAGCTGAAAATAAATAGATATGTGTATCTTCTTCTGGCTCAGGAAAATTAAACAAAAAATATCTTATTTAATATATATTTTAAAAAAAGTAGAAAATGAAAACAATAAGATAATACAGATTTTATCATTACATTTGGAAGAGCTCTAGGGCTGAAATGAAAATTCAGAAAGATTAAATATCTGGAACTTAAGTAAAGGATCCCTGGTGTAATTCAGAGACACATATTTACAAAACCACTTTCACCAGAGTTGCTCAGCTATGCAAGAAAATCAGATGAGCTTAGGGGATTTACAGCTTTCTAATATCCTTATCAAAACTCCTTAATCAAAAGCCCTTAAGTAATTTATCTCTAACTTCCGTGCTGAGTGCTCTAGACACATGCTAGAAAAGTGGATTAATGAAAGACACTGATTGCTTTTGGTTTCTGACATATATTTATTTAAAATTCTCTTCTAAAAATGCTTTTCAATGTCTATTAGTGGTTATTTATGACCTACAGCTTGCTCTGGTTTAGAACAAAATAAACAAACAAAAAAACTCCTTATCTAAGACACTTCAAACCCAAAGCCCCAGTGCTATAGATAAAGGTTTTACCATTGATTCATAAATTTGTCTAACCAAAAACTTAAGCTAAGAAAAAGCATTGAATAAATCTCAATCTCTCATACCTTGCAATTCTGATTGCATGTAAGACTGTGGCCTCCTGAGAAAATCTCCATTGAAAATTTGAAGTAAAAAAAACTAAAATATTTCAGACTTTTAATTTCAGCTATTTAAAACACCTTCAAAAAAAAAAAAAAGAAAACCCAAAACCACCAACAAAATAACCCAAATACATCTCTTGTGATATTTAAGGAACGGAGTTCAGCTGCAACTTTAGCACGATTCAGTTTGTCAGGTATTTAGTACCAGGTTTGCTCCTTTTTTTCTGTCCCTATAATCTTAGAAATAACTATCAATATGAGAATTTCATATAGGTTTTTTCCCAAATTTTTTAACAGCTATTTTGCAACACATGATGCCGATGTGCTTGAAACGTTCCATGTGTTCTTTCTTTGAGGTCTGATACTCTGCAACAAGCAGTCCTTGATTCATAATGAAAGTATTTTGCTTAGTATGTAAAGATGAAAGGTCATAAAGGTGCTATTTTTTAAATTGCTTATTAGATGCAGCATTAGTGTAAATAACAAAAGTGCCATAAAATCTTTGATAGTGAGACTACAGTATTTTTTGTTCTTTCTTCTTCCCTTTTTTCCCCCCTCTTTCCTTTCCCTTTTCACTCCATTCCTCATTCCTTCGTTTTGTCCCTCATTTACTCTTTTTTTCTTTCCTCCCTCCTTTCCCGGTAACAGTTAAAGCGAGATCACAATTCACAGTGCAGTAAAGTGCTTGTATAGGGAACAAATACTTTTAAGCTAACAACAATCATCAAAAAGTAATGCATACCAAAAATTAAATTTCTTTTCAGCATCTTCTAAATTAGAGGAGCTGTTACGAAATTCACCAGATGTTGTAGTGTTTTGCTATTTACATATACGTTTTTTACAAAATAAATTTTAATCTGATACAGAATCACTTTTTTGCAGAATTTAAATATATTAGATATGGAAGGGGCAAATTACAATGGTTTTGTTTTCTCAGTTTAAAGGAAATTCTAAAGTGAGAATTCAGCTGGATTAAATAAAGTGTATGCAACCAGACATGAAAATTTAATGAATTTAGCAATGTTCAGCATCATACTCCTTCACAGCTGAAGAGAACATAAATTGCAATCATCAGCAGTTTGAGTCATCTGAAGGGATCAAAACACAAAAGTCTTAAAGTCTGTTAGGTAAGTTGAAAAAAATAGCCTGACTGTATTTTGAGACCAAATAAAGTGACTGAGAAGACTGGTTATCAGCCAGGGACAGGTTTTCTATTGAGTTGTTCTAGACATACACCTTGAAAATTTATACTACAAAGGATATTTTAAGGCCATGCATAAATGTCTTAAAAATCAGAAAATTAATTTCCAGTATGTGTATATTCACTAAATGCATATTTATGCAATTACTTTTATTACTTCCCAGAAGAACCCAGTTCAGTGGTTTTTGAATAAGATATTTTAACACTTTGTTCTGAAATAAAAGCCTTGAAAACTTCACTGAGATAAGGCTCAGAGATAATAATTTTTGACATCTAGGAAATCTCTCCTGAGGTGATATATTCATTATAACTTTCCGAAGAATCACTTTTACTAATTTGTGTACATTTTCAGAAGGACAGCAAAGGTGATTTTATTGAAAGGACACTGCACAGAAGTTAAGTTAGAAACTAGAGCTTTACATAGAGACAATGTCTAAAAATTTTTTTCTCTATTCAGAAGATTCTGTATTTTTTTCTCTCTGTTCTAGAAAATAGCCATTTTTATTGCTATTTGCAAGAAAGTATTAAAATTTATGAAAGATTAATTTTTTCTCAAATGCCAAATATTTCCAAACTTATGATCAATAGAAATGTGTTTTATAACGATAAATGTTGATTGTGATAAGCTTGAAGTTAGACTGACACGTCTTTTACCAAAACTCCTTCAAAAAAATCACATAAAAATTACTAAAACAATATTACAAATACTGCAGGAGCAATCAAGAAGTGAAGTTAATATTGTTTTACTTTTGGAATCAAAGTGTTTGACTTTCATAAACTACTCAGGACCCCAGAATCACAGAATATGCTGAGTTGTCAGGGACTCACAAGGATCACTGAGTCCAGCTCCCAGGCCTGCACAGCACCCTCCCCAAGAGTCACACCATGTGCCTGGGAGCTTTCTCCAAACACTTGAACTCAGAGGCACTTGCTGCTGTGACCACTTCCCTGTATCAACCCAGTGCCCAACCACTCTCTGGGTGAAGAATGCTTTTCTAATATCCAACCTAATCCTCCCCTGACAAAACTTCAGGCCATTCCTTCAGGTCCTGTTGCTGCTCACCACAGAGAAGGGATCAGTTCTGGCTGCCTCTCTTCCCCTCACAACGAATTTGTAGACTTCAATGAGATCTCCCCTCAGCCTCCTCCTCTCCAGACTGAAAAGACCAAGTGACCTCACTTGCTCCTCATATGGCTTCTCCTCATGGCCTTTCATCTTCCCCTCTATACCTCCTTTGGACACTCTCTTAATAGCTTAATAAATTCCTTATGCTGTCCAATGAGCTCAAACAAAAATACAGAAAATTCCACTTGAGCATAAGAAATTTTATTTTTTTTTTTTTTACTGTGAGGGTGTTTGAAACAGGCTGCCCAGAGGGTCTGTGAGGTTTCTGTTCTTGGAGTATGCAAAACACAACTGGCAACAGCCCTGGACAACCTACTTTAGCCGGCTCTACTTCAAAAGTGTAGTGTGACAACACAGTCTTCAGAGATCCTTTCCATCCTCGTTCTCAGGAATTCTTTGATTATCTGAAAGGTTTACAGGGCTTTTTTAGTTCTGTAGTTTTAATGCTAAAAGAACTTCACCCATGAAAACACTTATCATGATGCTTTGTGATAAAAGTAGGTAGCCCATACGATTTCTTTACTGACTTACGACCTTTTTCAATGTACTTTTGTTCTGTCTCAGTGACATTATAACTATTAAGTGTTATTGTTCTATGAATGTCTCTAATATTAAAAAATATTTTACTGGGGTTTTTTAAGTGCTTTTTTACATGACTATTTCAGACAGATTTCACTAAGGATGTACAGTTCATTCAACTCATTAACTATTCTGACTAACCAATTTTGCCCTTTTTTGTCTTCCAATAAAAGAAGTTATAAAAGAAGATATTTCCAGAAACATGTAATAGAGAAGCTGTGTTTATGTTTCTTTAAAAAATACCATTTGCCTTCTTATATGGGACCAAATAGTAACTTGTGAAGTGTGCCTTCCCTAGCTGTTCTCTTTTACTGAATAGTAGCTCAGAATCTGAGTATGCAAAAGATTCTTTTGAGATCTGACATTGATAGACTACAGGAACTTGAAGAATCAGAGGCACATGCCTAGAACCTCATAGTAATATAATGAATAAGATGTTTTTCTTATGTATGTCTACACATTTTTGTTCCCATCCTGAGTGGTCAGTTTAATAGGTGTCCTACAAAAAAACATGCCAAGTGGGAACATCCTTAGATTTGTGCAATGCATTTCTGGAGTTCTCTCTTCCACAGTGTTTAATGAAATATCTCTTATTAAACTCCTTAGTTTTTGTTTCTAATACTAAAATTTTCATATTGATGTAGAAATACATCAAAATCCCTCAGTTCTTCATAAGATTTTTGAGTAAAAACAAAGTTCATGGTGATTTGCATCTTTAGCATTATCATTTATTTTTAGTATTATGCTTATTTAAGGAATGTAACATTACATAGTTTTGTTTACACACTTGTGACACAACTAAAAGGAGCTCCCCTTCCTCAGGCATTTATTGACCACTTCTTACCTAATATTTTATTTTCTTGCTGTCATATATTGGGTGAGTCAGGAAGACAGAGTGAAATCAAGAATACATAGAGGCATATAAGACACTCTGTGACAGATTCCACTTTACTCCAAGAGATGAAATTAACAACTGGAAAAAGATAAAGGGATGGCTAAAATGAAAGAGTGTCCCTTTGCAAAAACAACTCGTAATACATAATGTATTTCCAAGGGAAATAGCAAGGGAAAAGTGCAACAAGGGCATCCCTCATGTAGATACAAAAGAGTTGACCAGGTAAACTCTGATGGAAAGATTTTTCCTGGCTACTTTCCAGAATAAGCCTCTAAGGTTAGACTAGTTTTTATTTTACCAAATATAATGCCACTTCACAAGAGTAACAACATATAATCTAATTCTTTTTCCTTTTCATTACAGTGAACTTTGTGTATGTATTGGCGGCTCTGAAAGGAGTATGCAACCAATTAATGTCAATGGACTTGCTATTTGCAACTTTGCAAAGCAAAAGCTAAATTAAGTCTTGGTTTTGGAAATCTGGAGTCTGAAAGACTGTAAAATGTACAATTTAATATGAGGATAATGAAGAATATTAATAATATTTGATAGTTATAAAGAAAAATGTCATTGAAATAATTAACCATACATATGGTTATAAATAAATCATAATTTACAAAATAAAGAAATAAAAAAAATTGTGATCTACATTCTAGAATCTTGAAACTTGGACAATTAAGGAAGAAAAAAAAAGTACATATTTTGGGTTTACTTTTTTTATTGATATGCTTTTCTCTCCCTTTTGGAACCTACATCGAAATAGTGATTTCAGTACTTTTGTTGTTGTTGTGGTTTGTTTGTTATGGCTATATATAGTAACTATTTATTTCTTAGCTATTTTGAAATATATACTCTTAATGTGAGGCAACTATATGATCTAATATCTGAATTGCATATTTTTTAATGACAGAGCACAATGAAGCACAATGAAGCCTGAAAGCATTTAAGTGATATTGCTTTGCCAAAATTCCAAATGTTGACAAGTGATTTAACTGCAACCAAATCATGACTTGGAACAAGAAGCAGAAATACAGCAAAATAGTTGAAGGATGTTGATGATTTTTTTGACTTTTAGCTGATTACAGCTGTTTTGAAATTACAAGAAACATCCAGAACTTTTAATGAGTTTCTATATTAAGGGTAGCACTGACTTCACATTAGAATGAAGAGGCAAATGACTGCAAATAATAGTGACTATGTCATAAGTCATTGTTCTTTCTAACAAGCAAGCAGCAAAATGATCACTCCATGAATTTTTCAAGAGGTCTTCAGATGCCATATGCATTGGAGTAATTCAGACACATGGACAGTACCAAGACAAGATCTGAATCTATAATGAGCTATTTCAGCAGACAATAGGTTTATATGCAGCTTTGAGTCAGTGGACATAGTACTTCTCACATCTGAAGTGAAAAATATGTTTTTCCCTTGATGACTGCTATTTAAACATAGCTTAAGTTACATTAACTTCTCAACCTTCTTTCTAGAAACCACTCCCATTATCTTATCCTCAGATCTTCCAGATTCTTGAAAACATTCTGTTAAATAAATTAGAAAAATAATGCAATTTTGGCTTCTTGGTTTTGGTTTGGTTTGGTTCGTAGGTTTTGGTTTTTTGGAGGGAAATGCATAGAGGTGATCCTCAAATTCATAAAACTTACCAAAGACTTTTAAAATGGACAGAATACTGTGTAACTGACAAAAATCAGATATTCGGTACATAGGATGTCTGATTCTGACATAGATTTGTATGCAAATATCTGCCTAAGTTGAAATGTACAGATTTCCTCACAAATTTACATTACCAGGTTTTGTGGGGGAAAAAAAAAAACAAAAAAACCCCAAAACTAAAATCAAACAACAGAACCATGTACTAAAATTAATTTTAATAGAACTGCAAATATTTTACATAATTTGAAGTGCTTCTCAATAAATTTAATAATTCAGCATATTTTGAGAAGAGGAAAAAATTCTCTATTGGTTATTTGATTCCAGATTGAACTAATAGCAGGTATTTAATGAATAAGCAATACATCAGGTGAATTTGTGACCTTGGATAGGTGAAAGCTAACAATGTGTGAGGATTAACTATAAAGGCATAAAAAGATACAACCCTTGGCTTTCTTGAGCAAAGTGATGGTATTAAAAAAATTAATTTCAAATTAAAAAATGGTGAGTGTAAACTGTATTTTAAAATCTAATTTCTGTAGGAAAAACTTATTTTTAAATAAGGATCCTACTATGATTTTAATACATATCTATAATTTAAGGGTAGTCAATCACAAAATTCTTTTGCTTGGAAAAGACCTTAAAATCATTGAGTCCCTTTTAACTATTCATATGATATGTTTTGAAAATTAAAATATGTCATATTCACTGGTGTAGAATATTAGCAAGGATAACCTTGTGGAAATTAAAAAATGAAAGCAGATACAAGATGATACCATCTGATAACTAATAGCCTCAGTTAAGCATCTGTAAGCATTTAAATAATCTTCCCATTTTCCTTTCTGTTTTTCTGCATTCTGAAGAGTTCAAGTCTGCTACTGAAATATGTTTCTTGCATATGTTTTTTGTTTAAGCAAAGTCACAACCTACTCTATATTTCCAAATGTAGTGACTTATCTAGAGGAGTCAACTTTACAAATATATATCTGGAACTTCCATTTAAATGAGAAGATGTACCTTGATTTATACAAGCTTCTAATAACCTCCTAATAGCTGCTTCAAAAAATGCTTAAAAAATTGCATTTTAAATAGATGACTTTTCTGTCAGGGAATTTTAATAGGAACTGATGGATACAGCAATAAAAGCTTAGTAAGAGGCAGTGTGTACACTTCACTACATCATATCTCATGTCTATGATCCCATATCCCTCATTATTTTAGTTTTAGTGTACATTCTCAGAAAGTTTTCATCTCCTGGGGGAAAAAAATAAAGATGTAATTGTTGGAGAACTGGAAACCACTGGGACAAACAAGAGTGAATTCTGGATCTATTGCTGCTTTTCTCTCAGGTAAAGGATTTTTTTCAGAATCAGAGTTGGACAACTTTAAACCTGAACTGTTTGCAGAAGGGAACGCCACATAATGAATAAAATGTGTAGCCTCAGAAGAAGGAAATGGAAAACACATGTATACAGAATACCACAGAAGGATGTTCTGCTTAACTTCAGTAAGGACTTCAGCTAAGATCAATTTTCTTACACTACAAATAAAGCAGAAAAAAGGAGCAAGAATGTGAGTAGGTTTGGGTAGGTTCTCACTTGTTCCCTAATACCAGGCAGCGGGTGGTGTTGAGGTCAGGATTGTCTCTAACTGTAGTAAGCTGAACCCAGTCCTCATGAAACTAGGGCCTGATCTGGGAAATACTGAGTGGGTAATTAGAAACCAGAAACCCATCTATTTCAGTGTTTGCTTGGCTCGATGGATGTTTTATTTGTTTAGTAGATAGTAGGCAATGTGCATATCTTCCTGTCATTATCCTCAGATTCAGACATATCAAGTTTGATGTTTAACAGTATCCAGGAGATGCACCTCACAGTTGTGACTTCTACAGCTCAGTTTTGCTGAGTTCCTTCTCTGGCATCTGGTCCGATACTAGTTCACAAGCTCTCACCTGCCTCTTATATACCTTACATGGCAGTTTACTTTGTTTGACCTGCTCTTTCACATAAAAGAAGCTCCCCTACTTGTCTTTCCTACCCATATTCCCTGAAAAGCCCTAAAGAAGTCAGGCTTTGATTGTTGCTTGCTCTGTCTGTTTCTCAGGCTATGTGCATTTATTTCCATATACTTGAATAGGAACTCTGTTCAGCCTGTTCCATATTTTTATTGTTTCTACAGTTCATTCACCACTTGGATGGGTAAAGACTTCCCAAAGTAACAGCATCTCTACAAATAATATGTTGATTATTCCTTCAGGTGTCAGGTTAAAAATATTTTATTTGTTTTAGATAGAATAAAAAAGAATCCTCCTCCATGATATTGTGCCAAACCATTTTTTTTTGCAGCATTTAGTATTCATATAACACTCTGTATACATAAAATCTAAATATGTGGAGAAGTGAGAAACTGATATTGATTTATTGTGCTGGACACTGAAGTTCAGGGGGCATTTTTTTTTGCTAGAAATATTCATGTAGCCAAATCAATGAAATAAACAAAAAACTAATTTGGATCTTATTGTCCTCTGAGGTATAATTGTTTCATGCACTGTATTGCCATCTTTATAAAATAAGAAAATATTAATACAAAATTAGAGGGGTTTTTTTCTGATGTGAAGTGGATGGAAATAGATAATAGTCTAACCCTTAGCAATTCCCTATAATTTTCATTTCCCAAAGTGTGTTTCTTTTTCCTTTACCCTTATAAGCAATACAAAGAAAAAGGGGAAAGATGGGAAAGTAAGCTATATTGCCTGAATGCAATTTTCTCCAGCTGTGCTCCCTCAAGGACATTAGTAATTTATCTACTCATTTACCTTTAGTTAGAAAGTATTACACAGTTTTATCTGAAAACACATGAAAAAGATCAATTACAGGACTATGAATTCTACATGGTCAAATGATTTATTGCTTGATCATCCAGCAGGATCTATTAATAGCTGTAATAGGAAAGACTTTGAAATAAGTAAGACATTAATTTTTTCACCATATGCTCATAATCATAATTTTCTTGCTAAGGGTCATTTTATGGCTACCCCTAAAAAAAAAGGGACAAGCAGCATAGACTTCTCTGTTAATTGGTATTCTTTATGTAAGTTGGAAGCAATTGGCACAAAATATGTTGAAAATTATATTATAGCTGGCCAAGACTTTATAATGCTTGAGTTTCCAGGGTGATAAAGTACTTTTTAAAGAAACAACAACAACAAACAGATGGCAAAAGAAGAAAATAAACTAAGGATAAAAAAGAATGTAGAGAAGAGAAATCAACAAATAAGTAAAGACAAATAAATAAAGAAAATAGATATAACAAAGAAGTTTAAGACTAAAACCAATATTTTTAGTAATAATTATTTTAAAATAATTCAGCCTGATGTTCTTCTACTGAAAAAAATTAAAAATCTGAAGTAGCAATTCATGTGATTTCTAGATGTTGTGTCTTAGGATTTCATTGGCTTTGTATCTTACTAGGGTTGGTAGCTATAAACAAAGCAGCTAGAACCCACATGAAAGAAATTCTGAGCTAAAAGAACAAGTTCGTGAAATAAGTAAAATTTAAAGACAATAATATAGCAGAGAGGTGCTTATCCTAAACTGCTTCTACTTTTAACCAACCTTCAGTCCTTAAATTTCACTGAAAGTAAACATAGAACTGAGAGTATTAGTTTACTTGGATTTATTACTTAAGCAATCTTCTGTCACTAGTTCTGCTGCGTCCGGACTCTAAGCACTTCCTAGATATTTATGAATGTCAAATTCAAAGAAATGAGGGACTGTGTAATGCTGTGATACACTTTTTTTCCAACAGGTGCACTTGCTGACAATTTAGCCCTTGAAAGGTTAAAGTGCTTGTGTCAGATATCACTGTTCTGTGAAATGGTTTGATACTTGCAGCACTATGGATTGGTAAAACAGGTAGATCCCTGATGGAAGTATTCATTATATTTCCCTGACTGACACAAAATCAATATACAAAGTACCTTTAGTAGTTCACATTTATAAATGTGATCTCTGAGTATAGTGAACTCTGAGCACTGGAGCTTTTGAAATATATTATGGAATTTGTTATATATATTAGGAAATCAGTGAACAGGTGTTGTTGTCCAGATTTTTGTCACTTGTCATCTTACAGATACAGAGTGAGATCAGGAATCCTCCAGAGTATCATGAAATGACAGACCAAAGATTTATGTTTCTTTGTAACCTGGCCATTTCATTATTTGCCACTGTTTTTGTTTTACAGACAAAACAGAAGTTATGCCAGACTGACTATGTTAAGTCACAGTACTGAAAATATTTCAAATGCATTTGCTTAAAAACACATTTGTAGCAGCACAAGACTATGTCTTGTTCAAACAAGAGAAACAGATTGTCAGACTGATAATCTGGAAAACAATTTGAACATACAACAGTGTAATATAGACAGAGAAAGATATTCTGACCTCAGCAGTTTAGCATGGGTCTCCACATGAACACAGTTCATTAATTTCTGGTTTATAAAAAAGTTAGCTTTTTGATTGATAGCTTTTTTGTTTCAGCTTTTCATTTTCATTTGAAAATATTTTTAATGTCCAGGTGATTAAGAAAAATTTGAAGAATAAAGAAGTCTGAAAACTGTTTAGATTGTAGAGAATCAGAAATTTACATTTTCCTGTCATAAATGTTTCGTTAATAAATGAATTTGTAATGCTAAGTTAATATTGCTAAGTCACCAAAAATTCAGCCTTGATGTACTATAATAATCTCTTATTTTTCATGTTAACCTTATTTCTTTAGGCATTTTGAACAAAAGTTGACTATTAAAAGTGCAATGCGAAGTGGAGCCATTTTACATGGAGATTCATAATAGGACATGAAGCAGACTAAAGAAAAGAAAATTAAAGAGAATAAGCGTTCACACCTTCCCATGTCAGATTTAGTGCAGATTGTTTGGCTCAGGTATTTTTTCTCCTTGAGAATAAAAAGGAACCTCAGAGATCAATACATGAAAGCCTCAGTCCTGAATTGACAGTATTCTTTGTTAAAACAAAAAAAAAAAGGTTTGTGTACTAAATCTGAGAAAAAGACAAAACGTACTGAATCCTGCTTGTAATATAGGGGAAGCCATTACTCTGACCGAGTCTCTGATCAGCATAGAAAAGAGGAAAAACTTGTTCTGATTCTGTCTGGAATGGGGTTAACATTTTTTTCACAGCAGTCCACATGATGCTGTGCTTCAGATTTATGACCAAAATAGCATTGATAGCAAGCCAATGTTTTATTCATTGTTGAACATTGCTTGAGCAACATCGAAGCCTTTTCTATTTCTCATTCTTTCATGTTACCTGGAAGTAGGCTGAGGGTAGGTAAACAGCTGTGAGGGGGCATGGCTGGGACAGTTGACCTGATCTGACCAGAAGAGTATACCAGCTTATGTGTAGCCAAGCCCAGCAAAAAGAGAATTTTGGTCAGTGTGACACCCAAGCAGGTGTCCTGGGAAGCTGGGCCTCAGCACACATAACTGTTACTTGGGAAGACAGATGTCATAACCATGAACGTGCTCCCCTGTTGATGTCCCTTTTCTAAGAGTTTATTCCTTAGAAATACCCTTTTTATTCCTTTAGTCATTACTTGTGACTGTGTCCATTGTCCTTGTCCTCTCCCCTGCCTCCTCCATGCCAATCTGACCTTTATTTCCTGTAACCTGCTCAAGTGATGACCACCAGTGGCAGTCGTAATGGACACATCTGGTCATGATGGCTGCACCAGACCCAAAGTGGATTTGGGGAAGGCATAATAGTCAAAGGTTAATTTGAGCAATGTGTCCATCAAATCGTGGCATTGCTTAAGTTTGGAGGAAATTCTGTAGTAAATATGCAAATACCACTATAATTCAGTTAATTTACTTTATAAATACTGGATAGCTGGGGGCTCAATGGGCTTTCTTGCACGGCAGCAGTCAGCACACCTTGAGTAACACCTCTTAAAGCTACTCATGATGTTGAGAGATTCCTTGCTGAAACAGATTATCAGTAAGTGATTAATAGCATACTAAACTTTTAAATCTTAACTAAGCACTATAAAGGATTGGTTCTGCACAAAAAATCCTTTAGACATAAACAATTGACAAAGTCTGGACTAAGTCTGGATCCAGCTGCACCCAAACCCCTCTCTTTCTCAGAGAGAAAGAACACAAGGGTGATTAGAACACAAGGATGTCCTTTCTGAACCTTGTGACTTGGCAGAAGGCTCTCCCTGACAGTTTTGTCTGACTGTCCTTTATGCAGTAGGTGATAACACCTCACCATCAAATCTCATTAGATCACTGATGCATTTCCCATTTTCCAAACTTTGTTAAATCTCTGTTTGATATCAATAGAAATATTGCTACTTCTCTCTTAAAAGTGTCACTCTGTCTGTGACGTGACATATCTTTAGTCCGTTAAGTGGGTCTAACATTTTTATTACATCTAAAGTCATCAGGCAAGCTGATACCACCTGCAACAACAAATACGACTGACTTCATCTAAATAAAGATTAATACTACCTACATCCTTGACAGCACAGCAGGGATCAACCTTGCTGATAAAGGACATGAGCCATAACCTTTTTTCTCCTGATACTAGAAATATGTGTGCAAAACTCCAACCAATACTCTCTATAACCAGTAGATTTTCTCAGCTGTTGGTACAAAAACTGGTTTTGTTGTTTTGTTTGTCTTTTTTTTTTTTTTTTGTAATGGAAAATAAAAAATATATATTCAAATGTTTTAGGACCAGCCACAAAATTTCTGTAGCATTTCCTTCACACTTTCTCTTTTTAATTCCTTGGATGATGAAACAGGCAAAAGTCATCATATATTTAGCTTATACAGGAACTTTCTACTGAATATTGATATAAATTGTCAGTGAAAGCCTTGGGGTCAATCAGGCTGAATAGATACATTCATCTATCATCCTTCTGATGCAAGGGAGGAGTAAAATTACAAGTATAGGATGAAAAGTTAATTTAAGAAACCAACTGCCATTTTTTTCCTTTCTCTTGGCATGAGGTCTTGTGACAGTCTTGAAAAATCAAAGGTTTTTTTTTCTCCTGTATAGCCTTACCTAAAAATCCCTACAGTTCTCATATCAGATGTTTAGTGATGGTACATTAGTGACATTAAAGGGTGAGGTCATATATTTGTCACTTTAGTTTTTTTAATATTTATGTTTGAAAGATAGTCTTTAATTTCTTTTGAGATAATATATTTTAGTACATCCTAGGATTGCCAATATAAAGGTCTTCAATCTAAGCCTATGACTAAAATATACAGGGATAGCAAAAAAAATCTATTTATCTTGTATATAATAGACCATGAAACAAATACTGGATACAACTAATGGAAGCAAAGAGGCAAAAAGATAAATATCAATGAACAATTTAAGGACAAAGTTGTTTGTTTTCTTTTTTCTTCTTTTCCCATTAGGCAGAAAAATCAGCAATGACAATTATAGAGGATAGCTGATCTTCAGAAACTTCATAGAAAGTGATTTCTTATATCCCTCTGGCCCTAATTAAAATGGTAATCAGTTGTACATGACTGACAGGACCAGCTTGATTCTTCTAAATCTTGGTGTAAATCTGGAGTAAGGGTATTGACTTCAGCAACTTTATCCTATATTTATGGTGATTTAATAGAAACAACTATTTCTTCTTACCTGTTACAAAGAATAACTGAGATTTCTTCTATATATGCCTTGAAGTTTATATGGCAATTTCTTCTTGCTCTGTCCAATTTTTTTCAGTATCTTTAAAGCATCTCAAACTCCTTTAAATGCTCTGGGATTTCTTTCTCTCTTATGCAGTTCTTAGTCACATAGGGACTTAAACTTTTGGGTTGACCACATTGTTTTTGCTGCTCTTTTAACTTTATGTGTTTATTTACGCTTACATGGCTTTTTCTTCCTTTTTTTTTTTTTTTTTTTTTTTTCCTTATGTGACCTACCGAGAATAGATTCTCCCTTTTCCACTCTTGATATTTCATGAATTATTGAATTTCGGCCACTTTTATTCAACTTGTTTCACATTTCCTTCAAGTCAGCATTTCTTACAGTGCAATATCTTTGTGTTTGCTGACCTCTCTACAGAACTCCATCAGCATTTCAAACTTAATGACATTATAATAATGGTATCCTACGTGCTTTCCAACTTTAACCTTGTTTATCTTACAGCAGTAGCCTGATTTTCAATTATATGGCCCTTGTGACCTCATTTGCTGCTTGTTCAACTTACTGTATAAGAAAGAAATGTTTTCAAAGCTCTTTCTATAGCTTTCTTATTTCTATTTCACTTGCTCTGATCTTCTTTCAGCACAGAAAATCACAAATAACTACTATGGCTATTTTAGACAATAATCTTTTGCATATGAAATTTTATGTGCCACCTCCTCATACTCTTTAGACCTATATATAACAATACAAAATGTGTTTTCCAAAAGAAATCTTGCTTACCTTTTCAGTTATTTAACTCTGTCCTTATTGCTTCATCATGTCAGCCAAAAATACTCTAAGCAGTTAGAAGGATCTCTGCTACTGATAATTTTGATATCCTACAATCATTTCTAGCTCCACATATGTTTCTCTGGGAATGAAAGTTATCAGTCTACTCGAGAGATGTCCTTTCAAGAGTAGAAGCAGAAAACACATTTCATTATGAACGTTTCACAAGTATCATTATCAACAATTGATTATTTCCCCTCTGGATGTCATGCCTGGAGACCTTGACAACACTGAAAGTTGTGACCATGTGAAATGCATGAAGTTCAACAAGGCCAAGAGCAAGGTCCTGCACCTGGGTTTGGTCAATCCCAAGCGCAAGCACAGGCTGGGCAGAGAATGGATTAAGAGCAGCCCTGGCAAGGAACAAGGGGTGATGGTGAATGAGAAGCTTGACATGACCTAGCAATGTGATTTGCCACCCAGAAAGCTAACTTTATCCTGGGCTGCATCAAATAAAGGTCATTTTATGCTCCTGCTTTTGTTTCAAGAGCTGAAAGGTTTTGCATTTTCTATAGCTGATAAGGTCATGTTAGGTCACAGGTTGGACTCTATGATCTCAAAGGTCTTTTCCAACCTAGTTTATTCTGTCATGTATTCTACTTATTCAACATCCTATCCTCATTTTGCTCCTATTCTTTTAATGTATATCTTCTTCAGAAAATCATCTCATTAGATTTTGACTTGAAAGAATGCAGCTGATTTATCTTTTTAATATCCTACATCATCCTGTGAAGTATATTACATGCTATGAAGTATCTAACACTCTTTTTATATGTCTATGAGAATTCACTCTGATTTGTGTACACACTGGTTTGTGTACAATCATACAGAAAAACATTTGTAACCCAATATGTGTCTTTTTTTATTATAATGCTGATTTTCACAAAATATTTCATACAATATGAAATGTTTTCGCTATAACAGGCTGATTCACTTAAAAACTGCCTTCAAGGGAGTTTTTATCCAGATTTTTTTAAAGATAAAAATATTGGATGCAGTAGCAAATTGATTTTCTGTGAAAACAGATTCACAGTGATACATTTTTGTTGAATCATTCCATCAAAAATACAGATTGCAAGTGCAGAGAAGTATTTTTTTTTCTATGCTAATTCCAAAATGTAGTCCGACTATGTGTGATTTTCCTTATAAATTAAAAAAATTATTTAGA
Source organism: Euphonia xanthogaster (assembly GCA_034509185.1). Taxonomy (NCBI): domain Eukaryota; kingdom Metazoa; phylum Chordata; class Aves; order Passeriformes; family Fringillidae; genus Euphonia; species Euphonia xanthogaster. The sequence goes on along the minus strand of JAYDZK010000169.1, from coordinate 71,389,398 downwards.
TAACTTCTGATACAAGCTTATTGATAATGGTAGATATTGATATACATTATACATGTATAGCCTTTCTCAGTTATTAGTAAAAGATAATAATAAGAAAAAGTAGGCAATAAAGTAGCAAGAAGAGTGAGCATTAACCACTTAAATGAAAGCGTCTCCTGCCAGGTCAGATTGCCAGTAAACATGTTGTGAAAAGTTTTATATGTTTTAGGAATGAAAGAAATTTTTACAGGCAGAACAGGAGAATGCAGTCAGTGCTGAAGGTCATGTACAATGCAGTGCAAATTCTGGGTTTAAAAGCATTGGACAAATGTCCTCAACTAACAAACCTGTGGAGAAAAAGAGTGACAACAAGCATACAAGGTTTGTAAACAACAGCTTTTGAAGTGTATATTATGTTCTTCAGACTGATATATTCCTCTGTGGTAGAGTATGTCAAGCTCTATCAGCTGAACATTTTAATAGAAGGATTTTCTTAAAATAACAGCCAAGCATACAATTATTAGAGGAGAAAATTTTTCTACACAGAAAATTTTTCTACACACAGAGAAAATTTTTCACCCAAATTTGTGAGGATAATTAGTGCCATACACCATCTATTTTCCCCCAAAGTTATGGACATTTAAAATTTCCCCTTGTTCTGTTACAGCTCAACTGGGAGAAGAGACCAACCCTCACCTTGCCACAACTCCTTTCAGGTAGCTGTAGAGGCCAATAGTCTCCCCTTGGCCTCCTCTTCTCCAGTCTGAATAACTCTCTTCAGAACCTTATTTCAAAGCTGTGACATCTTTAAGGAAAGACCAGTATTTGTAGAAAAAAATATATATTTTCTTATTTCATATATTTGCATTGAGATTAACTTCTGTTTGGGAAGTCCTCTACAGGTATTCTAATTTTATTCCTATCAAGAACCTGAAACTGTATAAATAGAGAGGTTATGTGTCAGACTCCATGCACAGATGTGTATGATTTGTACTTGTATTCACGATTAGCTATGTGAATATGTACAAATATCTAGAAAATACATATCTGTCTGACAGAAGAACATACACAATTTATGCTGGCCTATTGAAACATTTATAGGCAGGCAGATAGAATTAGAAATGTTTCCCTTCCCATTTTTGCCAGCTTTGTGGAACATTCTGGAGATATTGCTATACCATGCAGTCTAAAGAGAGAAAGAAAAAGAAGATAAAAGTTAATAGCATTCCAATTTCAATTCTAATAAACGTGAATACAGTGGAATTCTACCAGAATAGACTAAATCTAATGCTAGAAAAATATGACAGACACTTAGCCAAGATTTTCTAATCAAATGCTTGGGACATTTGGAGCTCGGACTGAATGTAATATGTTTGTTTCTACAGACAATAATATCTATAATACAATTCTCAGGAAGATAGATTAGGGATCATGAAAATGACAACTAATCTGTTACATCAACTCAGATGATACTACTTATCATCAACTCAGATGATACTACTTATCATCACTTCTTATAAACTTAATTAAAACATCATTTTAAAAAAACCCCAAAGATTGGCTTAACAAATTGAAAAGAGAAACAAGTCTTGATTGCATGCATTTCTCAGGTCTATACACTTTATTGTAAGCAAATGAGAGAACTTGACATCACAGAGTGTACAAACTTATTAATTTAGAGAATCATGGAATATACTGAGTTGGAAGGAGCCCAAAGGATTTTCAAGTCCAACACCTGGCCCTGCACAGGACCTGCCAGGAGTCACACCATCTGACTGAGACCATTGTCCAAACATTTCTCAAGCTCAGTTGGGCTTGGTGCTGTGACCACTTCCCTGGGGAGCCCTTTCCAGTCCCCAATCAGCCTCTGGGGGATGAACCTTTTTTGAATATCTAATCTAAACTTCTGCTAACACAAGTTCAGGCCATTCACTGGGGTCCTGTCCCTGGTCACCTGAGAGAAGGGACCAGCGCCTACTCCTCCTCTGCCCCTCATGAGGAAGCTGTAGACAGCAATGAGGTCTCCCTTCAGTCTCGTCCTCTCCAGATTGAACAGGCCAAGGGACTTCAGCTGCCCCTCATATGGCTTCCCCTCAAGGCCCTTCACCATCTTTGTAGCCTCTTTTGGATCCTGTCTAATAGCTCTGTATCCTTATATTGTGGCCCCCAAAACTGCACACAGTACCCAAGGTGAGGGCACACAAGTGTAGAGCAGAGCAGCACAATCCCCTCCATCAGCCAGGTGGTGAGGCCGTGCCTGAGGTGCCACAGGACACAATTGGCTCCACAAGTGAGCTCGTACTGCATACCTTTAATCACAAGATCATAACAGGACTTAGTCTACAGTACTTGCACATCGAATTCTATTAGATCTGATATAAACTGACAATTATTATTTGTATGAGACCTCTGCTAAATTTAATTAGACATCAGAAACAGCACTGAATCAATTAATGAAGTAACATCTGAATTTAATGTAATGGTTCAATGGAAATTATGAAAAGAGTTGCAACCCATTTGATTATAAGAAAATTTTATATATTATATAAAATTAGTAACATTCAGTTTCAGAAATGGAAAAATAAGCATTATATTCTGTGTTTCAGCATGTATGCAGAGTGTGCAGCAGAGAAACTCTTCCTAAAGAGTTTTAAAAAATACCTAGATCAGTGTGTTATTAAATTATCAGAGGATCTCGGCACTGGTTTGTAAACAAGGACAAGTTGTGTAAATTAATGGTAATGGTTTTGACAGGTAAAGATGAAGACATTTTGAGATTTTAAGCAAGATTGCATAAGGAAGAACCAACATAACCCTTACTGATACCTAATGCTGTTCAATTTCCTGATACCTAATGCTGTTCAATTTCATAGACTGAATAAGGCTATAAGGCAAAAAAAAAATTGCATATTTAAACTACATATTGATAATGTTTACATACAAGGGTGTTGAATTAAAGTCTTACAGACCTTTGAATGCTTGACTTTAAAACCTCCATAATCGCCGTCCTGAAAAGGTTTCAAGTTCAAAACTAGAAACAAAGTTATGTACTTCCTGTCTGCTTTACAGTCATCAAGATGGTCAGATGCATTCCAAAAGTCTGTACTACATGAGCTAATAAAAATCATAGGAATAGAAGCAGATGTCAACTGGTTGTAAACTGGAGAATGAAGACGAACTGCAAAAGTCCTGCCACTCTCTTTCTCTTGAGAGCTGAAGAGTGAATTTCAGGGTTCTTTTCTTACCACAAACTGCCAGGTTTTACTGCTAGTAAAAAATTTGCTTGTCTTCCATTATTCCTTACCCTTACCTCCTGTTTTGTGTTTTTCCCTCTTTACCCTTACCTCCAGTTTTGTGTTTTTTCCCTCTTTTGAACTATAATTGTCTCAAGTTGATCTTAAAAATCAAAGATTCTTTTAACCGCATTTTCTGTCCTATGCCAATTTCCTTTCTCCAGGCTTCTAATTCTTGTTTCAATCTACCTTTTTCATGCAGATATATCTTTCCTCTCCAGGATTCTAACTCATATATCTCCTTTTTTACTTCTTCTAACCTTTTCCACAGCAATTGTTTCAGGTTCTGTGTCATGTTCCCAACCAGGTGAGGCTATTACTGTGGTTGGTAGCTCAAGGTCTAGCAATTGAGCTGAACACCTGCTCCCTTCACTCCAGCTCAGTTCCAATATTTCAATATTGAAGAAAATTCTTACTGCCTCTCCACCCTTATTAATAACATGCAGTGCAGGCATACTAAAAATTTAGAAAAAAAATATAAGCACACACTCATATCTGAATGTGCCTGAGATTATGGCAACTATTGCAAGAAATAACAGAAAAAAGAGGGGTGGAGAATGATGACTAGGAATGGATTTGTGCTAAAACACAGCCCTGTGTGCATTATACTCAAAAATTTGTTATGTGCAAAGAGGGCAACATATCTTATATTTGATGCCAGGAATTCATTGTAATTTTAACTGAAATTCTTTTCACTTTAATCAAAATACAGTGAGTTCCTATTTTCTTTTCATTTGCAATGGTAATAAGTCTCAGCACAATATTAAAATATAGTTTAAAATATGTATATTCATATATCTACTATTCTAAAAACATGGATTACAAATGCCTTACCTGTAACCTTCCTTCACCCTGCCCACATCCCACAAACTCCGTTTAAATTAATTTTGCTGTAAGTGTGTTTTCTGCTCGTCTGGACACTGTCACTGAGCTTCCTCAAGGGATCCTGGACTTGTTATTTTGCTTTGTTCAGTTGTCACCAGATGGTGGAGAGAACCTGCTATGATCACTATTCGTGTGTAGCTGGTGCAGTTAATGTGCTGTGATCACCTTGGCTGCTGCGTTCTCTTCCCTTGTAGAACAGCCTTATGGTATATTGGACAAGCAGGGTACAGGAACCACATTCAAGAGCAAATTAAAATAAAGTTGGTAACCACGGAAACACAGGATTTGCTGAATACTGCACAAGATATTCAAGGTGAGTCTGCCCCAGTGCAGAGCAGAACAGAGCGGGACAATCTCCTCCCTTGCCTGGCTGGTGATGCTGTGCATGAGGCACCCCAGCACTTGTTTGGCCCCTCCTGGCTGCCAGGGCACTGCTGATTCATGTTCAACGTGCCACAGACCAGGACTCCCAAGTCCCTTTCCACAGCACTGCCCTCCAGCCTCTCATTCCCCAGTCTGCCTGTGCATCCAGGGTTGCCCCATCCCAAGTGCAGAATCTGGTACTTTCCCTTGTTGAACTCCATGTGGTTGGTGGTTGCCCAGGTGTCTAATATGCTGAGGTCTCTTTGCAGGGCCTTCTTTCCTTTAAGGGAGTCAACTCCTTCCAGTTTTGTATCATCTGCAAACTTGGGTAGTATCCCTTCCAGTCCTGAATCCAAGTTGTTTATGAAGCTGTTGAAGGGCACAGGGCAAAATTTAGAGCCCTGCAGAGCTCCACTATTGTGACAGGTCACCAGTCCAAAGTCACCCCATTTCCTGTAACCCTTTGTGCTTGTCTCATTAGACAGCTGCTCATCCATAGCATGATGTGTTTATCCAGCTGTGGGCTAGGCATTTTATTCAGAAGGATGCTGGGAGAGACTGAAAAACTTTACCAAAATCCAGACAGATTACATCAACTAGATTCCCTCAGCCAACTAGATGTGTTACCTTGTCATAAAGGCAAATAAGAATTGATAAGCCGGCCTTTCCTCTCATTAAACTGTGCTGGTTGTGATGGATGACTGAGTTGTCCTTAAGGTATTTTTCAATACCTCCCAGAACAATCTTCTCCATAACTTTACCAGGCACTGAACTGAGACTAACAGGCCTGCAGTTTGCAGGGACATTCTGCCCTCGCTTCTTGAAAATTGTGACAATGTTTGCCTGTTTCCAATCATAGATTCTTACTCATTACTCAACTGATGCTCTGGCTTCAAAAGCTACAAGTCCAGTCTCAAAACTGTGAAAAGATGAGTAAAGCCTGTTCCCTGTCAGCAGTGATGTCAATCTGTGTAGACAGATGCACTTATTAGCTGGACTGGCTTTGTCCCACTTTTTCTAATCCTTTCATGTCCATTTAGATCTGAAGCTACTCAAAATTTCTGCTCTTTGGTGTAAGTTGCAAATATTTTCAACATCTCTCTCTTTCCTTAGCTATGCACTCAGTGAAATCACTTCTAGCCTGCAGGGTGCTGTCCAACTAGAGAGATCAATATTCTGCATGAGTGTGTATTGATAGAGGATTTAAGAGGAATAGTTCTTTTTATAAAACTGCAGAATAAGGGAAATGGCATTATTGTGAAAGCTGAATTATTCTCAGCTATAGCAGCAATATATACTACTTTTTCTGTCAATGTCTCATTTGTAAACAATTACTTGAAAATTACATTCATCCTTTAATTTATTTAGTTATATTTTGCACTCTAGTCAGTCTATAGACTGACAGCAAATTGTTCAGTACTGTCTCAAGTCCTGAGTATTCTGAATTCATGTAAAACATAATTGGTCCTGATTCTCAGATCTAGTGATATGAGACATTCATTCATTTATTTGAAAAAATAATGTCTATTCTTAGAAAGTGGTGTATTCAAACAAAAGGAGTGTGAGAATTTTTTTGCAGCGACTTTTCCACAGGTCAAGACATATTAGTTATGCATTGAGTGGTTTTTAGATTCAGGCAAGGTTCAGCTGATTTTTGAGTTATTCTCTTTATCTTGTCTTTGTGCTGTTTGGAAAAGTAACTTTGAAAAGTTGCTAGGTAAATATTTTAAGTGGCAATATTGTACTGGGACGACTATTGTTCTTAACTGTCTGTGTTTCTTGCCTCTGATGTTTCATCCCAAAACCTCAATATGGAAGTAATTGAAACTGCAATATTTTTAATTATGCGCAGAAGAAATTCAGGTGCATCTGAAAAATTTTGTTATTGTTTCCAAATATCTATTTGGAATAATGGCCTGTTGTTTCCTCAAGAGATGAGCAATCTTAAATTCCCATGTTCATTAAGAGTTACTGAATAATTATAATATAATATAATAAAATTACATACTAGAATGGTAGAAAATTATTCCTGTTCTTAGGAAAAAATAGATAAATAGAAATATCTAAGTAATAAAAATCTCTGAAATCATTGTTCTAGGCTGTTCTCTAGAAAGTGGAATGTTTTGTCTGTTACTGTGGGGATCAAATATAACAAACACCTCTTCTATCAAAACTTAGAAACAGTACTATATACTGTAATATATAATGAAGTACCCAAAATTAAAAAACAGTCTAATACTTGTGACAAAAAATTCTTTACTACTTTCAGAATATACAATGTGTCTTTTCCAATATCTTCTAATTTGGACACCTGCTGCAATTCTATGAACTGTTTAGAAACCAAAACGCATCTTCTCTTTTATTATAATTTATATTTTTTGTTTCCTTAAGGGAGAAAGTTTCAAAATATTTTGTCTTCTACAGCAATTCAGATAAATTACTTCTGTAATGCTTCTGCTCTTGTGGTTGTGTGTTCAGCAAATCAGCTTAATTTTAAATTATTTCATTGCATTCCAAGACCAAGTCCCACAATTTTTTTTTAATGAACTAATTAAACCTTTCAAGATTAATCCTGTTGTTATTCATATTTCTATATGAAAAAATAAATTATGTATTTGATTTAAGGACGTTACCACAACAAGTCAAACTACTATCAACAAAGAATTGCTATATCTGAGAGTCCAAGTTCTTTAATTGTAAAGATTTGCAAAATCACAGCAGTTTATTTGGGCTTTTGATGTTCCTAAAAGACTCCATTTACTACTTTTTGTATAAAATTCACATTGCAGGTATGATTTCTTTCCCCCATTTTTTTTATTTGGTTGCTTAGGGAAAACTTCTGGTTCTGTATATGCTGTACTCATGCTGCTGTTTTACAATTGATGTAAGACAATTGAATGTAATTGGTAGTAGATGTCAGTTCTAGGTCAGTTTGAAGATGTGGAAACTTGAGTGTTGTGTGTGGGTATCTGCATGCTCCTGTGCAGATATTCAGTTCAAGTATCTACAGCTCACTTGCGACACTGGACTCAAATGATCACTGTCATATGAGATCTTCCAACATCCTCTGCCATATCTGCTGATTCTATGCATACAAGTAAACCAAGAAATTTCAGATGTGATTAAGCACCTGTGACTATGGAACAGAATCCTTTCTCTCTGCTTAATGACACTCCAAATTTCCTTACTGACTTCTTTGACTTCCACGGATTGTAACCAAATTCTATCCCCACAAACATGGAAATGAAGGTTCAAAATATTGATTGAATCTTACCTTTTCCTATCAGTAAGGTGAAAATGCTGTGTTCATCTTCTCCATTGGCCTCCAGCACTGCTTTTCAAGATGGCATTTGATTTAATCTTTTGGTTGCAGCTGTTTCTTTGGAACTCCAGGTTGCAGACCTGAACTAACCAATGTAATTAATCTTTTTTTTTTTTTTATTTCTGTACTTTGGACAATATAGAAGAGACTCTGTGCTTGTGAGAATTACCATCTTAGAATTGCTTTGATCTGCCAAATATCTAAAAAGTACATCTCATATGCAGGAAGTTGACTGTCAAATCGCTTTACTTACTCTTCCTAAAAACAGAACATTTCCTGCTTCATTGTCCAAGAACTCAACATGAGAATAATAATAAAATGTCCCCTTAAAATAATAACAGTACTGATAAAAATAGTGATATTTGTTACCAAAAAATCTCAAAGTATTTTTTCCCCATCTTCCACCATGAAATTTTCTCATCAATAGTTGAGACAGCCACATCCTTGTAAAATGTAACCTGATGCCAACTGAAATAGCAATATCATTTTCTCCCAGCGTATGAAATACATTTCAAATCTGTTTGGAAATCAGTGGTTTGTGAGGAATACCTGTACATTATTAGAGAAAAGGATGCACTAAAAACCAGAATACAAAAATTTATCTGATCCACTTCACCTCACTTGTATACCTGTCTGATTGTACATTTTGACAATGCATTGCTTTTTTCTATTCCCATTTAAAATTTCTTCTAGTAGAGTTGAATTCTAATTATAAAGGATAAGGACCCTCAGGATGTTAGTGAATTAGACCCTGTGTATCTCTGCAAGAAAATGAAAAGAAATGGTTACACAGGAAATTTCTTCATCTGTACATTAAAAGAAAAACAGAGGACAGCAGAGTGGTAGCCTTTAGCAGAGATCAGTGGTTTCTTAAGAATTACATTTACTACATACACAAAATTTACCTTGTCTTCTTGTGCTCTCAACCAGAGTGGATCATAATAGCTTTCTGTCCAGAGGGACACTGAAACCTAAACTGAGAATGCTGTGGCAAATATAACATCTATCAATGGATCGGTGTTTTACAAGCCAAACAGAATATTATTCCACAGTTATTTTCTCTTGGCAGTACTTTTAACACACCCTCACCCACCCCATAACAAAAAACCTGAACTGACCAAACAAGACAACCAAAAATTCCAGCTCCTGTATTGGAGCTCCAGACTCATGAATTAAAAGAACCATTGATATGTTGTAAACACCACTTGATAATCAGATTCAAATACCATCTATAATACAAGATCAGAGGGGTGCCACCCCCCAGTAATATTGCAAACAGATCCATGATAGAATTATTTGAGTTTCATCCTCAGAAATTCCTCTACAAGTTTTAAGGAATGGTAGAAGCCCTGTATAGCTTTTCATGATTGTTTACTTATAAGTAAACAATTAGCTGCGCTTTGCATATTTCTATTCTGAACGATTATTTGGCCCATCTCAGCCCATCTCAATCCTTATTAATCAAAGTTGTCCACTGAGAAAAATGTGGCTCTAGAAGAGGATTTTAGGAATGCCATTCCTAAACACAACCTCAAAATATCCTAACTTGGTTTTTTGTTTTTGTTTTGGTTTTGATTCATTAGAGACAGGAAAATTATATTAGGCTGCAAAAATTATTCCAATAATCAGTAACCATATTAAATTAAATTGGCATTAATTTGCAGGTGTCAAACTCCAAACTTACTTAATGAAATGTTATAAATTATACATGCACTGCAGTGTCAAACTATACATATATCAGTTACACATGAAATACTTAGTATGTTTTATATCTACAGCCCACATTATCTTTCCTATCTTCATAAGTATTTCCATTGTCACCTGAAAATCTAACAATTCTTCTCAGTACATAAAATTTTATATAGCATTTAAATAATTTCCTAATCTTCTCTTGTCAAAATAAATGTATTGATTGTTCTTCACAACATCGAAATTATTTTTGTGATTCCATGTTGAAGCCCTTTCTAACAGTTTAGGTATTTCAGCAGTTCTCTCTCTTTCAGTGAACACTGAAAATGTATACTGCATTTCAGTTCTATGAAAAGTGGAATGCAACTAAAGGTCAATTGCTGGAAATTAGGCAGTGTTACCAACGTCATCTACAGAGGTAATACAAAATCCATGTTTCTGTCAGATTATTTTTTATTTTTTGTCATTAAAGCTTTGTTTAGCCTTTCTGACCATAACTCTGAAGCAGGGTCTTATCCCTAGTAAATTAATCATGGTCACCAAGTTTTCACAGCAAAGTAGTAAGTAAGGAATGCAGGCCTCATATTTTAAATAAGCCTTTCTTCTTAGGATATATCTGAATTTTCAAAAAAGACAGGCTCCTTCGTGTAAATCAGTTGGTGAAGAATTCCAGTTATTCAGTTAAAAGTGTTTTTCCCCCAGGTCATTGTTAACATGCTTTAGGATTAAAAAGCGGATTTGTTCAGTGGAAGTTTCTGAAAACAGGACTGCTTGAAGGTAATTCCCCACTAAGAGTACAGTCTGGATTTTGATTTTCTATTAATTACTTCAGCTAAAAAATTAATTTGAAAATAGGAATCAGTAATAATAATGACAACATTACTGATAAGTATTACCTCTTTCTTTACATTATATTGACATGTCACATTTCATATCATGAAGTTACTTAGGGTTGTGTGAAGCAGCGTCTCTGTGGAGTTTTCTGAAGTACCTTTTAAGTAATTGCAGAGATAATACTTCTGTCACTATGGGAGCATAACAAGACCTTTATGCTTCAGAAAGCCCTGATACATCTAACTTTCCTTTCTGGAAAGTTAAACTAAAAACAAAATAATATTTATTGTTTGTTGCTTCTATCAAAGAGGGGGGATACTCTGAAAAACTAACATAACCATTTACTGAAACAATTTATTCATAACCTGAAAGCATAGCAGAAATCCTCAAAATTTATATCACCCACAATAGTAAAAATTGTCATGCTGTTTCCTAAGGGAGCATATATGTACTTGTACTGAAGTATCTTGTAGAAAAGATCTGCAAATCTCTCAGTAAAAATCAACAGTAAGTTAAGGGTAGTCAGAAATTCCACAAACAATGGAAAAATTGCTTATTGTCAAAGAAACTTGTCTTAGTGATTAGCAGAAAACATAAATCAAGTTATATTTCACAAAGCAAAATTAAATAAACAAAGTATCAAAAGTTCTTAAAAACCCCCCAGAAACGAAACCAAAAAACTTCCCCCAAAACAACAAAAACATGAAAAGCCAGCTGAACAAAAAAATAACCAAAATCAAAGGCAGACGTATGGATACACATTGTAGCTTGAATGTGACCCAAAATAAAATTATAATTTTGCTGCAGTAAAACTGGAGCAAAAGTAAATCAGGTAATGAGAAGGAATTCACACGAAACAGAGCAAAAATTGTCAGCCAACATACAAAGTCCAAAAAAACTCTTAGTGGAATCAGAACTGAACTTAGCAGTTAAATGAACCACATTTCCTTCTCAGAACATCAAATGAACTTTTACTTAATGACATCATGCGAGTGACAGTCTTTTAATTTAAAAAGTCACTTCATGGAAAAGTAGCAAATATTGTACTTATGAGAAGAAGAGTAAGAATTCTTTACTAGACTTATCCAAACAAGAGATATCATCCAAAGCTAATTTTAAAGAAAACAGCAATGAAAGACAGAGGAACAAATTCAAATGGTTTTTGAAAGGTTATTTCTACTAGGATAACCAGATAGTTTTCTATAGTCAAGAGAACTGTGATTTATCTAATCTAACCAGATTTTAGTAAAGCATTTAGTTTAGCACAACATAGGAAATTATTGATGGTGATGAAGAAGATGGGCCAAAGAACTGTAAATTGTGTAAATGAATAAATGAGAGACAAGAAAATTCTTCTAAAAGAGGACTGTGAGACTTGACAGAATTTGTTTATAGAGTTCCTTAAGGATTTTTCTTTGATCATTTTAAGGTGACTGATATTAGCATCTAGCTCAAAGATGGGTTCTAATTATATGGTGATGTGAGATGCTATTAATGCCGAAGATTAAAATAGCAAATGGAAAGATTGGGATGACCTTGAAAGGTTGAGCAATAATTTGATGTTAAAAGGTTTATGTGCAACTTAAAATAAAGGGTTATTTTCTAGCTTTTTTTCTGCCTACTGTAGGCATTATTCATCCCACCCCAGGTACAGTATGAATTATGAATAAAGAGTGTTTATAAAGATGCCATTTAAAGCTGTTTGTGAAAATGGAAGCCCATTGTAGGAAAATGATTGAAGAACCTGCTAAATGAGGTAACACCTTTGGAAGAATAAAGGCTTTGTATCTCCTATCAAAAACGAATTCAAAATTAAAAAAAAATTCCAAGGCAAAAAACCTTTTTAAATACACAGAATAAGATTTACATGAAATTTTTTAAAAGTTACATATACTTTTACTCATAAAAACAGTACTTTCTGTGGAGAAATTAAATGGTTTAGTGCTATTGTAGGTTGACTTCTGGGAAAAAGGCAAAAAAAGGGGTACTTTTGAGACAATACTTTCTCTCTTTCTGGAGGTCATACATAAAAGAACGTGTTGAGGAATTATTTTAGCAAAACAGGAAATCCCTTCCAGTATTTTCCTTCTAGAATTTTTTTTTTAATATGAAATAGAATACTTACATACAGCTAAGAATTTACTCAGAGCTGTGACATATCAGTCATGTAATCTGATGAAAAAGTGTAGAAATTTGAAAACTTCTGTTTTCAATGAATCAGTATTGATTTACATTTTCTTTTTTACCTGTTTTGAATCCTTTATTCTTGGAATCCTCATGAAATGTTGCAGGGTATTCCTGGGATCAAAGCTGGTTTATGGACAATTAATTATGTAACTCATCCTGCCTGTCTTTTTGAAGTATTGACCCATTAGATTTCTTCCAGTCCTCTGGAGCTTCCCTAGTTTTCCAAGACTTATTGAAAAATCAATGTCAATTGTCTAGGGAGCTCTCCAGCCAGCTCTTTTAAAATTATTGAAGGCCAGACAAATTTTAAACTACCTAGTTTTAGTAGTTGCTGCTTAACAACCTGCAGAGTTATTGTGGGAGTGGGAGATATTTCATCATCATCATCACCTGATATGAATCTACCACTTTGATTTTTTCTAACTACAAGGAGAGTCATGAGTATATTTCTGCTTCCTAAGCATTATTAATGCCATAGTTGTGTAGTTTTCTTATATGAATAGATAAACACAAGCCCCAGGATTGCTTTATCATTTGCTATTTTATCATGGAGAATTCCCAGTTTCTTATTTATAATTGCTATCAAATTCAATTTTGTCTGAATCTTAGTAATTAAAGTAGTTATTTGTGTATACATTTTTATTAAATTACTGATTTCTTTAGACTGCTAAGCAAAAGATACCAAACCTCAGAAACCCACAGAGCAACTTGTCTCAACAGCAGAGTTGTCTTAGAATATTGTGGAAAAAGTGTTATCTTGCATTTGGTTTTGTTATGTGTTCAGGGCATAATATCTTCACAACCTCAATCTGATGAAAATATTTCTTGTGCTTCCCTGAAGTATTTCTTTAGATATAGCATTTCTCAGTTCTGTTTCCTGTACTTTAGGGAAGTTTCCTTTTCTTTCTCTCCAACAAATGCCACATGCTTCCCCTTTTCAGAAGCTCATGCAGGCCTTTTAATTCTTTAGGATAATTATAATAACTCCAACTGCTTTCCTGAGACACCTGCTACACTGTAATTATTATTAATACTTAGAAGTATCTTACTCATGGACTCCTAAGGGATTGTTCCAGTATTCTTCTTTTCACAGACACTACATGAAAGATTAATTTGAACAAGTATTCATTATTAATGTGCATTTAGAAGCTGATTCATTGCATGCTAAAGCAAACATTTGAAATAGGTCAGATGACTCATTCTTGGAGAATGTCCATTTCTTTTTACTGCCTCTGAGTGTAAATTTAAATGGAGACATATGTAGCAAAACAGGTGAAACTTACCTTATTTTCTGATCACTTTGCACACTGACAGTGCTGCCATTGTATAGCTTTCTAAGAATGATTTTAAGTTCGGTGATATTCAATTTTAAGTTCTGTAGGCATATTCAATTCAAAATTCTCTCATCAGAATTTATTTTCAATTGTCAGTATGACTTGTGCCTTGTTAACAGTTTCAGTCTTGACTATCACAAATGCCTTATCAAAAGTTCTGCCAATACTGTGTCTGAAGCATTTTACACAAGCCACATAGTCCTCTTGATTTGTTGACATATCAAAAAACTAACATATTTCACAATTTAAACATTATGGGTTTAGCTTCTAGTGCTTTCTGAGATGAGGCTGTAATTTTTATGAAACAAATTCTTCCAGGGAAGTACTTCAGGGAAAATTCATAAAGTTGCCTCTGCTGACATGTGCAATGATATTCAAATTAATTTCTGAAATTCCACTGACCAGTACTTTGGAAAATTGTAGCTGATACTTTATGATAATGAAACCAAGTGCTCTTTAGCTGTACTTGCATCTCCAGAACCTTGTGAATCAATTTTTCAAAGAATCTGCTTCCACTAAAACCTCTTTACTCCTTAGAGATTTCATCTTTTGGTTTTAGATTATTGCGATTCTGATCAGTCAATAGAGAGGCAAAACATTCTCGTTTTTTCCTCGTATTATTCAAAGCTTTACTTTTTCTTTCTTTACCTGAACCTTCTTACTGTTTAAATTTACTTTCACACTATCTCCTTCTGTGATGGCTTTTAAGTACTGTGAAGCTGTGGCAGTAGCCTCATGTGCAGACACAAGGTGAAAGTATCAAACCATGCAATTGTGCAGACACTGGCACTCAATGTATAGAAGCCATCTCTCAAAACAAATATATCTCTCAGCTCATTACCTTATTCCAAGGACCTGGAGAGAAAGAGGTATCTTCAAAGTGCCATTTCACTTCCCAGGGAACTATTTTGAAAGAGATTAATTGCTGCCCTAAAGAGTATAGTTCATTCTGCTTAACTTTAGGAATGTCAGACAAAACTATCTACATGTAAATTAATTGCCTGCAACTACTTTCACAGTCAGAGGAGAAACAACTATTACATGTTTCTATGATTTCAGATCATAAAATCATAAAATCATTTTGCTTGGAAAATACTTCTAAAATCATAGAATTCAAATCTAACTCTGTTAAGTCCACCATTAACAAATGTCCCAAGTGCCAGATCTACATGACTTTTAAATACTTCCAGGGATAGTGACTCAACCACTTCCTTGGAAAGTCAGTTCCAATGCTTGACAACTCTATTTGTAAATAATTTTTTCCTAACATGCAATCTGAACCTCTTCTGGTACAAGCTGGAACTGTTTCCCCTCATCCTATAAATTGCTACTTAGGAGAAGAGATTGACACTCACCTCATTCCACCCTCCTTTCAGGTGGTTGTAGAGACCCATAAGGTCTCTCCTGAGCCTTGCTCTCTCCAGAATAAATAGCCCAAGTTCACCGATTGCTCCTCATAGGACTTGTTCACTAGATCATTCTCCGGCTGATATGTATTTTAAGATGAGAAGAAAGACATTGTAAAGGACTATTTCTTTTAGGATACTGTTATAAATAACACTAAGCAGCAATTTGAACTGTGATAACGATGAACTTGTTGCAGATATTGGTCAAAGAAATTCTATCCAAGGAGATTCCTTCTGTCTTGATAAACCAGGTGGCTAATTTGAACTTGAAACACAGTACTTAAGAAATTTCATTACATTGGGATTAATTCCACTGGGTGTGAATATGTGCTTTTTGTACTGCTAATGATGGGGAAGATCCCACATTCTCCTGGCTCCATTTCTATGGTAGAAATGTAGTTTAATTAATTCCTGTCTGGCATTGACATTCTGTTTGCATTTTACCTCTGATCCTATTTACCTCCTCTTCTATAAAGCTGATCCTTTTGGAATACCAGCACAGTGTTTCCTTATTCTGTTTATATATAAAAATGCAGTCCAGTTGTATTCAGTCATACATAGCTCCTAATAGAGAACACAGCCCATTTTCCTTTGCCAGAGTTATGACCTATAAGAAATTCTTTTGAGTTGAATAAGTCAGGAAATCTTAGCATCCTTTATGCCAGGTCGATTTGAGCACTGGGAGCTCAAAACTGGCATGTGTGCAACATAGGGGCCTTGATAATGGAGTTTCCTGAGGGTATTTTTTTTCAACTTGTTTGTAGGGATTTTTTTTTTTTTTTTATTGGGGCTTTAGTTTGGTTTGTTGTTTTTTGGGGAGTGAGGGTGGGGTGGTGTGTTTTCCTTTTCAAGCCAATTTAGAAAGTAGAACATTTTTTTTAAATTTCCCAAAACCCTGAGGACCTAAAAGTTTTATGAAGTTGTTTAAAACATCTATTTACAAATCAAAATAACTGGAAAACTGCTTCTCCTAAGTAAATGAGATAATCCAATGAGCTACTTACAGTTACTCAAATCTATCACAGAATAGAATGCAAAGTTCAGAATATTTCTAATTTCAGGAATATCAAAACTAAGAAAAGAACTTTGAATTTATTATTAATTTAGATTTATAGATTTGTTTGCTCATGAGTAGCCCATGTTCTCTTCTCTCATTGTTCATTAATCTTTTTTTTTTTTTTTTTCTCCCTACAATATGAAAAATTTGTTTCAATAGTAAAATCATATTTGGCCTGGATTCTCCAATTAACTTATAGCTATTGCTGTCTGGCTTAAAATATTTTGGCCATTTTTAATAAGGATGGAAACAGTTTCTCCTTAAATTTTCAAAGAAATTTAGCCATTCCTTTTTGTACTTTGCTCCGCATATTGCAGATAATTAGAATCTAGTTTGTACCTACTACATACTACTCTATTGCAATGTGAGATTTTGTGCTTTACCCAACAGTATCTTAAGGTCTAATGAAAGCTTTACAAGCAATAGCAGAGTCCAGTACATATAAAAAATTTCATTACATTGAGCTATTCAATCAGTTATAACATTCATAATTATTTTCAGTGCAAACAGACAAAACAGTATTCATTAATATAAATAAGTTCTTTAAGGCTACTTTAATGTTCTCTACTATTGATGTCCTTGAGAGAGTATCTGTGTACCATTTTATGATTTGTGAAGACATCAGAAACCATTTTTGATATTCTGATTAGAGTGATATTAGATTAACATTTCATAATATTGAAATGTTGTGTTTTTCTTTTTCTCACTAGGCAATCATATTTAAATAATTAAAACTCATTGAGTTACTGAAGCAAAATCATTAAACAACACTAACATCTTCAACGACTAGAAAGAAAGAGGATCTTTTGTAGTATTCTTATTAGTATTTGCTCTTAATTATAATCCCAGTCTCTGTCCTGGCAAACTAAAAACTAGATGTTATACAAAAAAATTATGCTGGAAAATCTTCTAAACACATATTTATCAGATATCTAATTTGTTTTTCATAAGAATTTTATAACATCAATCAATGTAACTATCACTATTTCATTTGAATCATCAATATATTTGACTCTCAATAGTTTTTATCTTTATAACATTAAGTTCATTATGTCTTTAAAACCATGATATAAAATTCTTTTATGGCAGAAAAACTTACATTAGTCTCTCCACAACTCTCATAAACTCATCAACTTCAATATTTCCATCCCAGAAATGATCACATTTCAAGGCTTCATATAGCAAATTAGAGAATTAATAGAATAAGAGAATTAATAAAATGTAAAATGTTTTCAACTTTCAAACTCTAGCGCCATATTTTCTATGCCAATGAAAAAAGTTCATAAATAAGAATGTGAAAGAATCTTTCTCTCCTCCCTCCCCCTGTATCATAACTGCTGAAAATATTTGGTCAATAGCAAAATAATGATTTGACAGGTGTTTATAAGAAAAAATAAAATAAATACTATTATTTTTTACAAGAGCTATTGACGTTTTTCTGATTGAGTACTGACTACTTTTCAAGATGGATCATAAAAAATTATTTAAAAGGATTTATCTTGCACCTGTACATCACGCTCTAACAAGAAATGATGTCATGAATTAGCCTATATATTCCTTTATACAGGTGTTGAAATTCTTTTCAGTACATTTGTATTCTGAGGAAACAACATGACTCCCATGCACTATGGTACCCACCAGACCAAAAAACCCAAAATTTTTAAACAGTATTCTGGTTTTCTCCCTGCAACAAATTGTTCTGTTGTACATCCTCGGAGACAAAATTTAACAGACATTTTTGTCTGAAAAAATCCAAATTTAAAATCTTACTCCTGGTTTTACTCAAAGAATTATAATTTATTTTATTAAAACATCATCTTTACAACATCTGCACTGTTCATAGTGTAGCAAAACTATTACTGCTATGAATGTGTTTCATCCTATGTGAAAACCTTCTCTAGGTAAACACAAATATGAACTGGATGTCTAAACACAATAGACACCTAATTATTTTATTTTAAAGTTATTGTAACAATTGCCAGTTATGATTGTGTTAGGAGCAATGCCAGCACAACTCCTAAATTAAACATACCTTTTATTAGTTGTCCTTGCCTTGTAGAGAAAAAAATATATATTTTTATTTTTGTTTCTTCTACTAAAATTACTTGGAGTTCTTTCCTCTTGAACACACATCAATATAGGATTTACTTTTTCTCATATAATTCTTAAGTATAAAGAGTTGGAAAGGCAAAAGAATCAAATTTAGCAGAGATTTAAATCACAGATACATTGGTCTAAGGTGAGAAAGTTTGAGATGACTGAAAAAAAGGCCATGCTATTCCTTAAGCTGTAATCTTTATCTGATCTCAGTGCTCAGGATATTGGCAGCCATCCTCACAACAGAAACTTTTTTTATGGTTTTAATCTGTTCTTGCTTTTTCTCCTCAGAAAGAAATGACTCCTCTGTTTCATCCTGTTGCCTCAAAGGGATTTTGTAAATTTGCCAAATTATGACTCTCTGTAGAAAATAAATTATTCTTATCAGAATGGTCATGGCTGAAATGCATTCGCTGTGTCCAAATAGACTCATTTTGCTGCTAATTGTAAAGATCACAATGAATTTTATATTAAAATGACACATTCAAAACCTATAATTCTTAATTTGGAGTAAACACTACAAGTAGGTGAAAATAATGTTGATTAATTTCAATTCTCTTGTTCATGAGCCCCGTTTATAGAGATGGTAAATCAGCATTAAATATTTAAAATGGTTCACTATGTCTTGCATTGCATTCTGCTCCTGTATGGGGCTTGGGGATTTTTATTTTGTTTCTTTTTCTCCTTTGCAAAAGGGGCAGAATTGCTGCTATTTTCAGACCTTTTCATTCACTTTAGGAATCTGACACTATTTTGTGATTTTAAGATACTGGTAACACTACTGTGCATCATATCATCAGCTGTGATATATTCACTGTGATTACTGCTTCAGTTAAAACATTATGAATGATTCCATTTTAGAGTCACTACTTACATCCCTCCAACTGTCCTTTGTTGAGTATTGCTTTGATTCCTTTTAACATGACTTCACCTAGAATTGTGCTTTGTCTTTCTTTGCTTCGTTTGTGTGTCGCATTAAATTCTATTAATTTTTTTAACTATCTTTTATTGTCACTGCTACAGCCTAGAGAAGAAGAGACTGAAGGGAGATCTCATTGTGGTCTTCAACACCATCATGAGGTGAAGTGGAGGAACAAATACTCATCTCTTTGACCTCTTTACCAGTGACAGGACTCAAGAAAATGACATGAAGCTGAGTTAGAGGGCATTTAAGTTTGAAATCAGGAAAAAGGTTTTTCACCCAGGGGGTGGTTGGGCACAGGAACAGGCTCCCCAGGGATGTAGCCGCAGCAAAAAGACTGACAGAGTTCAAAAAGTGTTTGGACAATGCTCTCAGGCACATGGTGTGACGCTTGGAGTGCCCTGTTCAGGGCCAGGAATGGTATATCCATGATGCTGATAGGTCTCTTTCAACTCAGCATATTCTATAATTCTGTGATCTCAATACTGATTAGCGGTATTAGTCTTATACTGCAGATGTGTGTGTGTATCACTTTTTAGATCTCTATTTTCATTAGGCAGAAGAGTTCATGATTTTTATTTCATACCAAAAAAATTTCCCTAATTATGCTAGTGAAATATTTTTATCATGTTTGCTTCATATCTCAGCTACTGATCACTTGCTGGTATGGTATATGGAGTTCTATCCAGAGAGAAAGTTTCTCATATTCAATTCAAACCTGTTTTATTTGGTCTTCCTGATCTAAAACACAAAAGTTGCAGAGTTGTGTACACAACCGATGCATGCATTAAACTCTGAGCAAACAGAAAGAGATTAACCATTCACTAAAGTCAAACATTATGATAAATCATAGTCACAGATTATTCACAAATGCCAAAATAAACAGGTCTGTCACCTCTGATCTCAACAGCTCAGCCAGGTGACCAGCAAGAGAAAGAATGATCTGTGACACTCAAGAAATGAAGTGCTTCAGCTATGACATTTATTGCAATTAATTCAAAATCAGTTTTGCCCATTTTTTGATACTTCGTATTGAAAAGTATGATGCTTTATTTGCTATGTTTGCTAGTTTTATCTGGACACCTTTAAATAATAACTTTAATTGGCTAAAAAAAGGAAATGCGATTTCAACAGTCTTTTGGGGGGGCTCAGACACAGTGGTGGTTTGGTTTTGTTGGACTTTCTCCTTCCCAAACAAATCAGGAGTATAAATGTGTCACCTATACTCTATCCTATTTGATTTAAAATATCAAAGTTCCACTCCCATATATTCTATACACATTTTCTGGATCATTAGGCTCTTTCTTTGTTTCTCTCTGCCTCTAGTCTGCCCCAGATTCTAGCCTTAAAAAGGTAAAAACTGTATAAAATCCAATTAAGAAGAAAACAAAACCCTACATAAGTTCTATCAAAATACAGACATTTCAGAAAATAGATTTTTTTCCGCAATGGACTGAGATTTTCTTTTTCACTTAAAATTGCTTACTTGTAAAAATTCTAAAAAAACCCTGATAATACCACATATGATTAATATATTTTAAAAAAGACATTTATTAGACTATGATTTGACAGTGGAGAAAAAATTATTAGAAGTAGTCTACTCAGAAGTGGAAAGACTCACTACTATTACTAACTATATATGCTCAAGACAGTGCAAAATTTTGAAAAAACATTGACCCTCTGTTTTCAGTTGTCAAAGTAACTTCTATAATCTTAAATTTTTTTCCCCCTTTCTCTGTTTCTTGAAAAAAGTGTGTTTGATTAAAATTAAAATTTTTAACAATAGGTTTGTATACAACTATTTTGTTTGGTACATTTGCTGTTTTTCCTAAAACTGCAATTATAGTGGAAATAAAAACCTCAAGAAATCAACACCTGAAAAAAGGTCTCATTTTCTTTCTTCAAGTGTGGTTGTGTAAGCAGAAACCACCAAATTTGTTAATGATACAACACTGAGAGGGGTGGCTGATACACCAGAAGGCTGCAAAGCCATTCAGCAAGACCCAGAGTGGCTGGGCATTTGGGCAGAGAGGAATTTCAACAAAGGCAAGTGCAGATTCCTGCACCTGCAGCAAAAGACCTGGGAGTCCTGGCAGACAACAAGGAGCCAGCAGTGTGCCTTTGTGGCTGAAAAAGCCAGCAGTATCCTTGGGTGCATTAGGAAGAGCAATGCCAGCAGGTCATTGCCAGCCCCTCTACCCAGCCCTGGTGTGGCTGTATGTGGAGCACTGTGTCAGCTTCTGTTCTCCCAGTTCAAAAAAGGCAACTGCTGGAGTGGGTCCAAAGGGCTACAAAGATGATCAAGGGACTGAAACATCTCTCTTATGAGCAGTGGCTGAGGGAGGTGGCCCTGATTAGCCCTGAGAAGGCTGAGAAGGGATCTTATCACTGCATTCAAATATCATAAGGGCAGGTGTGAAGAAAATGGGGCCAGATTCTTTACAGTGATACCCAGTGTCAGGGCAAGAGGAAATGGTAAAAAACTGAAAAACACAGAAAATTCCATCTAAACGGCAAAAAGATTCTTTGGTGTGAAGTTGAAATAGAACTAAAACAGATTGCCCAGAGAGACTGTAGAGTTGTCTTCTAGAAGGAAGAGTGGAATGGTTGTAAGTTATGGTGTTTGTCACTACAAGCGATTGCTATATGTACTGAGGCCCTGCTTTCCTGAAGTCAGGAAACATCTGCTCTGCTGATGGGAAGTAAATAATGAATTTTTCCTTTTGCTTGATTTGTACACACGGTCTTTGCCTTTATTATTAAATTGTCATTACCTCTATCCATCAGCTTCTTTGCTTTCCATTTTTCTCCTCCTTTCATGAGACAGTGGTGTGAGTGGGAGGCTGCTTGGATGTTTGACAGCCGGCTGAGGTCACCACAGTGTCTACTAAGTAAGGCTCTGTTACTGCAGATAATGTAAGATGGATACATGTAAGAAGAAACCAACCTCTATACTGGGGTTGCTGTGCAACCAAAACTTCCCAACCAACTTTGTGCATACAAATCATGTTCAACAAAAGTAAACATCAAGGTTAATAAATTGTATCCTGCAGTATATCACTTTGTGATGATTGCCATGTTGTCATCTAAAAGTGCAAAGCCCACAAGACAGCGTTTATAACTCCACATGAGAA
Organism: Euphonia xanthogaster; assembly: GCA_034509185.1. Classification (NCBI taxonomy): domain Eukaryota; kingdom Metazoa; phylum Chordata; class Aves; order Passeriformes; family Fringillidae; genus Euphonia; species Euphonia xanthogaster. The sequence continues at coordinate 71,366,896 of JAYDZK010000169.1, read as the reverse complement.
CAAATAAGCAGTAGATGCAAAGTTTACCATCCCGAATAGGTATTATGTTCTTTTATGAGGTCATATTTACAAATTCATTATGTGATCTTGGTCAATCAATCTGTTGGTGTTTACTCAGGTAAAAGATATTTTCTCATCTATCCAATGAAGATTACAATGGACCTCATGAGTCCATCAGGTTACAGAAGTTCAAAGTAATTAGTAATATTTTACCAAATCAATTCCCTGAATAGGGATTCCCAGGGAATTAATTTAGTCCTATAGCCTCAATTAACCAATGCACTTAAGCACTATTTTAATTTTAAGTGATTTGTATGATATTAGATGTTTAAGTGTTCTGACTGATTAAAGTGACTAAATATACATTTAAAGAGTTTAGTAACCTGACGTCTCCAAGAGCATGTTGTTCTTGCTATTCCCTCCTGGTATAGGCATTAGAAGTATAGGTTGATCTTCCAGTCTCTTTTGATAAAGTTTTAAGACAGAATTTTGTTAATGTATCCTAAATAATTATCGGTGATATTGTTCCACTCTTCTTACAGAAAAAAAAATCATCCTTTAGAGAGATAATTCAGAATTTCTCTGAGAACTACACACATCCAAAACACACTCTAAAGAATATCAATCATAAACAAGGATCCATCTTTTTTTGGAAGATAACACCCAGTGTCTTTACTGTGGGATTTTTTTTTTTTTTTTTTTTTTGTAAAAATATATATTCCACTCTACCTGAAACTTCATAACAGACTAGAATTGCTGAATAAATTCTATTAATTAGATTTTAGTTGGTACTATCTACACATGGACATATCCATTGCAAACAATTCCTTTTAAACTGCCTTCTTGCAATTTCCCCTCCTCCTGTTAGTTTCAGAGCCCTTAGCATTTGTGTTAGGTTTCTGTATGTATCTTTTCCTTTAATTTCTGTCCTCCTTTTTACTATTCCCTGGTTCAAGAAAAATATACTTAATGTCATGTTCTCCTGATGCATTTTCTCATGTATGACACTATTTTACTCATTGAACTGGTATATTTTGTGTCTTTTACTGGTATTTACAGGGTTTTTATCATCCTACTTATGTCCACAAAGTCTTTCTCTCTGATTTAATTTTTGGTTGCTTTAGGTTTTAGCTTATTTTAGAAAAATGAAAGAAAAAACAAGCTAACAAAGTCAAAACTGAAACCCAAAAATTGAGTTTTCACTGATATGTGCTGCAGATTTCTAAAGAATTTCTAAAGAAAATTAAACATTATGGAAGATAAACTGAGCTGGATGTGATATATTTTCAAGGTGTGGGGATGAATGTCTTGCACATCTGATTAGTTTATAATATTTATAAACAGATATGAATCACAACCAGAAATAAAATAATTTATATAAAATAAAAACTAAACCAAACCCCCTGCTAGCTAAGAGCTGTGTGTTTTGTTTACCAAGTACTTGTTAAGTGCTTAGCCTAAGATATGGGTTATGTTCCAGAAGTGAAAAGCAATTTAGAAATGGCACAGTGCATCTCTGGGCATATATGAATAGGTACATAATGCATTGCATTTTTAGGACAGGTATAAGGTTTTGCTGGTTCCACTAAAATTGAATTATTATTTACTTCATCCAGAATTTCAATTGTATTAGGACACAATTTATTTTTAATAGCATTTTTATTTCAAAATTAACTTTATTCTATTTGGTTAATAAAACAAACAGTATTGATCAATATAGAGTATTATAATTATACATTGTAACCATTGGAACTAGAGTCAGCAGACCATTGAAAGTCTGGGAATTTGGTAACACTTTTCTGGGAGTGCTAAAAGTGATATGACTAAGTTTATAAATGTATAATAATTTGTCAATGGAATATTTCTAAAGGCATCTCAACTCTTATGGAAATATTTTATATGTTGATAGCTTAAAATGCAGAAAAATACTGTTGTGTTGCAAAACAAAACTCATTCAAGTCATAAAACACAAAATCAGAATATGTGCTCTCTGGGAACTGTTCTGACTTCATGATAGATGTATCTACTACTGAATGCATTCATCAAATGAAACAACGCAATATATCTGTCTATTATCTTCTGTGGCAAGTGCTACATGAAGAACTTCAGACACCATTTAACTTTCTATTCTTCCCTAAATTTAGTTCAATATATAATAATAATAAGGGCCAGCTTGCTGAAATTGGTTATGCACTTGGAATATTATATTTAGAAACTAATAACTCCCTTATACTATATTCCACATATAAAAGCAATCTTGTCCTGTTCTGAGTTCAGTATAAATTTTGATTGAAACAATAATGATTGACTGCAATTTATTAAAATATTGCAGAAGCTGCAAATCAAAAATGTTCAGAAAGGCACAGTGAATCTTTTTAATTCATGGTCACTTATATGATAAATATGAGAAAAAAAAGGAAAGATGAACTTATGTCTGCTTTTAAATATCTCAGTAATTGTATTTGTTTTTTTCTCAATATCTAGGAAACCTGCTTTGGGATTTGGGAAAAAAGACAGGAGAGAAGAGGTAGTTGTAGTGGATCATATAGCAAGTCCAACTAGATGAATACTCTGTCAAAGATCATTGCTCATTGCTTTGGAAGGAGCATAACAAATAGCAATTAAATGATGATAAGCACTCTCTGGTCAGAAATTAGGAAATAGGATGGTCTTCCAAGTCCAAACCTATAAGAAGTTGACATTCATACTGAAGAATGAAAATTTTATTATTTTGAATAATAATTCAAAATTATTATTTTGAATCATATTCAAAAATATTATTTAAACGAGTTTTTATAAATACAATAAATTCTGCACCCTATTTGTGCTTTGAGGAATTTCAAACTTTTCTTGTTCATCATCATCAGGTAGATTCTGTCTCTCTTATCAACATTATCTTCTTCCTTGCACCAACTTTGTCCACCACTCGTGATCTGCTTAGTGATCTGCTTCCATATTTGAATTCAATGGAAATATTTGCACTCTTTTGTCTTCCTATAATTTTTTTTCTACTCAAAGTGGCAAAAATAGCTTTGAAATCCATAAAGAAAAAGGCAAAGGAAAGTAAGAGTATATTCATAAAGAGGAAAAGCAAACAGAAGGCAGTGACAAATCAGGACAAAAACTTATAGAAATTATATTGGGTTAGAAGGATGTGTTGGAAGTTCCATCTGAAACCAGATATTGAGGCTTTTAGAAATATATTGTAGTTTCAAAACTGGGCCTAATTTATTTTCCCACATGATAAGAAAGAGCCTCATCATCACATCACATCCTCATTGGGGCTAACAAGGTCATTGCTGTAATGATCTTTTACAATATAGGCACTATCACTGTGAGACAGTATAGTTATGTACAAGCACACGTGTTAAAACTGAGCAAAGGCATCTCCAGAGTAAGTGAAGGAAAGAAAAGGATGTGATTTCAGCCATGAAGCATATTCTCAAAATTCTTATTATTTTATGGTTTTTTAACTGTTCTAGAACCATGCTGTGACATCTTCCAGGGAAACAATGTCATTGCAGAACTCGACAAGTAGTATCCTATGTTCCTGTTCTAACAAGCCTTTACTGTGTTGGTAAGGTAAGATAAACCACAGGCAAAGCTTTGGTTGTGAAGCATTTCACCTGTGATAGAAAAAGATAATTTTTTTACTAGAGATTAGTGACTGCAATCTAATCTAAGTAATTTCACTGAGAGATTGAAATAGAAGTAAATGAACTTTAATGGAAAAGTTTATTTTCTACAGGAAAAAAATTCCTTCTCCATACATGTCTGTCTCTTTTATTTGCTTTGGCTTCTATTTCTATTTGTTCCTTCTATATCCCTCTTTTTATTCTTATTATGATGCCTTCCTTTAAAAAAACCTGATAATTTTTCCTCTGCATATATTATAATTTTTTTTGCTTTCATATTTTTTTCTCCATGAAAGAGCAAATTAATTATATGTTAGATGCCCTCTCAGCAATGTTGGTCTCACAACCAATTCCAGCATAATACCTGCCTTCCTTGTCTTGCTCAACAAGAGGTTGAGCACTGTGGAAGCCCATTGCAGACTAGACCATAGCACACACATCCTGGACCTAATTGTGGGTTGCTGTGCATTCTGGATGTATGTGAGTATATTATGCATACACATACATAAAAATTGCATTACATTTCTTCAGAATTGTGCTCTATTAGGAGCTATTTTTCTCACTCTTTGCTAAAACCATTTTTGAATTATTGCTTTTGACTGTTCCTCTTTTATTACTAAGAAATTGTGAATGTCAGCCCTTCCTGTCCGAAATGTCCTTATTATTTTTTTCTTAAAATACTCTGTTGTATTAAGATTCCAATCTATCTTAAAACGTATCAGCATAGCAAATATGCTATTTTTGTAGTAATTTTTCTGTTTTCAGAGCACTTAATCAACTGTGGCTTTGAACATATGTATCAGTTAAAAGTACTGTGTTACTACCCTCAAAATAGAACTTGCTCATTGTATGAATAAGATCAGAAATAATATTGCTAGTTTTATGCAGTTAGTTACATGGATAATTATTAACAAGATGCAAAAGAGCAGAACAGCAGACTGTTTAAAGTTTTTTTTGCAAGCCATTCATTCAGACAAAGATTGACTGGGAAGCACAGAAAAACTCAGGTGAAAGGCCAACTTGTTTTTTTTAGGATGTCTTAATAGAGGTAGCCACACAACAATGTAAATATTTGTGTTTCATTTTCAAACAATATTAATTTATTTTGTGATGCTTACTTATGTGATTGCTTACTTATGTAATGCATGTCATCAAGATCCTTAACACAAGGACATTTACACAGAGTGCTGCTGAGCTTAGTTAAATCCTTAAGAAAATTCTTGAAATTTAGGGCTCTTAGAGTTACAGCCAGAGTGTACATGTCATGAAGTGGCTACATTGTTTTTTTGTTTGTTTTTATTCTCCTTACAGATGAGAAAGCCGATACTTAAACAATTTTGTTTGTTTGTTTGTTTGTTATGGTTACAGAACTAACAAAACAGCCAAAAATGGGAATGTGAAATAATGACTAAAATTTACTTTTGTCATTAAAATTTGTTGAATGAACAGATATTTTTGTTTGGTTTTTTTTGAAGGGAAAAAAGAGAGGAGAGGAGAGGGAGAGGAGAGGAGAGGGAGAGGAGAGGAGAGGGAGAGGAGAGG
>JAYDZK010000169.1:71349898-71361619 GCA_034509185.1 Euphonia xanthogaster | reverse complement strand
AGGGGAGGGGAGGGGAGGGGAGGGGAGGAGAGGGGAGGGGAGACAAAATGATGAATACAGCAAATTATGTGAAAGATAGAAATAAGCATAAAAGAAAGTCCGCAAAGTAATATTTTGAAGAATTCTGTTTGGCAATGTTAGCACACCAAATATCAGGGACCCAATTAACAATTTAGAGGGAGTGTTATATTTAGTAAGCCACCTGATATAACTAAGAAGGAAATTATATTAGCTTCATGATATTTAGACAGAATAAAAGTTGCTGAAGTATATTGAACACAAGAAATGAAAAAAGGCCTAATGATCCAAATTCATCTTGAGGGTAACACTCTTGTTTTGTCCATGACATTGGGGAGTTGTTTTTATTTTGCTGTTGTTGACTTGGTTCAGATTTCTTTTGTGTGTTTGTGTTTTGTTTCTTTTCTTCCCTCATAATTATTTCAATTTTTTACTCTCCTAGAGGAATTAATGTTCAGTATACTCTTAGTTGTTCTTGAACTACATTATTAATGGCATAGCAATTTATAAGTTTTTCTTTTCTTCAGAAGTAAATGTTTTCAAAATTAAAAAGAGTATAATTCCACTGAAATTGGGGTGGTTTTTTTTGTTTGGATGTTTCTTTGTTGATGTTATTTCTTGATTCTTCTATGTATTTAAATTTCTGTTTGTTCTGTTTAATTTAGTAAATAAAATTACAAGGATTTTTAGGCATATATCTGACCAGATTTATGTTTTACATTCTCAAGTGTCTTTTTCCTTCGATCATGTATGTGGTTGTTTCATTTAACAGGGATTAGAAATATTGTTGGGAAAAAAATCAGATCAATATTAATACAGCTTTTTTATTTATGGTGTGCAGCTTCTGTTCTGATCTTTATTTTATAAACATGCAGTTCTGGTGGCAGAAATTTATTGGTATTTAGTAATAGAAAGTACAACAAATATAGATACATATTCCATTCATCAGAAAATAGTTGGCTTGAAACTCAAGAAACAGTTGGGATGAGACCCTTTGGGAGATAAGGACCTTCGAGTAGAAATAAATTTTTAAAGGGCTGAAGAGAAATTAATTTATTAACTTGTTTTCGCTACTTATAAAGGTCATCATTAGGCATAACTGTTCACCTTCTTAAGTACATTTTTTGTGGATTTGGTTTCTGCAGTTCTTATTAGGTAAATCTGGGACAGATTAAAGTGTAATGAGGAAGAAGCTTATTGTACAGAGACCTTTTATATGTCGGTTAGGAGTTGCCAGAGTAATTTATATACATTTTTATTAAAATGTGTTGTAAAGCCATCTGGCAAATGCTGTTTGTAGTTTTATAAGGCCACAAAGACCTTCCAAGTTCTGCTCTCGGTTATCTCATTTGCAAAGCTGTTAGAGAATTCTTCTGTAAGGGCAAAGCTCTCTTTTACTCTCTCTGCTCTTTCTTTCTTGGATTTTAGTCTATGTTGAGATTGGAATATTGTTTTCACCAGGTATACATGGTGATTTGTTGTGTTTTGGGCTTTTCTTCATAATATTATTATAGGAAGGCATAGCTTGTAATTTCATTTCTCTTGTTACCTGACCATTCTGAAGTTTTTGTTAACAGATGTATTTAATTCTGAAAGTATCTAAAACAAACATAAGCATTATAAAATGGAAAAGAACCAGTGGCGGAATTCACAGATGTGAATGTTTGATAGCTTGAGAAATGGTAAAAATGAACCCCCCTGTGGCGGTTCAAATAGATTTAGTGGCAATAATGAAGATGTTAGGGACAACAAAGAGGATGATAATATGATAAGTAGAGAAACATTTAAATTTTTCCTAAGTTTTTGATGCCTATAGGAATATAATTTACTTCACATTTCACATTTCCAAACAGATAATAAGCCTAAATGAGCTATATAAATAGAATATGTATTTCCTTTACATTCTAAGCTTTCAATTTATTATTTTTCATTGAATTGCAATATTTCCACACAACTGTAAGATTATTCAGGTTGGAAGAAACACCATGACATCTAGTCAAATTCTCAAAGCAGTTTAAATTGAACTCAGATCAGATCACATAGGCTTTTGTCTACCTGGGTGCTGAAAATCTCCCAGGAAGATGATTCCACTGCCTTGCTGGATATCCTGTGTCTGTGTTTAATTATTCCTTAATTATATCATTTGATTGGGTTTTTTTTTGGTTTTTTTTTTTTTTTTTATAATTTACTCCTTGTATTCAGTAGGAGACTCCCATTTCAATTCATGGTGTGTCAATAGCTGTGTCTTATTTGCACGCTGTACAGCTTTTGTAAAAAGTCTGGCTACGCATTCTTGTGGCAACGTGTTCCAAAGTGCTAGAATGTAGCTATTAAGCCTTCACAAGTATTTCTTGTCTTCACACTACTAATCCCAGTTCCCTCAGTCCCTCCTCTCAGAGACTGTGTACTCTATCCTCTGACTGTCTTGGTGGTCCTCAGTTAAATTCATTCATTTTTATCAGCATCTTTCTGGAACTGAGCAGCACAGAGTTGGTCACAGGATTCCAGATATCATCTAATAAGGGGACCAATAGCTTTCCTTCATCTGTTGGCCATGCTCCAGTCAGTCCCTAGACACTGTAGTGCAAAGAGCAGTTAATCTCTTCCTCATACAGTACTTTGCACCTTTTGAATCACATTAGGATTCTGCGGGATCACTTCTGCACCACCTGTAGGAGCCTTTGAAATCCCCTCTTCTCTCCAGCATGTCCAACATGACCATTCCCTGTCCAGTTTGACATCATCTGCAACCTTGGTGAGGGCATATTCTATGTCCTCCTCCAGGTCCCTGATAAGTAGGATAGGTTACAGTGTAGACCTCTTCTACTCTACAGGATAGAGGAACTGCATTTGGAGCCAAATTTCATGTGGAATATGAAAAATTAACTACTATTCTCTGATCCAGTTTCCTTCCATTTAGTAGCCCATCTACTTCTTTTCCATCATCTTGATAGCAATGTCAAAAGTGAGATACAAGGATGCTGTGGGAGACTGTGACAAAAGTTCTGCTGTAGCCAATCTTCTGTAGATAATATTTGCTGTTCTTACCCTCAGTAAATCCAAGCTGGCTCCTCCCAGTCACTTTCTTCTCTTCCACAGGCCCAGAAATAGTTAGGAAAAGGATTTTTGCCATGTGTTTCCCAGGGATTCAAGTGAAGCAGACAGGGTTGTAAGTCCCTGAATTGTCTTTCACGTCCTTTTACAAAATTTGCCACACATCTTTCAGTAGTGGTTATTACAGATATGAATAAACAGCCAGGAGATGCTAATCATATAAAAAGTAAAATTAAGTTCTTTTAGCTAATTAAAATTTCTAATTTTATTTTTGGCAAAACAGTAGGGATGGAAATAACAGACAAGCTCTAGTTTGTTTATTTAAAAGCTCATCAGATTACATAAGTTTTCTTCTTCCTGTAAAAGTGTCTGGAAACAAGGCCCAAAATTTTAGAAATTTATTGGAAAAACATTCTGTGCATGAGACCGTCGTGGTTTGAGGGGAAGTGAGTATTTTGGGATGCTGTGGTCAAACCAATAGGTGCACAGATTTAAATACTGGCACCTGGTGTGGCCACTGAGGACATGGATTTGCCTCTGAGAACACAGGGGTGTTAAAAGCTGAGAAGTCCCAGGGGGAAGCTCTCTTGGGTTCCATCCGTGAGAGGCCAGAGCTCCCCTGCCCGGCTGCGGGCTGGGCGGGGCAGGGGAAGCCATGGGGCCGGGTGAGGTAGGCTGGGCCTTGGACAGAGAAGGGAGGTGAAGGCCCCTGCAGGATGGAAGGGTGGCGGAGCACGGAGAGACATCGGGCAGCCCACCCCCGAGGGAGAGGGAGAAAGAGAGGGAGCCTGTGCCTGTGCTGGTGCCACCTTGAAATTTGATAGAACAGCCTGGCCGAGAAGGAGAAAGGGGGGGTGTGATGAGAAGGTGCTCGGCAGGGCAGCGTGGGAGTTCTGGACAGGCAGAGCCTGAGATTTTAACCCTTGTCTTGGATGATGGAAACCTTACAAATGCTGATCCTCCTGGAGCTGACTGAGATAGAGATGGAATAGCCGGAGATGGGCAAGTGTGATGAAAGTCCGTGCAAGTGAAAGATGTCCGAGAGAAGCTGAGAAGAATCCTAGGTGGGAGAAGATGATGGATGGAGTGGCCTTTGGCTGGACTTTTCTTGTATAACCATAGAAAGAACCATTTTTTTCCTGTGACACAGAGACTGCATTTAGGGGGAGGCCATGGCTTGGAGCCAAGAGAGTTCTGTGTTGTGAACAAAGGCGATGGGTGAGGAGGGAAGTGGTGCCCTTGATCTTTGGTGAAGGAGAAGAAGATCTCTGTTCTTGAGACCTCTTGGCCCCAGGGGGTGAAATTTGGGGGGGACAGGTATCCCAAAAGTAAGAGACTGCCCTTTTTAGAACTGGGCAAAGCACCCTTAAAAAGGAAAACCCTAGAAGCAGCTCTAGTCCATGTGCAGCAGTGAGAGCACTGGACATGGAAGGAAGATGTCACAATGGCAAATGCTCTCCGGGCAGTGCCACGTGTGACATAGAAACACAAGAGGTCTCAACTGTGTTTCCAGGGGAAGCCTGTGGTACAAGAGAGACTCCTCTCTTCTTGAGGAACTGAGAATTGATTATCTGAAGGGTGGTGATGGACTGAGAGTTAGTGATCTGAGGGATGGTAACTGAATTGAGAATTCAGGGTTTTGTCTTACTGTGATGTATTGAAAATTTGGTCGGGGGGGGGGGAGGAGGAATGTTTTTGGAAGGTTTTCATTCTTTCATTCTGAGTTCTGTGTGTCTTTATTTTTAAATATAGGTGTAGGTTAGTAAAGTTTTGGGGTTTTTTTCCCTTTATTCCTAAGCTGGAGCCTGCTTTGCTCTATTCCTAGTCACATCTCACAGTAGACATTAAGGAGAATGTATTTTCATGGGGGCGCTGGCATTGTGCCAGGGTCAAACCATGACAGAGACATATTGCATTTTTATAAATACAGTGGTATGCTTGAGTGATGAAATGTGTGAAATAAAGGTATGAAACTGAATTTAAGTGCATTTAAAAGTATCTGTTCTTGTTTCACTTTTTACAAATTTATTTCCATTTAAAATGGTATTCCTATTAAATTTCATACATACATACATTTGGCATCACTGGAATGCAAATTTTTTCTCATAAATAAGATGAATAACATGAAAATACAAAGAAGCTGGATTGCATTCCAAAACCAATTTAAACTTTTTATGTTTGTCAGTGACAAAGTTATTCCTATTATCATCTCTGAAACTGAGAAATGTTATCCTCAGCTCTATCTGCCATTAAAAGAACAACAATGATGTTTTTCTAGGAACATCATAAAATAAAATATTCAGAATATTTTTGGTATACCCACTTACTTCTGCGAAGAAGTGAAGTATACTAATTTAACAAACAGTTCTGTATATCAGACATTCGAGAGTAATGAATAAGTCCTATTCCAGCACGAGTATCTGAATTCTATCCACCTCAATTTCATGTGATGTAATTGCAATTTAATTGACTCAGATCCTTTGCAAATTACTCAATCCCCAATGTATGCAACGTTAACTGACTCTGTGGTTCAATGTTATTGCATCAGCCAAAAGTGTCAATAGAGCTGTCAACAAAAGCAGCACTGAAAGGTGGAGATTCCTCTGCCAGGATGTAGAGCCTGATCCTCATCCTGCAGATTCTTGCTGCCTGTCCAACCATGACTCTCTGAGAGCTGCCTCAGGGCTGGTGACTGTGCAGGTTCCTATCCTGACAGCTAAACCCCAGCTGCCTATTGTCTGCCTGAGCCAAGAAGCAGTTGCTTCATGCTTTGAATGTGTATTTATACTGCTTGCTCAGTTAAAGATTTCTGAGGAAGCAGACCCAGAAGAGGATCAGTAATGGCACCTGGCTACTGCTAAGTAATCCCTGAACATCTGTTTTTACCATACTGATCAACTGAATTGACATTAAAAGGAGCGCATTGCAAAGGACAAGAAAGATAGAAATCCACGTATCATTATGATAGCAGGTAGCAAATCAAATTAAGGGAATGGACTCATGTAACACTTAGGTAAGAAAGTTTCAGAACTGGATATAATCTAGAACAGTTTTTATTGCCTTGTTTTTCTCCTTAGGTTTGCGGTCAAGTACTTTGTTTTCTGTTTAAATAAAAACTTGCCATAACTTTCTTCACCGAAAATGTCTGGTATTAAATGTATGTTTTGAAGAAGCAGATAATTTGAAGTTTATGCTTCTTATGTAACCTTATTCTGGTTGTTTAATTCCACAATGAAGGCTATTCAAATACATGAGGCCTGCATCTGGGATCCCTAGCCCTCAAAACCCAGTTCTACTTCAGAACTCTAAGTGCCTTTTAAAACATCACATTTGTAGGAGTAATATCTTAAGTAATAAACCATGAAACCTTTTTCTGGACTGGCTTGTATAAAAAATATATATATATCAAAACCATTAGGACTTTAGATTTCACTTAAAACTGAGCCTGTGATCTGGAATCATTGCTAGCCATTATATTTAAGTCCTCTGAACAACTGCTCGGATATGTTGGAAGAAATTCTTCAGATCTCACTCTGTCTACAGACTGAACTGTCTAGGGCTGTGGATTCTGTTGTGATGGCCAAGAGCCTACTCTTTGGTCTTGGCACTGGCAAGAATTTTTTGCATTTCTCACAGGAATAGAACAGAACTTCTATCTGTTTCTCAAATTCCAACCTAGCTTCTCTCTTTTTGCAACACTGAACTTCTCTCCTATTACAGTGTCCTGGTTTTGGCTGGGATAGAGTTAATCTTCTTCCTGTTAGTTGATATGGGTCTGTGTTTTGTATTCAATATGAAATTAATGCTGATAAAGCACTGATGGTTTAGTCTTGCTGAGTAGTGCTTACTCTCAATCAAGGACTTTTCAGTGGCCTGTGCTGTGCCAGTAAGCAGGTGCACAAGAAGCTATGAGGGAGCACAGCCAGGATAGATAACCTGAAATGGCCAAAGGGATATTCTATATTACCAAATGGCACATTCAGTGTATAAACTGAGGGGATTGGCAAAGAGAGGTTGATCACTGCTTGGGAAAGGGTTGGACATCTGTCAGTGGGTGGTGAACAACTGTATTGTGCATCATTCATCTGTCGTGGCTTGTGATTCTCTCCTTTTCATTACTATTATTAATAATTTTATATTTTTATTTTATTTAAATTATTAAACTGTTGTTATTTCAACCCACAGGTTTGAAAAACCCTCTTGGGTTTTTTTAGATTCTTCTCTCCATGCCACTGTGGGTGGGGTGGAGCAAGTGAACAGCTGTGTGGTACATAGTTGTCAGCTGGTGTTAAACCACAATGCCTTCAAGCAGGCACATTTCCTCTTAACATAGAATTAGGAAGCATGGAAGTTGTTCACAGATTCTCTTCACCAGAATTAATGTTGTCTAATTCAGTTAATATTCTGCTTTTTGTGTAAACAGAAGTAAAATTGGCATTTGTCATATAACAGAAGGCGTAGAATAGCATAAACAGCTTGCTCAGACAACCAAAAGCATTTTTCTTTGACTTGAAAAAGCAGTCAAACTGTTGTCAATGATACCTGCTTCCTGCATACTGTCATTTCAATAAAGCATGAAAATGTTTTCACTTTGAAATACTGACATAAAGGCAGCAGGAAGCACTCCTACATGTCTGAAGATTGTAGTTTACAGCCTGCATTTACAATAGGTACAGAATTTAAGATCTGTATTAAAATGTTTGCTGTCCATTTGAACATATTTAACAGCTTTTCTGATTGCATATGCATAGAAAAAAGTTGTCTGTCGTAACTCCCCTACAAGTACATTCCAGGTTTAAGTAATGACTCTTGCTGGAAGCTAATTTGACAGCAGTCTCCAAGGAAAACTTTCATGATGCCACAATTTTTTTTTTCATATGAAATCACTGTGATTGCACTTGATTGGAACTCTCAACTGGTTTTAGAGATATTTTGAAATGTATAATTTTTGCCTTCTTATAGCTGTCAAGCAATGGGGGTTTTTTGACATCTTAAAGAGTTCTGTTGGGAAATATTTCTACAGTAATAAAATTCCACCTTTTCCCCAGCCCTTCTAAATGATGAGTACACAAGCATGACATCAGATTTGAAGTCAGACACCACAGTATTTTATTCATCTCTTGTGCAGTTCCTTAGTCTCCAATGAAGCTGATGTTTTCTTCCTGTTCAGAAATTTGATCTGTGCTGTCATATTCACTTGCAATTAATACATGTCTGTTACAGACCAATGACTTTAACAATTGCAAACCTTCAAATATCTCTTCAGCTTCTCCTAACCAGATGTTGCCATGGTATCCAGTCTGGCAGGAAAATATAAAATAGTATGGTCTCGACAAGTCTGTTGATGAGTATTACTGCTTTATCTTATAGCTTTAAAAATATATATTCTTATTGCTAAAAATTGTATGAAAAATTTAATATTTGTACTAAAGTTAAAAGAGTGCACAAAACTTGCTCATAATCCTTTAAATAATTTTATAGCTGGATATTTTTATACCCCTTATTAATATTTTAACAGAGCGAGCAGGTATTTTTTTATACACTAACTTAACACATCTGTTATTGCTTTTAATTTTTGAAGACAAACAATAAATAAATATTCATATTCATTAAAACAGCATGGTATCACCTCAGGGTTTAAATTCCAAATGGATATTAACAAAAGTAAGCTTCTTCCTCCATTGGGCTAATACTAGGTCTTTTGCAAGTGAAATGCTACAAGAAAGAAAATGTCAAGCCCGAGATTTTTTGTTTTGTTACCAGTACTTCTAAAAACGTGCATGCTTTGTCTCATGTTCTTTAATTACATTTCAGTAAATTACAGTAAATTTTTATGGTAGGTCAAAAGCTTCTAACTTTTTATCACATTTAACAATTTCTCAAAGTAATATGCTCTCTACTTAATAACCTAAAAAACCACTGAAATGCTTTTTTTTGGAAGATGCCAATAATTAGATTCAGACAATTGAAATTAGGTAGCTGCTTTTCCTGAAGATCATTAGATAGCTTATTTGATAATGAAAAGCACAAGTGAATAGAAAAACTCTACTAGCATATTTAAAATTAAGTAACAGAAATGTGAGATTGAGTCAACTTCTATATTATAGAAATTTTCTTAGCATTTATTGATCAATATTATTTCAAAAATTATAGTATAAAGATGATATTTACTGTACTACCTACTAGAATTTTGCACTGTCCTGGGTTTGCCTTGATTGAATTTTTTGGTAAGGAAGAAAAGGTCAACCATGGAAGTGACCTTCCCAGTGGAAAGCATTACAATTTCCTCCATACTTGGCAGAGCCGATTGCAAACTGGCTTTAAAAGCTAATATACCAATTAACCAATTAGAGAAGCTGGAGCTACCTCTATAAACGATATTTAAAAGAGGAGAAAACCACAAAGAAATTCTCTTTCACTTCTTTCTTTCCTGCCAACATTTTCTTCCCCTTCAGGGCAAGGCGGGCCTCTGGGATGGAGACGGGAAGGGAGGGCTGGCCGAGCCGCACTGCGGGCCCTTGCTGAGCCCTGCCCGCAGCCGCTGGGCCAGGCCAGGTGTGCTGGGCTCTGGGCCAGGCTGGCTCTGCCGCTGTGCTGAGCATGGTGCAGTGAGGCTGAAATTCGGCCACTGCTCCATTTTGCCCACAACTGCCAGGCAGGGGAAGGAGAAGCAACTGGCCCACGGCATGTTGCTGCTGAGTCCTAGCCTGGCTGCTGAGATCCTAGCCGCTCATCCCCCAGTGCTGCTGCTGAAAAATCCTCCACTGTGAACAGGTCTGGCCACTGCCCAGCAGAGATCATGTGTCCAACAGCAGAAAGCCATTTTCTAATGCAAGGTTGGGACAAAACATTAACTCTTTTCACTGCATAGATGAAACTTCCAGACATCGATCCTCTTTGAGTGAGAGAAAAGGAAAGGTGAAGGCATGAGAAGAGAACAGCATAGAGACACCAACATCAGTAAAGAAGGAAGAGCCAAATCCTGGATGGGAGGGGAGTGAGGAGATGCCTAAGTCTTAGGATGAAATTCTCTTGTAAAACCATGGTGATGGACTATAATACACTAAAATCTCCCTGTAATTCATGAAAAGCATGGAGGGATGGAGCATTCAAACCATAAACATGAGCAAAGACACCTGTGCTGAAGCAAGCAAATGTTGAAATAGCTGTGATCCAGTGAGAAACTTGAACAGAGATATGAGTGATGAAGACTCTTTGCCCCCAGAAGAGAAGAGGAAGATCTTTGTTTCCAGAGATGAAGATAATCTCAGAGATAGATGAAGAGAACCTTTGCTTCTGAACATCTTATTCTTATACTTTTACCCTGTTAGCTAAAGATTGAGGCCTCGAAAACAGTTGTGGGAAAAGCTGCAAGTGGAGGGAAGGGACTTTCGCATTGCAACAAATTTCCATCTCCCAGGTGGCTGCTTCACTGTGACATTGAAGCCACGAGAGAAACGTTTCTTGTGGAAAAGTCCCTATGGAATGGCAGGAGAGACTCCTCTCCCCAGGTGAACTGAAGTAGAGGTGGTAAAATGACTGGTCCCAGGATTTTTCTCTTACGTTGTAAGTGGGAATGGAAAGAGGAGGTGTGGGGAGGAGGAGTGTTTTGGAGGTTTAATCTGATTCTCATTAGTCTTCTTTTAGTTCTGTTAATAAAGTTTTCCTATTATCTCTTTAAAGTTTTGAGCCTGCTTTTGCCCTTCTCCTAATCCTTATCTCATGGCAGAAAACTAATAAATAATTTTAGTAGGTGCACTGGAGTTTGGCCAGTGTTTAACCCACTATGTTAATTGGTGCATTGGCCAAATTACCACACCACTACACTTCATTGGTGTTACTGCCTGGTTTTCAAACCAAACCCACTACATGCACTTAAAGCAAAAGTTTTGTCCTGGAGAACAGGAATGGAGAATGGAGAAAATATTGTATCAAATTTTAGCAATAGAGGAAATAAGAGCGCACATCTTTTTATGCTGAAGTCTAAATCACCTCTAGAAGAAAGAACATTAGCTGAAACTATAAGGTGACTGCTTTTTACTAACTGTCTTGGTCTGGAAAGACAGGAGTCTGCTAAAGATGGCAGGAGCCTCCCCTGAAGTGGAGAATGTAAACCCTTCCCACCCCTCCGAATTGCTATAAATTTTAAAGTAAGGGGCTCTTAGGCACAAAAATAAGAGAGCAGGAAATAACAGTTTTTAATAGGGAAGAAAAAGAAAAGGATAAAATAAACAATGCAGTACACTAGAAAAACACCAACAGTCAGAACTCAACCTGACACCCTGTTGGTCAGGGTGCTGGTAGCAGTCCAATTGGAAATGTGGCTTCAGTCTTCCTGAAGTGTCAGATGTGGTTCTGTTGGAGCAGGGGGGTCCTATAGAAAGGATGTATTCTTCCTCCGAAGATCCAGTGGAAGAAGTGGCAGCTGCTGTTCCTCTGGAGAATCCAGTGGAGAAGCTGTGGAGTTATTCTAGAATCTCTAGATTATATCTGGGTAGCAATGCTTGGCTCCTTCCTCTGGGCAGAGCATCTCACAATGGGATGTTATAGTCCTTATTAGTCCTCCAATGACATTTAATAGCTTGTTATTAGCAGATGTCCCCTGCTGAGGGAGGAGTGATTATGATCATTCAGAGAGAGAGATAAGGA
>JAYDZK010000169.1:71338551-71349798 GCA_034509185.1 Euphonia xanthogaster | reverse complement strand
ATTTAATAGCTTGTTATTAGCAGATGTCCCCTGCTGAGGGAGGAGTGATTATGATCATTCAGAGAGAGAGATAAGGAAAATTGCCCCCTCGATGAAAGACAACTGCCATACAGATGGTAATAGAATATGTCTTGCCTTACAATCTGGAACACTAACAGAAGAAAAAAAGAAATTAATGGAAAAGATTAAAATTTAAAATAGGATACTGTGTTACTTTTTAAGAGATATCTAATCTACATTATCATACTATCAGGTAATTTTTGATATGTGCACAAGAGGCTTTAATTAGTGGTCTGCATACAGGATATCTAGCCGTTGGATTCCAAATGTCCTGCTTGGCAAATACAGACATGGTTGCTAACACAGGAAAAATTTTCATCTGAAAAATAACCTGCCACTTCTAGATCCTTTTGTGAGTAAGCGAAAACTTTGAAAATTGCATATGAAAAGACAAAGACATTAATTTTGATGTATTGAGAAGGGTGGCATATTTAAAGATGTTTCTGAGCAAAGATGAGATTTTTTTTTTTCAAATAATGTCATCAATTAGCCCAGTTAAATGAGTCAGACTGAGTCACTTAAATCTGCCGTATTATCTACTTATTATCTACTTACCTTTAAACATTAATTTACTATCTGATATAAACTCTACAATTAAATTTGTGTCAACGTATTCATTTTCAGAATTGTTTAGTAGTATTACAGAATTTTTGCTTCTTTAATGGTCAGCTGACAAAAAATTGAAAATATTGTTTAGTCACAATTACATAAATTCTCACAATTTAATTACATTTATCATTCACCATTTCTATTATTCGTGTAATTATAACATCATTTGAGCTTTTTTTATAGAAGCAGAAGCAAAAATTTTATTCACCTCTAGAGGAAAATATTTAAGAATAGACTGAATTTTCTGCATTGGATAAAATAGTTCAACAGATACAATTACAATTCAGCACTTTGGGTTCACTGTTGAATCATCTTTTTGGAGAGCTATACAGCTGTAAAGATCTATAGCTGGAAAGAAAATAAATGCCATATAATATGGAGAAATACTAAATGAAAAACTGAATGTCCTTGAAAAGAACTTTGTCTGAAAGTCTTCATAATCTGAAAAATTGCAAGTACTTATGCAGGGTGATTTTCAAAGAAAGATTAGATACCTAATGTAAATTTCAAGTAGACATTAAAAGCCCAACTTCAATTTTGTAATTCTCCTTTTTTCTATTTTTCTTCCCCTTTGGAGTGACCAAAGCTTTATTTTCTCCTGAATTTTGTTATAAATTGTATGTCTTGCAGAGCTCACTATTCAGTCAGAACAGTTGCTAATACATTTCCTCCACAGTTAGACAGGGACTGATCAAGGGCAGGAAGAGTGGGGGAGAAGGACAGTGGTGGGTGAGATTTAAAAGGGAAATATTTGGAAAGGAATGCCTAAAGTCAGCCTGAATTTCATTTCAGCATAAATTTTCAAATGCTCATTAGCTTCTGCATGTTACTATAAGATTATTTTTTAGAAGATAGTTATTTAGATAATTATCTGTGGATTTTTCATAATCCATATTGAAGTCTTGTGATATCCTTAAGAACCAAGCCACCAGAGTTTAAGTGTAATTTAAAAGATATTAATAGTGTAATATATTCACTCATGAAGGCCATAAACTTGTTCCAATGTATATAACAGGTGGAAAAATAATTTTAGAAAAGAAATCTTAATTCAAACACATATTTGTTAATGAAGAAATTCTTCTTCCTTATGACCTCATTTGATTTTCCTCATTTAAGTCTGCCAGATGAATGTTCTGAAAGGTTATGTTGAAAACAAAGTCATAGAATCATTGAATCATATAACCTTTTAAAATCATCTAGTTCCAATTCCTCTGCCATGGACAGAGACACCTTTCACTAGACCAGGTTGCTCAAAGCCCCATCCAACCTTAACTTGAACACTTTGAGGGATGGGGCATCCACTGAACAGCTCATTCCTGTGCCTCACCACTCTCACAAGAGAGAATTTCTTCCTAACACCTAATCTAAACCTACCCTTTTTCAGCTTAGGCCATTCTCCCTCGTCCTACTCTACACGGTTTTGTAAAAAGTCCTTCTCCAGTTTTCTTATAGGCCCCCTTTAGGCACTGGAAAGGTGCTGTAAGGTCTTCCTGAAGCCTTTTCTTCTCCAGGCTTAGCAACCACAGCTCTATCAAGCTGTCTTTGTGGGAGAGGTGTTCCAGCCCTTTGACCAATTTAGTGGCCTTATCTGGACATGTTCCATCAGTTATATGATTTTTATACTGAACCAGAGGGAGTCCTGGTTCATTAATCAATTAATTTAGTGGTCAGGAAACTCAAGAAATCTCATAAAAATAAAATATCATCTCCAAAAATTCATCTGTACTGGCTATCGCTTAGTGGAAGATGAACATGACATGTCCTTTACTATAACGATCTTAATTATCGTCAAGGGATTGGCTGATTTTGAGTTGTTTGCTGTGTTTCCCTGTCAATATTTTGTGAGAATACATCAATACTTGTGAATGAGACATGCAGCAAAGAAGATAAGATGAGAATGAAAGCTTCTCAAAATCAGAGAGACTTTTTAAAGTATGGATTAGGCGACCCAGGAGTAATGGGGGTTTGACAGAGGCAGGGGGTCTTTTTCCATTAAGTAGATAAAGTAGCTGGTTACAGAATTATACAAATGGTAACTTGGTTGTTTTGCTATGGGTAGATCTTTATAAAAGATACATTTGAATGAACTTACCTGATGCACATTAGTTCCTACCCTTCTTCAGAACCCAAAAAACAATGACAATAGTATCATGGGGAGTACTGAAATGATAAAATAAATATATTTTTAAGTTTTCATATACTTAATATCCTGTATTTTATAGTACAATATAAAATCTGTTTTTAGAAAAGATGGGTGTTCTGCCTGTCCTGCATCATACATTTCTGGTTGCTAGAGTGACATATATCTCTATGTCCTCCACAACATTTATACTGAGGATAGGAGCAATAGAATATGGATTAAGCCATGAATGTTAAACTAGGGTATAACAAATATAAATTCTGTTTCTGATTAACTAAGATTTAATGCTCCATTCCAAGCATCAAAACACTTTGCTTCCTTTTTGCCATTTTTTTTTTCTCAGAGTTGTATTCATTACTATTTTAGATGGTGAAATCCTTGAAACAAGAAAATTTTTTGTGTGTGTGTGTTTATTTGTTTGTTTTTTTAATACAGGAGGCCATTAGAGGCCTGGGAAAGTCTTCGTGGGAGCAATACAGAACATTAGCCATTCTTCCATTAAGTTCCAGTCCAGCATGACTCTCGATTCATGAAAAGGAGTGGATTATTTCCATCTATCCATATCCACAGCAGAATAATGACAGTACACAATATTGTTCAGAAGAACACCCATAATTCTAGGATTTTCTTTTGATAAGAAAAAGTAAAAGAAATTTAGAAGTATGCAGCTGAAACCACACAATAAAAGGAAAATTAAATAGGAGAAAAAGCTTTACATTTTTTGAATTATAATTTTAATGTAATAGTCATCTGATTAATAATATAAATAACTAGAAGTGCAGAAGTATAGCAAAGGATATCCAATCTTTTTCTATTAGATAAATTAGTTGAAGAGTTTGTGAAAATTAGGAGTTTTTCAAGATGTACAGGAAGTGCTGTACCTAATCAGGCTGTAGAAAGGTCATTTGTCTCCCACTTTTTGTAACAATATTAGAATTATTAATGATTCTTTTTGGTGGAGATTCTAAATTGCAGAGCAAAAGAGAACATTCATAATTTAAGAAACATTTATAACACTATGAACTCTTTAGATTTATCCTTCAACTAAGATGTGATTTTCAGGGAATTAGCAAATAACTCCTTTCATTAATTAAATGAGAAAACAGTTCAACTTCTTTTTAAAATGTACTAAAGTGCAATAAGTTTTGAAAAGGACCTCTGTCGTGTTTACCTCATCCTCTGTCATAAGTCAGAGAGAAACCAAATTTATTTTAAGACTTAGATTATGTCATTTGTAGGAATTCTTTACTTAGAAGAATTTTTCAGTGAAGGTTTTGCTCTGCATGTTTTAGTGCATCTTATATAAAGCTGTTCTTGAAACTTCACACAAATGTAGAATCACTGTACTGTCTAAACTATTGATTAATGGTCTAATAAGCTGAACAGAGACTGTAAATGGCCCACAAATTTTTTTTTTTCCACAATGAGATACACATAAAATTCAAACTAGAAGCACACAGCCCTTAAGTTTGTTTTTCCAGTTTAAGACTGGAATAAATTAATGATTTATTCAATTAAAAAAGTATTCACTCTTGGAATTATTCAAATCAATCAATATTCCTGATTCTTACATTGCCTTTGACACCACTTTGATAGGAGTCTGAATAGGATATCCTTTCATCTGAGTCCTCAGTTTGTGTTTTCTGCCTTAGTTTTTGCTCCTGTGCATTCCTGGGTTTGTGGTGATGGGCCTTAAATGAGTCCCTGTGATGGCCCTGCAATCAGAACTCCTGCATCTGTCATTGTCTCTCACTTCTCTTTTGTGGATGAGCTTTTGACACGTAACCTAACATAAAATATTTTACCTGACTGAATTTTGAGGAATAGACATACACCATTTTTCATAGAATTTTAAACTTATTCTATTAGTTACAAAAATTATTTGTAGACAGGGTGACTACACACATCTTATTTTCAGAAAGATAGATGGCAGCTTGAATTTGAATTAAGAACAAAGCATAGTTTTGAAGAATTTTATACCACTGTTTAAATGCTATTGAATCTGAAAAGTTAACATGACTTTCATCTGGTGAGATAAATCAGCATTTCAAAGTACTGCTTTTGGAAATAATCATAACAGATAGGTAAAACAGTAATAGAAAAAGAATGAAAAGGGGAAAGGAAGATTGTGGGTAAAAATACATTACAAGAAAATGGAAGAAAATAATTAGAAATAACTTAGTAGACAATAAAACAGAAAGTAGATGTGACAATGGAGATGGAACAGGTGTCATGACTATCCAGACAACGGAGCAGGTATAGTAACAATCTAGACAGAGGTATCATTGCTGGCTTTTGAGGCCATATGAGCTCACTTTCCATAGAGTGCAGTCTCCTGTTTGCTTTTCTTCGGAAGGGCTTCAATCATAACCCACTGGATTGTACTTCCAGAGTTTCCTTTTAAGAAACAAGACTGAAATCAGTCCAGAGCAAGTTTATTAAAACGATGACGTTTTTATTGATTCCTTCACTTATTTTGATAAAATACAATCCTAAAGAGGTTCTAGTTGTACAACACCTTACTAAGTCTTCCTATCTCTACTGGTCACCAAGATCAGTTCCCTTTTGGAAGTTGAGACAAATAACTTACATTTTATGCTGGGGTTCATCTTGGTCTAACCACAAATTCAGATTCCTTTTCCTTACATAATAATCTCTAGTCATTATTTCTAGTAGTTACAAGAAATAGAGGATGCCAGAATGTTCTTTCAATTGCAAACTTTGGTTAGTTTTAACTATTTACAATTCTGTCTTAAATTAGAAAACAGAACTTGAGAGATCCCTTTAAAGGCTGTGCTTTAGGGGAAGGGGAATTTTGAGGGGAAGAAGAATATGAATAGATACTGCCATAATTTCTTCTAATTCTTCCATCACTAATTTTTGGCTGCTTCTTTTGCAGGGAGAAAAATATAAATCAGATTAACAGCAAATCTTCACTAAGAAACAAAATAAAAAGGGAACACTAGTGCAAGTTAAAAGCAGGCCAGCATTTCAGTTTATTAACAGTTCAAATGTCAGCTTCTGATCAGGCCTGTGTATCAAAAAGTTTTTTGTGCCTAAAACAGTAATTAATTCATTGTCATATGAATAAAGGACATATAAAAGCACCAATCTTATTAAAATAATTTTTCATTTAAAAAGCGAACTGGTGCTTTCATCAAGACAAGAAGTCTATTCTAAGTTTCACTGAAGACAGTAGAAAACCCTCCACTGATTTCAATGAACTTTAAAATTGCTATAATCTTCTTGTAAAAATTCTTAACAATACCAGTAATTTGTGTCAAATAAAAATTAACTCAGCATTATAAAAATAAAAATATCTAATATATCATCTGACAATGATAGATCAGTTTTATTGCCTTCTGTCTTGTTTCATTTGTTCTATTCAAAGATATCACTATATTCTAAACTTTATTATAATTGACCACCTTTTCAGAGGATAACTAACAGGGTCTGTAGCAATAGGCAAAGAGGTAATAAAAGATAATGTCTTTAAACTAGTTATAAGGAAGAAGTTTTTGACAATGAGGACAGTGAAACACAGGAATAGGTTCCCAGAGGAGTGTTGAATGCCTCATCCCTAGAAACATTCAAGGCCATGTTTGATGGGGCTCTGAATCACCAGATCTGGTTGCAGATCTCCCTGCTCATTTTGAGAGAAGTTGGACTAGATGGCCTTTAAATATCCCTTCCAATCCAGGGTATTCTGTGATTCTATAACTTCCTGGTGCAATTTTTTGTATTTTCTCTTAATGATGGTATCTTGTTTTCAAAGAAATGAGCTACAGTTCTTAAAGATGCATGTGGTTCCCAGGCCAGATTCTCAGTCTAACATGTCTCTGGCAGTTTCCAGGCTGGCTGATATCTTCTTCTGTCACTGTATTAGCTGACATTTTCTGTCAGTGATTTTTGCATTATAACAAAGTCACCTTTATGCCTGCTCCCACCAAGAAGATCCTTCAATTACGTTAAGGACAGAATTATGTCTAAGGTGACAACTATTAAGAAAAGTAGTTATAAATGGATGACTAGGGAAGACTCTGGTCTTTGAGATCTTTTAGTCCATACTTCAGCACTCAGAAGGCTAAGAATTCCCCAGGCTATCTACCTGTATTGTGAAGTTCTGGCTGTTTCTTTCTTTGATAAACCAAGTTCTTACTATATTCACTTCTTCTTCCTGTACTGTAAAAAATAGTGAATATTTAATCCATACCTATTTTTTTTCCTACCATATCTGAATTTGTAGGCCTCTGTAATAATCCTATTTTATTGACTTTTTTTTTCCAGACTAAAGAAAACTTTATGGTAAAAATATTACACTTTTTTTTCTTAAATAACAATTCATATATCTGAATATCATAATTATTTTTATCTAAATTTATTCCAATTCTCCTATATATTTTTTAATGTACAGAGGCAGAAATAAAATCTGTATTAAAGATAGGAATAAACCAAGGATATAATAATTTACATCACAGTATTTTCCATTTTTTACAGAATTAATTTCTTAATAATTTTGCAGATTTTGACTGGTACTGCATATTACATTAACAGTTTCATACTACTAAATTTTTTATTCTTAACAGCAGAACTTAATTCAAAGTCCTCCATATGATTTTTCTAATTAATATTATTTTTTGGAAGTGTCACTTTATATTAATCTAGACATAATTCCATCACCCAAGTACTCAGTCTTTAGTCCTTCTGAAGTTGTTCAGAATCAGCTCTCATTCCTATATGTCATAACAGTCTTTTCACTTCAATTTTCTTGTCATTTACATGTTGAATGATAAAGATTGCAGCCCGGTTTGCTGCAGAACTCAATGGGTAATCTCCTTTCACAGCAAAAACTGACCGTTTATGAGATTGTGCTTTTCTAAACCAACGATTTGAGCAACTGATTGCCATTATTCTTATGTCTTGAATGCCTTCTTAAAAACCTTTGGTTAGGAACTTTGTCAAAATCTGCCTGGAAACCAACTTTATTAACCATATTATCCTTACTCATATATTTGATATGCATTCTAGAAAGCTCAAGAGTTGTGAGAAAACACATCTTTTTATAAAAGCCATCTTCCTTTCCCCAACTATAGTTTATATGTACAGCTATCTAGCAATTTTTTCCTTTATATCATAGTGGAAAATAAATTACCCTGAATCATAAATCATTGGTATGTAGTTATCTCAGTTTCCAGAATCACAGATGTTTTCACCCAATACTGACTCTATGTTCTCAAAACAAACACCCTCAAAAAAATATTTCAGGGTTGATACAGAGAGAAAACAAAAAAAAAATTGATTTCCAGACAGAGACATGAAGTTACTTTCTTGTGTATACAGGGATACCTAAATATTTTGGGGAGTGTTCACTCTTCATTGCAAAGGTTAATTAATGTCTCTGACAACTGTAAGTGCTATTATATTCACATCAGCTACCACTTACTCAAGGAGAGGATGTTTACATTCATTACAGCCCTTTGCATATTCTACTCCTATTTGGCTTTGCTTCAATGAGCTTTACTTCTCAAAAAGGGATAGGGTGTGACAAAACTGCTTCTCTCATACAGATGCCCATCTGAAGATCACACTGGTGCCATACATAATTTTGATTCCAAGTGTTTAAATGTATAATGCTGAAAGTTACTATCCAATATGATAACAAAGAAGCAAAAAACCATCTTCCATCATGAAGACTTACATTTACTACGCATATATATATATATATATATATACACAAAATGTTACTAAAATAAAATACACCCTCAATAATTAATTGTGTTTGTTCTTACAAAATTCCAATCTGTTAAAAACTTCCATTATGAATTAAGGGGCAGAAAAATTACAGCTAAAGTACAACAAGTAGAATTTCAAGTTAAACTTATGTAAAATCCTTAAACCATGCAAACTGTTTGGAAAGGTTTTTTTCTTCACAGATGGCAGCAACCTAGGTCAGCTTTACTGTTGGATTTGTATTTTCCATGGGACATACTCTGTGTGTGTACACTTATTTGTAATTTTTGTTGTTTTTTTTTTTCACAAATGTGATTGGAAAGCACATATCAAAGCATGAGCTTCTGCTCATCCTTGTATGACTGGATATGTGCATGCCAATTTCAGTTAGATGGTCGAGGAGACCATCTAGGCTTGTTCCTTGGTAGAAGTATCTCTGAACTGTAGTCAGTTGGAGTCTGTTCAACTTAAGTCATCTGCCCTCATACAGCACACTGCTCTACCCATGGATATTCTACAGATGTTATCACAGGTTTGGGAAGGTAAATCAGAGAACACAGTTAACTTTGCCATCTGTCTCAGGATCTTAAACACAGTATAGGTACTACTCCAATGTCTTTACTTCGAATAATTTAGACAATGACCAAAGCAAAATTCTAAGTCACATATGATTTTGCTATGTCAGGCTCATTATGTCAGGCAATCTTTTACCCCCTTCCCTAATCTCAAATCTCACTTAACTAGTTTGTAATCCTAGGACACAGATAAATACAATTCATAGTTGAACAGCATTGCCTGCACAGAGAACTCTGGGGATCACAATTAAATGTTGGAGATGTCTGCATTTCACACTATCTTCTTTTGTAATACAAAATTATGAAGTCTTACTTGAATCCTTACTGAATCATCTAAGCTAGAACTTATCATCCTTATTTCTGAACTTTGACCACTCTCACAGATAGGAAGTATCAAGCTTTGTTGAAATAATATTTAATCTTGCCTTTTCACTGTGTTTAACTGTGGTACTTCTTTAACAAAAAGAGTGCATCTTTAGAAAATGCAGTTCTAGATTAGGCAGTATTTTGTTATTTTAAGTGTTTCACAATTTCACTTAATTAGCGCTCAGTTTTTACTCCATCCTGACTAAATTTGTCCCCTAGTGCTCTTGTGTTCAGTGACCTTACTTTCACTGTGCGTCGATGGGCTGCCTGTATTTTTCATGGTACATGTATTATTTTGACAACCTGGTGATATTAATTGGTCTCTCAGGATCTTTCTATAATAAATCTATCTCACTGGCAGTCAGAAGTATGTATGAACTCGCTGCCTTCCTTATATTCATTGTTCAACAGGTCCTTATATAAGAGAAGGATTTGAGGTAACATGACAAATCTGCTACCAATTATAACTCCTTTACACTTTTATATTCTGAATGTAAGAAAACAGAAGTCATGATCAGAGAGGATTGTATGACATGTGCAGTTCCCATGCAACCTCTGAAAAAGAACAAAAAGTTCCATGAGAACACATACAGTTCTTTCAAAGCAACAGAACCAAATATCATTATGTAGTATAGGTCCAGTATCAAAGCACACTAGGCAAATTGTCAAAGTCCATGCTTAAGGGTGGAAATTATCATTTATGAGATCATCATTTTTCTGAAAACACACAGAGAAAATATTTGATAAAGGTAGGGGAAAATGTTGGGTTCTTGGAATAGGTTAACACATGCATAGGGACTTAAATCTCACTTGACCAGTAGTCGGTATCCATTTGGCAGTAAAGGAAGACTCTATTGCAAGAATCTTCCCAGTGTCATTTTGAGCTATAGCAGCAGAAATTATTTGTGTCATTGTTTCGCTTGAGTCACTATTTTTGTTTACTTCTTGTAATGAAGCTATCAACCACACATGCATGGCTTCTTGTTATTGGTATAACAAAACTACATGTGAAACATCTCTTAAATATCTTAACTACATACAAAAGATTCATGAGACCTTTGCTGCAGAAGCAGCTTTAATTGATCTCTATAAATGTGAGTAAATTAGTAAAAAAATGAGTAAATTAGTAAAAAAAATGAGTAAATGAAAAGTGATCAGTTTATACGTCTTATGTATGCATAAACTGATCACTTCCAAAGCAAAGACACTTTGGAACGCACTGCAACTGTTTATGTTGATCAACACATTAAGAAATATCATCTGGTTAAGATATAGCAAGAGGAAACTTCTAAAGATATTTGAGATTCCCACATTTAATAAGCAGCCAAATACTTAAATGTGAAGGTCCAGTTATTCACCCATTTTTATTCTGGTCCATTGTCTCAACCCAGTCCATTAGCTCATAGATAAAAAATATGGCTGATGGTGATATTTTCTCTCTGTCACTCTCTTCTCTGCCCCCTTCTCCCCTCCACCTCCCCTGCCTTATTTTTTGTTTCTGTTTCTCTCTCTCTCTCTTTCTCTCTCTCTCCCCAGCTCACTGTTAAATAAATTCCATTACTATTGACTTCATTATATGGTCTCATTTGTACCTTGATTCAGGCAGAGGCATCTCTTTAAAAATTTCAATAACAAGATCACAACACTTACCCATAATGAAAATCAGCTTTTGTGAATACTCCTCTAATTTTTAATGCAACTGAATATTACAGAAAGTGATTCTAATGTGTAAGTACTGATATCTGAGACCCAAGTCACTAGTGGGTA
>JAYDZK010000169.1:71314194-71329461 GCA_034509185.1 Euphonia xanthogaster | reverse complement strand
CTTTTCTTTTCTTTTCTTTTCTTTTCTTTTCTTTTCTTTTCTTTTCTTTTCTTTTCTTTTCTTTTCTTTTCTTCTCTCTTTTCTTTTCTTTTTTCTTCTTTTTTTCTTTTCCTCCCTCTTCCTCTCTCTTCCTTCCTGAAGATGTGAATACATATCTCATGTATTGCTTACATATGCCAAGCACTGAAGACCTCATATAATCCTGTCATACAGTTATGTAAAATTTTATTTCTATTTTTTCAGGTTTTTATGAAGACTACATTTGACTGAGTCTTAATCAGGAGGAGAAGTTGATTATAGAATTAAACTTTTTATTCAGACTGATTTCAAGGTTTAAGACTGAGTATCCTGGGTGTTAACATTGTCTTCTAAAGGGATTTGTTTCTTTTCTTTTCCTAATTTTTTCTTATTTTTCCATTCATGATAATTACTAGACCAAGTAGGAATTTGCTATCAAAAAGATAAAACAAAAAATAGCCTTTATGTTTCTTGTAAAATATAGATTCTACTATTCTTCATCTTAAACATTTCATTTTTCTTAGTAGGATTATACAAGAGAAAAGGCCAAGTCTTTAACTAAATATCTAGGAAAGCTTTAGCAAATCCAAAAGCATAGACCAAGTACAAAACCAGCATTGTAATTATTGTAATAAAACCCAAATATGTTAATATCCTGTATAATGATTAACTTTTTTCAAACTAGATACCAGCACTGCATTGATTTGTATTGAGTATTTCAGCATTAAATTATGCAAGACTTTTGCTCAACAGACATGCAATAATGATACTTGATATTGAACACATTCCAACCAAGCAAATGATTGAGGTTTAAATGATAAAATATGAATAGTGTTTGGTTTTAAGCAGCCTAGTTTTATGCTGTTAAAGCTGTTATCATATTTCATTTTCTGAGCATCTTCAAATATAATTAAGCCCAACAACTGATGTGATGTGATGTGATGTGATGTGATGTGATGTGATGTGATAAATTACTTCTTGACAACCCCAAAAAGTGTGGTTTTCTTGCCTTGCTTAAGTGGCTTTTTCCACTAGCTGTTACTTAGGCTACTCAGGGAACTCCAGTCTGGTCAGCCTTCAGTCTCTGGGAAGGTGATGGACCAAATAATCTTAAAAATCATTTAGACCTGGAAATTTATTAAGGAAAAGAAGGTAACAGTATACATGGATTTCTGAAGGAGGAAGTCAAACCTGACCAATCTAATGCCTTCTCTAAAGAAATGGCTGGTTTAGGGATAAAGGAAGAAAAGTGGATACTGTTTATTCTGTCTTTAGTTTTCAGCACTATCTGCTGTAGCATCTTCCTAGAAAAAATGATTAAAAATGGACAACAAAACTGGTCAACAGAGCAGACTGAAAACTGCCTAAATTGCAATAGTTGGTGGCATGAAGTCCTACTGGTGGACAGTCAGTAGTGGTGCTCTGGGAGGCTGATACTGGGTCCAGTACTGCTTAAAACAGTCAGGAATGACCTGGGCAATGTGACTTTTAGTCTGCAGACAATATCAAACTTAGAGGACTGTTTCACAGACCAGATGGTTGAGCTGCCATTCAGAAGGACATCAACAAACTGCAGTAATAGACAAACAGGAATCTCATCAAATGCAATATATCAGTCATAGGAATGAATAATCCCATATGCCAGCACATGCTGGGGACCCAATCAAACAGATTTGCTTCACTGTTCTGGTGGACAAGAAGTTGAACATGAGCCAGAAATGTGACTCTTGTGACAACTTGAGCTAACATTACTTGTGGCTACATTGGGAAGAGCACAGTCGGCATGTTGAGGGAGGAAATCCTTCCCTCATTCTCAGCCTGGTGAGACACATCTGGAATGCTGTGTCCTGCTTTGGCCACCCCAGTACTAGACAGATGGACACATACTGGAGCAAGTTCAACAAAGTCACAAAGGTGATAAAGGGACTGGATCACCTGGCATACAAGGAAATCTTGAGAGAGTTGCAATTTTTCAGCCTGGAGACGATCAGGGTCAGGGGCATCTGAACAACACATAAAAGTGTATGATGGTCCAAAGTAGAAGGAATAAACTCTTCTGAGCAGTGCCCCCCAAGTGGACAAGTGACTAAGGGTACAAACTAAAACACGAGAAATTAGATTTAAAAATAAGAGAACGCCTTTTACCTGGAGGATGGTTAGAGACAGAAAGAGGTTACGCTAAGACATTGTGAAGTCTCCACTGTTAGAGATACTAAAAATTCTCCAGGATTTGGTCGTGAGCGATAAGACCTAGGTGACCTTGTTTTGATCAGGGGGAGTTATACTGGAAATACGATTCTATATTTTGAGTGTTTTCACTAAATGGAGTTTAGCTTATGCAAGGAGCCTAAAACAAGACGATTCAAGATTAATGGGATTAAACTATGATTGGTTTCCAAGGAATGAAAAAGCATCTGAAACCATGAAGAAAGGAATCTGGCATAAAGGCTCTGTGAAATTATAAAGCAACCAATATTGAAATAATATGGAGTGTTTAGAGACCACAATACACCTGCAATTGTTATCCATATGAACTGGGTTTAGTGACTTAATCTACAACAAGTTTAAGTATTTCAAAAAAGGAAAGTAGATCTAATGTGAATCAAAATTATATATCAGTGACTACGAGAAGGTTGATCATTCTGGAAACCATAGCAACCTGACCTGAAATGGCTCTGTAATACCCAGGGCAATCATAGCTTAGGGGATATCTTTAAAGTGGCCCTAGTTAGCATGTTTATTAGAGTCACAACCACTGCCCACAGAACTAAATGGACTGTTAGGCCACACAATGAAGTCTTGCGAAATTTTTCCAAAAATACAAACAACCAAAACCAAATCAGAATGTTTTTGTCTGTCTGGTGAAGTGTAAATATAAAAAGGTACAAGCGAAAATAGTCTCTTAATGAATGTATGTAATTCTTACAAACAATCATTAGAACATTTTGCTAGTGTTTGGTATTTTCTTATTGCTAGTATTTACATCTATATAGAATTTGAAGAGTTCATTATTTTATATTACCAAAGAAAAAAATTGCACACAGGGATTTTCTTCAAAGTAGTTTGACTTAATCTTCAGTAAAGCTATTATACTGGCTCACTTTAGCCCTACACAGTTGGCTTTTTAACATCTAAAACAACTTTTGCTTGTATTAAAAAACCAAAACAACAAAAAACCAAACAAACCACCAAAAAACCCCACCATAAAACCTCTTGAGAAAAGAAAAACTATTTTCCTTACCTAATGGAAAACAAAAAGTATTCGTCATCTCAAAAGTCTTCAGTGTCATTCCAATGGAAAAGCTTTGATATCAAAAGGAGAAAGTATTAAATAGTTTAATCAACAAAACCTCTGCCTAAAAGTCTTGTACTGAAGCTCTGTGGCACATTGTATGTCATAGGTAACAATCCATTTTAATCAGATGTATCTGAATTCCTGTTTACAGACTCAGGGGTAAAGTGGCTGTTGATTGAATTAATGAAAATTGTGCTCTATATTATTTGCAACTGAAGTATTCTTGATGGAAATTTTGAGCACGTTCCTGAGGTTTCATGAAGCTCTTGTAAAATTTTTTTTCATTAGGATCATAGTTCTCTGTGTGTTTATGGGGTTGTGTGTGTGTTTATAATTGTGGTATGTGCTAATCACCAGACTGATGTCAGTACTGTCACCTTTCTGAGATACAAAATTTTTCATCTCTGTTGCTGACTTTAGAACTTTTGATAGCTGGAAATTTTCAAGTAATCTATTTAAAGGCATGACGTGATCACTATCATTTGTGAACGCCAGCAGCACCAAGCAAGGTCTATTTGAAAGGTTAGCACAAATTGCTATGAAAATACTGTTTTCTCCTCAGTGTCATATTAAAGGCTCTTTGTTAAAAAATACAAACTTAATGTCAAGTGAATCATGGCTTTGTCCAAGTGAGTTTATTGAATAAAAATTTACTAAAAAGTTGCTAAAAATCTGCTAGAAAACCTAGAAAGAGCAACAAAACTTCTTACTGGTGAATAAAAATTTACTTTTGTAAATTAGCCATATACTGGAGAGCTTCCTGACTATCTGTCTATGATGCTCTTAGATCAAAGGAAAGACTTTATAGGAACACAAGTAATATCTTATTTCTGGCTCATGTTATAGTAAAGCTCATATTATAAGTAAGACAACTACATGTGAACTTCTGTAGTTGAACTAATTTGAAAGTCTTTTTAAAACAACAAAAAAGGAAGCTATTTAATACTTTGAAATTACAGAAAGTAAATTTGCACCACTATTTCCAGAAAAATACTGATAGCATTATATGATTTTAACGTTATAGTCATACTTAAAAAAAAAGTATTGTAGAGTGTAGTAAAACCAGCTTGCTTTACATATTATATAAATCAATGAAGTTAAAATCTGAGCTACAGGAATATCTAGAAAAATTTTTATTCTTTGTGGTCATTTTAATTCCTCATTCTTTCAATTGAGAGTTTCTCTTTCTATTGAGAGTGATTCTTATGTTCTCTTCATTTTACCAGAAAACAAAATAACCTGTGCACACCAGATTAGGTAACTTCAATCATTTCTTTTGTGCTTCTTAATCTAGTGTATTTCACAGGAAGAGAGACTGAGAGAGGTATTAGCAAGACACTCTATCATAAGTATTCCAGGTAATCTGTGAAGCATTTGTTTGTCTGCATTTGATAATGAACCTATTTCTCTATGCATTTCAATCTCCATAGCTCCTTATTCAATCTTTTTAAATGCAGGTAACTACAAACTAGTATAATTCCATTAAAATCAGAAGAGCTGCTCCTAATTTACATTTCTTGAGATCAAATCTAATTGCCATTGATGCTGACAGTAACACTTAACATTTTTTTATTGTTCTTTACTTGCAGATCTCACACTGGTTACAAATGAGATGATTATCTTCATAATCTCCTTTTTTTCAGTGACAGTAATTGAAACACGAGATGCAAAGTAATTTGTTCAGCATCTCTTAAGCCTTGTACATATATTTTTTTAAATTTTATTGCCTAATTATAACCTTTTCACAAGAATATTGGATACTGATAAATCAAGCAACACATTTAATATAACATTTTTCACCAGGTATTTAAAAATTTCTTCATGTCCAAGCCCTGGATTTTTGGGGTTTTTTTTGATAATTTGGTGCTGGGGGTTTCTTTTGGGGGGCATGTTTTGTGATTATGATGATGATATTAGCATTATTAATAATAATTCAATATTTAATTGGTTATTTTATTTTAAAAAACATATTGAGAATGTGTTCTTCTATTTAGTCCAATTAATTAAAGCCAAAATAAAAATGTTGATATTTTTTTCAAATTTAACTTTTAAAAATTCAATTATGAATGCACCAACTAAAAGGAATGATGAATCTCAGCTGAGTTACTGGTGGCATTTAATAGTTTTCTTCAGAGATCTAGATTGTGAAAATATCATTATTTATAGCATTTCCTTTTAAGGTGTCTAACTCTGCATCATGTTTTGTATAGGGGTGAAACAGAAGCATTAACTTATTTCCTTTCACTGTACAGGAAAAAATGTCATTCCATATTTTGGAATAGCAAAGATAATGTTGTTTTGCATTAAGTTAGTTTTGGAATAGCAAAGATAATGTTGTTTTGCATTAATAGCTAGTTTGTGCAACCAGTTTGTACAATGTACAATTGGAGAATAGAATTTATCTGGATTCTACACAGGAATGTTTATGGATATAACAATATTCAGAACTAGGAATCCTTTAAACAACAATTGAATGTGTTGGAAAGGTTAAATATAAACATAAATCAAATAAGATTAGTTAACATTACAAAGAAATTTTTCTTAAGTGAAAAATACATTATTAAGTCATAATACCCTTTTGTTCACATCCTGGTATGAAGACCAGATGCCTGGACAAAATAAATACAGTCATTCATCCTACCAATGAACCTTCTCCAAACCAAGATGTAAAAGGAAGTTCTGATCTTAGGAGCTGACACAGTGAGGTTTCCTCAAAGATTACATAAATTGTTCAGAACAGTCTTCAATCTTCAGGTAAACCTCTTTGGGCTTTTCCCCAGTAAATTTTACTCTCATAGCCATGTCAGGTCTATGTAGGAATTTAGGCAATCTGTCCCAAGCACCTAGCTTCACAGTTTTCTACCAGTAACATTTTTCAAAGCTTGGATTGACACATTCCATTTGTGTCAATCAGATACAGTGCTAAATCTGCATGACACCAAATTTTTTTCAACAAAGAAGAGTGTTTATGGTCTGCACCTTGTCTCTTAAATCTTCCTCAATGCTGTGCTGTAACTCAGCAATGTAGAGGCCCACAAACTCCATTTTTACACTAGTTATCATCCCTGGTTCTTCTCTTACCAACATTTCCAAGCCTATGTTGATCCAAATGCATGCATGGAGCATATCAAATCCAGAAATAAGGCATTTTAGGGAGTGTTAATCACACCATGGGTGCCGGTGTGATTAACTACAGTTGAGGAAATATCCAAATTAAAATCTACTCACTTCCAAAGGGAATGTAAACATTGGCTTCACAGTAAATCTACTATCCTTGAATAAAGCTTTATACACGGTCCCAAAGATCAGATTTCTGCAGTATTTTCTCTGTCTTATACTTGAGCTAGCTCCAGAACATTTATAAGTCTCGTCTCTTTAGAAAGTCTAGAGAGGTGACTTGCAGTTACAGTCCTTCCAACAACTCCAGTTTATGCTTTCAGGCAAACTAATGACGGAAAATTAACTACCTCAGATTGCATGGAGTGCTTTAATAATGTTTTTAAATTAATTTAAATGCATTCAACCAGAGGCATCAGGTTGTTAGTGTTGTCCTTAATATCATAGAAAAACTGAAGTCAGGACCTGTTCTCTCCCCATTTTGCTCACTTCCTTGCTTTGATACTTGCTTGTCAAGATCTCCAGCAGAATTCCCAGACTATCCAAATTTGTCAAGCAACTTACTTGCATCTGAGATTGCAAAACCATGAGTCAGCAACAACTCTACTTTGCATCATCATTTTTTTGCTCTTTACATACAATTTTGATGAGAAACCATTAGTGCCCAAAATTTGTTTGAACAAGCACTAAGAGAAAAGTATCATGGAGCATACAAAGTATTCCCTAGAAAGAAATTTCAGTAGGTAATCTGATCAACATTTTGCCTTGGGTAAGGATACTTAGGTTTTTCCTACAATTGCTTGTAGATAGTGGTAACAAATCCCTGGAATGAACTGTGTTGCCAGCTTGAAGTAGAAGGATTTGACTGCTCTGGTTCATTTTATCATGGCAATTACAGGTACTGTACCCAAATTACTGCTATAAAGAAGGTGCTATACAAATAGAAATTGTTCTTCTGCCACTCAAGAAAGCAATAACACACTTCATTAGGCAAATTGAATCATAAAGATCTCATGGTTGATTGAAAATATCTGAACTTTGATCTTTTGGATTGTAGTCATACAGTTTCCTTCTAACATCTTACTGCTTTTTCATAAGCTTTGTCTCTACATTTTTAATCATGATACACCAGCAGTAGTTAAGCAATATCACAATCTGGGCTTAGGTATTAATTGACTAGCCATGTTTCACAAATTTGGTCTTGTTAAATCAATTTTTGGTTCTTTATTTCCTGAGCAACCTTTCAAGAAAGGCATTCAATTCTGAAAGAACTGGGAAGTAAAATATTTTTCTTAGCTTCTCAAAAGGGCTTAACCATTGAGACATTCCTAAGAAATGTCAGTGATAATTATGAACCCCCGACCTTTAAATTTTAAGCTGATTGTGAAGCAAAGCATCTGTGGGTCAGGATCCTGAGTAACTTAA
Source organism: Euphonia xanthogaster (assembly GCA_034509185.1). Taxonomy (NCBI): domain Eukaryota; kingdom Metazoa; phylum Chordata; class Aves; order Passeriformes; family Fringillidae; genus Euphonia; species Euphonia xanthogaster. The sequence continues at coordinate 71,321,606 of JAYDZK010000169.1, read as the reverse complement.
TATACATGACCAGCCTCACCTGAGTGTTTTCCCATTCCTTTCATGGACCCAGGGCTCCAAGCTAAGATAGGATGTTTCAGTCCTGGTATGATTATTTAGTAGTTACACTGTTTTGCAGGTTTTTTCTTTTCCTGACTAGATCTGGACTCCATCTGGACAGAAGTTCTGTCTCATTTTACTTCTGCTTGCACCTTCCTCCTTGAGCAAAATGGCCTTTGGTCCTGGTTTGTTCCTTTGCCTTTCCTAGTGCTGTTATTATACACCTTTGCCAGCTCCTAGTGGTGCCCACAATTGTCAAACTCCATGAGACTGCATCATGAGTGCAGGGTCTGCTCTGGGGTCCTCCTCAGCTCAAGGTTCTTCTCCTTTCAGGGCAGTTTGGCTATTCCCTCACTCTCAGACACTCAGACAAGTGATTTATTAATGTTGAGCAGTCAGTGGCCATACACCTGTCTGAATTTCTCTGATGTTTAATTATGTCGGTGTGAAATATTGACATTTTTCACAGGACTCAGTCAATTGATCTGACTGCAGTTCATGCTAATACTGGAAAGCCAATGGCATGGTTTGCTCACTTGCAAAAAAAATTGCAGAGGGGCTCTTTTTAGAAAAAATTATTAGCCAAGTAGCATTTCTAATTCAAGAATACTCCGAAGACCAAGATATCTGTTAGAGAATAACATTATTATCCTAAATTTAACTTCTGAAATCATGCTGGGATCAAAAGCTAAAAGTATTATGCAGGAAGGTTGGTGTAGTTATGTTTTCTTTTTGTGGTACCAAGGAAAACAGATATTTTCCCATCTGTTCAGTGTTAAAAAGCAGATTTTGTATCTGATGTGTACTGAAGAAATAACAAAACCTTGTGAGACCTATGAGATCTGTGAGCATTCATCCTTTTCTATTATACTCTTGATTAGAGTTAAGAGTTTTCTCTAAGAGTTACCAGACTTTCTGGATTAAGTAATCTAGCGTATAGACATTGGAACCACTTCACAGTGTGTTACAAGTAGTGGCTGTTATTCTCTGTTACAACTTTTCTTCTTTGTGATTTGTACAGGAAAGATGCCATAGGTCTCATGTTACAGGCCTGCTGATTGTGTCATTACTGCTGTGGTCCTCTTGTCCTTCCTTTTCAATTGTTGAGGAGCAGCTAGCAGCCTGGAGTCCACGTTTCCTTATTTTCTTTGTCTGTAGTTGTTGCTTCCTTTTATTATGTGAAACGTGGCAATTTCCTCCACATGACACAGATGTGCTTCATGGATCCTTAGTCCCTTTGAATTTAATAAGTCTCTTCTGAAAGAAAGTTGACTCTTCACTAAAGCCCTTTTCACAACTCCTTTGGAAAGGACATTGTGTGATGGACAACCTCTTTGTGAGCTGCCTGAAAGTCCTTTGGGACCAAGTGTGGAAAAATTCAGTGTTCCTACATACTCCACTACTTTAAACCAAAATCTGGTTTTGCCTGATTAATAAGTTGAAACATAATATTAAATAGATTTGCACAGAACTAAAATATTTCTGCCTTGAGTAGTAACCTGAAATAATATATTACCTTGAATTTTTTTTAATTCTTTCTTTGGTCTTATAATAGAACTGATGAGTAAACCTCCTGTTCTGAAAATATCAATTATTTTATTCATTCAGTGAAGATGCCTGACAAATATTATTTGGTGCAGAAAAAGATGAAGGAAAATAAGTAATATAAGGAAATGATGAAACATCTTCAGTTCCACAGTTTCATGGAAATAATGCACCACTGCTATGTGCCTTAAATCAGAGTGGAAAGCAGATCATTACCCACCATATAGGTACTATTTTAAAAGCATTTCATCCCTGTGCTGAGAAGAAAGCACTTGACATTGTTTCTTAAAGCAGAAATTTTACGCAGAGTACCTCAGGATCAAGACCAAAAACTATTTATTTTTTTAGCCTAGATTTAGAGCAATTTCTGCTGTCTTTTAATTCTGTACTTTAAACCCCTCTATCTCTGACTTTGGAATCCAGGAGTGAGAAGCTGGATTATAGCAGCTTCTATAATCTAATAGCATATAATTAGCATGATACTAAACAGATTTATTCTGCTTATGTCATACTTGAAACAGGTTTATCAATTACTTTCATGGATATTCAGAAAAGTGGAAAAAAGTATGCCATCCAGACTCCCAAGTATATTCCAGAATCTTTGGGAATATGTACTGATCAGTCTCCAAAACAGCATTTCATTTGCTGTCTTGTAGTCACAACCATGTTATCCCTAGCCTAATTCTGCTACAATTTTGGGCTTTGACCTAACATGAGGCCTTTAATCCTCCAAACATTTGCTTTACAGTAAATTCCATATTTTCTTCACTGTCCTGAATTTTAGTGCTTGTCTCCTTTTTATGCCAGTCCTACATCCTCCCTCTAGCCTTCTAATTTGTTCTTTCATCCCAATATATGCATTCCAAATTCTTATCTTTTTTCCATAGGCTTCCTCTACCAAACAGTTGTAGCAGCAGAACTGAGATAATTTCTCATTTCTTCTTTCATATTTTGTATCCAGAATAACACTGGACACAAAAACTGAAGACAAAATTTGCTGTTAATATGAATAAAAATATTTCATATCTTTAACAGCAGAGTGTTTCTGTAGCAATCTGAATGGAATAAAAAGAAGAATATGTGAAGTGAAAGCCAATTAAAAAGCACCAAGAGAAAGTTAAATAAAAAGCCCTTGAAAACAGAAGGTTCCTGTACAATAAATATTTTTTTTTAAATGTCACGGGAAAGCAAGTTATAGTGTAATGTTCTCAAATGGCTTCTGTTTTATATTCAGAGCACAGTCCTGTTCAACTTACATATATTCAACCATTTTGGATAGCAATTTAGAAGAATTAAACTAGTTTTATGTTTAGAATAAGAAGGTTAAAGAAGCCTGACTTGCAGTACTTTCTTCCTGCAGATTATTTTAATAATAATCGCACATTTAGTTTTATTTAAAGTGTTCTGTGGCTTACTCAAGCACATAATTAAGTGAAAGGTACCTGAAAGCAGACATCTAGAGACCAGAAAGAAGAAAGCAGGGCAGCCTTTGTGAGATTTTTTTTAATTTTGAGAACAAGACTTTTAACACCTCTGATAAAGAGAATCTATTTTTGTCCTCCCGTATGCTTTGAATGATGTAATTTCTACTTCTTTGGGTCTGTATTTTGTATTTTGCTTTATTTTTGCACCTTACAGAAACTCTATGATATGTACAGAACAATATCCTTGTGTCTCAGCGTAAAGTGTTTGGTGAGAGGAACAAACACTTTTCCTATTAAAAAAAAAATAAATAAAGGGGAGAAAAGACATCAGAGCTTCTAGACAGGGATGACAGCAATTTAAAAAAAAAAGAAAAAACTCACTGATTTGTGAATAAAATCATAGATTTGATGAATTTAATTACCAAAATATTTCTAGTTTAATGAAAAAAAAATAACAAGATAGCCTGCATTGGAGGGGAATCACGAAGATCAGCAAGTCCAGCTCTTATGTGAATGGCCCATACAGGGACCAAACCCTTGAAAATGACATTTTTAGCACCACATTCTAACCAACAGGGCTAATCTCAGGGTCAAATAACCACAGAGAATGCAGGTATCAATCCCACTGCCTCTCATATGCTGAGTGAGTGCTCTACCACTTGAGCTGAGAGTTCATTTAGGAATAACTATGAAGTTGCACATTGAAATCAAGTTGCAGAGGCAAGAAAATGTAGAAATTTTGGAGATAACAGAATCATGGCAGTGCAGCAAAACAGTGAGATCCTAAAAAAATAGCAAAGGAAGAAAAGCACCAGGGAGAGCCAGTTTCTTTATAATTTATGAAGATAAGGACGAGTGAAAGTGGATAGGTAAGTTAAGTTCGTAATAAACATATATGTTTAATGAAATATATAGGCTAAAGTCTATTAAAATCAAGTCTAATTCTGTTCCAGTTTTCAATGTAACTTTCATTTAAGATACTTCCTCATGAGAGTAAATAATCAGAATTTTTCCTTAAGAAAATTGAACCTACTTCACTTTTAGTGGTTTTGGTTCTTCTTTGATTAGAATACAGAGACAGAAAATTTCCTATTATAGATAATTTTAGGAGATTAGGCTGCATATTACCTTTATCTTAGCCTTCTTCAAGTACACCTTAAAGTAATAATTTTGTGGTTTGAAATACTGGTTCTGTTTTGAGCTTTCCTCTGTCCTTCCTTTATTATTAATATTCGTACTTCTAAGAGTGGAAATAAGAATAGAACTGTCAGAAATTTAAAACAGATGTGTGTTATCATAAGGTATCTCGTAGAGAACTTTTTCTTCCCATTGCTTTACAATTAAATGCAGTTAAGTCACTGACAAAACCCACAAAAATTTCTAGCATTTTTTTCATACAGTCTGTTGAATTTCAGTGATGGCAATGGTCTTTTATATTAAATGTATGCAAAATTACTCTTTAATCAGTGGAGGGTAACAGTGTGTGAAGGAAGTAAATATAATAATACGCTCAGGGGTTTAGTTAATAAAATGTTCACACTCCAGAGCATTTAAGCAAGAATTTACAAATTTAAACATTTCAGTGATTTTATTTAATCCCCATGACACTAATGCAGAGGTCAAAGACACTGTTATTTTCAGGGAAATCCAGGCTAGTAGAAAAGCATGTTAGAAATGTGCTCAGTAAAAAAAAAGTGACAATAAGCAAAAAAAAAAAAAAAAAAAAAAAAAAAAAAAAAAAAAGAAGGAAAAGAATACCTAAGAAGAAATATTCACTGACAGTCATTCTTACTGCCCAGGCAGTTTATGTGTGCAAAACATTACGCTGGAGAATGGGATGGGAGTACTCCACAGGAGCCATCCTACCAGCATGGTTCCTGTGCCACACAACATGTATCGACACAAAGCCTATAGAAGAACCATAACAGAAATAGTGAAGCATTATCCAGTGCAAACTGATTGGACTTGGCAGCTTGTTTTGCTGTACCATTTGGTATATTCTGCCTATGTCTATAGATAAACATATGCTATAAACCATTGCCAAATCAATTACCTGCAGGTAAAATGAATTTGTATGCTGTTGTAGTAGAGGAACTGTAGGAGGAAAAGCAGCCAAAGACACAATGCTTTCTTGACCCTATTTGCATGCAGTGAGCTGAGCATTCAGTCACATCTCTATGAATTGCCTTAGATCACCTTTACTTCTAGCTTAATTGCACTATCAAACAAACTGATGTAATAGAGGAAGAAAGTATGTGGAATCAGTAACACAGAACTGAGAAGAAATAGTAACATTGAGACCTTAGGTAATTTTTTCCTCATGCTACTGGTGGTAGTTGTAGTATAACCATCAGAGATAGTGAGCCAAATTATATTTTACAGATAATCTGTGGATAGAATGCCTGAAAACTTTACGGCAGTGTATTTATCATAGCATCACAGAATCAAAGAATGGTTCAGGTTGGAAAAGACTTTCAAGATTTAGTTCCAACCCCTCTGCTGTGAATAGACCACCTTTAAGTAGACCAGGTTGCTCACATGTCCTTCCAGCCTGGCTCTTAATAACCGTAGGGATGGGACAGCCACAACATCTCTGGGCAGCCTGTACCAGTGCCTCGCCACCCTCACAGTGAAGAACTTCCTCCTAATATCTAATCTAAACCTACTGTCTTTTAGTTCAAATCCATTCCCTCTTGTTCTGTCACTACATGGTCTTCTAAAATGTCCCTCTCTTTCTTTCTTTTGTGCCTCCTTCAGGTACTGGAAGGCTGTGATGGTGTCACCCCAAAGCCTTTTCTTTTCCAGGTTGAACAAAACAAATTCTCTCAACCTTTCCTCCTGCAAGAGATCATCTTAGTGGCCATTTCTGGACTTGCTCCAACAGGTCCATGTCATTCCTGTGCTGGGACCCCAGAGCTGGATGCAGCACTGCAGGTGGGGGTCTCACCAGAGCAGAACAGAGGGGCAGAATCCCCTCCCTCACCCTGCTGGACACGCTACTTTGGATGCAGCCCAGGACACAGTTGGCTCCTTGGGCTCCAAGTTCACTTTACCAGCTCATGTCCAGCCTCTCACTGACCAGCACCAAGTTCACTTTACCAGCTCATGTCCAGCCTCTCACTGTCCAGCCTCTCACTGACCAGCACCCCCAAGTCCTTCTCAGCAGGGCTGCTCTCGAGCTGTTCATCCCCCAGCTTGTGTTGCTAATGGGGGTTGTCCTGACCCTGGTGCAGCACCAGGATCTTGATCATATGAAACTTCATTGGCTATTTCTTGAGCTAGTCATGGTCCCTCTGGATGGCATCCTGTCCCTCAGGTGTGTCAACACCACCATTCATCTGGGTAAGAATCTCACCTGGTTGCAAACAACTAGTTCAATGGTTGCACTATAATACTACTTAGTGGTGTTTGAACACCACAGAACACCCTTACTGTCCCTTTGGGAGATACAATATTCCAACGTGTTTGAATTCACTGTATTTTTAATAAAAAAATGAATTATCCTGTACTATAAAAAGCTTTATGGTAAATTAAAACCTCCTCCTTCTAAAACACTGAATATGAGAGACTGACAAACCCATGGGAGGAGGCTGCTAAAAACAAGTGTCTTCTGGTGCAAACAGACTAACACTCAGCGGAGTTGTGACAAGGAACAAAACTGAGATCCTGGTTATAAGACAAATGTAGAAAGGATTTTTAACCTCTGAACTTAACCCCATTTTTAAAAAAAAAAATTCCCAGGAGTTTTTATTGCAAAGGGAACCATAAACCAGAAGACTGCTAATCAAAGTAAGGCTTCAGAGGAAAACTTCAACAGTTTCAAAAGAATATAAAAGGATCCTGTATAAATACACACAAGTAAAGAGTTCTCGGGATGCATTTCTCTTAAGAGCTATTCTCTGAATAATAACTGGCATCCATGTATATTTTCTCTTTTTTATATTTTTTTTTCTTATCAGAGAGAAAAGTACTCAGTAAGAATGTTGATTTTTATCCTTAAAAAATGTTCAAACAATGAGAATTTAGGTTTTAAATAATTTATCAACTTGCTGTGCAGAAAGATTCTGAGTTACAGCTTATCCAAGTAGAATTAAAGATAAATCGAAAAATTTTCGTACTGAATGGAAATTTTTATTTCCCAGATGTATTGGTATTAAAAATTGCACATCATTTTTTCCTAGTGATCACACTTCCAGGCAAGAGAAAGGAGAAATGCTGAGACTAATTTTGATAATGAGTTTTATTTGTAGCTTTTAAATTTTATGAAGATCAAAAAGTTACTTCATATATTTATAACAATTAGATATTATATTATATTATATTATATTATATTATATTATATTATGTTATGTTATGTTATGTTATGTTATGTTAAGTTATGTTATATTATATTATATTATGTTA
>JAYDZK010000169.1:71294569-71308674 GCA_034509185.1 Euphonia xanthogaster | reverse complement strand
GCCAGCAGCGTGCCCTGGTGGCCAAGAAGGCCAATGATGTCCTGGCCTGTATCAGGAACAGAGTGGCCAGCAGGAGCAGGGAGGTCATTCCTCCCCTGTACTCAGCACTGGTGAGGCCACACCTTGAGTGCTGTGTCCAGTTCTGGGCCCTCAGTTTGGGAAGGACATTGAGACACCCGAGCATGTCCAGAGCTAGTCATCACTACATCTTCTTAGAAGACATTGCTTCTCTTGGCCCACCATTCACAGTCTTCAACAATGAGAAAAGATCCAGACATGATAAAACAGTAACCTTCCCTGCCTTGAACCATTAAAATGGCTACTGCAAGAACATGTCTATGGTATTGAACTACTTTTCCTATCAAAATTTCAAATTTGTAACTAGTCATACTGTTTCAAAGTGACTTGTTTTTCAATGGGTAGTTATTTTGCACTCACAACATTAATGTTAATAATGCATTTCATTGCCTCTAATAGGTGTTATTCATAAATTTACTTTTAAGTAGAACAAATTCCTTTATTTGATTTAATTCTTGAACCACTGGGAGCTTTTATTAAATTGGCTCTTTACACATTAATTCATCTGGCAGACAACTTATACAATTATTTTTCTTACAATAATGATACATCAGAAGAAAAAAACATAGTATATGATGAATCTGTCCATGTCTACTTTGCTTTTATAACCTCCCTTACTATCTATAGCAATATTAAGTAAATCTGTCATGATGTAAACCACATTATTTCTATTCTCAAAATTTCAGGAGCACATTGTCCATTTTTTAGTTTACAAGGTCTTGTTTTGAACTTTAAATAAGGTTAATATCTCTGTTAGCTTTGGGAAAACAACACACAATATTATTTTAAAGTTAATTTTACCTTTTGAACAGAACACTTCTGGTTCTTTTCTGAAGCTAAATAAACTACACCAAGAATTTTTTATCTTTGTGCCCAATGTGTAGGTCACTCAATTAAGGTAAGTCCAGCAAAGATTTTACATTCATTTCGCTATGCAAAAAACAAATTATATAATAAATATAAGATAGATATGTTTTGTGGCTTCCCAACTACTAATTACCTTTAGAAAAAAAAAGTCAATTTGAAGAAGGAAGTCTTGTTATGTACTTGAAATTTTGGTAGAAGAAGTAGTTTTGTTTCATTAGCTTTTTTATACTTATCTCTTTCAGATGTTAGAGTCAATATCTTATTATGAGACATAACACTGTCTGATCAGTGTATCTTTTATTCTGAAGAGACAGCACTATAGATCCTTTCCACAAATTTCTTCAAGAAAGAAAGCAAATACAGGCTTGCTATAACAATGTCAAAAAGTATTTTGAACTTAATATATCTGAATTAATTTCTCCAAGGTACACATCGTGTGTGACACATTAAAAAGACAAATTTTCCAGTAACTACTGGATTCTTCATTTTCAAAGAAAATTAAATGTCTATACTATTAGGACTAAACCACCTACCTACTAGATTGTTTCTGATGTGGTTTTTCACCTGCTTTTCTCTGGGACGTGCTCTGGTTGCATGATGATTGAAAGGGGAGAAAAAGGAATAATTTTTGTGGCATTGATACTATTAATCAATAGATTGATGACTGACTACTTTGTTGTGAAGTTGTCATTGTCCATTCTGGTCTAATGAAACAAGCTACTGACTTGAGGCAAATACCCTGCATGATCACTATGTTAATTTATATAACACTTACTTCTATTACTTGAAGTTTTGCCAGGTTCCTAAAACTATTTTTTTTTACTTTTTTCTTTTTTTTTTTTTCTTTAGACTCATTAATTAATTTCTGAATACTGCATTATAGTAGGGTACATACAATGTCTATTTCTCAAACAATTAACTAATTTTTACCTTTTTGGGTTTTTTTTTGGTTTGGGTGGAAAAATTTCCACCACAAAAAAACAAAAAGAATGTTCAACAAATAACATTTTTCTGTCTACCTTCATCTCTGTTTTGTAAAGCAGAAGGCATGGAAAAATTTTTTACTTAAGGAGTTTAATAAAAATTTGTTTGATGCGAGAGTTTTTTTGAAAAAAGTTGTCATGCAATAGAAACAAAGCTGTTTTCTCTCCTTTAAAATGAGAAGGTTTTGCAAAAAAATCAGGATGCTAAGAGGTTAGTTTCACTTTTTTTTTATGCAGTGAATAAGTCAATGGTCAAAGTGATCATGAATTTCATATGTTTTGGAAATAGAAAAGACCTCCATTAGATGTTGGAAAGTGTTTTTCTGTCCACTGAAAACTGAAGTAATGGTGTTGTATTGTTAACCTGCTAACCTTACCCTGATATAATGGTATCTGAAATAATGCTAAGATGATATGCAAGGTCAAGTAGTTCTACAATGCTCTGAGTGCCACATTCTGTGTCTTGAATATTTTCTTTTTTGCCTCAGAGTGAAACAATGCAGAGAACAGTTTATTTAAATCTCCTGATAATAGAATAATAGCTAGAGTAAATGGCAATTAAGAAACTGATATTAAAAATCCTTCTGAAGAAATAAGCTATTGCTTATATTGAAAGCAAAGCTCATTTCATTATGAGAAGGACAGGGACTAACATTAATTGGATTACACACCCACTGGACATTAAATAAGGCTTTTTCTAAGTAGTTTTCCTTATGTTGGCTTACAAAAGACAAATTAATATGGCATAATGAAGACTGAAAATTTTCTTTAATCAATCCTTAATGTTATCTGAAAGCCGCTGTGGTCAGAAACATATGGCATCCTTAAACGTGCTTTGTATCACCAAAGAATTTCTGACAGAGCTTTAAGATATTCACTGATCTTAAAATTCATGAAAAAGATGATAATTGTCAAGACCTTGTGGGTAGAAACATTTTCTGCTTTGGCACGTTGCTCTGTGTTATTCAGTACTGAATGATGTGTTCAAATGCTGCTGTCAGGTTTGCTGGCAATATGCATCATTCTCCTTTGTAATCAATATCTTCAATGGCTGATGACTAGCAGGGGACCAGAAGCGTGAGAATGTTTAGCTGCTTGTCTGGCCATATATTGTCATTTAACTTCATCTTAGAAACTGCCTTCAGATGTCATTGAACAAAAGTAAGATGATAAAGACCAGTACCTTGAAATTAATCTTTTTTTTTCATGTTGGTATTACTTTTATCTTGATGTAAGTCAACTCATATTGTCAGTGCAACTAAAGAACAGTCAATAACCATGTAACTAGTCCTTTAAGAATTCTCTTTAGTTTTCAGAGAGATATATATATGTAGTTATCTACCAATAATTTTTTATGCAAAGAAGAATATATAACACCAATATTTTTCATGTGTCTGCTAAATGATCTTAAGAAACATCAGCTTATCATTCACATATTTTAAGAAAACAGTACTTCACTTTGTATAATTATTGGTGATCTACCAATAATATTCCTTTCATACATTGTAAAATATATTGCACTTAAAAGGTATAATTCCCCTAAACCAAAGAGGAATGACCTTTAATGTTAAGAGGAGTAATATTTAATGTTGTCATTTAAATGGTATTTTCCATTAGGATTTCAAGTCATATTACTGACATTTTAGGAATTGAAAATACTTTCCACAATAATTTTTGTAGCATGATTAGTGGTATTTCCTCAGCCTACTTACTACTTCCTTGGCCAATATTAGTTCTCTTTTGTGTGATAATATTGCACTGGTGACAGTATCATTTTATTCAATCCTCCTCCTTTTCCTCTTTCTAAAACACATCATCACCATTTCATCTACATGACCCTTAATTCCTTTTCCTAGATGAGTAAATACTTTTACCTCCATTGAACTGCTATTCACTTAGGTTGACTCCATTTCTTCCATATGATTGTTAAGTCCTTCCTTTACCTTCTGTACTTCCATACTTGCTTGGTGAACTTTTTGAGGGGCTTAAAGTACTTTCATTCCATGAAGAGGAACAAAGAAGAACTCAACTATTCTCTCGGTAGGTTCCAACACATCAACATTCATTAAAAACACATTTTAGGAAGCCACATACCTTCTCATTCAGCTTTTTTTTAAGTCCCATATGAAGTTAACAAAACCTGATGATTTATAATTGTTTATCTCCTATACATTCCCATTAAAATATTACACTCTTTTACTAAATGGAAATAAAGTGCTCCATCATTTCTCTGTGATTTATTCCTGTTTCCTTCAAAATACATAAATTATTTATTGAAAATTTCTAACTCTTCTAATTTCTACACTTTCCTAATAATTGCATAAAATATTGCCCCATCTCTCTTATTTTAAGACTATGGCATTTCTGGCATTTCCTGTGCTCCTAACATAATTTGAAAACATATAGTTTTTAGTTTCCTAATTATTCATTTTCCTGGATGCCTGCAGATCACCTTGATAATTGATTCCATTCAGTAACTAGGTTGAAGTTTATTCACCTTTTTCTGTTGTTCTAGGTTCTAATATTCTTGCATACACTATACAGTGATTCATCTAAGTCTATTCAGATATTCAGTCATGCTAGATGTCTTGGACCAGGTTAAGGTTTAAAAATTTGTCATAATTACTCCCTGATTTGGCAATTTGTACTAAAGGATGAAGGTTATTTTATACAAATGCATGTTTAGCTATTTATTTATCTAGATAAAAAAGGTACAATATTCAGAGGTTATAAAGACTTTCCACTGTATATATTTTGATTGTGAAAAGAGCTTATGAAAATGAGGATATATAATTCTAAAGCGAGATCAGATGCATACTAATGCATTTGCAGCTTGTGATGCATTTGATGCATGATAAATATATTTATTTAATTTTCTACTTTTCCTTTTACCTTTCTATTATTTTTCTTTGTTAGTTCTTTGTTTTCTTAATCTGCATCAATGCATCTGTCAACCTGAGTAGCAAAAGATGTAATATTTAGGATTCTTTTATCCTTGTCTGCATATCTCTTAAATATTTCCAGTTTTCTATTGTAATTAAAAATAAATTCAACAGATCTTTCTTAAAAATTAAGGATTCTGTAATTAAATACTATCTGAAAAAAAAAACCATAAAAGTCAGAAAACAAGACATTAGGTGAGATTGCAATGTATTCAGAGAGAAAATGGAGACTGAAAGAAGTTGGTGGAAAGGAATGTGATTTAATATATAAGGATTATAAGTTATTTTTTCATGTTTTATTTTTAATGACATTTTAAAAAATTATTTTTAAAATTAATAGACTCAATTTTTTTTTAAAAAAGTATTTCTGTAAAAAATACACCTACATGCTTTTCTGAGTAATATCATTCAAGTCACTGAAACATATCAAAAGATAAAGCCATCTAAAAATTTATACTGGTATGTATATAAATGCTAAACTCTGCACAACAACCTCATCTGTCTCAATGAGTTCTTTTCATTATCGTTCTTTCAAAAGATGGACTACATTACCTATTACCCAATCCATTTCCGACATTTTCATCTAAATGTTTCCATTTCCAATGCAATATATTACCTCAACATACATTTAATTAGTTACAGTATCCATCATGGTCCAAGTTTAAGGTTATTTGTGTAATGAAGCATTTATTTCTATATCTATAACCAGAACATAGTTTCTACATTTATTGAAGCTATTTTTTTTCCTGGATTCCTGATTTGTGTGGATTTGAAACATTTCCATAACTTTTAAAAGAGCATGGCTTTTATTCAATTTGGTATAATTTGTTCATGAAAAATATTTACTTGCAAAGATCAAGAAATCAAGAAATTTTTCTGCAAGCTGATGCATTAGATAAAATTAAACTGCAAATAGAAACTTTGAATATATCTTCCTTTTAAAACGGGTGAAACAAATGGCTTTTCTTCTTCTCAGTGTTAGAAGTAAGATTTCCATTTGTGGATGAGGATATGGTCAGCACTTGTTCCTATATGGCTTTGCTAAAGCTCTAATTTAGTAAATGTATTGAGATTGGCTTGGATTAAGACACTTCCTTCCTAGAAGCCCATACATTGCTGTGCTTTTATTTGTGGCTAAATTGGTGTTGATAGTATGATTTGTTTTGTATTTTTGATGAATTATTCTTGCACAACCTGAAGTTCTTTTCTCCCATCCCAATCCAAAAGTAAGTAGGCAAGGGGTGAGACATTTGGAAGGAATGCAACCTGGGCAGTTGGCCATAACTGAACAAAGGGATATTCCTTGACATATGATATTGTGTTTTGCAATGAAAAATCAGAGGGAGAGAAGGAAGGATCAATACTTGTGATAATGGAATTTGCCTTCCCAAGCAACTGAAAAAATGGAGTCTAGTGCTCTACTGGCTCTGCAGCATGTAGCTATTCACCTATTAATAGGAAAAATTCGTAGGCATAAAATATTTTTTTGTACTTTCATAACAGTTTGCTCCTGTAAAGGACAGATTTGTCAGAGCTATCATGAGTTTATCTTTTACTTTATTACCATGCCAATAAAATCACTCATTTTCTTAGGCCAGTTCACCTATGGCTCCTCTGAAACTCCTCAGTAACACTCACTATAATGGAGTGAGTGGAGAAAAAGAGACAAACTATGGTGAGATGCCAGGAATAGATTTGAAGCCTGTGCTTCAGCAGGGCAGTAAAGAAAAAAGAGAAAATAGAAGATTTAAAGCTGTAGGTGTTAAGTTTCTCTTCACTACACGGCCTCCACTCTGAGAAAGGAAATGACCTACCCTGTCTATTTCATTATGGTCTGTTAATTAGCTGTGCTAATTAATTGTAAGCAACTAAGTATTTGGCATTAATAATCAGGGTTCTTAATTTCATTTTTTTCATATACTGTATTTCATGGGTTTAAACACCATGTGCTTTTCAGTTCTGCTGAGGAGGATGCATTTAGTTGTGGGAGCTGGATGGCAAAATCTCTGTGGCTTTACACTGCATCACACAAAAGCATAAATATCAGTTCACAAAAACACATAAGGACAAAAACCTGAGTTGTTCTGAATTGGAAATGCATCAGAGTTCACTGCAAAGGTGGTTGTTGGTAGCAACTCGATATTTAGCCTGTCTATCTTAGTAAACCAGGTTAAATCCCTCCTGCTTCCTCCACTTCATTCTGTGAAGGAAAAGAAAATCATATGTTAATCAGAAACATCGAAAGGCGAAGTCACTTGGAGAAACTCGGTCCAACTAACTATCCTATTTTTAAGGCTATGCAACCTGTAGCTAGATTTTCTTGTGCCACAAAATGCTGACACACCGAACTGTGGATCACTTAAAAACCAGTCTTCAGACATATCCAAAATGACACTGTGCAGTTTTAAGTAAAACTTAAAGGAGTTTACACATCTGATCTTTGGTGGGAGACAAGCCCATCTAGGCTTTAAGGTGCTGATTACCAAAATTAAGAGGCTCCAGGAGTGTGGGGGCTTTATTCATAATTTAGAACATTTTAATTAATACCACAATGAAATTCTGCCACATATGAGTATTTTGCATTCCAGATTATAATTAACACATTGCTGAAATCTTGGGGGAAAAAAGCAAAAAAAACAAGCAAATAAATAAAAAAATCCAACCAAAGCAAATAACTATATGAAATAGAGAATAAGTAGTTTAAAGAAGAAACAAGTGATTCATAACAGTTAGTAAAATTGATACAACTCTTAAAAATACATCTTGTAATCCCCATAATTTAAAGGAAATATGCCTGTTTGGTAGCCTCCTGCACAGATGAGTTTCTGTTTGCTTTATTCACTTATAATGTATCCTTTTGGAGCCAGTTTTTTAAGTCTATGAAAAAAAACAACTTTACAGAACCAGTTCACAAGATGAAGAAACAGATGCCTATTCATTTTTATTTATTTAAACAAATCTAGTAAACAAACACAATTGAAAAAACTTCATTTAATGAAGGTAGAGGATCTCTCAGCCAACTTAGGAAACCCTAATGGATAATCCTATTCTCATCTGGACAGAAAGCCAGTCTTGTCCATCTCAGCTTTTTTAGAGAAAGTAACTTAGAACCTCCAATTAAGCAAAAGGCTACTTTGAAGCCAACAGTATTTTCATTCTGGATGTCTATGGAGTAAAGCATCCTTATGGTTTTCTTTGGTTTGATTTGGTTTTTATGTTTTGCTTTGGTTTTGAATGTTTTTTTATTTGTTTTGATTTTTTTTTTATTTAAAGCATTTATTTTTTTCAATCGTCTCAGAGTAATTCTGATAATTAGTGAATTTAGGGCAGTATTTTGAACATTTCCTTGGTAGAAAAAAAAAATCCTTCAAAGACCCAAATGGGCTAAGGTAGTAACTATGAAGTGAGAATTGGATACATAAAATAGACATGCTCTAAATACCATAAAGCTGGTAAAATAAAGTTAAAACCCAAAACAAACAAAAAAATTAAAAATAAAAGGAAAATCAGTATACTTGTCTGAGTATTTGTTATCTCTCTTTCCATGTGCATAAAATACTCAAAATTCCCATGCAGTTCTGCTTAGGATTCCATTTGAAGTTGTCACAATAGGACGAAAAATTTGAACTATGTACGAACGTAACATGCAAGTTCCTTCAATTTGGGAATGCTTATATTTATTTCACTGGTGCATGTTGTTTCCTTGGATAATCATACTCCTCTAATGCAGTAACTGTTAGACAATAAAAACGGCAGTAATACAGGTGACAGAGTAGTTTATAGTTTTTATTTCTTTTGTTTCCTTTTTACTTGTTTAGTTGGTTTTCCTTGTGTTGGTAGAAAACATTGTGGATTCAGCAATGTAAATTCTTCATATTACTCATATTTCTCAAAACACCAAAAGCATTTCATCCCTAGGCCTATAACTTTATTGATTGTTTACTATTGTTGCTTTAGGAATTATAAATAATGAAGATAATACCCATTTGCATTTTTAAATGAGAAAGCTTCTTCAAGAAAATTAAATAAATTAAAGTGAAGATTATGCTTTGTTGATGATATGCTGGATTAATTTAATTTTTTACTGATATGTACCTTATCACAGAAATTGCCAGAACTGTAGCATGAGTCGCAGAAATCACTTGCTCAGATTTTTTTTCTTAATGGAAATACTTATGTCTTATCCAGAGCTCAAATTCTAGCCCTACAGCTTTAAGCTTTGACTTCTAAGTGCTTGTGAACCTTCAAGATTTTTTGGACAGCTATGAATGAAGATAACGTTCCAGTTAAAGATGCGCAATTTCTTTTGTGTTCTTGAAAACATATGAATGGATCTTATTTTTTTTTCCTTAGTTATAAAGACTTCCATGTAGCAAATGAGTGTTCTACAGTGTATGTGGCTTAATTGAGTCATTGAAACATTGTCAGTCAGCTGTTTTTCCAAGGCCATCCATAGGAGGTGGTTGTGGAAGACAGGTGGAAGTTTGGAGCACTCTGTTCCACATGTCAACATATTGAGGTGAGTTTATCACATCTAGGTGTGTGCAGTGTTTAAACTGCACTGGGTTTCTCCCTCTCTGTTACGGAAACAGACACCTACATTTTTATACTTATGTGTCTGAATATGTTCTAAATGCTTACACTGCCTTTATAGGAAGTGGATTTAAACGAGGCATTTAAAGGAATCTAGGCACTGACTCAGCTAATGCAATTACTTACCCACACATGAGAACCCAGTCTCCCTAAGAAACCCAGGTCATGTATAAAGGGATAACAAATATCAAAGGCAAGAGATATCTGAAACTAGCTTCAGTAGGAGACTGAAGCAAATATGGCAATACAAATAGCACTAAATGCCTATTTTCACACATCAGAATTTCTCAGTGAAGGCGTTAAGTGTCCTGAACACTGGGTACATCTAAGTTTGGCCTCTAGCTATCAGTCCACAAAACAGTGGTCTCCTGCTTATATTTTGTCATACCAGCCAGCAGACAACTTAGGGTAGCTCAAATGGCACTACACTCCTGTGTATACAGTAATGGTACTTTCCACTATTTGTCTATTTAAGGACAGCAAAGTTGTCTTGTAGGGTCCCTCAATGTCATCTACTCAATCATTATTGAATATAATAGAAGCTTAGATACCCATCTTATTTTAAGACACTTATGTTATAGATGGCTAGTTGATTATCTGAATACACAGTTGAATCTTGCCTGAAGTCTCTTAGAAGAGATTACCATATAAGTGCTTGCAGAGGCTATTGGCAGGTCTGAGGACTACAGGATATCCAAAGAATCACAGAATCGGGATCATCAAGTCATTGAGGTTAGGAAGGGACCTCTGCAGATCATTTAGTCCAATCCCCCATACAGACCCTTGTAAAATGAAAAGTCTCACAGGATGCATTAATCTAAGGACATTTCTCAAACACAAAACACCTTTGAAACAGGGTGATACAACAATAGATTTACTCAGAAACTTGGTTTGTTTGAAAAGCCTGTATATGTCCATGCTACTAAATTAAATTCTGGTTTTGCTCTTTAACAGTGCATATGCTTGTACACCAGCATATGAACTCTTGATATGATCTTACTGTGTCTCAGGTGGTATATTCAATAGGCTTGTTGCTTGGATCATTAAAAAAAGTTTTTCTATCCTATACAGTGTGTTGGAAAGAGATTAGTATAGGAAGAGTTGGGATTTTGAATGGATAAATTCGATCTAATATGATTGTCACTTGGAGTGTCCCATAAGCACAGTACCTCCTTTACAGACCTTATGAAAAATAAACTATGTATCTAGTAAAACACAGAATTCTTTTGCACATATGAAAAGGAAAAAAAAATCAATTTATTAATCTCTATAATCCATAGGGAAAAAACACATATATTTATCAGAAAGTTTTGTGGCCTTTTTCTATTTCCCTGGTGGATTTTAAAATTATGTAGTCAGTATGTTTACTGAAAAACAGCTCTGCAAGACAATTCTATTTAAATATTTTCAAAATGACTGATTTATTAGTTTGTATCAAGAGCTTAACTATTTTTTCTATTACATATTTGTCCTTTCAGATGGCAGTGGCATCAACATAGTCTGCAACATGCTATTACTCCTGTTCTTGAAAATCTGCCTCTGTTTGAGTTATAATTACTCAGTGTGTGATGTAGTCTGACATAAGTCTGTAATTGGAACATTGCGAAGTTCTTTTTACATGGAGTCTCAGCACCAAAAGCATAAGGAAATTCATCCATGGCAAATTCATCACTGGCAGCAATTTAAGAAAAAGGCATAATAGGTGAAGTTGAATTGTGTGTTTCTCATTTAATACTGAGAAAGGGTTAAAGAAAAATATTTTAAATTATATATTAAAAAAAATTAATTCTGTAGATATTTTCAAGTAGCTTGCAGTACCTGAGGTATTGACATTACAGGTTAGGAGGCTAGAGAAAAACCTCTCATTTTCAAACTTCAATCTTTCAATATTTGTATACAAGTGTAATACTTAATTGGATTTTTTAAAAGTGAAAATGTATTGAATTATGTGTTATTCTGTAAAGCTTTTAATAGCTTTCATAGTGTCAAGAGTTGCCTTAAAATCGATAAAATATCTTTTATGGAGTTTAATTGGCTAAATGCAATACCTCTCAAATAGAACAACATCTGAGAATGCATTGTTCACCCCTTTTCTTAAAAGCAGGGAGAGATTCTGTGGTTTTGAAATTCATTTACTTGAACAAATGCTTTTTAGTAAATCTTTGCATCTAGAATTTCTTGACATTATAGATTTCATTTTTTACTTTTTAACAAGGAACAGTCATAAATTTATTTTTAGCCATCTACTTTTAAGTTATGGTTCTAAAGGTCACAGATGAAAACAAAATGCACTAAAGACACTCTAGTTCATCTCTATTAAGATATTAATATCCATGGCAGTCTTATTAGTGCCTTTGACATTCAGACCCCACAGGAAAGAAGAAGTGGGAAAAATGCATCTATTGCTGTAAATCAATTATTTTCTCTACCAGAAATACTTCATAAAAGTTAACACCATGCTGTTAGATTGCACAGGAACTGATCCATACAGTGAAGTGCCAGGAACTCTCAAACACACAGGCTTGGTGTGCAGCTTGGAGTGCCAGCAAAATGTCAAATCTCAAGTTGGTGTCAGGAAACTGTCTGAACAGAGCCCTAAAGACAAGATTATTTTAGCTTTAAATGAGAAAAACTTAGTCTGTTGACTCACCAACAAATGTGAGTGAAGAGACTTTCCCTCAAAATAATCTGGAATGAATAAATTTCTCCCTCCCCTCTCCTCTCTTCTAAAGCTGAATCTTAGGAGCAACAAAAGTGTTATGACACAGCACAATAAAATGAACAAAACTGTTCAGATGAACCAATTAAAAATTGAAAGGTTTCTGAGAGAATTAGACTGAATGCAACTTAAGGTGTCAGAGAAAGCTTTATAGTGATTTCTGGAAATGAACTGATGTGTGACTTGAAGAGAGTTTGAGTCAGAGCTCTGCAATTGGCTACCTTAGAGTCTTGTAAAATAAGAGGAATCAGGAAATTTAATTCTATTGTCAAAAGAAGTAGTCAAATAGTGCCTTGGTGAGCAGACAAATAAAAAGAATACAAGTCATATATATACAACCCATACACAAAGTTTTAACCCGCGTATTTAATTTTGGAAGGGGAGGTTCTAATTTCATTTTGCTGAGTTTATTGCATGGATGCATATCTCTTTCCCATTTTTTTTCCTCTAGAAATCAAATGTTGAAGATCTGGAAAAAACTATTTACATGGGGTTTTTTTTCCACCTATCCCTGTGTCTTCTCAGTATGATTCACTCAAATTAGGTATAAAGCAAGGATATTAAGTAGCTAAATTGTAGGATGCTTTGAGTAGAAAGAATTTTCTAATCTGTATATGAATGGTTTATAAATTCTGAAAAAGATTAACTGTTCTGATTAATTGGAACCTCTCATCTGGAATAGTTAAATACTGGCTGTCATTTTAGTTTATGTGGTTCAGATACCAAGTAGATTCAGACATCAGATTCTAAAGAGATTACTACAAAAGAAAAGAGTTCCATTTTCCACAAATGTCTTCAGTATAAGCTGAAGTGGGACAAGAGGACATGAAAACTGATTGTCTTTTTACCTGCTATCAAACTTTTCTTTGTCACACAGTGATATGAATAATCAATGATTATATTTAAGTTTCAGTGTCAAAGGCTTTCATGATCCTGGAATTGCCAAGTTCTCCCAGTTCCTCTTGCTTATCACATTCAACCCCAGATAACTTTACTCTCAGAGTCTTTTAGCAGCACTTAAACCTCTTCTATGAAAGAGGGATTTCTCACTGTAATTCAACAAAAAAGCTTTTTTCTGGCACTCCCAAGTCCTATATAATTTACAATAAATTTAGGAACTTCATTCAGAAGCTGCTTGACTGACATTTAGGAAGGTTTGGAAGTACAGAAGTCACATCTTTGTTATCAGAATGAATGTGTTAGGATTACTGCAGTAGTCAAAGAAAAGACTGTTTGGTTTACATTCCTTTTATATCCAGGTTAGAGATGGCATGGATTTATTTTGGTGATCTTACTGTAGTCCTCAGTGGAAAGCTCACTAGTTCAAAACCCACCATGCAGCTCAACACAAATCTGACAGCCTTGGCACTGTAAAAAGGGTACACAAGCAGTGTGAGAGCAGCAGAGGTGCTGTTAGTCAGCAGTGGAGTGCCTTTTGCAGACTTGTATAGGAATGCACAGAGCCTTTCAGCACTCTGCCTTGAACCAGCCTGTACTATAAACCTCTCATTTCCCTGAACAATAAAACACCCCAAACTTACAAAGAAATATAAATGCAATAAAAAAAATATATTGGCCCTGTTCTAAATGATGTTTATTCCTTATGAATACACATGTGCTTTTTGTAGGACACTTTTAAACCTGCTGAGAGTTCAGTAAAGGGTAACTAGAATAAATATAAATATATATATATATTTTTTTTGGAATTAAAAAAAAAAAAAGAAAGACTAAAATATGGACATAAACCATTTCCTAAAGTTTCTGTATTAAAGTGTACTTGTTCTGAAAATCTTTGTAGTCTCCTTGAGAATCTCCATTATAAAGTAATAGGTAAATTTACTTTACCACTCCCAAGGGCATGTTTTCTTTAGATTATCTGCTAATTAAAAAAAAAAAATCAGAATAGTACATAAAAGGGAAGAA
>JAYDZK010000169.1:71255914-71287218 GCA_034509185.1 Euphonia xanthogaster | reverse complement strand
TGGGGTTTTTTTTCATTTTTTTTTTTTTTTTTTTTTCTTTTTCTTTTTTTTTTTTTTTTTTTTTTTTGGAAAAGGAAAATCAATAATACCTCCCAGGTCTCTGAAGCACTTTAACAGCTGGAGACTGACACTTTCACGAAAGGGGGAAAAAAAGCCTCAAAGAAGTAGAATGCCTTGAAGTATAATTGAAGTTTTGCTCATTAAGGGCAAACCTGTGAAGATTTGACATTTCATCAAGTTTTAGCCAGAGTTCCTAAGGAAATAGGTTTGAAAAAAGTTGTACAGAGAACTGAGCTTTCTTTTGCAGTATTAACTTTTGACACAAACCTTAGTCAGTTGCTCCAATTTCAATAAGTCAATATTGCAATTTAGAGCTTTTCAGCCAACCTGTTGACCAAGAAGAGCATAAGTTAAAGGAAGTTGCACTGTCATACTCATAAACAGATTCTAGACATTGTCATTGTTCCAAGTACTTTGCTGATTTTCCTCTCTGGACAGGCTCTGACTCTTTGGCACAGGTCTGCTAAGGACTAAAGGCTGAGCAAAACTACTCCAAAATGGACTGAGTCTAAAAGAAAGAAAACACTTGAGAGCAAATAATGTAAAAGTCATTGAGAAACATTACTTTTTCTGTGTTTATATACACTGAATTTCAGTAAAGTCAGCAAAACCTTCTCATTTCAAATGTATCAGACCATAACTGTCTGTGAAAACTTAAACTAAATCATCAACCCAAGGGATGTAGATACAGTTCTCTTTCCCACTCCATGATAATGTCTCTGTCACAACAACAGAATTGTTTATCCACTGGATTTTATCTGTATCCTTTTTGTGGACAGCAGCCCACCTTTGCAACATTTCTTTACTGGCTGTTTTCTCATAGGTTATTATAATTACTTCCCATTGTATCCTCTTTCTTCTGCATATCCTCATTTCCAAGTTTTAGTAGTCACAGGATGGTGATTATGAGTCCTTGAATATTTGCCTACAGTTTTTACGAAATTACCAACTTCTGTGCTATTAAGTTTGCTTGGATTTACTGCTGGTTAAAGATATTTATCTCACATAATGAGTAACTAAGAGCAAGGTCTTATATACCCACAGCTTCCAAGAAAATTCACTTCTTGTATAATTTTTCTAAATATCCAAAGAGCGTTATATGTGGTGAGTGTTAAGGAAACTTCCATGCCTGACCATCCAGGAGTCACTCTCGCAGTCACATTCACACCACCTGAGATAGTACAGAAGCCCCTCTGCAGCCACCCCCCCCACTCTCACAGACAGACCAGATTTCCTCACCAGCTTGACCCCAGCTTTCCCACAGCAGTCTCAGACATCCAGATTCTTAAAGTAATTTAATCATGGTGCCATAATTTAATAAAAGAACAACAGCTCAGGATAGTGCCTGCAGGGAGGGACCCAGAAAAAAGGAATTCCTGGGCTTTTATGCCCTAACAGTCTAAGTACAGGAAAGTTCTCTGCCTCTTGCCATGGGCTCCTGTCCACTCAAAGCTCAACTTTCAGTTTGCACATGGAGCTTCCTGCACTGAATATATTCTTCAACTGTGAGTATTAAGAGTAGTTATGACAAACCACTACCATGTCTAATATTCTAGTAATTGAAAAACCATCCAAAAACTGAGAAAATAAATTCAATCTTTATTGAGCTACAATACCCTCAGATTGGTGATTTACAAAAAAAACTTCATCATCAGTAACAAAACTTTACGGAGTTATACTGATACAGTTTTAGGATTTTGAGAAGCAGGTTCATTTGCAGGATGTGAATTAATTAAATTGAGATCTAAGCTATTTTGGAACAAGAAAGGAAGTCAACTATCCAGCCTGCTCTAATATATCTCCAGTGATCAAGGGTCTTCATTTTTGCCATTAAGTCAATGATAACCTTTCAGATCGTTTCTGGAGACTTTCAAGCTATCAGGCAGTGAAATAGCTATTTTCAAAACCTCATGGGGAACAACTTTAAGTTTCACTCATCCAAGGAGAGATGATTCTGTGTAATTTTTTTGAATTTAATGTTTGTGCAATAGATTAAAGAAGAATCCAGACATTTAAACTGTAGTCTGAATCCTTTGGTCCTGGAATCTAAGTGAAGGATTTAGAGATGAGTTAATATTTGCTATTGAAGATGCTATTTTGTTAAAAAAGACTTAGTGGAGTCTATCATCTCTGTCAAGAAGTCACTCTCTTTTGAATATCCCAGTGCTAAGACAAGGACTTGCGGTGTTTCTGTGCTCACTACAACCTTACTGTATAGATCAAAATAACTAGAACAAAAAAGCTCTCAAAGACACCCTATAAATTGCATGTTAAAGGTCTGACATGGTGAAACTATTGCATATCTTCAAGTGGTCTGCACATCAGATCTAGAGGTAGGCATTCCCTATGTGTTCAAAATATATTAGATATAGTATTAAATCTCTGATGATATACCAAACCAGCTGTGTGCTTGGACCTTCCAAAGCATTCAAGAAAGCCCTAGGACACTTTCTAAATCAATAATTTCCCCTGAAAGAGGCAGACCTAATTCAAACATTGTGTAACTTTTAGATATCTTTTTATCTAAGTTCAAGTGTAACAACTAGATGTATCCCAGATAGTTCTTTTCATGGTCTAGGAAAACATCTGAGAATACCACTTTCCTTCACTGGGCACTTTTGCTCCATATGCAGAGGTATAATATTGAAATGACTGCTGCCATAAAGCAAGAAGGACACAGATTGAAAACCACCAGTCATTTGGGCAGTCATATTAGGAATGTACTATTTTGATTTGGACCAGCCTTAAGTTTTTATCTGTTCTTTGCCACTGTAATACTATTTCTTTCTCTATCATTTTATTTCATCGGCCTCAGTATTACTTTTTGTATTCCAAAGGCACTTCTTTCTAGTGACTTTTACAGATCATAACGTGTTTACATGGAAATGTTTTGGTAGTGGAAGGTATACAGGCCTAGATTCTGTAGGAAAAAAAGCCCTCTCTGCAGCAGCAGTTGCAGCTGGAGAAGAGAGGAGTCAGAATATGTGAGAGAAATAGCTCTGCAGACAGCAAGGTCAGTGAAGACAGAGGCAAAGGAGGTGATCCAGGTGCTGGAGCAGAGACTGTCCTGCAGCCTGTGGTGAAGACCACGATGAGATCAGTTATGCCCCTGCAGCCCATGGAGGAGTCCAGGGGGAGCAGAGATCCACCTCAAGCCTGTGGAACACCCCACACCAGAACCAGTAGATGCTCAAAGAGGACTGTGACCCTGTGGGAAGTCTGTGCTGGAGCAGTCTTCTGGCAGGATCTGTTGACCCATGGAAGGAGTGGGTCACCTAATGCTCTTCTAAGACTAACCCTCTCGTAATACTACAGATGGTCTTAGAATGCTGGCAAGACTTTAAAAAGTACTTTTTACCAAAGCCAGAGAATATTAAACACCTTGCTCATATCTCTCCATATTGAATTATAGTATTATCTTCAAGAAGTTTCACAGAAAACTAGCAAATTTTTGGTAGAATTTGTTAAAATATTTGTCTGGTTTTATTTGACTAATTTCTGTTTTCTGGGGTACTAATAAAGAGTTAATTACTTGTTATGGACCATAGCAAGTCTTGTATCCAGGAATTGTCTTTAAGAAGCACAGAAACTCAAAAAATTTAAACTATTTTCCTACAGACATCTAGAACTTTGAGTATTCTGTGAGTGCCAGCTGAGTCATATAATCAGCCATCCCAGTCATAGATTAGGGCTACTTAGAGCTTTTAATAACAGAACATAATATCCTCAGTCCTGCAATCTTAAGTTCATGCTTCGAGCTTTAGAGTGTAGAACCTAATAGGTTTCTTCTAGTCTCCAGATCTAACTCTTTGCATTTTTCCGTACAGCTAAACCTTAGAAGCAATAGGACCACCTACAGAACAAGGTGGAAAAAGATGACAAAGTAACCAATGTTGTCATTTAATATGTTTCAGAGTATCACTTGTCTCTGCCTACAAGTTTGAGAAAAAGTATCATCAAGAGTTTGACTGCAAAATGTTTAAAGGATATAAAATGAACTAGTCGTCAGCAGAGGACAAAATCATTCCTTAGCACCCTTCATTTATATTCATACATTTTTTTTAATAATAAGAGTAGATATGATGCACATGTGTTTTTAGGGGCACTATATGTCGGTTAGAAATAAAATATTTAACTTTGTAGCATTCTTGAAGTAGACCATACAATTTTTTACAGCTTTTGGGGGTTTTAGATATACACACACACACACACACACACACACACATATACACACTTTTTTTTTTCCCCCGAGAAAATATTGTATCTACACAATTTGTTCCACCAAAACAAAAGGTTGCTTCATTAGTGTTCCAGTAACTGTTGAATCCAGAACTTGTTGAGATACAGAGATAAATGGGATAAATATTTACCTTACAAATGACCGCATTGCAAATCTGCCACGTGTATATAAACCAAATTACCTTATCCTAGCCCTTTAAATCTCAGGTATTAAATTTCAATTGTTTTACAGCTGATTTACAAAGGGGAATAAATAGTTGCGAAGAGAAGAGTAAGTATTGATTAGACATTGGAGGTGCCACGAAAGAAAGATGAAATTCTTCCCGCAAGTTGTAACTCCTGAAAACATATCTGGCTTCATTTGTTTACTATATGCAGATCTATATGCAGACCTTGCTTGTGTGTTTTTGTGTGTGTGTGTGTGCGCGTGTGTTGGCACTCACTTTGCTGAGACCTGGGATTGGGTGGGCATCTGATATCACCTGTTTCTGTGTACGTAGGCAAAAGGGAATTAAGCTGCCTGTTAAAGAGGGAGCATCTGGCATCATCTGCAAAGGGGCGAGCTCAAGCTGTTGAAACCATCTGTGGAGAGGAGAGAGATGTACAGAGAGAGATGCAAGATTCAGAGATGAGCATAAAGTATGAAAACTGAAAAGCTGTGCTCTTGAATAGAAAACCTGCTCCAAATAAGATCTTAATGATTGATAATTTTTGGATGCTGATAGAAAGCGAGGGTGAAGTTTCCCTAGTGACAGAGCCATCCATCTCTGCAGGACATCAGATATCAGGACTCTACACAAATCTTCTGTTTGGGGAACATTGGAAGTTCACAGAGGTCCATGAGTTGCAACAGGAAAAGCCTTCTGACTTTTATTTTTGAGGATGAAAATGCAGACATGCCAATCACCAACATCCATTTCCAAGTCCCATTCAGACTCCCAATCTCTGCTATTGAAATTGGTGCTGCTGAGCTCTTTATGCATATCTATAAGCAAGGAAATTCTTTCTCCTCTTTCTTAGTCATATTGTCTTCAAAAAATCTAATTTCTAGGTGGGTTTATACATATCACTGTGGTGTTCATTCCTTCAAAGAGCAAACTCACTAATTGTCTTTACTGGAGCTCTCATTTTAAGCAAGATCCTGTCACTTTTAAAACCTCCAAGGATTATTCCCACCTCATCTGCAGTTGTGTATACACATTAAGGGTGAAGATTTCCACTGCTATGCCGGTTGGAATCCTGGCTTCTGATTGCCTGTTTATTGCATTTTTTCATGCAAACAATGTCATTTTTTCCTGTTCCCACTTCTGTGTGGAAACAACTTTAAAAATCCTCACTTCTACTTTAAATCCTTCCTTCGAGCTTGTCTTTGTGGCAATGATAGAAATCACTTGTCAGTGATTAGCCAGCTGGTGTGACCACTGCTTATTGCACTGGTTACAGCTGTCACTGCTATTTCTCTGTTTCCTCTCCATCTGTCTTATCCACCTGCTGTCTCTCATTTCAAACTTAGATTTAAGCTCCCTGGACAAACACTCTCAATTTGTGATGCTTGTACAGTGCCTATCACAGTGTGTCCTTAGCTATAGAGTCTCCTTCCATAGAAACTAATATGCGATAAGTCCTCTGAGAAAGAGGGACGATGCAGGTTCTTCATCTCAGGGTCAATTTACACCATCTGTTCACTGATATGGAAACCTGAGCAAGTTTAAACTCTGCTCGTTGTCTTGGCAAATTATCTGGGAAGTAAGATGAAATAGCATATTTTTAGTTCTAGACTGTTGTGACTGGACCCTAGCAAAGCCTGAATGGGGGTGCCTATACAGCAGTGGTAAAGGTAAATTTGGGAATATACCTGTTGAAGGAAGGACAAACTCTATACTATAGCACACATACTCATATAAGATGCATGATATTGTGCACAATATTGTATATAATACTGAGGTGCATACACCCTGTTTTCACTGTAATGCCATTTGCTTTTCACCTGGCGATAGAATAGGCTGAGTAATAGTCAGAGTATCTCAAAGAATAGAAAGTGGAAACTGTAAAGTTGTTTTAGTTTCACCACTCCAAACTTTTCTTCTGATATTTGGTGGCAGTGTCCAATTTTAGAGGTACTTAAGGGGTTTAATTAAATTACAGATTTTTTTAAAATTATATTACTATTATTATTATTACCCCTACTAATCCTACTGATGTTATGAGGATATATTTCTTTCCAAGGAGGCTTTCCTAATTAAAACCAGGTCTAATTCAAATGCTATGCAACATAATATAAAAATCCTAATTCAAAAACAATTCAATAATTTCTATTTATTGTAGAATCACATAAACTAATATGTATGGTTGGGAAGGCACATCTTTGATAAAGTCCTGTGTGATATTGGGAAAAACTAGCTGTATAAGATTAAATTTCCTATTGCCTAAAGGCAAATTTGTCTGCTTAAGTTTAGAGAAATTCCATTTACCTTGTTTGTAAATTTGCAGCTATGTAAGAATGAAACATCATGCTTTAAAGCATTATTCAAGTGCTTGGCACTTGTTTCGGACATCTACAGCTTGCACATAAAAGAAGTAGGCTGGAATAAAATAGGGCTGTGAATTTGAGGTACAAAACCTAAACTGCCAGTCTCTGCACAGATTGTCTTATCCTGTTTTATGGTCATCTGCCAAAAGCTTATTTATTTTATATTGAAAACTTCTCAGATTCTGTCCTTAGTGTACCTTCTTAAACTTCAGATATGTGTAATACAACAGTGACAGATCTAGCAGAGATATATTATGAATGAATGGAAACTCATGAACATTATTATTAAGATTAAAAATTATAATATTATCTTCTCTGCTTTTATTCCTGATTTCTATGTTATCTTTTCTGAGCTGATAACTTTATTTACATAGTGCTAGAAAGAAAGATAAAGTAAAAATCCAGTCCTGAAGTTTACATAAGTATAGTGAAAAATAATTAGATAAGACAACATACAAAACCAATAGAACAGCTGAAAATTCAGCAAACCAATGAAGCATCAAACTGCCTCTCCCCACTAAAGACCACCCAGGACAAAAGCTTCAGAAATTCTTGGACTGTGGCTGTGAACATTTCTTGGCACCTGTTCCCTGGAGCACTTTCTGAATATGAATGTATCCTAGCAGCAACCAGATTCCCTTCATTGCTTTCCTTCTCCTCTTTTTGTTCCCTTACTCCTCTTCCCTTGCCTTCCATGCAAAAAATCAGACACCACAGACTGAAGTGAAGGAGTGGAGTGGTCCAAGAGATCCCCTGACATGGTTGATTAGGAAACTGCAACCCTCAGGCACTCCACAGTTTGCCCCAGCAGGGAACAGTAAATTGGTACACTGGGGATTAAATCTTTTAGACATAAATGGAGAAAGGCAAAACAAGAACCACAGGCAGAAAACTGATATGCAAATTCACAAGAGAACTGAGAAATATTTTAAGGCAGCTTTTTCTTTTTTTTAAACATTGAGGGATTTGCTGTTAGAAGAAACTCCTTGGTGAAAAAATAAATTATCTTACTTAACCTAAGCTACTTTTACCATGCCTTTATTTTGGTCCACTGGAAGGCACTGGGATAAATGCAAGACTATTTTGATTAAATTACTTTTTATAGCATTGTGGTTTTACCTTGGCCAACAATTCAGCCTCACACAGCCTCCAGTGAGACAGAGGAGAAAATGGGGAGTGAAAAGGTGAGAAAACTCAAAGTGGGTTGAGGTACGGATAGTTTAACAGGTAAAGAAAAGGCATACATGGAAGAAAAAGAAAGAATTAATTCACCACTTGCCACGGGCAGGCCCAGCCCCATTGTTGTTGGGATGGAATGGCTCTGTGCAAGCGCTGCTCAATAAGAGTAAAAACATCCCTGTGTTACAAACACTGTTACCAGCACTAATCCAAACCACAGCCCCAAAACAGCTACTGTGGCAGGTAAGAAGGGACTTTTTGTCAGTGACTGTAGTAATAGAACAAGACATAATGGCTTTAAATGGAAGGACTTCGATTGGATATTAGGAAGAAAATCTTCACTTTGAGTGTGGTGAGACACTGGAACAGGTTGCTTAGACAAGTTGTAGATGCCCCACCCATGGAAGTGTTGAAGCTCTGCACAATCTCATCTAGTGGAATGGCTCCGCACCCATAGCAACAGGGTTGTGAGTAGATGATATCTGAGGGTTTTTTTAACCCAAGCCATTCTATGACTATTCTAATGTATTTGAGTATTAAAGTACTGAGTATTTAAGGATAATAATTATTTAATGGTATCATAGGTTTAAAAGTTTAGACCATTTCCTTCCAAAGCAAGTTTTTGGGGTTTGGGCTTTATCCAGTGTTAACTTGAAATTTCATAATATTAATAATTTTACTGACAAAAATTTGTTGGTGTTAGTTACTTTTCAATTTAGATACCATAACAAATCTGAGCATGTAAGCCAAAGTGTAGTTTCTCTCTGTCTTCTTCCTTCGTGTCCTTTAAGAAATTATCCATCCCTTTCTGACACTTAAGGATACTGGCAGAGAAAGTTAATTTCTCCTAAACTGGAAGGGAATTTCCACCAGGAGTAAAATTACATAAATTAAATTTGCATAAATCTCAAAAATACACTATTTTCTCATCAACTTAAGCATATATTCTAAACACCTAAAATTTTCAGGTTCATAGTATTTTATCTGTGCCCTGTGGGTGAGAGAACTATTGCTTATCTCCAACAGTCAAGTCTGAATTTAATTAATTACAGCTGTTAACTTGTGCGATTGCTACCTTTACTCAGATAGTGGCCAAAACTCCATGATGACTACTGTCACCCAGAATGAAGCTGCCAAGCAGCCAAAGTTACTTTAATTTCTGTAATAGTTAATATTTCTTCTTTTACACTAGTGCAGCCTCCTTTTTTAATGTCCTTAATAAGCAGGATAATTAAAAATCTGTAGTGTCTCTGATTAATCTACACTTTTCCATTACTTTCCAGCACTGTTTGTTTTCTCTATGTTCTGCACCAACAAACTTAATTTCTCTTTTATTCTCTTTTAAGCAATTACAAAAAAAAAAAATCCCTAATTTATTAATGACTCCGAGAGATCTGTGTTTCTGATTTGGGAGTATTTCAAAGTCATTAATTTGCTAAATTAATGTAGGTGGAAAGCACTAAATCTAGTGGCATTTTTTTACAATATTCTTAAGATAGTAAACCTATTGCGTGGCACATTAATTAAATATAGGGTAAATCGATCCAGGATATTTTAGTTCTCAGGAATCTAATGTTTGAAATAAATAGTCTGGCACTGTTCTTCCCATGAGCTATTTCTATACATGGATACAGTCAATGCCTTCAGGAAGCAGAGCAGAGTTCACAGGGTTTACAATATTCAGAAAGCTCCTTCTAGTTTTTCTTTATTACCAAAACCAGGAACCAGAACACAGTACTTTCATTCCTGCACATGGTTGCTCTGATAGTATCTTCCTCCAGGATCTCTCACAAAACACTGTAGCAGAAGTCTATTTGCTGTATTGTGATGGAGATTAATAAACAGTTGAGCCTGTGCTTTAGCATGCAGTTCATTATATGATTTGGTCTTAGAGCAGTATAAAAACATCACAATGATCAAAAAAAGGACTTTTATTACTCTCCAAGGACATTTCAACTGTGATATCAAGAATGATGGGTGAAACAGCATTTTGTCTGGTTTTGTTGCTGTTTTCTTTCCAGGTATATAGTGTTTAGAAATATAATTCATGTTTCAGTAATTTGTAATGTTGAACTAAACACCTGCAAGCCTTCCATATTTTATAGATATACAGAAATAAATAATGTTTGTAGTTTGTTGGTTTGGGGAGTTTTGAGTTTTTTATTTTGTTTGTTTTGGGGTTTTTGTTGTGGGTTTTTTCTTCTTTTGTTGTTGTTTTTGGGTGTTTTGTTGTTGTTGTTTTTTGGGTTTTTTCCTAATTTTGTAACGTTTTTCAACCAGGTCTACCCTCCAGTCCACTTCCCCAGGAAAAAAAAAAAATATAGCAAAAAACCCCAAGAGAAGAGCACTGAAGAGCAATCAGATTACTGAATGAAGTTTCTTTCTGAAATGGACCTACTTCAGATTGTGTTTATATATTTATGTAATTGCAACCACTGCCATTTTTAGTTTCTTAACTTTATATACTTTATACTTTGCAATCACAGACTTTTTTCTTTTTTTTTTTAATAACTGTCTACCTTTTCTTTTTTTTTTTAATTCATTTAGTTACTTTAGCTAAATATTAGGCTACTATTCCCCAGTACTCATGTCCGTATTGGGTGAAAACCCCAACAATATAAAATCACTGGAATAACATCTTTTTATCTTAGGTCAAGGCATCTCATATGAGAAATAAATTTCTGACTAAAGAAGACAGTCCAATAAAATTTTAATCTATCACTAACTTCTCTGTCTGATTGCCGGAAGGACATCTGGATTTGGTTTTTATGGTTTTTCTAAAGAGAAAATAGAAAGACAAAAATAGAGAGAAGAAAATTTGAAGAAAAAAAAAAAAAAAAGAAAAAAAAGGGAAAAGAAAAAAGCTGGGGAAAAAAAGAGGGAAAGAAAGAGGAAAATTGAATTCACTAAGTTCATAGATGTTCTTCACTCTGCAGTTAACGATAAATAGACCTTGATCATAAAAGCTTCGCTACAGACATATAGTGTTAATTTTATGAGTTTTGGAAGAGGATTACAGGTTCTGTGAAGAGGAATAAGCCTCAGAGTAAAAAATTCAAGAATGGATTCTATGGAGCAATCATATCCCAAAGATATATTTTGCAAGCTGATATCATCTACCTCCAACATTGCTCAAGGAAGGTTATTTGTCTGACTTGTATTTAGAAATATATAGATAATGGGAATTAACATACTTATAAAACAAAGCGAATAAACCAAGGGTTTTATTTTGGTTTTGCACAGTATTTGAGATTTTTGCATTTAATGATAATTTTATATCCATGTAATCACTAAAACTGTTATTTATATAGTTTCTGGTAATTTATATTATTAGTGTAGCCAGGTCAGTAAATAATTACTCCTGTTCATTTACCTATATACTCCCTAATTTTTTTTTTGCTTTCCTTAAACACCATTATATTTATCAAATTATGATGTAGTCATGGCTAGAACCAAAATTCATTTTCAGATTTTCCCATCTCTTTATTCACATTTCTTTTCTCTGAGAAGTAGAACTATCTGATAGAAAATATAACACTTGAGGTTTCAAAGCACCACTTAAAGTCAGTGTGAACTTTTGCATCAGTATTTGTTTAAAAAAGAGGAAAAATTATTAAGACCTAAATGGAATCAGGTATCTTGTGGGACTATAAATTGTTTGCAGTTTGCTTTTAAAAATAACATCCTTGGTAAGCTCTCTGATGTAAAGTAAAATTAAAATTACAGTCAGAAGGAGTCCCAGACGCAGGAGCAAAGACAGCCTGGAGCTATTATTTTTCCCACACTCTTACTGCCTTTAGAAGGTTTCAATACATACTGCTGAATGAGAAATGCTACATTTCCTATGCAAATCAATGTTTTAACATCAGAGCAGCTATCCTATTCCAGGGAATAACGTTATCTTGACCAGCTAGTAACCCAGCTACTGTAACATGGGTGCTTTGATAAACACAAGTTAGTCTCACCATCCTTTGATTTTAGTTCATTCTTTCCAGCATAGATAAACATATCTACATATAAATACATATCGATATGTAACATATGTGTTAAAATCAGTAATGAGACTGGTCAGTTATTGCTTGTTTTAGGAAATGTAGGATAAACTCGGGAGTGTTTCATGACAGGTTAACTCATATACAGAAGAGTAATGAAGTGTTCGAATTAAAAAGATACAGAAATACACCAAAAACATCTATATTCCCTCTTGAAGATATATTCTAATTCACGGGCAAAGTCCCAATGAGCCAAAAGGAAACTTAAAAATATTGGTAGGTAGATCTTTTCTGACTACATACAATAGCAGATAAATATCAGATCCTTAAATTAAGAAGTAGAAATCTATGATTAGTGTTTAATGCATTAGTATCTGTCTCATAGAAGGGTGAAGTACATTCTTTGTCCTATTATGTATACAAGTTCATGCTTTCTCATCTACCTGACATGGTCTGGATATTGATGTACAGTTTGAAGTTTTAGCTGAAAGAAATAGGATAAAGATCAAAATGGAAATGATATAAAAAATACATTCTTGCAGATTTTATTGGAACAATCTTTCTTAATTAGCTTAGTCATGAATCTTCTCATGTCCTAGGTTTCATGAGGTCAGCTTAGGTAAATTAGAGGGACAGTGAAAGAAAGGAATTAATTGAAAAAGTTTCTGAGACTATTACACTTGATCAAAAGCACTTTTAGAAACTTGGGTCTGGAAATACGTTGAAAATAATTATATTATGATCAGATATTATTATATAGTGATGGATATTATTATAATGGCACAGGGCTATAGATCCTTTGAGGCTGAGAGATATATTGATGTAGATCTAGACATAGAGATAGACAGATGATAAAGTAATAACTCCTATAGCAAGGCACCTTCAGAAGAACTGAAATAAAGTATCAGCCATATAAAGAAAGGAGTTCCACGTTAGGAGAAAAACTAATGCCAAAGCAACATAAGAAATGTGAAAGAGAGACCTGCCTAAATCAGCATTCTGGAATCACCTCTTCAGTGACAGTGATCTTCCTCACAAGTACATTCTCACAGCTGATTCCAAGTGGAGAGTGTGAAAGGCATAAGAAATGCTTTAGTTGGTGACTATTATGCCTCATCCAAAAGGTACAGCTTCAAGACAGAAAAGGTTGAGTTTCCCTTTGGTAGGGAACAAAAAAGTGGGAGAATGCTAGTAAAGAGAAAATTGTAAATGTGTGTGAAATTCTGAAACTGTGTCATGACCAGATTAAATTCTACAGACTGCAAATTGCTCTGGGCTGAAAATGAGAGTATTTTATTCAAATGTGTAATAGAAAGTGTTTCGTATGTTTGTACTGCTAGTTTTTTGGTCTTCTCTTGTTGTATGTGGCACCAAGGGAAAATAAACACAGAATTCACATCTGGGGTCTAATTGGACTAATCTGAAATAAACCAAGTGTTGCTCCTTCTAAATGTTTGTGTGAAAAACGATAGTTAAAAAAGAAGAAAGAAAAATAAGCTAAAGAAAAGGTTTTTACTTGCTGTTGTCATCCTCAATGGTGTCCACAAATCAGAAGCACTCTTTTGTTTTCAACTGGGGTGGCAGTACTACTGGAAACATTTAATTTTATTGTCATGAACATCTTTTCAAATTTATTTTTCTGACATCTATGTAGTGGCACAAAAAAAAAAATAACCCAACCAAAACAAATATAAGGAGTAAGAAATATGTTTAAAAAGGGAGGGCATTGTAGGAATATTACTAACTTAAAGGATTAATTTTATTATTTCCCAGTAATTAATCAAATATGAAAATTTTATATAATCCATTCTTTAAAAAATGTATGAAGAAATGGTTTGTTTTTTTGTTTGATGGTTCGTTTTCCATTTCAACAGAAATCCAGTGATTGTTTGACTTCTAAACTTTAGCTGCTAAAATGAGTACTATATTTCTACATCTTTATACCATGGCTGTCTTATAAAAAAATTCCTAAGTGAAGTGAACATCAATGTCCATTTCTTGGAAAAATGTTACCATGTTATGAAGAAAAAAAACACATGGGCAACTAAACAAAAAGGACCCCCACAACAACAACCCCCACTGGCCAATTGTTCTTTATCATAAGTAAATGAAATTAAAAGTCTTTTACATCACTTTATCTTTAAACTCTCTTCACACTGTGGTATTAGGGCCTCCACTTTTCCTGTAGGGAATGCTTTCTCTTTTCTATTTTCCAGCTAAGGTTCACTTTCTCTAATTCAGATTAAGAAAAGACAAGACAGAGATAGAAAAGTATAATTGACTTAATTTAGTTTAATTAACTGCAAGAGAATGGAGACAATTAGTTAATGCATCGTAATGAATTAAATTATGAAATTAATTTCTCCCACTGGGAGAAAATGATCCCTGTAATAGGAAAAGTAGATATGGAACCAAAAAATAAAACAGCAGATTTTTTTTTTCTCCATGTTAGGTTGACCAATCCAAAGCAACTAGAATTCTAGAGATGTACTCTGTGGTGGCATTTGATGTCTTGCAGGTGAAGCCTGCTTGGTGTGTTCTAGGGGAAGGCACTGCCCTAAACTTACTGCATGTGGACAAATTCCTTATTTCTGGTAATTAATGTCAGCCTTAATTCAGCTTTTAATGTATAGAAGTCAGTAATTGTAGACCTGTGGCTCTAAGTGAAATTGTGAAATATCTGTAAGTGAAACAGTGAAAGGAATTTATATTTTAAAGAAAACAAAAAAACTTATCCAAGTTCTTTGAGAGCAACTTAACACTATGAAAAAAACCAAGCCAATTTATATATTACAATAAAAGAATATCAATTGTATTGATCTTGACTGTTTAACCATGTTATTGAAAATTGAGATTTGAATCTGAGTGAGCTACCATAATAACTCAAAAATAACTTCATTTAGATTTTCTACTTTTTCCAAGAGAAGCAAGTTGGAATGTTTTAAGCACTATTAAATAATTGAATACATATTTTAAATAACTGAAAAATTCCTACTTTTTTGAGTATATAAATAATCTTTCTGAGAAAAATCCATTAAACTTTGCGACTGCCTAATATTTTAAGTTTTGTCCTTTTTCTGAACTTTGCTTTTCTGAAAAATCATGGTGAACAGAAGAAAAATATCTGGCTATATTACTATCATATAGTCATTTTTTTCTTCTATTATTTAATGTATTTTAATCATTTAATGCAACAGAAAAAACAGATGAGGTCACAACATTACTTTCATAATGTGGTGGAAATGAATTACTGTAAAACTATAAATCCTACATCAACTCAGAGTAAATATTAAATCTAATTGTTACTGCTTGGTACTAGCATTCATTTTGCCACAATCATCTTTCTCTTACTTCTTAAGCTACTATTCAAGTCCTCCAGTTGCATGTTGCTTGATGGTAGTGGATGATTTTGAGACTGAAAGAGTAAGTTTGTTTAAAAATATAGTGTTTTTTTTACTTAGGGAGCACAAAACTTTTGCAAGTCTCTGATGTAGAGAGTTGAACTAGAATCTTTTATGAAAGTCAAGACACTGTAAAGGTATTTGAGTGAGTTGAAAGGAAGGGAAAGGGAAATGCCTGAAAAATATATAATATATATAAAAATACCTGAAAAATTAATACCTGCTGGTTTATTCACTGCTTAAAAACAGGACCTCTTTGCTCTTATTGTTTTCTATTTCTATGGGATGTAGCCAACACTTTCTAAGTTTCAATAACTTTAATTGAAAAAATTATCATACTATCAGCATAATCATTGGAATGAAACTGAGAATCAATTTCATATTAAAGGGACTGTCACATTCATATCAACTACAGAGAAGTGGCAGCCAGTACTCCAAGGACTGCATTGCAGCACCCACCACAGGGTACCTACAGCACAGAGCAAAACCGGTGTGATACCCTCACTAATGCCCTTAGAGGCTGCTTTCTGCTTTCTATTAATTTATCACAAATAAATTGAGTCTGGAGCCACATCAGAGAAAGTTTTCTGCCTTTATGCATGAGATTAATTTCATATGGAGAGCAAAAAATGACATGTGAGGTTTGTAGAAAGTAACTCGAACCATTTTTAAAAGAAATCATGAAACTTTGGTGAAGTGTGTTACATTGGGAGTTAGCTAGATGGTGCTAAAAGCTATTTATGTATTACTTAGATAAATGTGACCAAAGGCAACAGTATTTTAGGTCACAGGTGAGGATAACTGGAATTATTTTATTTGAAGCGCATTTTGATTGTTGGCATTGGTGGGAGGAGTAGGATTCCTTAAGTAAAACAAAATATCTTCAGTGTTTGAGACAGTGCAAAAATACAGCACTAAAAGAAACTGTTCTTTGCATAGATACTGTCAGCTGAGCAATAATAGACCTGAACATCTCCTGAGATTTCAGAGGAGATGTCTAAAATGGTAGCCTTGAGAAGATAACTGCTTTCTGTATGTATTAATTGCATAAATCTAATTTTGGTACTTAGGCATATAAGTTCATGTTCAGTTTTCTATCAAAAAAAGATGTAGAGACAATCAAATTATAAAAAAAAAATCCTCCTGACAGTCAAAGCCAGTGTGTTTTTCACAGGATTGCCATGAGTGACCCAAAATAAGGAAAGAATGTTCAAAAAATTTGGAAACAGAAAAACTTTCTTCAGTTCAAATAAACGTACATGGATGATAAAAATCAAAGGAAAGTTAAATATAAGTTAGCTATTATATTAAAATAAACCAAACCCAAATTAACCCCAAAAACAACAACAAAAGAGGATTCTCCCTACCTTTTAGTAATGCACACTGCTGTCATATTACAGACACATATTTTTATGCACAAGATTATTGATGCAAAAACACATTGATGCAAAACTTGTTTAAATAACAAGTACTAGACCTGTTGTGGTATAATCACATCCCAGTCAGAACCTTCTTCTTTGCAGAAGAGCATGCCTCAGCTACATGTTCTTTTGCAGAACTCTGTTTCTAAAGAGGACTATTCCTGGTGTTGGCAGCAGTCAGTATTTGTTGTGCTTGTGTTACCACTTAGATATTCTGCTCAAGATTCTTTA
This sequence comes from Euphonia xanthogaster, assembly GCA_034509185.1. Classification (NCBI taxonomy): domain Eukaryota; kingdom Metazoa; phylum Chordata; class Aves; order Passeriformes; family Fringillidae; genus Euphonia; species Euphonia xanthogaster. The sequence continues at coordinate 71,270,165 of JAYDZK010000169.1, read as the reverse complement.
GTCTTAAATTAGTCAGACTTCTCAAGCAGAACAGAGTAAAAATCAATCAGAAGTACACTAAATAGTGTACTGCAGTTGGAAATTTCCTGCCACAGTGTCTTTCAGCAGAAAAAAAATATAATTATGATAGGGAAAATTGTGCATGAAATCTACGTGATAGAAGAAAATGGAAGTGTGAACTTATACACCTAGGAAAAATTGAAACAGCTTAGGCAGAGATAATTCTTTTCCAGCTTTTTCTCTCCCTTCGAAGAAAGAGATTATTTGGTTCAAACCAAAATGTTCTCTTGGCATGATCCTGATTATAGGAGAAGCTTGGATTAGATCTACTCTAAACTCTATTCTCAGGAGCTGCAACAGTCTCTCAAATGCCCATACAGAGAGTTAAGCTTTTTCTTCTGGGAGAATATGAAGAAGATGATGGAGCAAGCCACAGATTGTTGACAACTGCATTATTTCTTAGAAATGGATTATCGAAAAAAAGACCTAAGAGAATTAATTTTGTCCATTTGGATAAAAATTCTTGTTCAAAATTTCACACCCAGTTTTCAGCAGGGGAAAGGTGATTGTCTTGGTATGTGTAATTCAGTGTGCAGAGTTTTCTGATCACCAATTATATTATGTTGGTTTAGTTTAAATTAATGTTTTCTCCTCACTATACTTTTTTTAATTATTCCAGAAAATGTTATATAAATAAATATTTTGCAATAAAAGCCAGCATATCAAATTTTATAATTTACTTCAATTCATTTTTTTCCTTAAGGGAATGCAGAAATCCAAACCAGTTCTCCTGTTGAGATTTACTTTAAACAGCTGCTTTCAATTCCAGACTTATCTCTCTCACATGCATGCTCTCCTTTGCTTGCTTTTTTTTTCTTCCTAGCATTTTTACTTTTCCTCCAAAAACAAAGAAGATAAAAGCTACACTATCCTGTGAAAGTAACATAAATTCCACTAATTGGATTTCTGGTCAGCTTTTATACATATGCAAACATTAAGTCCAAAAGAAAAAGCTTTTTATTTAGCAAAATTACTATTAGGAATAGGTTCTTTAGCTAATTAGGTGTTATCCAAACTTCACACATCAATTGATACCAGTAGCATCATTTAGTACCGGTATCTTTGATGTAGATATAATGTAATTTGGAAATATAGTCTGAATATACTGAGAGCATACATAATGATGTCACAGTGACAACAGGTCTAATATTTATTTAAAGATCAGTAATTTCTGACTTAATCCTCTGAAAACGTCCTTTGTGTTTTCAGTGACATTGAGCAAGAAACTATTGGAACAGATTTCAGCAAGATGGCTTCCATTTTGTTTACAAGGAAATTCTAGTCATGACAAGAAGCTTCAGCACTGAATGGGGTTATAAAAATACAAGATTTATGTAAATCCTAACCTCATTCCTATTACCCTATTCCTTCAAAGTACAGGTATTGCTCTCTTGAAGTTTCTGCAAGTTTAGCAGAGACCTCCTACTACTGCAGGTAAATCAGGAATACATGAAAAGATTTCAAATATCATCACTTAAACTATAGAAACTTTTTTCCTACTTTTTCAGTTCTTTTTCACAACATACTCAAAGTTGAGAGAACAGATCATCATGACAATTCCTAGACTGTCAATTTTGCAATTCAAGATATGCAAATAAAACTGTCTTTGTTGTTATATTTTCCCTTCCTAATCAAAAGACAGATAGAAGTATTTCTTTCTTTTCAACATTTAATGTTTCCAGGAAAGAAAAAGCATGGGGATTCTTCTCCCCATTCACCACTGGATGAGAATACACAACTCCTTGAAGCAGGAGCATTAGATTGCAGTTTTATATTTTTGCAAGAGGAAAAAACCCATATTTTTAACCAGTAAGATGTGATACCTCAGCCACACAATCTCTACTTGATAACACTGATCAGTCAGAGTGATTTTGGACCACCGATTCCAGTCTTTTTCAAAAAAATCCACTATGTCTCAGGTAATTTCTAAGCTTCCTCAGTAGAATTTTAAACTACAGTAATTCTCATGCAGTTTAGAGAACCAAATCAAAATTTGTATTTGGCATGTCAACACCCAACCCATGAGCAATTAATTTTATTTTTCTGATCTGGAATGCTGACAGTGATATCAGCTCCTCTCCATTTCCAGCTGAATGAGTGGTGTTTAACTGCTTACTTCAGTTAGTAGCTTTAGTCTAGTGCTGGTAACATGTATTTCAGCAGAGGCATTTGTATTTCTCTAGTGGGTTGTGCAACTTGCTGTGCTCATGAAATTAGACTGCTGTCTATGCCTGAGAGAATTCATTTAAAGTTGGTTTGATTATGTCTAGACTGAACCACAGCCAGCGAAGCATAAAATGATTTCAGAAAAAGTTTTGACTTAATAGCTTTCTGGTGAAAATGTTTTCACAGTCACTTGGCCATGAACTAATTGCTGTATTAGAAAGGAGTCCCTGTCCTAGACACAGCAGGATTCTGAAGCCCATCAATTAATCTGAAACCTGCATATCCATCTGACTGTGTATCAATAGAAGCAAATAGGAGAAAGAAGTTTCTATGGTGACCAGTGGGAAAAAAACATATGTGAGGGTTTTCAGTTCTACCTGGTTAAAGAGATTTGGATGCATGAGAATTGTGAGACTAAAATATGTGGCAAAGGATGGAGCCTCTTTAGAGTTCACACTTCCATTCCTGAAGTCAGCTGATTCAGTTGTGAGAATTCCTATTAAATTTGTCTTTGGATTTTCTAGAGAGAAAAAAAGAAAAATAACCTTATAGAGATCATTAATCTTACTTGCCCTGAACTATCAAGACAATTTGCACATTTGCTTCAAAAATAGCCAGCACTTTGGAGTATATGTCAATTTGTTATTACTATGTGGTAGTTCAGACAATGATGCCAGATGTCTGGGTAACAAAGCATGAGCCTTATGAATGTTTTAAGTGGAAAGAACAGAATGAGGACATTAAAATTTAGCTGTACACACGCACTCTGTGTGCGGCCAAGGAGCTGGATAGAAATTTCTTCTCTTACAACAGGTGTTGCACCAGACACCACTGCTGCTCACACGGTACCAGAACTAAGTTTAGAAATTCCTGTATTGCAACTGTTTCCAAGAAAAGATTCCTGAGAGAATTGGTTCACTCTCAGTAGCTGAGGTGTTATATAAAGGAAAAAAAAATCACTTTTATGTCAGCAGGAGGATGAAAACTCATCAGCAATTTGATAGTTTCAATTGATGGACAAATTTTCTAAAATTCAGGACACTCCCTTAGGTAATTTTTTAGGTTTTGCGAAACATCTGTTTTATTCTACAAGAATTAGGCCTCGTGGTTTCATGCATCTGTATGAAAAAAATAAATGAACCAAACCAAATCAAACTAAAAAATCCAAAACCAACCAACCAACCAAAACACCCAAAACTAAGCCATCCTTTCTCCCCCAAAAAGCCCCCCAAAAAACCTAAACAAAAAATCCCCAAACATACTGTAGCCTGTCTGAGACAAGTTTCAAGGCAAGTTTCAAAATTTCAATTGCAATGTGTTTGTGGTTTTAAAACCAGCTAACTGAGAAAGCAAAGGGCTATAATGACCATGGGTTTTTTACCCCAAAAATACTTTGCAGTGCAGGCTGATCAAAATATCTCAATCAGCATGTCAGGACTATGTACAGAAATGTTTTATCAGTTCCATATTTTTGCAGATGCTGAAGAAAAAAAAAAAAAAATCTCTGACATTTTGCATTAAATTCCAGGAGGTAACTCAATTATCTCATCTTGGAAGAAAGATTTGCTGTTAATTCTAAGCAATGGGTTATATCTTCTGGAGAGACGCCTATTTATTATTCTCTCAATGTCAAAGACATAAATCTCAAGAAACATTTTTAATGAAAACAAACCAAAACCACTGCATTTATTTCCAGTTTCTGCTGTTAACCTGTTTATTCAGATCATCTCACCTGTCCTTGTCCTCATTTTGTCAAAACATTCTGACAGAAAGAGAATAACTTTGTGACATACCTGATGTTATGGAATCAGTTAAAGAAAGGTTGGTGGGTATATACTTGTTTATGTTCTTAGGGTGGAGGGATAAGCATGTACTCAAAATTTGCTTTCCAGGTGATTCTGAGCTTATTCTTTCCTGAAGAAATATTTCTACCATCAAGCTATTAAAACACACCGCAAATGATTGTGACAGGAATGAGCTGAACAAATGAGGAAGATCAGCTCTTATTTATGAGTGAGACTGTGCATATTAAATTTTTCTATCATAGTAGAAATTTGTGAGAAAGGAAAATTACACAAATACCACAGAGCACTGCTAAACAAATTAATCAACTCATTCTATCATTCTTTTGAATGATAGGGCCCTGAGTATCCTAGTAGATAAAGGTGTTAGGGCCCTGAGTATCCTAGTAGATTGTAATGGTCCTAACCACCTTTTCCTGGGACCCCTTCCCTTTCTCTCCACACGGGTGAAGAGCACTGTTCCTGGTCAATTCTCGTCCTGATCTGAGATGTGCTGCACCTATACCTGTGCTCAGATGTCTTTCATGCTCATGCTGAGATGGTTGGAATGACCTGAACCAGACTTCTCACCTTGCCTAGGCTGATGGTTTCTGTACTGTTTTTTGTGCCCTCTTGCTATCACCAGCCTGGTTCCACTCTCTCTGCCTTTGCTGCAGCACTACACCATGGATCAGGCCACCAGTGGCTGAACCAGTGCTTCCTTCCCTCTTGAAACAACCCTGTTTCTGCTGCTCCCTGACACATATCTAGATGTCAACAAATTTTCAGTTTGAGATTGTTGTGTATTTATTTCTCATACATCAAACTGACACAAATAATACTAACATAATTTAAACCTTGTTCACTTTAGGGATTCCATGTGGGATTATTGTTAAACTGGTGGTGTTTCATTTTGGGGGTTGATTTTCTTCTTAATATTTTTTAAGAATAGACTAGACTAGACTAGACTAGACTAGACTGGACTAGAATAGAATAGAATAATTCAATTGGAAGGGACCCACAGTGATGTTCTCACCCAGCTGCCTGACCAGTTCAGGACTGACCAAAACGTGTGTTTTTAAGGGCATTGTCCAAATACCTCTTAGACATGGACTGTTTTGGGTCATTAACCACCTCTCTAGAAAGTCTGTTCCAGTGTTGAACCACCTTCTTGGCAAAGAAATGCTTCTTAATGTGCAGTCTGAACTTCTTGTGATGCAGCTATGAACCACTTCCACGTGTCCTATCACTGGATACCAAGGAGAAGAGCTCAGCACCTCCCTCTCCACCTGTGCTCCTCAGGAAGCTGTAGAGAGCAGTGGCATTGTTCCCCAGCCTCCTTGTCTCTGAGCAAGACAAACCCAAAATCTCTAGCCACTCTCCAGAGAACATTCCTACAATCACTGTCACCAGATTTCTTGTCCTCATCAGGATGCAGTCGAGTACCTTAAATATTAAGTAAGGAAAAAAAAGACATCATTTAAGAAAAACACCAATTTGCATTTCTTCTGATCATGCTTTCCATGTATTTTCCCTTCAAGTCTATCAAATAAAAATAAAACAAATTTCTTGATGGTGATTGAAAAGCTGTAAAAAGCTGTTGAGTGTCTTTCTCCATATATTTCAATGTTGTCCTTTGATGTAATGAGGGTTATAATCTGGTTGTATGGTTCTGTAGAGGTTTTCCTATTTACCTTCTCAGCTATGTGCTACATCAAAACCTTTTTGTCTGAGAGTAAGCTCACTATATTTATTAAAAAAAAAAAATCTGGATATTCAACTATTAAAAAAAATCTTTATCACTCTACCAAGAGAAAATGCATAATGAACATTTCCTTCAGTTGAAACTGAAGACCCGCAATTAGAAATTAAAAATTATAAATATATGTTTGCTTTCAATGACTATGAATTTTATTTTAAAATGACTGCCAGCCAGATTCCTTGAGCATCTAGATGCAGCTTGTTCAGATACTTTCCATGATCATGTGCCAATGTTGTGAGTTTCAAAGCAGGTTCTTTTTTTTTCTTTTTTTTTTTTTCCCCTGTGTGCATGTATATTTTTTAATAAGCACTTCTGCACTTCTCTTCTTTTTCTCTTTAATAATTTGCCAGGTCTAGTGGTCTACATGTCAACAACTGGACCTGTTTATTTCCCAGGAAGAGATGGAAAAAAACTAATAGTTGTTGGAAAGTCTCCTCTTCTCTTCTTTGCCTGAGGCAGATAGATTGTAGTATACAAAAAACTTGATGGTGGCAAATACACAAAAATTATTTGAAATTAAGAAGCTCCTCCATATTTCCAACAGGGATATGTACAATTTTTGTGACATAAAGGTATTTATATTTACAAGCAAAGATGTTCTCTGGGAGGGTTTTCATTCAGTGTATTCTTAAAATATCTGAATAGTAAGCAAGAAAAATAGTTAAAAACAGGAATCAGTAGCTCCAGATTTTTATTTTGAAAAAAAACATAGATGGATTACAGTCCTACTATATTCTTATCGATGTTTTTTTTCAAATCCTAGAGATAGTGAAAATACTATGACAATCAAAAAAAAAAAAAAATTAAGTAAACTAGGAGAAAAGGCTGCCAGTTATTCAGACACATATACCACAGAAACTACTTTCTGCCTCTGATACAGTCTTGAGATTTTCTGAAAAATTACAGAGGATGTATTGTCGCTGAACTAATTCAATTACCACTGTCTTACATACTTACAATTCCATGTTCTGTGCTGTAAAACACACTACACTATCTTTGTTCCAAGGACACATAGTGACTATGATGTTATTTTACTCCCAATGGTATTTGAAACCTTGAATTATGACTCATGTACCTTATCGAGTCATGTGTAGTCAATAGAAGATATCTACTGAAGGAGAAACTTTCTATACCGTAAATATGCATATGTAAAAGTATTATAACAATTGAGTTATCAAATTATCTGGGTTCCAGATAATTTTATGGACTGAAGTAAAGCGAGGCGGTGATTATATGGACTGAAGGTGATTTTATGGACTGGAGTAAAAAGAGAAGGAGCTCCTGAAAGACCAACTAATAGACATCACACAAGGTATTTGCTTAACAATTTCTTCTCATAGATAGTTCTTAAATAATATTCTCCTATCCAGGGAAATTATCCATGATACACTGAAATTTTCCTGGAATAACTTTCCTTTTTCTAGTAAAGACATTTTATTTCAAATACGAACCAATACTGTTAAAAAAGAATTAGTATGTTCAAAATGCTCAGTGATTACTATGGAACTTATACTTCTTATTCAAGAGAGTTCCACCACTATTTAGCTACGCATTTTTACAGCTATTACCTTTCTCTTTGAAAACAGAGGAAGCTGCTGAAAACTAATAGTTTTCATACTTTTGTTACTCTACCAGAGAAGAGCCTCCTAAAAGGCCCCGGCAGCTTCTTAAATAGATTTTGTAGAAAGGCTCTCCTCATTTTGACCAAAACCTCACTTTTAATGTCCTTGTGTTGCATCTATATAGAACAGCATCTTAAGGACAAAGTGCTGTTTTTTTTTTTTAAATTTAGTTCCTGTTCTGAGGGATATACTAGAGTCTCTCTCTTTGTCATTGAAAAAAGAAGTTCCTTTTTAATGTTGCTAGGAGGCAATTTTGATATTATTCTTTGATTTAATAGTTGCCATTACTTCTGTGGCAGTATCTCTACTATCGTTTCTCTCTGACAGATTAAGGGAAATCATTCCTACCCTAACATTATGTGAAATTTTCTTAATGACTCTGAACTCATTAAAACAATTTTGATTTTAGCAAGCCAATTTGCAATCTTCACCAGAGAAAAATTTTTTTTATAACTACCCCAAATAACTACCAAAATATCAATCAATTTGTATACCTATGAAGGATTCACCAGCTCACTAATGCCAGTGACGAGTAAAAGACAATCCATTTTGGACAAAAATCATCGTTCAGTGACCTCTGTCCTTCTGAATTTTTAGGACTTTTTTTTAATATTTTCCTCCCAAAATCGAATTGTTCATGTAATTCAGACAACAGATATTGAACTAGACAAAAAAAAAAGAAATGGAATATTTTTCATAGAGAAGACAAGCTGTATTAATTTTAAAAAATTCCTTTTAATGTCACTGTGTCATTTGTAATGAATAAAAGTGTCTTCCTGCATTGTGGTGCTAATAAAAATATTTTGATATGGCAATCAATACCTGAATGTGAAACATTGGCATTGGGGAAACTAAAAGATAGTATGAAGTTTTAATATTCCACTATTCGTTTAATCTATTTAGTAATAGTCATTCTTTTTCTTTATCATTTCATCCTTAAAGTTGCTTCCTTTTTCTCTTCTGAGTCTTTCACGCAACACATTGTAGTAAAGTAAATATGCTAAGTGATGTCCCATGACTAACGTATGTGGAACTTAAAGGAAGAGCAAGTGTTCTCCAGAAGCCTCTAAAGCAAACAGAAGGGGAATCCAATGCAAAGTGTTTTAATCTTGTAGTGACAAGTATTCTCATTTGATGATTCATTTTGTAAAGCCTGTATTGAGTGGACTCATCAAAACACTTTGAAAGACATCTAAACACATTAAGATATTAAAACACAAATAGAATCATAACCACTTGGTTTATTTTCATTCTTTCTGCTGATCAGGAAAGCAATTAATACTCTTCATTGTTTTGGGGTTTTGGTTTTTTTTTTTGGTAAACAGGTCACGGGTATTTCTGTTGCCTAAATACTGTTATCCATATTAATTTTGAAAATTCCCTACTGGATGAGAGGCTACACAAACTGTATTTTAGAGTACAGTTCAATTTGCTAACTAAAGAAATGTCAGAATGCAAAACAGAAATTAGAAGAAACAAAAAATAGCATGCAACACAACAGGAAGATATACTGGATACTGAGAGGGAAAAGTTGTTCAGTTCTAGCTTGCATTCTAACATTCTTTTTTCTCTTTTATAACTCTAAACAATTTCAAATTATTGATTAATGATATGTCTGAGGTCCCCTTAATCTAGTCTCAATAAACTGTCCCATTATGAAGGTGCCTGTAATATCTCAAAGAATCTTGCTTTTTTGTGGCACAATATAGTCATTTCAGCAGAACAGGATTTATGTGCCAGGTCATCAGGAGCAGCATAATTTCTTTATAAGCTTGAATCTGGAATATGGGTCCTTCAAATGTTCCCTATTTATATAATTTTCATCAAGTATGAACAGAAAACCATTAAGAAATAGCAGAAAAATGTTCAAGTACCCATAGCAGCCAAACCTTAAGGTTTATAGCAAAGGGAGATCCCCTGGGAGATGATGGCATCGTACAATACTTTCTTAAAGCAAAATCTGACACTCTTTACCTATTATTCTCATTTTTAAAGAAAACTCTGAAATCCAAATTTAATATTTTAATGCTAAGAAGACTTATTTTTCTTTTTTGATTTTTAACTTAAATTTTGAAATTGTTTCCAGCAGTTTCCTTAATACTGTCTCCTTCAGTGAAAGCAAACACACATGCACACATAAGCTTTGTGTAATCCACAAAGCATCTATCAGATGGTGAATTCAGGATGTTGATGGACTGGCACAGAGGTCAGTGACCATACATTTCATTGGCTCCGAAGAGAATGACATATGAAGATTATGGCTATGGTCATGGCTAGCTTAGAGGCAGTAGCTTGACACATTCATACTTCCAGTTGCACATGATTATTGCAAAAAAAAACATAAGATCAAGCTCTATTCTTAACTTTTTCCTGTATACAGTTTGCTATTTAGTAGCTAAATATTTTCATTACAATTTAAATCTTATGCACTATTTTCTGTACAATAAAAATTTTAGAATGTCATCACACTATTAGCTATTTACAGAATAAAAAAAAGAATTGTAAATCTACTCAATCAGGATGAATGAATGATCTTTTTTTCTACCTAAAAATATATTTTGTTATTTTTAAAGATTAATTTTTAGTAAAGGATTTCTCATCTCATTTATTTAGCTTCTGGCAAGCTTCAATTTATTGATTTCAGTTTTCTATTTAATTAAATGACTCTTGATGATTATGTCAACATCCATCAACAGACTTCATCAAAACTATTCTGGTTTTCAATGGTGCCTTATTTTGAGCTAATGCTTGAGTTTTTAAATAAGGAAACTAATCAGGTCTCCATAAGAAAAAAAAAAAAAGCTGCTAGTTGATTCAATAATTACAACTTTCAAAAGAGAATAATCATCCTAAAATGATGTATCCTATTGGTAAGTTATGCTGATGATATCCCTAGAGAAACAGCTAAGAGGTGCCAATCAGATTAGCAAAACATTGTGCTTACCTGCTCAGCACTCTATCTCTTGGGAATTCACAGCATTTACTTGGACACATCAAATGTCAAACTTTCCTCTGTGTTGCAACAAATTAGTTTTTTTTAAAAACTCACCAAAAAATGTTGTTTCGGGCAATTTTCTATTTCACTGAGTTCTCATAATTCAAAAATGTCTTTGCTATCATGTGATCCTAGGTAACATGCTCTAGGGGGCCCTGCTTGAGCAGGAAAGTTGGACTACATGACTTCCAGTGGTTTATTCCAGCCTTCCCAGTTCCGCAATTCTGTGAAATTCTGTACACAGTTTGGGTTGTTACATCATTAAAGACACAGAAAATAGGTAGGGTTTAAATTTATAAAATCATTGTAACAACTTTGGACTGTTCAGCTTCTAGATTAAGATAATAAATGGGGGGAAAAGTTCCATATTTTGGTCTCTATTACCCTAAAAATAGGTAATGTCAGGAACATGTGGGATGAAAATTACAAGAAAGAAAGCGCAGATAGCTAAGGAGAAAAGAAACAAATAAACCCTGATGGAAAGCATTGAAATAACTTTATAAATATATTTTTATTGATTTAGAAAGACCTAAAGTAACATTTCAAACACAAATCACTCAAAAGGATGAACATTTAAAACGTGACAGTAAAACACATTAGTGATTAGGAATTACAGGCCTAATACTCTAAATTTGTTTGTCCAGCTCCACTTTAAAATGCAAACTAATTATATTCCTATCCTTTCTTCATGAGATCTGGGAGGAAAAAAACCCACAAGTGGGAGTTCCCTTCTTCTTCCTTATTATTTCTTCTGTCTCTTTCCCTCAGCTATGGCCTTCTCTTTGTTTTGTATTTGTTTCATTTTTTTTTCTTCTGTATACGGAGTGCAACTTTATCTGTAAAAAACACTGTGTGAAGATGACTGAACTACATATATGAACAACAGTACTTTTCAAAGATCCATACTTTTATTATTTTTGAAATGGAAGCAAAAGGGCCTTGAAATTCTTCTCCAAAAGTATAATTTTACTTGTTAGCTCTAAAATATACTGTGTGGTAAGACAGTTTTAAACATTTTAGTCTTAGTCACTATGAATATTGATCAAAAGACAATTACTTTTTGATACCTAGTATCTTGTAGGCATTTTTATATTACATGTGATTTTTTTTTTTTTTTAGGAGAACCAGTTTGTTCCTTCAGATTTAAGATAGAATGAGTCAAATTTTAGGAATTAATATTAAGAAGTAAGGTTTGATTTCTAGCATAATATGGCAATAATTTGAATGCAATAGAGTTGTTAGAGATTCTCTCTCAATACTGAATAAAATGGAAAATGTAAAAATGATAGACCAAGTTAGGTGTTAGGCAATTACTGCAAATGATAGATCAATAAGAATAAAGTTCTGCTCTGTGTCTGCCTTGTGCAGCAAAATATGCAAGACGGAGACTACTCCAAGCTGAAGACAATTGTAAAGACTTCATAGCAAAGCAAAAAGCAAAAAAAAAAAAAGTTGTGCTCTAGCTGTGCCATAAGCTCTAGTGAGCTATCTGTCAACCCTGTAAAGAAGTTTGAGAATGGTCAAAAGCTTTGTGATCATCAAAGAAAAATATAAGGATTTTTGAGTTATGCTAAAACCACGTCTTAGTGCAGTAATTGAAAACACATGCATTTTACCACCTCAGAAATAGTTATTTTCCCTTTTGGCTAAGCACCAACAAAGTTTGAATTGTTCTTATGTATGTGATATCAGGATTGTTCTTATGTATGTGATGAATCCCTATATCATTTCCTAAATCAGACAACCATATTTAAAGTAAAAAAAGGATGAAAAAATTCAAGCAAATAAAATCAACATGTTACAATATTCCAAATACATTTGCCTAGGTTTTCCCATACATCTAACTTAGGTCATAGATTTAATAAAGAAAACCTTTTAGCAAAGTTAAAGGCATTAACCTCTTTTGCCTTTTACTGTGACAGATGAAAATATATTTATCAGGAAGCACTGTCCTCTAAACTCTCATACTTGATGCTCTTACTTGCAATACACACTCCTTCATTAAACTTTACATCTTTCAGCCACACAGCTCATTTTTGAACTTCAGCAAATCCTTGACATAAATCATCAAAAGGACAACACTGTCTGCATTTGCATCAGTCTTTCATGAAACTCCTTAACAAGACTTTGACTCAGTTTTCAAGCTTTTTTCTAGGTTAACCTATGAAAATGCATAAAGGCTATCACCACGAGACAAGTGAAATGCATAAAGCACCATAATGACCATTAGTACCAGAATTGATGTGTCTTGATGTTTTGTAAAAGAATATACAATTTAAAAAGTTAATATTCTGTACAAGCCCTAGAGAAATGTCTGAACAAAGAGCAGTATTATATGTTGTTCCACAGAAAATCAGGATTAGGTATTAATGAATGAGATGTTCAGTATGTTATTTAAAAAAATGGGAATAAATGTTTTAATTTGGGCTGTCTTTAAAACCATTTTAAAATCATATTATGCAACTACAAATACAACCATGATATGGCAACCAAACCAAGACTATCACATGATTTTTGCAAGTGTAGTGTTTCATTTGGTCATTAGAGATTTAAATAACAAAGGGGAATTTTACAGATAATGAATTTAGGGCCAGAAAAAACATTTGTGGGATATGATATTTGGATATTTTTCCCTCTGTAAGCCTTGTATGTCTTCATACTGGATGTAGGGATAGTCAGTGTATCGTATTTTGGCATTCAAAGACAATACAACTGAAATACAACAGAGGAGCTTGTTTTAGATGCAACAAAGTATAATTACAAATTTAAAGAATTTCTAGTTTTGAAAAAAATCAATGCAGAAACATATAGGTTGAATAAAGAACAAAAAATTTAACTTCATAATGATCAATAAACGTTTTAGAAGTGTATTCCTAAAATTTTCCCTTAAAACATATTTCCCTACATTAAAATGTTTGACTAAACAAAGCAATTTAACTTTCTTTTCTACAAAGTGTCAGAATTAGTCTCTTATATCCTTATTCAGACACCTAAGGAAATAATATAATTTTCATTCATGCTGAGTACTCATTAAATAGGAATAGTCAGAATCAAGTAGAAGATCAGCATGTTGGAAAACATTAAACCACTGGTTAGGAATGTTTAGAACCATTTAAGGTAGTTTTGCCATTCAGCTTAATGTAAGGAAAAAACCCCAAACGCATAGGATACTAGACTAAGCAAAGAAAAAGTGATCTTTCTTATGAGTTCTATATTTAATATTTATGACCAGGGAAATATTTTTGTTATTGATACAGTGATTGTAAAATGGATCCAGAACCAGTGTTTGTGTTTCATTATAAACATGATAGCTATCTTATATTCACACTCTTAGGTCTAAAGATTTCTAAAGGCACTTTGTTTCATCAATTAAATGATCTGAACGAGTTATTCAACTCAAAGAGAATAGAGGCAGAATTTGACAGTTGTGTTATAATCAGAAGTAGTTGGTTTGAAAATTAGGAAACAGACGACAATCCATCCCACACCAACTTTGTCTGTAAAGTCAAGCAAGCATGTCCATACACTAACTGTGAAATTACATATCTTTGCAGTGGGATGAAAGAGATGATGATATTTCAAAAACAAGACTGAGTGTCAGGAACAAAAGGGAGCCTTTTGAATTTATAACAACTCAACCCTTATATCCACTTTTTAATTTTTCTTTCTTTACAGCAATCTGTGGCACTGTTTTTCCAAGTTTTATCCCTGGTTTTATCACATTTATCATGACTGAAATCATGTTGTTCAGAAAACCATGTTATTCTGCAGAGAATAAGTGGTATGTAGTATGTAGCATAGAAATCTTTTCACCAGATTGCTCATATTATTAAGTATCCAGGGCAGTTCACATATATAGTGACAT
>JAYDZK010000169.1:71222428-71255814 GCA_034509185.1 Euphonia xanthogaster | reverse complement strand
GGCAGTTCACAAATATAGTGACATATTCAACACAGAATTTTTCTGTTGGAAAATAGTAAAACTAATAACTTCTTTTCAAAATCTATCTTTCTTAATGACAGGAGAAGACCAAGTCAATTTGTTTCATTGGCCTACTTTTCTTCCCCCACTTGATGTAATTCTTCTCTAGTTTCACAGTTAAACTGCTGTTAAAGTTGTTCTACATTATGCAAGTAATTGAAAATAAGAATATTAGGAAGACCAGAGAGGGAGATGTAGAAAAATAAAAACTAGGTAGTAAAGACTTTAAAGCTGAAGGAAGTATTTGACTGTCTTCTCATCAAGGTGAGTCTACACCATGGTAATTATGAAAAGTCAGCAGAGCATGCTTATAAAACCTACAAGGATCAGAGTAGAAGCAGAACCAAGTGTTTTTATGAATATCAATTCCTAAATTGCCTCTGAGAGCATTTTCAGTTTGTACACTAGATTGAAATTTTGCCTCTATTTACACCCTTTAAAACTTATTTATTCCAGCAGCCTTCACTATTGTATTCAATACATAAGAAGTGTTAGTGTTGTAACACTCTTTACTGGGAGATGTGTTACAGGTAGGTAATCTCACTACACTAATTTTGCAAAATTACATTTATTTACAATATCTACTTTCACAGCTTACTGATACAACACATCATCCAGACTATTATTTTTCTTTTTTAATCTAACTCTTAAGCAAAAGCTTAACATATACTTTTTCTAGGTAGATAGATGCAGAAATATACTGACATATTACATTAGAATAGAATAGAATAGAACAGAACATTACATTTCTGTTGAAAGGGACCTACAACAATCATCTAACTGCCTTATCAATTCAAGGCTGATCAGGTCAGCACAGTTGTAAAGACACTGTTCAAATGCCTCTGAAAACTTTGACAGGCCTGGGCCATGAACCACCTCTCTAGGAAGCCTCTTCCAGGATGTTTGAACACCCTCTTGGTAAAGAAGTTATTTCTAATGTACATTCTGAACCTCCCCGACACAGCTTTGAACAGTTCCCACATGTTTCATCCCTGAATTGTAGGGAAAAATGTTCAGTACCTCCCTCTGTGCTTCCCCTCCTCAGGAAGCTGTAGAACAATGAGACCACCTCCTCTTCCTCCCTCAGTGTCGTTGCTGCCCTCCTCTGGTTCTATTCAAGGACTTGAACAGTCTTAAATAGTGAGGTCCAAAACTGTACATTGAAAATGAGACTACACAGCACTGAATGAAGATTAATGCACAGCTGCTTATGAATAAAAGATAGATTTACACTAACTTTAGCTTCCAATTTTTTTCATACAGAATCTTCAGCTATCTCAGGAAAAGTTAATCTATTTAATAGACTGCTTTCTGTGTTGTAAAATCTAAAAGTCTCAATCACTCTTAAATGTTTCAGGATTGTTTGTAATTGTTTCTTTTTAACTGTAAGTACAGAAACTTAAAGAGTTGGGGCATGCTTCATCTTTCTAACATCTTAATCTTTTATAGGGATTTTGTTTGCTTCATTTTTTTTTCAGATATGTGTATCTTAGTATTATGTTTTAAAATTGTTGAATATGTAAGGTTCCCCTCAAAATTTGCTTTAGCTGTAGACAGTTGGAACTAACCGTGGCTATTACTGTATTTCTACGTGGCAATTAGGATGTAAACTGAACTTGAAGAGTGGTGTTACCTATTTTTGCTCGAAAAATGCCTGAGAAGAACAACCAGGAGAAGTATCTGCTCTACCATGTAGAACTCAAACCCATCAAACCTGAAGTGGTCATCCAGCGGCCTCCACTGAGTAGTGGAGGTAGAGATGCGTTCCTAGTTGTGCCACTCTCCATCAGTACCATCTCAGGCAGACAGATATCACAGTAAATTGTATCTTCTGGAAAAAACAGATAAAAAGGTCATCCTGGTGGGAATGAGGAGAGTGACTTGTGTTTCTCTGTAGTGAAAGCTCTACAATGTCAGCTAATGGGCTTTCAAATATGCAAATCTGACTGTCCATGATGTTGCAACCTATGGTTCTGTTTTATAATGCTCATCTGTCTGTAACCCAAGTCCCAGGTTTATAAAGAACAATTGCCTGATTGGAGAGGAGCAATTAGGTTTAACAGTTCTTTACCTGGTGATTGGCAACCACTGGACAGCACACACAATCATGGAAGTGAGTATAGTGATTTGTAGACTGCTAGTCTGGCATATCACAATCATTTACCATACCTACTAGGTAATAGATACTGAATCATCATGAATTGCATGCAGAGAAAGCATTACAGGTTTTTCATCATCCACAAAAAGCTGATTGCCTTTAGTATTTACTGAAAAATTGGATTGGATTACATACTTCTATTTCGGGGTCATTGAAACGTGTCAGTTCCTATACTCTCACATGCATTGTTCACACATATCTTGTTTCACAAACCCCCCAGAATTTTGTATAGAAAATAAGGGTTCATCCCATTCATAAAAATCAGTGTTTAAAACTAATGATAGGGACAAAAAAAAAGGCTATCTCAAAAGATAAATATACTCGTTATAAACACACTTCTGAAAAGTCTTTGGATGATTTAATGTCTGCAGAAACCCTCTCTAACTGACAAAGGACACTAGAAGAAAAGATTAGAAGTAGGGGATTACATGACAACCATCTAGCATAATGCAAAGCGGTTAACACCTTGGGAGCACTAGACACTGATGAGTCATGGAATCAGGAAGTTTGTGACCAGCTGTGAATTCTAACACAAGCTACTCTAACAACATAAATGCTGTCTTTTTCCTTCAACGGGAGTGGGAGAGCACAAGACCATTTGAATATTGGTGATAATACTGTTAGATCGAGTTCCTCAAAACTACTTTTATTAAATTCTAATAAATTATTTGATAATGAATAAAATTGCCAGCAAAATAGATATGTGTATAGAAAATCAGTCTTTCAAAAACACACACACGCAGTTAAGATTAATGTTTCTCTTTTGTGTTAGTTTTAGCAAAGTTAAACAATGACACATTAGGAGTTTCTAATTATATAAAACATAACATGATGTGTGTTTAGAAAAAAATTTTTATCATACATGTAGTACATACTTCTATGATAGCTAACAAAATATAATCTAATACCTTTCCTAAATGAAGACAAAATTTGGAAATTCTAATGAAGCCGCCTGATTGCTATTATATAACCAGACAGAATTGCAACCTATTGAAAAAAGCTACCATAAGGAGAAAATAATTATAAAAATTATTATGGGAAAATTCATCAGTATAACAGACTGTTCAAATGAATGCTATTGAATTCTTTAAATTCAGCTGCTCCTTGAAGATATCACAGACACAGTATAACCGCACATCACTGCATTTCAAATCTTGAAAGAAAAAGGGATTTTTAAAGCCACAAAAAACACAAGCTTGAAAAGCACAGAAGAAATATATGGTGACTTTTAGCAGAGGGATACAAAGTAGGTAACAGAGCATGGTCCCACCCAGAGAGGCCACAAATCCCTTCTGAAGTCAAGCAGAGCCAGGCCGTGTGTGTACCCATGTCTGTGTTTGCACATTTGTGTGTGTAACCTTCTTGGCCTTTTGGGGAGGCCTGCATGGAACTCATTATTTGTTGCCCTGTTGATATTGATCTGTAGTGCACAGGTCACTGACAGTTAATTATGTGTCTTTGACAAATTAATAAACCACTTTAATCTATTTCAATCCATTCTGAATTAAAGTAATGCTTAGCTAATTCTGGTAAGACTAGAACACTGAGCTAATCAAGTTTGTCTGCTGTATTCATTACTGGCAAACAGTCAATGACACAAAATATGCATAACCTACATTCCTTAAAGGGATAAGCTGCTTAAAGGGATAAAGTTCAGACAGAAGTTATTTAGCTGTTCTTATTTTACAGAAAGTGTTATAATCTGGGGTTTTGGTTTCAACTCGTGTGTTGAAGAATCTGCTCAGTGCTATAGCAAAATGCTAAGTGAGATTCCATCAGCCAAAACACAATTTCATAAAGGAAATATTTTTCAAAGTAGTTCTGAATGCAAATTTTATTACTTCCTAGTACTTTTTTTGGCTTTATGATGAATTTGAATTAATAAGTTAAAATATATATGTTCTTGGGTATTTGATCACCTCATGTTATCAGATGTTTTTGAGTTCAATGCAATACCACTCAGTTTTTTTTCTAGAAGAATTTTACAGACACATATGTGTAACGTCTGCCCCTTTTGTATAAAAACAACTTTGGAATATTCTTGGATATAATTCATTGAAATGTTGATCACAACGAGCTGCTTGGTGTCCATATGTATGTAGCCTAGGATACCTATTCTTCTTCAGGAACAGTACAGTTTTTATCTTGGTATCAGCTACAAATACTTTCACATTTACCATCCATTAATGTGCTTCTGCAGTATGATTGTCTCTCACGTTAGGACATATAAATTTCCATGTGCTGGATCACATTTTCTGTAGGTTAGAATAAAGAAATTTACTAAATTTACCATACAGACTTTAAATTAATAAGAATTTGTATATTGGTCATGTTTATTATTTGGTGCACATTCAAGAATTTATCAACATTTTAATTTTTATTAATTTGATTTTGTTTGAGTTTTTTGGTGGTGTGGGCTTTTTTTGTTTGTTTTGTTTTGGTTTTTTAAGTACACCTTAAGTACATCTCTATCCTATATATCTCACTGATCTGATCCACTGCTGAAATTAATGACACAAGCAGACCCATTAGATATGGAGCAATATCTCCTCATGTGATGTGAAATAAAAATTGATCATGCTAGAATATATCAAATTTGAAACCTATGCCTTGTCCTGATCTAAACCAATCTGTATTTTTTAATAGTCTAGAAAATTGGATGAACAAAGGTTTACAGAGGACTAGAATCAGTTTATTCCCTGTGATGGTTATCAGCAAGTATAACATCGATAATTCTTTCTACTTTGTGCAAAATTATGGTACCACTTGTTTTGAGAAAATAAAATAATAAAGATGAAAACCACTACACACTAAGCCATATAAGACTCATCTGTTCTACTCTGCTTCTACTATTTTATTTTAAAGTTTCCTGTCTCAAGTGTCTAAGCATTTGTATAAAGGTAACATGGGCTGTTTGTCTGTAGCACAGAACAGAACAAACTCGATGCAGAGGCAACAATGAACATGAGGGGAGAGAGGATCTTGCAGTACCTTGCTCTTTCACTGTGCCACCTCCCACCCCATTATTTTGCTCACAGGAAAGCTCTGGAGACATCTAAGTTGTTAACACTCCCAGGGCTTGCTCTCTAGCCCTGAGCATAGCTGCACACACTGACTATATACTGTGGGCTACATTTAAAAGTGCTTTAGCATCCATGACAGTTTTCACATGCAAACCATTGATATGGAAGGATACCTGCTCCATGCCTTGTTCCCACACTATCCTTGGAAGAACACTATTTGTCCTGGCCCAAAAATGTGCTGAGGATTGTTCTAACATTCAGAGTATGCACAATTTTTAAATTTCTGTATTTTTACCCATTACTTGATATTATTTATTTTACTTACATACAGGATATTTTTACAGCTAAATTCCCTGAAATTATGCTGTCGTTTTCCAGCTCCATAAAAACTCAAGATATTAAAATAAATGTCACACTTTATTTGATTACTCCTATCTGTGCTCCTCTGATGTCTCAAGCCAGGGGTTGCTCTTCCTCCTTTCACTGATGGCAGAGTTCCTTCCTCATGCTCTGGATTTTCCCATTGCGCAGCTTGAAGACAAGGGGAATTCTCTTCCTGACCTGGACTCTTGGAATGCATTCCATCTTCTCTATTTTTCGCACTTGTCGCAACTTTATTGCACATGTAAATCTCTGTTAAAGAACAGTTCTCATTAAGAAAGGTCTGTATAGATACAAGACTAAAAAATATGAACTTAACAGTGACGTTAAAATTTTAGAATTTGTCAGCCTAAAATGATTAGTAGTCAAATTATGGGAAGTCACAAATTAAGCTAAGGTGACCTTTTTGATCGATGTTTGTGTTTTAAAATTGCAGCTATCTCTGCTGGTGTCCCCTGCTCTTTTCCATTCACATGATCCTTTTAGTATACATTCTATTCAATTGTTTATATTGCGTTTTTTTGTTCTTTAGGAGAGAGACAGACTTACATATTAAAAAAAATTGTCTAATGTGATTATAATGAGAGGATAAATTATATTCAGAGATAAAATTTCCAAAACTCAGTTCAATACCAAAACATAACGGGCAAGTTATAAACATCAGTCCACAAACAAAGATTGTTTTCTTTGCATCATTAAGGGAGTACATGAATGGAGTTCTTCTATGAATTCATATTTCCAGCATCTTATTAGCTTCAGAACTTTAAAATAAGCTTTAAAATTAAAACAGTTGTTTACAGCTAAGGCAGTAGCTTATGATTTAAAGGGTTTTTTTTAACTTTTTAAACTTTCATTTCTAAAAACCTGCTTATTGCTTGTTACATTGGTGTACTTTTATATTGGAGATTTGTCTGAACATGTTTTTATTGAACAGTGGGAGACAAAAAAATTCTTCATTGCTTTCCTAGTTTAGATGGTGTAAAGACAACTGAAGATGATGTGATTGCCTCATAACTTACAAAGAAGTGAGGTTTTACATGAATAATCAATCAAAAGGAATGAGATACATAAGGAAAAGGAAAAAGGCTTATGAAAATAATAATTTTATTTATTTTAGTACTTTCTGGTTAATTTTGGACTCTGGAAGTGCAATTCTCTGTTAAAAAGATAAGGCACTGAACATTACTATTGAAAATACGGTTGAAATACCATGAATTTTAAGACAATGAGTACTTTATTTGCCTAGTGCAGGTACATCTTTCCATAACTTTATCTGTGTGCTATTCTCCTTCCAGTTCTAAAGTGCTACCAAGATATAACAAACAGCAAGAGGAAGGGGAAAAAAAGTTCCTTATAAAAATAAAGAATTAGATATGACTATCTAGTGAACAATCCAGTTTTAATATTTCTTTCTAGTAGAGTTTTAACTGATATAGCTACCAAGCTGATCTTCACCTGAAAAGAACAAACAGCACCAACAGTGAATCCTATATTAAATTATGGTCAGTAACAACATAAATATTCAAATTACTTCAGCTGATTATTGGTGAATCCTGTGAGCAGTTGATTTCAGCATTTGGGTATCACTAGAGGTGTGGAATACAAACTTTACATTTAAGTAGAATATTTAGGTAGGCATGTCTCAACACAACATTATCATTGCCAATAGTTTTGAACAATAAGACTTATCATATGAAAACACAAATCCCATAGTAATCAGGGACTTTTCCTGTAGCATATGTTTTTAACCACTCTCCAGAATTCTGGTAAAATAGTCAGAGAAGAGATTTCTTTACAAAATCCTTTATTTCCCAATTTGAATTAAAGTGTTTAGGTGTTTTCTCAAAAGAAAATGAATAGAGAAGAACATTTTTTTAACTTATGACTTCAAAAACTAATTGGCAAATTAATTTTTAGTAACTAGTTTTGGTTTGGGCATTTTTTTTGGGCGGGGGAGTTATTTGGTTGGTTTTATTTTGTTTCAATTTATGTAGAAAAAAGATGTCTTGGTATAAAAGATTAACATCTTCTCCAATTTGTCTTTCTAAATTATAGACGTCTGTCTCTCCGTAGAAATTTGGGTAAGCTGGAAATATCCTGTTCTATGAAACACACTTTGGGTGTTTCAGGGTGCTTATCACTTTTGTCTATTTTGTACATTTCCTAAAACACAGAATAAAAGAAACAAATGCAAAATGAGACCATATAAATGTGCTGGTTTTAAGGATAGTTTGTGATTATGTCTATGATTTTGGTTTTGAAGCTTGTCCCTGAGTGGAAAATGTGGAATAGTCAGGATTTACTTGTGATAAGTATTCAAATTATAAACAAATATCCTATTTGCTCAGTGTGCCTCTTAAAATTTGATTGCTAACAACAATAATGTACTAATACAATATTAATTTTTTTTTAATGTTAAGATGTTAGTCTGCATGGCTCTGCATTGTGTTAAAATAAGAAAAATCTTAGAGAGTTAAAATGGAAATATCTAACATACAGGTAACTGTACAGCTGATCTATAGTCATGGACATGATGAACCTCCAAGTTCATTTTCTCTTCTTTGTGGTCAAAATATTTCACAGGGCAGTTTATTGTTACTGTGTACATGTATATGCTGAATAAGAGTCCAGCACTCATATTTGTCCTCGAAAAAAGATGAAACTGTTACCACTCCATGAAGTCGTCTTCGACTTCCTTCCTAAATTGTATTGTGAGAGAACATTTTCACATCTGTTAGGACCTGAGCTGTGTATGAAAACACAAGTTTTCAAATTGAAAGCATGAGAAGGAGTAGAAGCATTAAAGGTAGTAAAACTTCTACCATTGGCCTTTAAAATTCCCATCCAGAAATGCCCATTAAACTAGATATACAGTTTAAAATAAATATTCTGTAATCTCATTATTTTCTGAATCCTGCACAGATAATTACAAGTTATCATCCAGCATATGGGATTACTGTAGCAGTCCATATGTTTTGTAACAGTTGGTATTCAAATGAAATTTGCAAAGTCAAATAAGAAGGTGGCCGAGACAACAAAGCCTAATTACTAGCAGCTACAACAAGCTGCTGGTTCCAACTCAAAATATTTTCCTTTCAGTTTGTTACTTTAAACTGAATTGTATTAACCTGTTTTACAACTCCAAAAATGTAATGACAACATGGACTTGTATTTATCCAATAAGCTTAAGTCCCAATAAGCTCAACTTGAAACACTGCAGATGATTTGAAGGAGGCTATTTATTCTGTTTTGTTTATCTAAGCCATGGCCTTATAAGCTATCTGTGATATAGATTTGTCAATATGCCTTCATGGGATCAAAAATATTACTGTTCTGGAGAAGCACTGGCTCAATTCTAAACTCAAAATGAGATGATGCTTCATGCTACTGCATACTTCAAGTACAAAAGGTCTGTTTCATTTCCATCTCAAGTTGCTCTTTCAGCTCTTTTTCTGACACTTTTCTTCTGTTTGCTCTGTGTTTCTAAAAAGCTACCCTGAAATCCTTCTGACAGATGTTTTTGCTCATTTAAAGCTGTGTACCTTACTCTTTAAACTCAAATCACTGTTAATCTTTTCAAGGGGATATCTTGATGATTCCTACTTCCTGCACTTAGATTTGCATCATAAACTCGTCTCCGTATACATCTACACTGTAAATTTAGTGTGAAGGATATTGGGGTTTTTTTCATCTCCCATTGTGAGATGGGGATTTTTTTTTCAGGGAGGGCCTTGCTTTTTTCCATTGGAAATTGCCTTCCATTTTTTGTGCCCTACAGTGCACTCTAGAGTGCACCTCTGATATGCTCAAAGTAATTTTCTTCTTCGTGGAAGGAAAGTTAAAATTAATTCTCTCTGTGTATGTGCCTAAGACAGGAAACTATGGTGAACTTGATTTCAGCAGATACAATGTGAATCAGAGTCCTAGAATGGTAATAAATCACATTTATTGTGATTCAACTTGTATCTATCTGTATTTTCGCTGTAGCAGCCAGGGTGAATATGCAAACTGGATTCCCTTCAGCACAACTTAATAGAGAAGATGGTCTCCAGAAGCACTCCAACAGCTATTGGGTACCTGAGCAGGGGATCAGGCAATACTACAAAATAAAATTTTCTTGGTGAATATTCAACTATTTCATTAAATTGTTTACTAAGACAATAGAATTCTACTCTCCCAGATCTTAACCTAAGCCATTGGCACTCTAGGGCCCAAATAAACCTCTATTATCTTAGTAAATGGCATTTGCTAATTCAAAAGTTACTCTCAATTTCCTTTACAATTGGCAAACAGGATAACACAGGTGCCTGCCTCTTCTGAAAATAAAAGGTGTTTTAATTAAATGTGTTCTCAAATAGTCCACTTTAGATAGATGGCTGAAGTAAGCTGGAATGAACCCAAGCTAGTTAAGGCTTATTTGGGGACAACGTGGTAGACAAATAAGAAACACAATTTAAGGTAAGGGTTTTCCTTTAGCTGAAGAAACTCTCAAATAATTGGAGACAATGTTAAGAGGAGGTTTTAAAATATTACAAAGTTGTCAAATTCCTTTTTCAGAGTCCCTTTTATTTTTTGCAATTACACTTAGCTGATATGACAACAGGTTTTTTGTACATGAGTTTCTAACTTTGTGTAAAGCCCTCTATCATGTAAGTTGTCTAAGGTTCTCTGGCTCTAGAGCAAACAAAAAATAACCGACAAAAAATACAAAGGAAACAAGCAAAGAAGCAAAAAGTTTCAAGTGGTTGAACGCATAAGCAGGTGAAAATACAGGTAGATAATCCAGAATGCAGCACTTAAAACTTCTAAACAAGAGTGCTTTCATGAGGTGTCAGATATTTTCTCAGATACAGAAACTACTAGCAATGCATCATCAAAATTGCCCCCAGGTAAGCATTCAAGATAAATATGTGCTCAGGAAGTCAAAATCTAAGAAACGTATGCTATTGCCACACTTCTACCTATCAATAAACAAATCTATTACTATTTCAAATAAACTTTTCTTTCCTTGCTACCAAAAATGAGCATTTTGACCAGCAGTTCTGTAAGAGTTGGAATGAATTCATTAATCCCTAAAAAAACCCCAGGTTTGCAGTTAGAAGAAAAAGAGTTATAATAGCTGGAATCTGGTGTGTATTTATTGCATAAGCATGGGGTGATATATTTGTGTTTAGCTACAAATCTAACATTTTTTATTAAGAATCTTCCAGGAGTCTTCCAAGGGTATCTGAGTCATATTTTCTTACATATAGGATTGGGATCCTAGTGAAGTCTTTGGACGAAAGAACCAAAATAACATACATATAAATTATATCTGGTTACATCAGAGTAATTGCTTCATAGAAGCAATTTAAAAAGTTTATTGAAGAGACTGTAAGTTAAGGTCACAATATTAAACTAATAATTGGCTTCACAGGAAGTTATAAATGTCATCTTTCTTCCAGTCTGTGGTCTCATTGTTTCAAACAAATTCACTACTAGAATTTCACTGTAGTTGGATAAAATTTTTATGCCTTTTATCGTATATAAGACATTCATCTACAACAGAGCAGCAGTTGTCCTTTTATGGATTATCTATTGCTTACTCTATTTCCTAAGAAAATTTCTGCTTCTGCCACTGGTTCTCTGTCATTCCTCTTCCACGGTGACCAACTACGTAAGATTGCTTTATCAGATGATTTTTTTCCCCCACTCTGCTCTTTCCAGTAGGTGGGTTGAGGGTAGGCAAGAAGTTTAAAGACACAAGCAGGACAAGAGATTATTCTGTACTATTTGATGTCACAATTAGCAATTAATCCAGGGAGAGAACATCAGGGGGAAAGTTCATAGCCGTGGCATTGGTTTTTCCAAGTAACTAATATGCATAATGGAGACTTGCTTCCCTGGAAATGGCTAAATATCTGTTTGCAGATGGAAAATAGTAAATGAACCCCTTATTTTGCTTTGCTTGAACATGCTGCTTTGGTTCTCTTATTAAGTTTTCTTGCTTTTGCCCCAACCATTTTCTTCCCTATCATGTTGGGTGTGGGTCGGCAAGAAGATGTGAGCTTAGCTACTGGCCAGGGTCAATCCACCATGGCACAAGAAATAACCTTAGGTACCAGAAAATTGATAAGCCATGGCAGCCTAGTTTAAAATTTCTGATACTGCCACAGTTAATGAAAGAGATTAATAGACTGTTTACAATAGTAAAGTTAAACATGCAATGGTTGCATGCATGCTATTCATCATGTCGACCAGTCTACCTTAATGTCTAAAGTAATAAAGTAATTTTCTGCATTTGAATGCTAGTGAAAAGCACTTTTTTTCCCTGTATCAATTTTGCTTGGTATACACACACTGATCACATATGCTTATTTCAAAAACTACTGTGCAAAATCATAAACACCAGTATCCTTTTTATTGCTGTGCTTAAATTAAGCATTAACAGAAGAGGAGACTCCAAAATTCCATATATAACTATAGTTTATAATCATCAATTAAAATCCATGTGCCATAAACAAATTAGTTTACATGCACACAAAGAGGTCACATATTGTAAGTGTATTATTGTGATCAATTCTCTATCGACCATAGTGGTCTGATTACATACAGTAAGGAATGCTCTTTCCTTACCATGAGTAAATCCTTTCCCTTCAAACAGACTCTCTATATATTCCATTATGCATTTGATATTTAACATTCATCAGCACAGTATTTTGTAAATCTTGGTTAAGCTCTTCATAAGGAAATTAGCTTCATCTGAAAAATCCTAACACTTTAGGGCCTAAGATAATATAGAAAAAAATTACGCTCTAAATATGTATTACCACATCATAATTTGAACTTAAAAGTTTAATGGTAGAAGAACCTGAAGAGAAAATATTTTATTTTATTTGAGTAAGGTTATTTTGCACAGCTTTGCAATCTTTATGAGTTACCTGCAGCTTATGAGGCACTTTCTGAACTGACCTCATCTGAACCTGCTTTGCATGTATCAAAATCATAATATCTCTCTGTTTAAAGACCACTCATTTGTCTTTAGAAATTTTCCCACACTTAAACTTACTTTTGGACACAAGTTACTATCTCATAGTTCTTCCCCCCTACCTCTTCCTAGTACATTTATTTCTGTTACTAGAAAATTAAGACCTCCTCGGGACAGATCTGTGACAGCAAAGCTGCCTGGCATAGATTGATTCATGTTTTCACTACTTGGGAAATTAGTGCTCCTGGTCTATTCTAATTTGCTAACTATGCTTGGAAGTGCTAGGAAGTGTACCCTCTTTTCAACTGCACCAAAGTGGCTTCTAGTGATCATGGATATTCCTTTGTACTCTTCAATTTATGCATGTAGATATGATTTCATGTAATGCAATTTTTCTTTTTTTTTTACTGTAACTCCTTTCTTCTGCTTCTTCAGTTTTTCTTCTTTTCCCTTTCGATTGTCTCTTCTGCATCCTTCTCACTCTTATCTTTATTTGATATTGAATCTATTCATTTGAATTGAATCCAATTGATCAAAGGGTGAGATTATCAAAATTAATTCAAACCATTCTAATATTCATTCAAAATTATCAAGCTGCCTCCTTGCCCTTTACTATTTTTTTTTTCATTTAGTACTTTTTAAATTAACTTTTTGCATAAATATCTGGTGTTTCATGTCTAACATTCTTCATCCCAATTACTTCTCCTTTTGTCTCTCCTTGGTACAATATCTAGATTTTTGTAATATTAACATGAATGAAATAAAAAATTTTGAAATTGCTTGATAGCTGAAGAAATAAAAAATTCTAAATAATTAGCTAACATAACACTTCAGTGGAATTTTAGAAGGGAGAGGAAGCATCACTTGATTATTTAAGACTAGAGATTTCAATATAAACTTGGAAAAAAATTATTGAAATAAATATAATAGAAAAATCACAGAAACTATACTAGAACACTATATTGATGTTCTTTTCTAGATAGCATGGAGTTTATGGACAAAAGTAACGCTGTATCTTTCACAGTCAAGAATTCAGACTATAAGGACTGTGCGAAAGCTACACCAAATTTAAGGAGAGTAACAAGGTAGTGAACAAAGGATAATTTCCCATTATATAATGCAAGGACTAGAGTCAATAACACGAGAAAAGAATTTTTGAAAAGAAACTTGAACACCTGAATGATTTTTATTCTGCATTTAAAAGAGAAAAAAAACAGAAACCATCTAAACATGCAACCATTTTGTGAAGCTTAAAAATTGCTATGTTTCCAAAGTCTGAAGTCTTTTTTTGAGATCTTCCATGGCAGAGATTCATTTGTCCTGCCACGTTACTGCTCCCAGGTAGAGGGAGATGAGAGAGGGGAAAAAAGTCAAGACTAGTAGGAAAGATTATGCACTAACCAAACTGATGGGAACCATAAGAAAGATTTTTTTTTTTAATATGGGGTAGGGTTCAGAAATACATAGAGAGGTATATTTTGATCTAGCAAGCTGCAATATTTCCAGGATGTGCACTGAAATTTTAGCAGCTGAAGTGGCAGGAATCTGTGAATGTGTGGCAAGGAAAACAAGAGCTGAAAATGGAAACCTGAAATCCAAACAAACAATTTTGACACATTTGCCAGCTGGAGCACCAAGCTGACAATTAAAGATCACTGACTTAACATAGTCAGACACAATAGAAACACAAATATTGGCAGAAAACAATGTGAGAAAGAATATGCCACACATCAAGGTACATTAAAAACTGCTAATGAGAAAATAGAATTCAGGAATCAACCAGGAAAAAAATCCAAACAAGAAATGCAATAAATTAGCAGGAAGTATTTCATAAGACTTGGAGCCAAGAAGACCTTCTAGGCATTCAGGAATGCAATTAATTCAAAGGTTTCTAATACCTCTAGCTTATATTAACCTTACTTCTTCAAAATAGCATATGTTACATATCAAAGGTGTACATAGTGTATAGTTTTCTTCAAAGATTACTCTTTTCTCTCCCTTTTACTAGTCAATTATCTGCAGGATTCACTCTACAAGCACACCTGCCTAAAATTGTGAACTGAATGAATATAAATACTCCAGGCTATAACTCAGCATCACTATCCAATTATTTAGTGTTTCAAGAACCATGTCAGCTTTAAGCTCTCTTTTGGCCTATGACTATCCTAGAGCAGCTTGAAAGAGAAGATGAATTACCAAATTTTGTAGGCTAATTTCTCTAATGCAGTCTAGTACTCTATGACAGATTGGAACAAATGCACCAAATGCTTCAGATAGCCTATTTGACATTCCATCCAAAAAACTGATTACCCTAGACAGAAAGACACAGCAGTTCTAAAGGAGTTTAAAGATAAACATTTTTAATAGAGTGTCTTTTACCATTCATGAAAACATCACCAAATGTCAGGCAGACCAAAAAAAAAACCTCAGACCTTAAATTTAGTAATTTTAGATATCTGATCTCTCCAACAAAAAAATCTTTAGGGCAACAATAGATTAGCACGGAGCAACAGGTGGATGCCTGACAAAGGGCATGGATCCAAGGCTTAGTAATTGAGCTTGGAATCCTGAAAAAGTAAAATGTGAGGCTCAGGAGGCAGTCATACCTATAACTGACCACCACTGAATGCATTGAATTGGTACATTACCATTTACTGACTACTTGGTTCAAGGTTACCAGAGGGAATAGTTAGAAATGGTGAGAATACTTTAGAGTTACCAATGAAAAAAAAGGATCTTCTCTTATTTCAGCAGAAGTCTGTTCTGGAAAAGACTCTAACTGCCCAGCTGAATGCTGAAAATATTAAGTTACTTTAAATAGCTACCATTTCCTATTATTAGTAGTTGGGTTTTTTTAATGTGAGAATGCAAGAGCTTCAGTGTTCCTTTTACAATAATATCTGTGCTCCAGCATGCTAAACATTGTATTCATATGGATATGCAAGAAGCCCTAATAGCTTAAACTAGGGTCCTTAGACACCACACAATTAACACAGGACAAATATATTCATAAAATTTCATCCAAGAGATGAATTTCACATGCAGTATTACCTTCTTTAAATATAAATCAGAAATTCAACAAGTTGAGCTCAGGAAAAAAAAGACAAGCCAATGCAGTGAGTGTACCACCAAACTCTTCAGCTTTGCTGCAGGGGTTCAGCCGACTGCATTCACACAGGGACAGCTCAAAGGTAGGGCAGCTGTGTAACCTTGAATCCAAGAGCTCTGAAGAGCACTAGTTGTTAGAAAAAGCTGTGAGAAACCTCATTAGGGCTTCTTTGGTCTGTGTCAGGAGCTGCCAAGAGCCTCAGGTCCTTTTCTTTGGACCTTGCCTGACCAACAGCACAGGTACGCTGGTGCCTGGCCTTGTGTTTTGATGATCCTGGCCTTGCCTTGTTGACTTGACATCCTGGCTTGACCTTCAGACTTCCTTATCATCACAGGCTTGTCTGGAACCACCACTTCTGGCTGACTCTTGTTGCCATCACCAGACCTCTGCTTACCTTGTTCAGTCACTGTGGGACCGTGCCTTTGTTGATGATGTTCCTATTCTGCCAACCCTGCCATCACCCTGCAGGCTTTATTTCCTTTGCAGGAAAACACGTATCACTGAAAGTGATTTGCCTTGTCTTTCATAAGAGACAGAAAGCCAGGCTGAGCTGATTTTCACTGATGATGAGCACATTGATATTTCCTGCAGTCCACGTCCTGTTTTCTTAGAATGACAAAAATTACAAACCACTAAGTTACACATTGAACATGTACACTTACATGGTTCCTGCTGTTTCCCTCCAGTCTGAATCTTTTTGGTCTTGAGACTAAGTAACAATATGGAATAAAGCTCCCCTGTCTAAAACATATCCTTCTGTGTTTTCCATTCACAGCTTAAAACATGTAATTTATAGACAGAGTTGAATGTGGAAACAGGAAGCAGTCCAATTAAATTCTGAGAATCTAAGCCACATCAAACCTCAAAACCAATTCTTAACAGTCATTTTCTATATCCAAAGCTCGCAAGACTACCACTAGGATGAGGTTTCCTGTCTAAATTATTCCATATTTTTAATGGGCTTATGAGACAACTATAGCTAAAATGGCAGTATCATATAGATAATTCTGAGCTTGGTTTTATTTAAGGTTAAGTAACCTAGAAAACTGTTCTGGTTACACACCACACATTGCTGCAGTCAAAAACTATAGCAGTAGCTGGACAATCCTGAATCTAATTCATGCACACATTTGGCTTGTAAGAACTTTAATACTTGAACTTCAAGACCTTGTTTTCTTTTTAGTGCTTCCACAACTGCTTTCAATGAATATGATCTTCTTCGTTGTCCAAGCATCCATCATGGTTAACATCACTCCCTACACACTTACTGCAACAGTAATTAGCCTCAGGATTGCATCCTCTTTCATATATTTGCCCATTATGTGCCCATTCTTGACTATAATTCTCTTCTATATTAAATTACTATTACACTAAGAG
The DNA here is from genome assembly GCA_034509185.1 of Euphonia xanthogaster. Taxonomy (NCBI): domain Eukaryota; kingdom Metazoa; phylum Chordata; class Aves; order Passeriformes; family Fringillidae; genus Euphonia; species Euphonia xanthogaster. Next base: position 71,238,739 of record JAYDZK010000169.1, on the reverse strand, counting down.
ATAATATAAGTTAGTATAAAATATTAAAGATTTGATTAATTGAGAAAGCCTATCCTACCTCTGCACCTACTCCAGAAACTTGCAGGAAAAAATTGGAGAATTTTCACTATTTTATTTATCATTATACCCACATTATTTTTTCTCCAGCTTTTTAACAGAAAGGGACTTAAACCCCTATGTAAAAGGCGCCAGAATCCATTTCAAATATTACAGCCAGCTAAATATTAAGCTATTAAGGAACATCCAAAGGAGGGCAATGAGGATGGTGAACAGTCTGGAGGAGAAGCCATATTAGAAGTGGCTTAGGTCACTTGGTCTGCTCAGCCTGAAGACTGAGGGGAGACCTCGTTGCAGTCACAACTTCCTTGTGAGGGGAAAAAGAGGGGCAAGCACTGATCTCACTCTAGTGAGCAGTGACAGGAGGTGGGGAAACAGCCTGAGACTGGGTCAGGGCAGGTTTGGGTTGAATATCAGGAAAAGGTTTTTCACTCAGAGGGGTGGTTGGCTACTGGAACAGGCTCCCCAGGAGTCAATGGTCACAGCAGCAAGACTGACAGAGTTCAGAAAGCATTTGAACAATGCTCTCAGGCACGTGGTCTTACCCTTGAGGTGTTCTCTGCAGGGCCAGAAGCTTGACTCGATGATTGTGACAGGTCCCTTCCAATCCAGCATATTCTATGATTTAATGATTCTGTGACCAGAAACCAGTTGAAATCCCATTTTTAAGTCTTTTTGAGGTTTTTCTTATTTAACATTTTTCAGTTATAAGGAGATTCACAGTGTAATTAGACATTGTGTAGAAGAAATGTTTAATCAGGTAAATATTTTCTACCATTCACTTTCAGTGAATATTGCCTTCTTTTTGGTATTCCTTCATAATTAAATTAAAAAATATTAAAGCACTTAAAACACCATTCTGTTCTCCTAATCAGAGAGTATACAGTATGCTGTAATATGTGATTAGATTATTTTCACTATTCTCAAAAATTGTCCTGCTTTTTTAAGACCATAAAATATTTGTCCACTATTTTTGTATATGTATTTAAACCAGAATTTCTTGCAGCTGAAATGGGGAATTAGAAGCTTTTAAAATTTTCTCTATTTTTTCCAAACTTTGGGCCAGATCATCTTCAACCAGAGTCTAAATACCCAGCTGATGCTTCTTGTGCATGTCAATCATGAAACTGACAGGAACAATAAGTGTGAATATTAACTTTATTGATATCACAGAAAAGCAATTACAGACCTTGTCAGTTTTTTGGCTGTAGACTTCTGGGTTTTCTGCCAAATATGTAATCCAAGAAAATAGAATAATGGGCCAAAAAATTTACACATGCCAATTATACTACCATATGAAAATTACATTCTTTGTTTACTTATGTATTGCCTAGTAAAGTTAAGTTATAAACTTAGTTACTAAAAGATCTGTAGTAGCTCTCATAAGGCAAATAAATAATTTGTGTACTCTGTATAATCTGAGGAATTTGATTTTGGCATATGATGCCGAAAAAATTGTTGAAAGTTCTAACAAAAATCTCCCCAACTCCATTTGCCTTTTTTTTCCTCCTTGAGAATGTATTGCATCGCCAGTTCTTACATTCTAAACTTTCCAAAAAAAAAAAAAAATAGTGATAGCATAAGGATTTGTGTTTTGAGATATTTTTCATCTTAACAAGTACACTGGATTGTATAGATGAGCATTCTAGGTGAAGGAAAAACAGTACAGGATTTACTTCTTCAGTTTTGATCAAGGAGTGGGAGAAGATATTGATTGCATATAAATAGTATATTTCAATATATTCCATATATTCCATATAAATATACAATCAGATAAACCATTAGTTTTTCTGATAGTTTAGACACACATCAATGAAATAATTTAGGTAGCTTTATTGATTCATATTCTTCTAAAATGTGACACATTATGTCTGTCTAATAAAAAGGTTCTTTTTTACCTGTATATGTAACACAAAACCTGCTTATATGGGTATGCTACCTTGTTTTCCTCTAAACACTGGTGCAAAATCATTCCAGTCTGGTTGCCTCCACAGTTTGATGCTGTTAACAGTTGCCTTTTGACTTACATATAAAAAAGGCTTAAATTTCAGCAGAGAAAGTAAGCAAAGAAAAGTACAGTAAAGCAAAGAAAGATGTTCATGGGATTTGCAAAAAATATTGGTACATGTTGACCAGTTTCTGATTTTCTGATGTTCGGATAGAAAGTTAGTAAGGAAAAAAAATATTCGATAGAAAAAACAAATCTTTGATGAAACAATTTAATTAAATGAAGAATCACACTTCTAATTGTTTACTTATTACAAGTTATCTACTTAATTCTTATTTTTGATGCTACATTAAGTGAATTTCTATATAGATATTGGTGCTCAAGACTAAATAACAGTAGAAAGACATTTAAATAAATTTCCTACATAGAGCAGTTACTTTTTCATCACCAAATGGCAGTATCTAAATTAACATAATTGAATAGTAACCACTTAAACAGACTGGCATCTGTTATCTGATGTGCTGATGACAAATATCTTTCCATATGATTCAATTCTTTCCACTATTCATTCTCAGCTGAAAAACAGCAGGAATACAGTCCTAAGAGAACTTTTGATCTCTGCTGGCTTACGACCAGCTGGAAAAAAGACCTGTTCAGAGGACAAAAAACAGTCTTTCCAAGTTGTTAAGAAGTCAATAACATTTTGAATTTCAAACATGTAATTAAAACCCTATAATCAAACTTTTCTATTCATATTATTAAATGATTTAAAAGTTCAGTGCCTCATTCCAAGGTTTTACATATCTTCTAGATAATGTATATATTCTACACATGAGATGATATGATAATTATATCTTTTTAAAATTAATATTTGCAGCTATAGATTAGCTATCCCTTTCAAAACTATTTTATGTGTATGGGAATCAAGTTTTCACACTAGAATAGGCCACAATTTTTTCTTCTTCTTCTTTCCTTCCTGTTACTAAGATGGTCAAAATTTCTTATTTTTAACTCTTGAAATTTTTTTGTTATATTCAAGTAAATGAAATTTTCAAGCATTAAGCTTCCATCTGGAATCATCTTCTAAGCAGCAATAACATGGAAAACATTCCTCAATTTTTGTTTTTATCTTTCTGCAAGCCATTTGTGCTATTTAGCTCCATGACTGCATAAGTTACTTACGGATGGAAATATTTCCATTATCCTCAATAACTTTAATTTCATCTCTGGGTGGAGTCTGCCTTCTTACTTTCAAATACAAGAATTATAAACATAGACTCACACAAACACACATGTGCAAATGGTAATAATCTGTTGGTATGAAACCTATCTAAGTTCTAGATATTAATGTATAATGCGACTTTCCCAGTATCACTTGACCCTGAAATGGTTTATTATCTTAAAAAATCACTTTAATTTGCGTGGTATTTGACTTCCAAAATGCCATTTTAAGATGACCCTGTGCCTCTCAGAGGAAGCATCTCCCAGATATAAAAAGTCAGCTCTGATCCAGTTTTAGGCCAAGTAGTATATCAGACTTCAGACCAGTTCCTTTTTCAAAATCCTACAAATGTAAATAATATTGTAAGTTGCTTAAGGACTCAGAAAAGTGCCACGTGTAGAGTGAATTCAGGTGTGAAACTTCTGTGTCTCTGTTTCACTTGCAACCATGGTTTTCCTGGATGAGCAGTGACTCCAGAAACAATGAGGAAAAGGGCTGATCCTATCAAAAGGGAAAAGGTCCTGCTGTCTTTACTTCACTTTGTTGCCAGTACTCACATCCTGGTCTGAGATGTGCACTTTTGCTTCTACATCAGTACTAGCACAGTCATTTTGAGGAGGATTTATTTGGGAAAGTGTTGGCTGAGGGCCTTGCTCTCTATCTTCCTCTATCAGCATTTGTTCATTGCACACAGAGAAGGTGTCAGGTGTTTCATTAGGGCATTGTAAAAGTAGCCTAGACTATAACATTTTGCTATGTTCCTGTAGAGAGTCTGTTTAAAGATACTGAACTTCCTTTGAAGCACTGACACAGAGTTGTGCCCCTTATATACACTCACTGTGGTCATTCTGGTTAGTATATTTTCTGCTAAAAGACTGTTAGACACTTTGCAGGTCCGTGGGTCCCCCTATTAATAATTAAATATGTATAAGTCCTCATATCTGGCATCTTTCCTCCTTACAGGTAGAAGATTATAACCATGATTGCATTTCAATGATAAGATCAGATACAGAAAAAAATTATTTATGCTTTTCCACTTTAAATAAATATTTACCTTCCTGAACTGTGTCAGTGTCTTCAATAGGAGGTTTTTTTTTCTGAACATATTGATAAAAATCGTACATTACAGTGGTCTATTGATTGAGGTGCTCTCATGTGAAATAAAGAATGAAGAATGTTAGTCAAGTATTAGGTAGCATTAACTTCCCAGTACTTTGAAAAGGGGGTAACATAACACCTCAGAGAGACTGAAATTTTTAGTAATATTTGGTAAATGCCTGCTGCAGAAGTGCAACCATGTCATGCATCTGCTACTCATTTTATGTCTCTATCAGTTATATTATAAAGTGCTCTGTAGCGGTCACATTACAGTTACTATAAGAAAGGAAACAATTATCTGATTGATAATTAATAAATATTATTAATAATTAATTAATTAATTAATTAATTAATTAAGTGTATCAGGGATTATCAGGGAATTCAAAATATTCTAATGGTGCTGCAGCCAGGCTGAAATCTTGCCTGACTTATGAGGTCTATTCCTTTCACATACTTGATAAGTCAAACTGTTGTTTTATTCTTGGATAGAATAAAACAATGTTTTATTCTTCGATAGAATAAAACACTTGCTAACAATTAGGAGTGATTGTTAAAAAAATAGGTGGGAAAAATTTATATTTTGTGATAAAACAATGGAGGATTTTTGGTACATGAACCTCTCATCAAACTATTTTCTTGTCAGCTTTCCAGGTCTAGACAGAGCAATAAGAGCAATAGAGAGCTTTAAGCTGAAGTATTTTTTTCAAACTACACAAAGTAGATAAGTATATATGCCACAGGAGAGGACAATAAGAGTTTTATTTTTCTGTCCTGATTATTTGCATGTACTTATGATGTTATTAATGGGACTGCCTAAAATGGTCATTCTACAAGATGGAATGGTATCTCAGTTGCTCATCAGTATTGCATCATTCATCACAGCTTCTGAAAGGGAAAAAAGACTGAACACAAATATTTCAGGAAGTTAATAAATTACTTTCAGGAAACTTGCTTGCTCAGCATGTTAAGAAAGGGTCCACTGTTGCTAATGCTATCTAATATACTTTAAATTTGTAGGTGGATCAAATAGTGAACAGGAATAAACTGAAGAAATTGTAGAATATATGGTAAAAATAAAAAGGAACATGAATGTTAAATCAGAAAAAATAATTCAGGTATCCCAAAAGTTTTGTTGATTCAAAATCATTCTGGATAGAAACCAGTGAACACTAGATATCATGTTTATTTTCTGGTTTGGGCTTGGAAATAGTTTGGAGGTTTTGTTGCATAGAGGTTTGGATGGTTATTTTTGGTTTTATGACCAAAGTAGTGTTGGAAACACACCAATGTTTTAGTTATGTCTGAACAGTGCTTGCACGGAATCAAGGTCTTTCACTATTTCCCCAATTGCTCTGCCTGTGAGTAGGCTGGGGTTCAGGAGTTTGGAGGGGACACAGCCAAGATAGCTGACCCCAACTAACCAGAAGGATATCCGACAACATATTGTAGAATCACAGAATATTTGAGACCTTATATATATCACAGAATGATTTGAGACATTAAAAATCCTCTGTTTCTATAGGCAGTGAGACCTTCCACTCAACCAGGTTGCTCAAAGTCCCATCCAACATGGCCTTGAACGCTTACAGGAATGGGACATCCAGAACCTCTGGGTAACCTCTTATGGTGTCTCACCATCATCTGGGTAAAAAAAAAGTCTTTCTTACACCCAATCTAAATAAGAGAATGACAAAATATGCTGAGTTAGTAGGGATCCACAAGGATTGTGGAGTATTTTTGCATTGGAATTCTGTACCAGGTCTCATGATAACACATTATAATTTGGAAGGATGGCAGAAGAAATTTTGAGGATGAAGACTTTTTAAAATTTCCACAAACCTTCCATTGTTATGTATCTCTTGTAACACAACTTACCTCAAAAAACACAGCTGTATTCTCAAACTGGATAATTTGCAAAAAGACAAAGGCATCTAGGAAGTAGACTAGAACTCCATTCATGCATCCAGTGCACCTAATTCTGTGCAAAAACTCAGATTACAGAGTGATGAGAGGGGAGGGGGCAGAGACAACGCACTAAACAAAACCCCCTAAAATAGAATAAAATAAAATACACGCAAAAAGCCCCGATCCCTAACCAGAAAGAAATAGGGTATGTTGATGCTCTAAGGCTGTGAGGGTGGGAGACAGTTAAGTTACAGAGCAGTAAGACATTCTCTTCAGGCTCTTCTAATGTATTGAGACTAGTTCTAATATGGTTTAAGTAGGTCACTGACAGAAAACAATGCTCTAATTCCTGTATAATTTATAAAGCCTTCTAACAAAGCTCTCACATAAAGACATACATGTACATCAAAACACTGAATAAATTCTGAGGTTTATAGGGAGAGGCTGGCATGATATCAGACTGTTTTTATGAGGAATCTAACAGGCTTGTAATACTTCCCCTTCCATTAACACTAATAAGGCTATTGAGTATACTTTTCCAGATGGCTCCAGCTGCTTTTAATTTTGACAGCTCAGCTGTGGACCAGCTCCCTGTAGCTCAAGTGGAAAGAGTGACCTATGAATATAAAAATTCCTCCCCACTATAGTGATGAGCACAGATCACAAGTAGTGATGTCTCACTACTGAGGGATCAAAGAAACTTCTACTTATTCCCTATCGTTAAATTTCATTTGTACTGAGCATAGACATTTATATTTTTTTTATCAAGTTTGCCAAACTCCTCCCCATTTTCTCTTTTAATATTGCATGCTAGTGATCCTTGAATGACATTCCCTGAACAACTAACATTATTTTCCCTTTCAAAATGCTTAGCGCATTTGATATATTAAAGTGAAAATACCCCGGAAAAGATATTACTCTTAAACCATTAATTTCCTGCATTTTATTTCTCAGAAGCACATCTCTTCCAAGTATTGACTTTCTACACTCTTCTTTATCAGGTATCCTAAATACACTCAAAATTTAATCGTTTCAGTTATGACTTCTTGGGGGGAAAATATGGGTGCATGTATAATACACTTCATTACAATATTGATTTGCAACAACTTCACAGAGAGAGAGAGAGAGAATAATCTGATCTGCTTTAATCTGTTTACTGCCTCAGGCTGCATGCATAGAAGAAGTAGATTCCCAGACCACTTTGGTGATATCCTTAAAGGCAGAAAAAGCTTAAAGATAATACTTTGCTTTCTCCAAAGAATTTCAATTGAACAGGAAACCTTTTCTTAAAATAGATATTCTACCTAATGGCAATTCTGCAAGGATGCATGCCAGCAGTTTATAGCAATTTAGTAAGGAATGTGTACAGTTTGGATTTTTGCAATATATTTTGGATTTTCCAGAATATCGGAGAAGACTGGGATCCAAATGTTACCTTTCAATGGCATTAAACTTTCCAAGATCAGATCCTTCTTATCTCAGTGTATCATTTCTACGAGGAGAAAACACATTTGGTTTCCATCAAGATGCTACTTCAGTGCAACTCCAGTTCTGACAAAAAAAATGGGATAGTTACACCACTGATGTGTTGAGATCCTTGGGTGTCTGCCACACTAATGTTTTGCTGAATATATCTTTCCTTCCTCTCATCACAGTGTAAGTCTATAATATAAAACCGAGAAAAATAAATTAATATTGGTCGGTACTGTCCCAGGTTTCTATAAATGAAGAACTGATAATGTTAAAAAAGCTTCACGGTAACAATCTAAGCTGCTTTTCTCTATAATGCAAGTGATAACATTCCATAAAATAGATAAGAAAGAAAGAAGAAATAAAACTCCAATATTGATTAAAAATTGGCACTGAAAAACTTTTACCATTACTAGAGACATTAATTCAGGTTCCATTTCATATAGACAAAAGAGAGGTGTGTGATAGAAATTTAAAAATATAATTATAAGGATATAATTACTATTTGCTAGCCTTAAGCCTAATTATAAATAATGTAGCAAAAAACAATACAGAAGAATTTTGTAAGATTTTCATGGTATAGCCAGAGAGAAGTTAGTGCGTTAGGTGTGGGCCCCCTCAGTACAAGACATTTAGGCATTGGAGTGTGCCCAAGGAAGGGCAACAAAGCTTATGTCTAGAAAGGAAACTTGTGAGGGAGCTGGCTTTATTTAGCTTGGAGAAAAAGAAATTCAGGGTTGTATCAAGGTGGGTGTCAGTCTTGTACTTCTGCTAAGCAACAAGTGATGGTACAGAAGGAAATTACCTCAAGTTGCTCCAGGGAAGGTTCAAAATGGATATTAGGAAAATTTTCTTTGCTGAAAGAGCTATCAAGAATTAGAGCAGGCTGCTCAGGGAAATGGTGAAGTCATCATCTCTGGAGATATTTCATAGCTGTGTAGATGTGATACTCAGGGACATGGTTTAGTGGTGGACTTGGTAGTGCTAGGTTTAAAGACGTAGTTAATGATCTGAAAGGCTTTTGCAACCTATGATTCTAAGCAATTTATGTGAGTTTATAAGCCAGAGTGGGAAAAGGCATGTAGTTGTATTTGGGAGATCTTCAGGAAAAAAGAATTCCAGACATCACATAAGAAAAAGAGCTACATGTAAGCAGGGCATCGTGCAGAGTACATGAAGTGGATAATGGTAAAACCAAAACCAAGACATGCATTACCAGGAGCATAACTTCAGGAGGGAGGGATACGGTAGCATAAAACATCAGTCTAAAAGAGGAAAACTGGAAAAGAAAGAGAACAAACAGACCTGTCTTCAAGATTCAATTGTTAAACACCTCTCAAGCCTGATCCCCTCTGTGGCTAAGAGCCATAGCCATCACATCTAACTACATGTGTTGACTGCATCAGTGAAAAAGCATCAGCTCTGGCTTATGGCATACTGATAGCTGATTTAGAGTATAAGTGACTAAACCAGCAAGTTTTTTATAATTTCGTAGCAATGAAAATAGCTAAGATTGCTCTCTTGATAAGAGCCAAGAATAGTTAAATTAGAAAATTTTTCTTCTACATTCAAAACTGGCCTCATTTTCCAGTCTTCTGAGCCTTCTTATCCTGATGATCTCCATATACATATATTTGTCTTGGTTTTGAAAGACAGATGTCTCCTAAGGAAGGCAGGACCTTCACCTGAAGTGGAAAATGTAAACCCCCTCCCCCTAAATTTCTATAAATTTTAAATTAAGGGGCTCTCAGGCAAAAATATGGGAGTAGGAATAACAGTTCTTTATTAGGAAGAAAATAAAAAGATAAATTAAACAATGCAGTAAACTAAAACACCACTCACAGAGTCAGAACACAACCTGACATCCTGTTGGCCAGGGTGTTGGTAGCAGTCCAATTTGAATTGTGGCTGCAGTCCTCCTGGTGTGTCAGGTGTGGTTCTGCTGGAGCAGGGATCCTATAGAAAAGGGTGTAGTCTTCCTCTGAAGATCATAACATTTAGTCAGTGCATTCTTGCCACTAGGTTCTTACTTAAAGGACTCTCCTTCCTTCATTGACTTTATTGATTATTTGTCTGTTGATTACAATGAGGTTTTTTGACTCTTGGTGACCCTCTTATTTGTATGGCACTATCTGACTGCACTGTGTTACCGTCTTTGGATTTAGTTGCCCAGGTGGTGCCATTTTAAGGAGACAAGATGCAAGACATATGAAACAGGCAAGTAAGACTCAAAGTTTTTATGTTTAAAGCTGAAGCCAAAGGTCAGGTGCAATATCTTAAGCCATTTCAAATTATAGTTATAGGCCTGTTTAGGCTATCGTATTGATACAGTCTTCATTTGTTTGTTATGGAGTTTGATTTTATCTGTCTTATGTTTAAATCTAACCTTTCTGAAAGGTACATGTCTTTCAGTCAATCCTATAATATAACTAAGCCTTCAAAAAAAGATGTGATCCAGAGATAAAAATATTCTAGATAAAAGAACAAATGAAGATATGATTGGGAAATGTTCTTCTGTTGTAAGCTAGATTAATCCAAAACTAAATATTTCCAGAATTTATCTGAAATCATTCTTATTTAAACATTTTTCCTATTCCGTGTGTCATAGACTTCTTACTAAAGATAATATATGTTGCTACACCATTCAGTCATTTGGAGATTTTCTTATTGTCATTGTCTTTTTTTTTTAATGTGGAATATATTCAGTAAAAAAAATGTAGCAAAGATGTTTCTTGTCTATGAAATGAATGTATATTTTTACTTGAGAGTAGTTTATGCAATTTGCATCTTTTTCAACTTATGCATTTGCATTTGAAACAAATTATTTTCTTTTTAATGGAAGAATTTTTATTCATGTGATCTTTTAAATTTTATTTGCTTTATAAAAGCACTGAGACTGGAGATCGAAATATCCAGTATTCTTCTGGAATGGTGAACGTAGAAAAGCCACTTTTACTCTTGAAAAAATAGTAACACTTCACTCCCCATAACATGAATTATACATTACTGGATGCAAGTTACATTAGATTATGTCAAAGCAGATAGTTTGACATACATAGAAATCTGTACCAGCTTGATGTTTAGATTATAATCAAAACCCTTATTCTCGCTCTAGATAAAGTCCAATAGATGATAAGAATTATATGCATTATATTAAAGTACCTCTCTCATGTGAGATTTTCATTCAGACTATGCTGAAAGCATTCTACCATTTTCTTTGACACTTCATATAAATCATGCTTTCCCAGAAACTTTTGCTTTGTTAGATCTTCTGCAAAACTCTTCCATTGAATATATTCCTTTACCCTTCTTTTTAACAAAATACATTAGATGAGAACATGGGAAACGGGAAAAAAAAAAAAACAACAAAATCTAGAGAACACTAGAAAGAGATATTTTGTGTCTTTCACAGTAATAGTGAACTAGGAAATATGAAAAGTAGAAATCAAAGCCTACTGCTGTCTGCAGCAGTGGTTCTTTGTGCAAATAATTGGTATCTTTCTTCACCTTGTTTTTTCCCTCTAATTCTGGGAAATCACTGTCTTTGACTTTGTTTAACAGAAGGAAAAACACAACGAAATTATGCAGCTCAAAAATCTGATACTAGAGTATAATACTCTGGGCCATAGTATATATTTAATGACAGATACAGTATACTTAGAAATATGTGTGTATGTTGGAAATACCTGACAAGCTCTCCTCATTTGCCCAAAGTTCTGGACAATTCAGTCAGTCCACACCGCCACCTTATAGTAAGAGAGACAAAGCTTTCTGTAAAATTACCTAGATGGTATTACTAGCATATGGACTAAACTCTCTTCATTCTCAAGTACAGAGGTGGTTCCCTTTGAGCTGTATGACTACTTTCATGAATGATGGTGGTGGTGGAATAGAGAATGTTTAAGATGGCTTTTAACAGCACTCTTTTAAAAGCAATCAAACCCTTTTTAAAAGTCTAGTTTTGCTGGCTGTATGCAGGAAAATCTGTGCTGAAAAGTAATAGACAGCATTCTTGGTGGCCTGTTGAAAAAACTTCATGTATGGGGATAATTGCAGTTAGTTTTTTCTATGGGCACATACTAAAGACACTTAGAAAAAGAAAAAAAAATCCCAGATTTCCTTAGAGAAAGCTAGCTTGGAGATTAACCTGCTTTTTTGTCTTGATTATATTAGAACTGTCATCAGAAGAAAAGAATAAAATATCAATAAAAAAACTTTGGGCAGGAGTATGCTGCTGTCCCAGGATTGAATTGTTCTGTCAAATGACATTTACTCTCTGAACTCATTTTATATTTTTCTGTCCCAACAATCTCCCTCATCTGTTCTCAATGCCTTTCCAAGCTCATTTACTCCACCTTCATTTTGGAAAACTCTGGACATGGTCCTAAACAAATTCTGTAACTTTTCTTCCCTGTAAGGGAAAGGTTCAAATAAAAAATTAAAAAAAAAAAAAAACCCTTAATTATTCTTCTCCTCTTTCTAAAACACGTAGAGAAATCCAGCAGATACAGGATCTGGCCATTAGATATTTTTGAAATTATTTTCTCTTGCAGAGCATTTTCAAATTTTTTACAACTCAGACATTTCTCTTCAGTCTCCCGACTCTCTCACAAGTCTGGCGTTCAAAGCATTTACATGATGAAATAAAATCCATTAAGTAAATCTGTTAGCATGACACTCTCCAGACTGAACAGTTTATGTTCATATAATGAGCCTTGAGTAACTAATGGAATGAAAACAGCTAAGAAAAGTTGCCACCCATATATTTCACAGATTCTGTATGCATTCCTTTCCTTATCATTAGAGTTTTGGCTTTCAGGATATGCTATAAAGTCAAATGAATGAAAATGCTCTCATTCCTCAGAGGAAACATTTCCTCACCAGAAAAAAATAAAAAGAAGAAATTAGTTCCTTTAGCTTATAGGACTTCCATGACTTCATTTGCAAGAGCCTGTGGACACATACTGTTTTATGTGTCTATTACAATTGCATAACACTAATATACATATTAGAGTGTAGATTGCCAGAATTGTTTACCTTCCACAAGGAATTAGTTGTTTGTCTACCAGTGCCTGCAGCTGGGGGAATGTGAAAATGGCACCCTTCCTGTTAAATGATGTATGAATGAATAAATAGGATGACAGTCACTAATTCTGAATGAGTTTCTTGCTGCACAGAGAAATGGAAAATAGTGAGGTGCATTGAAAGTAGACTAACCAAAATGTTCAGTCCTCTTTGACAACTTAGCACTGTCTGAATATCTCAAAGTGCTCAGTTGTATGGGTATTTCAAACAACTTACCATTCTAAAGATATTTTCTTCCGCAACCTGTCTGAAAAAAATCGTGGACTGTGGGCATTACAGAAAGGTACTTAATTTTTTTTCAGTAAGTCTTTGGTGAATATGGCCATTCTCTTAAAACAGCAGCACTTTTATATCTCTATACTGGCTTGCCTTCCATGTATCAGATTAATAAGCCATGTAATGCTAGGAAAGAAGTGTAGCACTTTGTAATCAGTAGATGAAAAAGTAAAAAGGAAGAGAGGACAATAGCAACATATTTGGGGAATTTATGATTCAGGCCAATGAATTAGAAAAGAAAAAAGAAGGTACACCTAACCAAAGATGAGGTGTAGCCCACCTGAGTGGAATTCACTAGTTCTATGCATAAATAGAAAATTATTGTAAAATGTTACAGGTACATAGTGATTATTTTTCCTCATTTCTTTTTTTTTTTTTTTTTTTGCAATATGTACACTAATAGGACAAATAGCATATTTTTCACATGTTAGCAACCTGAAAATATATAAACAAGTTCTCTGGATTACTTTTTCTTGCTAGTGGTAAAATGCAAGAGGAAAAAAAAGGAAAATAAAAGTATTGCTTCCATAAACAACTGTGTAACTGTTTGGTTTGTGCATAGCACAACACTTCAGCTTGATAGATTAAATATGTCATAAGATTAAAAAAACCATGAAACTCAAATGAAATCAAATCCTATATTGACAAATCCAAGGAACCATGTTACCACTTCATCTGGCAGAAAAGGGGAACAAGAAGCAAAGAAATAGAATGCAATTGATGCAGCAATAAATAATTCTAGAAAGTAATGAGATAATGAGGGTTTTTTTTCCCCATTTTTAGTCTTTTAATAATGATAAAAGGAAAACGCTTGGGCAGAAAGGGTGAGACTAAATTGGTCAATGTGCCCTCAAGTCAGGTGGACCAAGCTATCAGAGTACTTCAGTCTTCAAGGTGACAGGCATACCTTGTTGCCTTAGCACTCTGGGACTTATTCCTCAGTATCAAAGGCAGGGAAAATAAAAATCCCACGTAGCCATTTCACCTGCTATTTCAGTACGTGACATGTCTTAATGATGCTGCCATTCATTTAGTGGCAGAGTTCTCTAAAGAATTATCTTAGAACTTACTGTGATTGTGTCTCTCATAAGAGTGAAGAGGTTCATTAGACTATGCATATGTTTAGCATGAGAAATGAAAGGATGGAGACAGAGGAAACTATTCGTGGCACTATAACATTCTTCTCATTTTGGTCCTTAAGTATTCAGAGAGAAGTGTCTCAGTACTGCATTTACAGTGACAGCCCTGTTTATTATCTTTTGTTTAGGATTTATATATTTGTACCTTTAATGTATACAACAGAGCCATACTCTATTGGTTACTGTTGATAGCACAAAGGCCTTGATAATAAATCAGTTCAGTTAATTAGATGGATATAATAACTTTTACAAGATTAAGAAATGTCTTAATACAACAGAGTTTGACTAGTCCCAAAACAAAAGGTTATATGTTCCTAAAGTTACACTTGAAATAAAGGTTTATAAATTATATTAAATAAACCTGCAGGTCACAGGAAAGTAATTTGCGATTTTTTTTTTGAAAGGCTTAATTGTTTTCACGCTTGCATATTATTCTCATGGAAGATGATTTCGAAACCCCAAATTGTCCTAGCTCATAGGCTATTAAGTTTCACAAATCATAACCCATACAATTTGTTTTCTTACTTGAACATCCTGCAGATACATGGATAACTTGAGAGTACTAAAGAGTACTACTCTAACTGAAAGAGCTCTATTAAAGCATGATGACCTACTCTTCCTGAGAGTTAATCTCATACTGACTACCTTTGAGAATTTTAGCAATTTGTTTACTTCAAAATACTGATGCTTGGGGTGATGCTAGGGGTGGCTGAACTGTTAAAATTTAAGTATATATAATTTGTAGTATAAGCTCTTTATTTCTTTTTACAATTTCCAAACTCTGCCTCCTTTATGATATTAAGATACTGTGGATGAAGTTTTTAGTCTGCCTATGTGTCATGTTCCAAGAATTCCCCCAGCTCTGTAATAACTCAGAAAGACAAATACTTGCTATTCCAAACTGCAGTGTTTTTTCTGATTTATGATTTATTCTGTTGAGTTTTACTAATTATTTCCAGAGCAGAATAGAAAGATTATTTATATTAGAATTGTGCAAACTCAAACTAATTAGTATCCAAAGCAGCAGTAGCAACCATCATATAAATGTATATTATTATAATTTATAGTAAGATATATTGAAAGAAAATTATAGGAAAAAAAAGCTCTGCTAAAGACAACTATGTGTCACTACATTGAAAGAAGAATTACTTGGAATTTTTAATTGAGTTAATTTTTGGTCTGTTTTGGTTTAAAGGAAAGTTTTTCTCTTTAATGACTTCAACATTTTAACAAAATCTTAAACAAACAAACAAAATGTTTAACAAACAAACAAAATGTTTAACAAACAAACAAAATATCATGTGGTTAAGTTGGTCTTTAAAATCAAGAGGCAAGGAAAGACCTCAAAATAGTATTTAAACCAAGAAGCTAACAGAGATATTAATGACTACATATAGTTTCTGATTTTTGTTTTAGAGTGGTTGTCATAGCATTATTTTAACTTTAATGAAGTACCTCAAAACCTTTTGACACACATATGCAGATAACCCACATGCTTCAATGTGAAGAAATAAACATAACAGATTGTGGTTTTTCTGTGTAAGGTGATCCAAAGCCTATTGAGTTAAAGGAAAAATTGCTGCTGCAAATGGACCAAATTCTTCTGTTTATCAGTATGAAGGTCATCTTGGCATTATTACTTTTAAAGAATTCACTGCATAAAAGATCCAGATAAACATTTTCACTGTAAAATTTCAATATTATTGCAAACACTTTAAATTTTACAAGGGAATATGGAGTCAGGCTTTTGCTTTTCTATTTACAGTACATGAATCAAAAGGAAGAGACTCTATAATCTTCAAAATGCCAGAAATCTGCCTGACAGTTTTAAGAATCTTTCCAGTGCATGGAAAGTTGGCCATGTCCTTTCTTTGTACATTTTCCTTGCAGATGAACATCTAAATCACTACCTAATACTGAAATAATATCAATGCATGAGATTCTACATTTTTATTCATGAACTCATATTATCTTGAATTATTATAACTTAAAACATTAAGAAGTGAAAGGATAGTTCACCTTGAAAGTCAAACCATGTGTTTATATTAATTAAAAAAAAATCTGAAATTGGAATACGTCATTGTCCAGTGAATCTTAATACCACTAGATCG
>JAYDZK010000169.1:71155100-71218601 GCA_034509185.1 Euphonia xanthogaster | reverse complement strand
CAACTGACATTGCCCATTCCATTCCATTCCATTCCATTCCATTCCATTCCATTCCATTCCATTCCATTCCATACACTGTTTCAATATTTTTTCCATTTAATTTGCATCAATGGTCTCTTTTTCAGTTCAGCAAAGCACATACAGAACAAAGCATTTAAAGCATTTCAAACTTCCTTTGTTTGAAAAAAACCCACCATATTTTCAGGAGAAATCTCATATTTTATGTAATTTACAGAAACATGCCTTAGAAATGCTGGAGATCTTATATTTTCATACTCTGACTTGGGCTAGTTAGCCTGAAAGTAATCAATCTGCTGACTAGGAAGACTGTGAGAGAAAAGGGCTAAAAGTGAAATAGATGTCTAGTGGCAAATTTCTCCCTTTAAAACATGAGAGCAAAATTTTTTGTGCAAGGATTTGGTGAATATTCAAAGTTCCAGTCAATACTCAGGCTTGTTCCTGTGTCTGGAGACATGAAACTTTTGGAAAAAAGACTTTAAGCGAGACAAAATTAATATAGGGAGAAAGAATGACTGTTCTAACTTACCCGTGTGATCTGTCCACTCTTAGCTGGAGTGGGAGATGGTGATGAGCTTTCCATATTTTGGCTTTGCCTTCCTAGCACCATTTATAGGGAAGAAGTAGCATTGCTTCTGTTAGTTTAAAAGACAATAACAATTGTCCCTTTGTGGTTGGCTGACCCCAGACAGCAATGAAGCACACACTCAAACACTTGTTATCACCCCTCCTAATGGGTTGGGGTAGAAATTCAGAAAAGCAGCAGCAGGGAAACTTGTGGTTTCAGTCAAACCCTAATGAGTGAAGGAAAGAGAAAAGAGAAAAACAAACAAACAAACAAACAACCAAAAAACAACCTACCAGCCAAAAAGTAGGCAAAACCCAAAACAAGTGATGCAAAACTGTCATTCACCACCTTGTACAAGCAGATCAAGCAGTTCTCAAGCAATGGCTTCATAGAAAAGACCAGACCACTTTTTTTTTTTTTTTTTTTTCTTTTCTGTACATCATGCTATATAGTGTGGAATATTCTTTTGATCAGTTTGGGTGATCTGGCCAGGTTGTGCCCCTCTCTTTCTTGTGACCTCCTCCAGCCTACTCTCTGATGTGGCAGAATGAGTACCAGAGAAAGTCTGGGCACTGTGCAAAGGACTACTTGGCAAAAACTAACACCGGTTTGTTATTAACATTGTTTTAGCAGCAAATCCAAAAGGCAGCACTGTATGAAGAAAATTAACTCCATCCCAGACACATCCAGTACATCCTTGATTTTGTGCACAGCACTTTATAGTAAACTATTATATCATCCTGTCTCCATCAAGCCATGAAGAGAACTCCCATTTTCAGGATGCCAGTACATCTTGTGTCCTCTGCTTCTGAGCGAGCACAGCAAAAGAGAAATCTCTGAAGAGTTTTATTTTAGGAAAGGTAAAAAAAGGGAAATAGTCCATCTTTTCTTTCAAGAAAGAGGTCTGCATTTTATTAGATAGTAGTGGAGCAGGTGTTTTGAGGATCAAAATATTTATGAAGACTGATGACACAGTAGGAAATTACTAGATGACAAGTTACTGCAGGCTGGTAGCTATAAACATGCAATCAGAAAATAAGTTGAAGTAGCTTACCCCTTAATAAGAAAATAACAAGCTACCTCATTTTTTCATTGAAAGCAGAAGTTTACAAACAGGCAGTTTCCAGAGAATTGCTAATGTACAGAATCACATTGCCCCTTAGCAATTGCTTGTGTGTGAGTACATTCAAGTCCATGTTTTCAGTACTAAAAATTAATCTCTGCAGCGACACAGAGAGTGGGTTGGACTGAAGCAAGTCATGATTAAAGGAAAACTTATGCAACGTGCTTCACTCAGTAATCTCATTTATACCCTACTTCATGAAACCCCAAACAATTATGGGAGAAAAGCACTGAGGTAGTGCTAAAATTTGCTAGACAACACAAATTTAACTTTTTCTTCTGCATAAATTTCAAAGGTGACTCTGAGAGTGCACTGTGCTTGTCTTTCTATCCTTAAGGCAGATCTGTGACTCTCAGTACACACACCAAGCACAGAGCATGACCAGCTCAGCAGGGCAAGGGGCAGCTCCTGCAATCTCTAGACAGCTGCAGCTATCCCATATCCCTGCCTGCTGCTGATCTAGGAGAGAGGCATAAGAGTCATTGTCTCACACAGACACAATAAGGTACTAGCAATGTCTAGCTCAGTTTCTTCTGGCTATGTCTCAATTGTGAGAGCACATTGAAGAGTGTTAGACTTGGCTTCATCTGATTCTCACTGGGTCAGGGTCAGGATCAGCATGATGCAGTCTGGGCAGAGGGATATCAGCAGCATCTCATAGCCAAGGATCAAAGGAAACAGCCTGAGCTCAAATCAGCTCTGCAGCTAAAGCCTCTGAGCTTTGGGGCCTTGAGAGCTAGCATGATAGAATACAACAAGAGAGGGTTTTCTCCTTCAATCTTAGCTGAGATGACTGGAGACCAGAACAGCACAAGATGCAAACCATGACTGCAGAGGGCACTCTCCTTGCTCAGGAGTCTCTACTGTTATGGAGAGAAAAAAACGATTTAAAACCCAACTGTTTGAACAGCTAAGATCCCTGAAAAGCTAAGCTAATACAAAATGCTATTTAAGGTAAGGATAATGAAAAAGGATGCCCAGCAGTTGGAACCTGGAGATATGAGTCTGACACAATACCAGTTGGAGAAGGATGTTTTGTGCTCCTAGTTGTTGCCATGCGAGCATATGGGCGATGACTGCAGAGGGTAAGAAGGGAGAACAGGATTATGGCACACAACAGAGACCTGCAGTTAATGAGAGACTACTTTATACTGCATCAGACTTCCAAAGCAGCTGAAGGAAAACACAGCTTGTTGAATGTAAGAACTTCCTTCTTTAAATGACCAGCAGCCACAGGAGGCAAATAAGAAATTAAAGCACATTCCTACTTTCAAGCAGGGTAAAATAGGGACCACCTAGGGATTTTCATTAATTCAACCTCAAGTGCCTTTCTAGGCCTGTTTTGGTCATTATTTGTCACCTTGTATTTGTATGCATGACAGTTCTCCTTAGTACTGAACAGAGGCCAGCTCTGAATATGTTTAAAATAAACAGTGAAAGATTTTCATCCAATAACCTCTAATTCAGCTGTCTTCACAGAAGCAATTACCAGAAATGAAGAGGAAATTTGTTTAGTCATTCATTCATTCATTCAGACGTTTCCTGGAAACATTCTCTTTCATTGTCAGTGTATTAGATTTTCAAACATCTACTGAAAAAAAAACCCAAACACAACAAACCAAAAACCCAAGCACTTATTTTTTTGAGCAATCTAATAAAAATATTTTTGATTTGATGTTTTCTCTTTTTTCCAAGTCATTAAGGCATCCCAGAACAGACTAATAGAATATTTAGATAAATATATCGGGAAAAATAGGCAGAATGGGAAAATCCTGGCTTAGAATTTTTTTCAGAAAGGGATGTTTTGGGTACACTTGATGAGCTGCAGCTCAGCTTTTCTGATTAGCAAGATGGTATAAATGGGTGATTCTTTCCTAATCTGATGGCAACCAGAGAAAAAGGTTCTTTGTTCAAAAACTCATTATTATGAATACAGATAAGTTATCTGTGATGTTTTATACTGTCCATTAATGGTGCTTCATTTAAGGAAGGTTTAATTAAAAGTGAGGCAAATTTAAAAGTATGATTTTATTTTAAAGATAGCATTCTGATTTCAAAAGCTTCATCTCCTCAGACCTTTTGATAGTATAGATAAAAAAGAGAAGTAATATCAACATGCTGAATCTTGCAGAGGGAAAAATATCTCTCTCCTAGATAAATACAGCTATATCAAAAGTATCTATCACAAATCAAGTGAGGAACTGAACTGAGCAAATATGTTTTGAGAAGCTGCTCTTGAAAAAAGTAATTTATGAAGCATTGCCAACCATAAATATGCCTTGAGGTTTGGTGTTAATACATATTTCAGTTATCACTATGGAAACTCAGAGTAACGACTTAGCTAAAGATCTATAAATATGTGAGTAAAAACAGAAACAGATTTCCAAGCAGCAGCTGAAGGCAGAAACAAATGTATCTGTCTTTTCTTATGGCAGTAATTGCCAGAGTAGAAGTAGCAAAAGGTTTCCACTGGCATTTCTAGGTTTCAGCTCCTTTTGAAAACAGTAAATTTGCAGTAACAATTCAGAATACTTCAGCATATCTTTCAACTAAATGTTTCAATGTGCAAACAAATGTCTAGCTTAGCTTGGGAGGCATACAGCCTGAAAACTACAACATGTTTAAAATGTTCATTTACTACAATACAATTAAACTTATGATTGAGAAAAGCAGGAATGCATTAACTATGTTAATCCTTGAAGGAAACTAGATGTTTCTTTCCTTTAAAACTTTGTCAAATGCACATGTAAGTATGAGCTGGGAAACTTGGTTATTAAGTTGACTGAGTTGTTTACGATCAATATGAAATCCTCCTTTCCTCTGTCCAGCATTGCTTCAGAGCCTGTTATAGTTGGGATAGCAAAGGATAACATACACAGCTGGTGATAAAACATTGAACTAAAGAGCTGTACTTTGATATGTCCTCTAAAAATATCTGATATTCCTTGATTAAAAAAAAAAGAAGTTTCCTAAGTAAATCAGCAATGAAGTTATAGACCTCAAATAATATTAGACGTCAGGCAATAAACAAAAGATCTTTTGAAGACCTGTAACTCAATTATGTCTATAAAAAAACCCAAAAAAACCCCAAAAAACCAACTTGAGCATATTCCTTATAACAGACATATTGATATATGTCTGTTTAAGATGTATTGTGTAGAACTGATGTTTTTACAAGAAAATTCTCAAACATACATATTCAAGGATGTTCAGGCAACAGCACTAAAAAGATAAAGTTTTCACTTTGCTAGCGAAAGGTATCATCTTTTACTAAGACAGCTGATATAGAGGGGAAAAGAAGATATCTTTTGGACTTGCAGACCTTTTATGAAACCCCCTGTGTGCCAAATCTTTTATCTGCTTTATTTCCACTTGGTTGAGCAGGAGAGATTACATCTTTATTTAAAAATTGCCTCCTTTGCTTTGTTGCTATACTGTTTTACCACTGCTACTTCTAAAATAGTACACAAAAGTGTTTCAGGAACATATGTTAAAAAAATATAAAATTTATTTTCTTTTCTTTGTTGGTCCTATAATATGCAGAGAGCACCAGTTGCACTCTAGGTACTTCTAGGAGCAGCAGCTACCTGACTTTTCCATCTGATGAATGCTTTAGGCTGGTGCTTTTAGCTCCCAACCCCTTCTGCTTCCCTGACTTAATTTCTCTTCAGTCCCCAGCTTTTTCTCCCATGTTTTCAGTGTGAGAGCAGATATCCTGACTGTCTTGACCCTTGTTCTCATTTCAAAGCTCGCCTCATAGTGAGGCCAACTTTTCTGCTGGTCATATTAGTATGTTTAGATAGATATTTGTTTATAAACAGAATAAATTGTTGTAAGTTTAGTGCATATTCAAGAAAACTCTGATTTGAAATGATAGAAATCTGAAATACAGTGCTGTAGTATCACAGGGGGTCTTAGAATAGTCTTAGCTTTTGTTTCCTCCTTGATATTCTTAAAATATCTGACTCAGACAGGTCAGCCTAGAAATAAGTGAATTGAACAATTTACTTATTCAGATTTGGCAGAGCTCGAGGAGGTTTCTATTTTAGGAGCATGATGGCCTTAAATTAGAAATCACGTGTCTGGCTTGAATGCTCCTAAGAAATACACGTATTGACATCCTGATTTTCTCATAATTTAGCTACCAGCTATCTAAGAACAGAAACTAAGAGCAGCTGAGGGTTAAGCTATTCATAGATACAAATAGAAAGATGAAATATATGAATTTAGAAAGGGAATCTTGCCTCTGACAGTGTCCTCTGGGGAGGGCAAATTTAGATACACAAATGTGTATAGATATGTACACATAGGCTTCTTCTGAGCACTATATATATAGTGTGTTCTTTTTTGACAATACTGCTTTAAAACAGCTTCACTGAGACAGAAAAGAACTGAACTGCTTTGAAATTAAAATATAAACTCAGACTACAGAAAAGTAGTAGGGCTGAATCTAAAGGATGTCTGAATGACTAAAAGGACAATTTTTTGATGGCAGACATTTAAGTTTAAGCCTGAAATCTAGCCACCCTGGCAGTGTTCAGCATTGATTCTTGGCTCATTAGATGGTCTTTCTGGTCTTGAATGGTATCATCAGTTCTGTTTCCTGTCTGGCTGTAAGTGGTTTCAGGGCTGCAGACAGTAGCATTTCAGAGGGATCCCTGTTCACACTAGAGCTTCTGAACTAAGAAAGCCCTCCCTATTCCTTTCTGTGATCTGAAGGTTGTACTGATACTTTACATTTTCCTTGTAGTCTCTTGTAGGTATCTACCTTGTAGGTATATTCCAGAAAGTCTAGCGGCTTGCCAGTGCCCCTGTTGTCATTGGTCCTTTTATTTCCTTGCTCACCTGTTTCTCTAAGGAATGACTCAGCTTGTGACAGAATGCAGTTATCACTGGTTAGAACACAGTAGTTCCAAGTTTTTTTTTCTTGAATTTCAATGTAATAAAAATATTTGAAAGCTTTTTTTTCTTTCTTCTACTTTTTTACATTTTACTAATGGTAACAGATAATAGCAGCAGCAAAGGATATCTACAAGTAAATGCCATACTCTGTCTGTTTTTCTGCTTCACTTGCTCTTTAAAGCACTTTTCATCTAGATTAATGTATTCAAAACCTCATTTTAATTATTTTTATTATGCCTGGTTTCAGCTTTCTGCATTAAAAATGGGAGTGTACAGTTCATTTAAGGATTCAATACCCTTGTTAGGCTGTAATTCATGTCATCTTCCCCATTTACATTCTAGCAATTCATGGAATTTAGTTGATTTATAGAAGCATTTGGACCTGCCTCTACCACTGAATATGGTTTTGTGTAGGGACTATTTTACACACTAAAGCATAACAGTTAGTAAGTAATTAGCCATTTCTGTTTCGGGCAGCTGCTGCTGATACTGTGTTTTGTGATTTTCTAAAGGCAACTTTCCTTTTCTCTCCACTTTTAAAATATTGATTTCAGTACTAAACTGTCCACTCCTCAGTGCTGGAGAAGACTGCTTGGACAGTCTTGGCATGAGCTCCAAATATTAGAAGTTCCCCTATAAATATCCTCAGCAGAAAGCAGACAAATAGTATTACAAGGTAATTTTCTTCTTGGTGAGAATTTTTTCTAAAATGTGAATTTTTTTATTAGATGGTAGATCATGACACACATCAAGGCAAACCTATATAGCTTCTCACTGTAGCAGAGATAGCAGGTATCATGTCAGTATTGGTGCACCTTGCAGCAGTTTACAGCATAATATCAGTACTGCAGGGTTCTGCTTACCTATAAGAAATAAAACCCTTCTGCTGGGAAGCTTCCTCATCATTATGGACCTCATCTAAGTTCCTTGTGGGACATATGCGACCTGAATAGATTTTAAGCACTGTGCTTATGCTTTCTGCTACATACCTTTCTCAGAGAAAATTAGTTATGTGAATGTTCACATACACTTCACGTACTGACTCTGCTTTGAACACATCATTAACATTATTCTCCCTCTCAGCTACCTTGTGAAGGTCTTGTGAACTAGGAAAAATGGCTGTTCTTTCTTTAAAAGTAGTATCATACCATAACTTATTTATTGTTGTGTGGGAGCTGCATCACAGATTTGATTCCTATCCTTGACATTTTTGGCTTATCTACCTGTTGCTTTCTTGAGTGCCAAATCACTGTGGAGCCTCAGTCTAAGTGTCATTCAGCAGGCTCCCTTACCCTAAATAATAGCCTCCTATCACTAAACCTGTTTATGGAGCTATTGAATTGTGTAAGTTCATGGAGGGCTATGCCAGTATTTTCTGTGGACTCTGTCCTCATGAAATGATGATAAATGCCTTTCTCATACATGACATTTCAGAAGAAATTAAAGAGCCATCAGATTTAGTGATGATGGTATTATCTGATTTCTGAGGTCTTGGAGGGTTTTTTTTTGGCGCATAGCTGACACTGTGATTCCTTTCAGCCTACAGGATTTTCAAGCACTGACCATTTTTTTTCCTCTTCTGGATTACATTTTAGGTTCGACAATGTGGAATAGATCTGATAAGCAAAAACATATCTTCTTATCCACTCACAACCCACCAAAAGAAATATTTGTGCATAAGGAATGGCAGTGAAGTAAGAAGTCAGGCTCTGCTCACTGCAGAAGCAGTGGGGGAGGCCACAGAGCTGAACAGTGATGAGCAGTCAGACGACACTGATACTTGAAACAGTTGGGGAACAGAAAAAGTACATGATCTTTTAGAATGAGAAAAAAACATGCTATGTCATTTATTCAAACTTCTACTCTTCTACTGTTTGAAAAATGCAGACAGTAACTAGAAAAAATGGCAGAAAAATATTCTCATTCACCTTATCAGGACAGTTCTTTGGAAATAACCCTATAATGTGAGTTAACATAATATTTTAAAAAGTTTTCACAAACTATATAAGTAAATGCTTAAATTTTATACACATGATTTCAATTTGGAATTTGATTCTCTTTTCTACTACTCCTGTGTTAACCTAGAAGAATTTTGCACAAAGTTGGGCAAATCACAATGCTGAAAACTGAAGTAAATGAGTGAACAACTAGGTCCTACATTCATAAGCTTTGACTATATAATATTAACTGTTCATGGAAAGCATGAAAGAAATTCAAGAAAGTTCCACTTGAAATTAATTTTCAGACTCAAATGAGTTCTGACAATTTAGTATTGCTTCAGCTCTCCTTCTAGCAACTAAATGATAGTGACATTTGTATTAAAGTCACCTAATGCTTTTCATTAAAATCTCTCAAACCTTAGCTATCAGTAGCTTATATTTTTTGGTAAATCTTGCCACTCATGTTAATATATCCTGCCTTTTATCAAGGTTTACTTTCTTCTCCCTGACACTCCAAAAACTTTTGTTAATAATAAATAAGTCTCTTTCAAGTGTGAAATAGAGACTACATGGAAAGACACAACATCTTTGAATATAATTTTTTTTTTTATTAGATAGGACTTTGGATACAGATGGTGGATTATTGAAAAAGCAATCAGCGCCCTGTGAGAACATGAAATAGGATCTCATTTTCTTTTGTGGTTCAGTTTGCCCAAAAATCAAAACAATAGGTTAATGGAACAGTCCCCTGGGTGAAAGAAATACTTAAAGTTAACACAGTAAAAAAATTTTCCTTCAGTGTGAGAAGAGGTTGTTGATTTATAATATTTCCTAAGGTAAACTGCAATCTACATGCTATTAAAGATCTGCCTATCTATAATTCTCTATTTTATTTTGTGCATTAGGCTAGTGGTATTTTCAGTATTCAAGAAGGGAGTTTTGTATAACCACTTTTGTACACAAATTATTCAGAAATGCAAATATTTCCCTCATGTCAACTGACATGCAAGATCGATGTAATTAATAATCCATTATCACAAAATTGTTTAAAGCAGCTGGAACAGTATCATAGAGAGAAACAACTATTTATTTTTCAAATTAATATGAAGTCATTCTGCTCAGCAATTCTAATTATATGTGCAGCTACGAGTGCTATATTCCTGTTCTTCCTAAGAGGCTTTTCTGAAATGCCAGTGAAACTGGTATATTTTTTCTCCTACTTTTTGTAGAGGATGTTTGGGGTTTTTTTCCTTAATTGTATTATGCAAGGTAAGAAAATAATTTGGAAGCAGGGAGAGAGTAAAATATGTTGTGGCATCTTTTAGTGATTTTATTGATATATATATTCCTATATAATGAAAGTAAGACTATTCCTCTTGGTCATCCAATTCTTAAATTTTGCATGGTGATTCATCAGATCCATTGATCTTTATGTGTCATGTGACAGTTGACTGAAAATAAACGCTTACAGTAAAAAGGTTACTTAATAATTATAGCTGAGCCACTTCGTATTGACTTCTGAGGGTGAGAGGGCAAGGGGTTTGTACTATAAGATCCCCAAAAGTCCCTTTCAACCCCAACCATCCTGTGATTCTGTGATACAAGTAGTAGTTGCACTCATCCATGCTCCATCACAGGCATCTTTCAAGAATCGAGGGTTTTTTTCATTTTTTTGTCCATTCTCTGTTTCACAGAATTACTAGATTACTAATAATAATGTATGCCAGATGTGGTCTTGGGACATTGAGGTGTTGCAGATACACAAAGCAGGCTACTTTGATTCATTATAAGAGGCAAAATAGACTGGACAAGTCTGTATGTTAAATTGGTGCTACAAAGAAAACATGTGGGGGAAAAATCTACATGAGGCTTATGAAAGAGTTCTCAAATCTTATGCTTCTCTTTCAACCGCAATAACTTCCTCTTGGTACTTAAAATTTCAATAAATGGAGATGATGTTTCCTTACTCTATCCACATTTGCCACTTTAATGCACCAAACAGAAAGCGTTATAAGACAATTTGAGAATTAAATATGTATATTTTACCTTTATTAGTGTCCTCTTGTAAAATGCAAATATATACTGGGAAATAAATCCTTGCAGATTTGGTCAAAGTCTTGAAGAAATTCGAATGCATTAAGATGCTATACATATAAAATATTAATAATATATATGTTTTAAAGTGAAAACAGAGGTTTGTGAATTTTGTAAGAAAGGGAATAAGAGTTGGTTTAATATTTTCTGTACAGCCTGAGTCTGCTTCAATCAGAAAACCAGGATATATGGCTTAGAGTGAGAACCCTAGCAGTGAAGTTCTCTACCATTATGATTTCCAATGAGATTTACATGTCCAGGATTATTTTAAATGTGGCGCTATCATTCTCCACCCCTTGCCCCCCAAAAAAAAATTTAAAAAAAAAGCGCCATTTGGAAAGTATAACTGAAAGCCAGAGTATCATATTTTGATTGAAATGTTGTTCCTTCATTTTAAATCCTAAAAAGGACAATGCAATAATAAAAAATATCAGATGATGTCTCCATCCTCCCTTTTTATTCTCAACCAAAGTGCTGGCTTTCACATTGGATTATGAGAAATTATGCAGCATAGACCTATTGCTTCATCCTAAATTTCTTTGATATTATTTCATAACTTTTGCTTCCTCTTCAAAAGAAGCCTAATTCACAGAATCTCATGGTGGCTGAGTTTGGAAGGCAGCCCTGGAAGTCATGTTATATAACCTTCAAATAACCTATAGTCAGTTTGCCTGGATTGTGTCCACCATCTCCAAGGTGGGAGTTTTTACCACTTCTCTGGGTAGCCTGTGCTCATGCTCAGTCACCTTCACAGTAAATAAGCATTTCCTGGTGTTCAGAGAGAAGCTCCTCTGTTTCAGCATGTGCCTATTGTCTCTGGTCCTGCCACCACACACCACTGAAAATAGCCTGTCGCTGTCATCTTTGCACCCTCCTTCAGGTATTGATGAGATTTCTCCTGAGCCTTCTTTTCTCCAGGCTTCTCCAGCTCTCTCAGCCTTTTGTCATAGGAGAGATGCTCAGTCCCTTAATCATTTTTGTGGCCTTTTGCAGGAATTTCTTCTGTATATTCACATTCCTATTGTACTGAGGCATCCAACACTGGACAGAGCATTGCAGGTGTGGCTGCACCATGCTGTGGAGATGGAAAGGATCCCCTTCCCTGATCTGCTGGCAGTACTTTGTCTACTGCAGCCCAAGGTCCATTAGCCTCCTTTGTAACAAGGGCACACTGCTGGTTCAAGTTCAACTCAGCATCCACCAGGATCTCCAGGGCCTTGTTTTGCCCAGCTCCTTTCCAGCTGGACAGACCCCAGCACGTTCTGTTGCCTGGTGTTGTTCTTCCCCAGGTACAGGACCCTGTTTTTTTCTCTTTATATGGTTTATTTTGGCTCCTTTCTCCAGCCTGTTAAGGTCCCAAGCTTGGGATGGCTGCATGATCCTCTGGTGCATCAGTCACTTCTTAAAGTTTGGTGTTAGTGTCAAACTAGCTGCAGGTTCACTCTTCCCTATCCTTGACCCTTGCCCTTGCAGGAGTTACTGCCTCCTGCTAGGTTCTGTGCCACCCTCTGAGCCTAGCCATTCAACCAGCTTTCAACTCACCTCAGACTACAACTCTGATATGGATAAAATGCTATGATCAAGGCACTTACAATTTATAATTTCTGAAATAATTTATCAGCCATGTAAATTCAAAATTCGTAGTCATATCCATATAATTATTTATGTGTTTGAATATGTATTTTTCTGACTATTTGTCTGAAAATGGATATTAAAATTTCAATTATTCTCTTGTTTTTATTGATTTTACTGATCTATAACTCATTAGTAGTGACACCTAATGAGGCACATATGTTAAAGGAGGATTAGGTCCTCATGGATATATTTTTATTATGTAGAAATGTATAAAAGTATAAGAAAGTTAGTTTAAATTCCCTAATCTACACATACTATTTTTTATTGCAAAATGTCAACTTGTATGTGGTGGTTTTTAAGGTGATACTAATTTATATTCATAGCTGTATGCTGTTTTAACCTACAGTGAAAAAAAGTAGAATAACTTAATAAAACCTTTTCCTTAAAATATTGAATCCCATAATTTTTAAGTTTCAGTCCTAACATGCAGATTGTCAATGACATGATATTTTGCATGTCTTTTGAAATTTCTGAAGGAATTTATAAATATTAAATAGAGATCATAAGGAAAAGCAAATCATCACATTGGGCACAGCAGTCAGTGTTCTTGCCCATGGGCTGGGGAGCACCATTTTTTCTGTTACTAACAGTTGTCTTGCAGAGTAGTATCCAATCTTGATTATGACAACAAATTATAGCCTACCTACTGCTTCCTGCAGTATTATTCCTCAAATCTGTTCATCATAATTTCATTTTTAAACTTTTTCTCCTCCTAATCTCTTTCCTACCTCTGGCTAGTTTTCAGTCTCCTCACTTCTATTTACCTACACACTTTTTCCTCCTTCTCCCTTTCTGGAACTCATCAACCTTACTTCCTATTCCCTTTGGCTTTCTTGTTGTGACTTTTAATATTTAAGAACAATGTCTCTGGCTCTTGGATGTGAGGCAGCTAGGGAAAGCAGCCTCTCTTCTTTTTTTTCTTGGGAAAAGCAGAATTTAACATGGGTACTCAACAGGGCACACAGAAAAATACCATACTAAGAAAAGTGTTGATTTTGTTTTCTGCTTTTCACAAAATGTTTTTCAAAATCTTTGAAGTAAATCATTGAAAGAGTTAATTCTGGATTCACAGAACCATCTGTCAAAGATGAATAAGAGGTATGACTAGAACAGCTACTTTTATGATAAAAAAAAGTGTTTACCCCAAGAATAATAAATAACAGAGATAAAATCTGATACTGTATTCCATTGCACTCATCTAGACCGTTTACTCATGTGGCTGTCCCTCAGAAAAAATGTTACAGCAGTGGAATTGTAAGAAAGATGAATGCTGCAAAATGACCCATCTAAGCAATCTTCATAACCTTGGACATCTTTAAATATAAACAACAAATGCAATGGAGGCTTCAAGATATCTGTCCACCTCAATAATCCTAATTAATTAATAGCTAAAGATGAGTATCCATTCCTTATATCCATTATCATCTTTCATATGTAAAATTAGTAGTATAGCTGTAAATAGCTAGGCCTCTGGAAAACATGTGCAAATGCCATATTTTAAATAGTTAAGCCAGTCAAATTTAGGAAAAACATACCTAACATAAATAGTTTCTCTTCCACATTCCAAAGCCCAAAGGAAGATAAATAATATGACAAGGAAAAGTCATCAACAGTTTGTTGTTTTAATGAATATGGACAATAATTTTTGTGCTGCTCTCAAATCTTTTTCCTGAACAACATTTACAATATTTTACCTGAAGTGTAGAAACTGAGTATAAATAATCATTGTCTGAGGGATGTAAACTTGATAAGAGCAGGATTCACTTTAGACCAAAGTCTATGCAATGTTGCCGATAAGACATACCCTTAGCCACTTTAACAACACGTTCAGGCCAGGCTATTGCTGCCATAGAACACAGAATTCCAAACAAAAGTGACGTAAATTTTAAATGTGGATTAATGATGTGGCCTATAAAATTCCAAATATTTTAATTAGGAGGAAGAGCTCTGAAGTTGGTTCTTGTTGTCCAAAGAACAAATAATTACCACATTTTCCACCTGAACTGAGAATATTCGATAAATTAATCTTGACATTAATACCATAGTAAATAATCAACACAGTAAATGGCTCATTATAAATAACATTTTCTGTGATAAAATCCTGAGAAAATATGGCATTTAGTAATTATTTTTCTGTAATGTTTCAAAATTGCATTTTTAGGGCTTTTTGCTCAAATACTGAGTAATTTGTGGGGTTTTAATCCTTTCAGCTCTGTTGGTTTTTCAGATTAGAAAGACTATTATCTTTGCATTTTCTATTATGCTAGATATGTTTCTTGGCTCATAAATGCCTTCTCTTTGAGGTAAGAAGGACCACAGCAATATCACAAATGGACAGACTAAAGATAGCTTTATTAACACCTTAAATGAAGGTTTCTGCTTTAGACCACTAGTGTCTTTAATCTCTCAGTGTTGTCAGAAATACCAATAGCCCTTTGGACCATATAGAGTATTCTTAAGTGTAGTTATTGCCTAATTAATACTGATGAAGAAAAGCTGAATTTGAAACAGAAGGTTTTGAGTGAAGGATATAGCCGACAGGAATTAGTTCTTCAGGATTATCTGTTAAAAGATTTATCTTATTTAGCTTCTAAATGTTTCCTGAAGGGTTTAATTGTACTCTACTCCTATATAAAACATACTAAAATATATTTTCCCTCCAAAAATACAGTTTTGACATTAATTATTTTGAAGAAAAAAAAGCAAAATGTCTTTCAAAATTCTCTGACCAGTTTTATTAATACTGAAAAATGCTGTAGAACAGGACCACAAAACCACAAAACCAGCAGGTCACAAAAAGCTTGGAAAGTATGATTTAGCTCAAATAAAATTTGAAGCATCTTAAAAGCCAGCCACAGCAACAGGAAATATGATAGGTGAAATGTGAAATCTGAGAGAAATGAAACCATCTACTCTTCCTAGACATGAGCTCCCACACTTGATCCCCAGCAGAATCTTGAACTTTTGGCAAATAGGAGTGTTGGGAGGAAAGAGTTAAAAGCAAAAGAATAGCAAGGAGGATGGTAGATTCACTCAAATGACCTTGCAGCTGGGAATGCCAAGGTCTGGAAAACAACAGTGTGGGAAACTCATATATTATGCCTACTGCTGTTTATCCTCTGTTTTGAGAAGTAGAATTTCTGTGTAGAGATAATGTGTTTTGGGAGACTTGGAGGCACTCTCATGGAAAAGCTTGAGCTCCCTGTTTTGGGAGAGAGAAGATCAAAGCTCAGAAGTCACAAAAAACACTGAGATCTCAGCATGGTAGCCAACTCCATGTGCACAGGCCTGTGATAAATTGGTGCAAACACCAGGCCTGCTGCCTGCTAGCATTGAGTAAGCCGGGTGCTGTTTTGGGATCCTCTGCCTAGCAGGGTAATTAGCTAAGCTAATTTACTCTTTGCATTTCAGCTGTGGTTTTGTGGTTGTCCCAGCTGCCTGCCTGTGTCAATTCACACACCAAGGCACCCTTGGTTGTAGGCAGAGTGTGTCTCTTTAGCTGAACCTGAAAACCAAATCTGCTGCAGATTCATCCCTCAGTCTTTCCCAAAGAAAACCAGAGAAGAGTGAGGGTTTCCAGGGAAGTGTTTTCATAGACCCTGAAATCTCCTGAAGAATGGCATAGTACTGAGCTGGTGGGAAGTCTGCTGCTCCCCCAAGAGTAAAACAGGTTTATTTACTGCAGTAGCTGAAGATATGGGAAGACACGAGGACTCCAGCCTGACACTGGATCCAAACACCTCTATCCTACCTTCTGGGAGTCTTTTGAAGACACCCATCTACAGAATAACTTTGGTGCGTGTGGTGTTACATTTTAGTTAAATGGCAGGCTCTGTCTCACCCCTTGAAAATATACAGTTTATCCCAAGCCTGTGATACTCCCCTGAAGTATCATGAATCTGTAATCCCATTAGCCCAACTCTTATTCCGCGCTTACTTGAATCTCTCTGTTGAACTGTGTGAGGGAGACGAGAAGCTCTCTTGGCCCTTTGCTCTCTCGGCCCTTTTCCCCCTAGGCTCCCTCCCTCCCCCTTCCCCCCTTCTCCCTCAGAAACCATGCTGCTCCCAGGGATGGGACCCCCAATAAACCCTCATCTAATTAGCATCCTCAGAAGCTGTGGGGAGTCTCCTTGCCTGCCTGCTGCTACCAGCGAACATACGGCTTAGGGGGCCCCCAGGGGACTCCCCCAGGATCTCCAAAACAAACTGCATCAGGTGTGGGTCTAAGAGGATGACGGGTACCTTGTGTCCTTCAGAATGACTTAGGATCTCCAGTATTACCTTGCAAGAACTGCTAATATTTTTTTATCTTTTGTTGATGCCACTGTCACTATTTCCATACTTTCATTGTGTCTCTCCCTTTTATATGCCTTTCCTTCACTTTGATTTTCAAAAGCCAACCTCTGCCAAAAGACTAAGCATAAAGACCTGCCCTCAAAGCCATGAAGAATATCTGGAAACCCTGGGAATCCAGTCTTTGACATATTCTGAAAGATAATTTAATAAACTACAATAAAATGGAAAATTGGTATAATTATAAATGATCAAAAATTTTGTAAACATCATTACAGATAAAGCACAAAAATTCACCTTAATAAAAAGCACTACAAAAGTGAACTCAGAACACTACAATTAGACAAAAATCTACTGCTCCAAAATAGTAAGCAAAATACGGGCTCTGCATACATGTAGATATCTATAAATATATAAAATAGTATATCAAAACATATTTATAAAAAAAGTCTAGATAAAGGATACGACTAGAGTTAGAGTTTTGAAAACCACAAAACCCAGAGCACCAAGCACACTGAAACTTCAAAGGGCATACCAAGGGGAACAAAGAACTACCACAACATGGCTCCCTCTGCAGTTTCTCCTTGGAACAAGCCTTAGAGCAAGGCTGCTTTTACTGATCAATAGAGGCTTCGGGTTAGGCCTAAGGTGAGGGTGTTGAAAACCAGAAAGCACAGAGCTCCAAGAACACTACTGTAGCAAAAGGTATGCCAGTGGAGACACAGAATTGCCAAAACATGGCTTCCACCACAGATTTCTCACTTGAGGCAGACTTAGGAGAAGGCCATTTTACTGCTCTGCCTAGGGTTAGGGGTACAACTGGGATTAGGGTTCTGAAAACCACAAAGCCCAGAGCTCCAAGCACACTGCAGCGGCAAAGGGCATACCAAGAGGAAAACACACAACTGCCACAACATGGCTTCCTCCACAGCTTGCTCCATTAAACCAGCACTAGACCAAGGCTCCTTGCCCGGCACAACCTGTGAATAGTGTTAGCCCCAGGGTTAGGGTTATGCCTAGGGTTAGGGTTCAAAAACCTAAGAAGCCCAGACCTCCAGCAACAGTGTTGCTACTAAGGCATGCCAAGTGGGAGCACAGAACTGCAACAACATGGATCTCTCCCCATAATTCTGCTTGGTACGAGCTTCACCCCCATGCACGGTTTACTCCCTCATTTAGGTTTAAAATTACGACCAGGGCAAGGGTCCTGCCTAGGGTTAGGCTTTCAAAAACCAAAAGGCCCAGACTTCCAAGCTCCCTGCAGCTGTGAAAGTCATACCACAGGCAATCAAGAACTGCCAAAGCGTGACTCTCTCCCTAGGATTCTACATGGAACCACCATGCATGTTTACTCATTCACTTACGGATAGGCATAAGACTAGCATACGGATTAGGTGAAGCATTAGAATTCCAAAAACCAGGAAGACAGAAGCTAAAAAAGGAATGCCAATGCGAACACAGAACTGCTGCAACATGCCTCCCTCACAGCATTCCCTTTGGCACCAGCCTCACCAGGATGCACGATTTAATCCCACAGTTAGACTTAAGGATCCACCTAGGGTTAGGGTTTTGAAAACCACAAAACCCAGATCTCCAGGCATATTGCAGCTACAAAAAGTTTGCTAAGGGGAACATAGAACTGCCACAACATGCCTCCGTAGACAGCTATATCGCTAGAAGCAGACTTTGTCAAGGGCAGCTATTACTGCTTTGCCTAGGGTTAGGGTAACGTCTAGCGTTAGGGTTTTGAAACTACCAAGCCCAGGGCTCCAGGCATCCTGCAGCTACAAAAGGCATGCCAAGGGGATACAGAACTGCCACAATATGGATTCCTTCCACCATTCTACATGGCACCAGCCTCAGCAGTATGAAGCTTTCACTCCCTCCCCTAGGGTTAGGGCTCTGCCTGGGGTTAGGCTTTTGAAAACCACAAATTCCAGAGCTCCAGGCATACTGCAGCTGCAAAAGGCATGCCAAGGCGAACATAGAAATGCCACAACATGGCTTCCTCCACAGTTTTCTCACTAGAACCAGGCTTTGCCAAGGAAAGTTTGGCCTAGGGTTAGGGTTCCGCCTAGGGTTAGGGTTTTGAAAACCATAATGCCTAGAGATCCAAGCACACTGCAGCTACAAAAGGCATGCCAAGGGGAACACAGAAGTGCCACAACATGCCTCCCTTGCAGCATTCTCTTTCACACCAGCCTCACCACCATGCACATTTTAATCCCTCACCTAGGCTTAGGGTACTGCCTAGAGTTAGGGTTCCGCCTAACTTTAGGGTTTTGAAAACCACAAATTGCAGAGCTCCAGGCATCCTGCAGCTACAAAAGGTATGCCAAGGGGATTACAGAACTGCCACAATATGGATTCCTTCCCACCATTCTACTTGACACCAGCCTCAGCAGTATGAAGCTTTCACTCCCTCCCCTAAGGTTAGGGCTCTGCCTAGGGTTAGGGTTCCGCCTAGGGTTAGGGTTTTGAAAACCACAAAGCCCAGAGCTCCAGGCATACTGCAGCTACAAAAAGTCTGCCAAGGGGAACATAGAACTGCCACAACATGCCTCCGTAGACAGCTATATTGCTAGAACCAGACTTTGTCAAGGGCAGCTATTACTGCTTTGCCTAGGGTCGGGGTTCAGCCTAGGTTTAGGGTTCTGCCTAGGGTTAGGGTTTTGAAAAACACAAATTCCAGAGCTCCAGTCATACTGCAGCTGCAGAAGGCATGCCAAGGGGAACACAGAACTGCTACAATATGGTTTTCTCTACAGCTTTCTCACTAGAATCGGACTTAGCCAAGGGCAGCTATTACTGCTTGGTCTAGGATTAGGGTTTAGCCTAGGGTTAGGGTTTAGCCTAGGGTTTAGATTATGAAAACCACAAAGCCCAGAGCTCCAGACATACTGCAGTTGCAAAATGCGTGCCAAGTGGAACACAGAAATGCCACAACATGTCTTCCTCCACAGTTTTCTCACTTGAACCAGACTTTGCCAAGGAAAGCTTGGCCAAGAGTTACGGTTCCGCCTAGGGTTAGGGTTTTGAAAACCATAAAGCCCAGAGGTCCAAGCACACTGCAGCTACAAAAGGCATGCCAATGGGAACACAGAACTGCCACAACATGCCTCCCTCATAGCATTCCCTTTGGCACCAACCTCACCAGCATGCACGATTTAATCCCACAGTTAGACTTAAGGATCCACCTAGGGTTAGGGTTTTGAAAACCACAAAACCCAGATCTCCAGGCATATTGCAGCTACAAAAAGTTTGCTAAGGGGAACATAGAACTGCCACAACATGCCTCCGTAGACAGCTATATCGCTAGAAGCAGACTTTGTCAAGGGCAGCTATTACTGCTTTGCCTAGGGTTAGGGTAACGTCTAGCGTTAGGGTTTTGAAACTACCAAGCCCAGGGCTCCAGGCATCCTGCAGCTACAAAAGGCATGCCAAGGGGATACAGAACTGCCACAATATGGATTCCTTCCACCATTCTACATGGCACCAGCCTCAGCAGTATGAAGCTTTCACTCCCTCCCCTAGGGTTAGGGCTCTGCCTGGGGTTAGGCTTTTGAAAACCACAAATTCCAGAGCTCCAGGCATACTGCAGCTGCAAAAGGCATGCCAAGGCGAACATAGAAATGCCACAACATGGCTTCCTCCACAGTTTTCTCACTAGAACCAGGCTTTGCCAAGGAAAGTTTGGCCTAGGGTTAGGGTTTAGCTGAGGGTTAGGGTTCTGCCTAGGGTTAGGGTTTTGAAAACCACAAATTCCAGAGCTCCAGGCATACTGCAGCTGCAGAAGGCATGCAAGGGAAACATAGAACTGCCACAATATGGATTTCTCTACAGCTTTCTCACTAGAATCAGACTTAGCCAAGGGCAGCTATTACTGCTTTGTTTAGGATTAGGGTTTAGCCTAGGATTAGGGTTCCGCCTAGGGTTAGGGTTTTGAGAACCATAAAGCTCAGAGGTCCAAGCACACTGCAGCTACAAAAGGCATGCCAACGCGAACACAGAACTGCCACAATATGCCTCTCTCGTAGCATTCCCTTTGGCACCAACCTCACCAGCATGCACGATTTAATCCCACAGTTAGACTTAGGGATCCACCTAGGGTTAGGGTTTTGAAAACCACAAAGCCCAGAGCTCCAGGCATATTGCAGCTACAAAAAGTTTGCCAAGGGGAACATAGAACTGCTACAACATGCCTCCGTAGACAGCTATATCGCTAGAAACAGACTTTGTTAAGGGCAGCTATTAATGCTTTGCGTAGGGTTAGGTTTTAACCTAAGGTTAGGTTCTGCCTAGGGTTAGGGTTTTGAAAACCACAATGCCCAGACCTCCAGATATACTGCAGCTGCAGAAGGCATGCCAAGGGGAACACAGAACTACAACAATATGCCACCCTTGCAGCATTCCGCTTGGCACCAGCCTCAACACTATGCACATTTTAATTCCTCACCTAAGGTTATGGTTTTGCTTAGGGTTTGGATTCCGCCTAAGGTTAGGGTTTTGAAAACCGTAAAGCCCAGAGGTCCAAGCTCACTGCGGCCACAAAAGGCATGCCAAGGGGAACATAGAACTGCCACATGTCTTTCTCCCCACCTATCTGCTTGGCCCCAGCCTGATTTCCATGCACCTTTTAATCCTTTTTCTGTGGAGGTATAGAACGTATGAAAATAACGATAATTCAGAAGGTAATCTCACACTGGAGGTGTTGCTGCTGTACAAATCACCAAATATTAGGAACAGGCTTGACCTGAATAGGCCACTGCTGTGTCCAATAAGGAGACGAGTGCTACAAATGTGTGAGTTAGCTGGTTCCGGTGCGTGCTGGTGTTTTTTGGCTGTACTGTGGAAAAGGAGGAGTCAGTGCTGTGAGGAGCTGCCCATGTGAAATCACCAACAAGGTATGGAGGTTTTGCAATAAGATGTCAACATGTGAGGACTCTGATGTGATTCTGACGTGATCCTGTCGTGGTTTGGGCAAAAGGATTTAAATATTAAACTGATGTGATCGTGTGGTGATTTGGGTAGAGAACTGTAGAGAGATCAGTGAGGACATGATCCTGTGGTGGTTTGGGAAAAAGGACCTAACTATTAAGCATTGTGATCCCAAGGTGGTTTAGGAAGATTATTGTAGACCTAAAAGAAGTAAGATGGTGGAGTCAGGCAGACCAAGAGCCTGAGAACCTTAAAATCCAGATGAGCAAACCTGAGCGCTTTGAAGTCTGGACATCAGATGAGATACCACACCCAAGAAGAAGAGTGCTGGATATGAGGAGTGGACGCTACATACTTTGCTTATTTGGTGTATTGATGCAAGCTCCGTGCCCCCTGCCAAGGTATGGCTGCAGTCCAGAGGGGACCCAGGATGGTGCCAGGTTCCCCCCGAATGGCAGTGTGTGCAGCAGGACACAAGCTGCGTGATACAAGTGTCAAATGGCATGGCTAAGCAGCAGCCAGTGCCTCAGCAATAGCATAGCCCCTGAGGAGTACAGGGGGAGGTTTGCTAAGCTGCTGCTACATGAGCACTGGAACAAAAGCAACATGGAGCTCTGAGAAGCAGAGTCAGAGCCACACAGACAACATGTAAGAGAAGCCTTCTAAAACTGTGTAGTGGCCATCTCCACAGTAACCTGATGTGATTGGGAATTGGGCTGTAGGGCAAGGTGCAGCTGGAGATGGAGCCCAGTGTAGCACTGAGAGCAGCAGGAGATGCTGCCTGGTCTGGACCTGACAGACTTTGACAGCTGGAGTACAGGTGAGCCTCTGGAGACAGAATGAGAAATAGCTTATCAAGAGAAGAACAGATTGTTTCATCTACATGGAAAACAGAGCAGGGCAAGAGAGGCTTGCAGTGACCAGCTAATACAACAAAGAACTGTAAAACGAGGAAGAGATTTATTAAAACAGCAGTGGAAGCTGGGGAGTAATAGCTCTATCATTCAGTATGGTGTACTTGTTTGCTGATGAAATGTGTATTTTATTTGTGAATTGCAGCTGTTAATATTTGATTAGGCATAAGTGTAAAAGTTTATATTCCATAAGCATGAGTACACTCGACCAATACTGGATCAATGTTGTTCAGGTTCTATAGCTATTGATAAAATTATGTAAGTTTGATTTGTTACTACCCTAATATATAGCCTTTACATTATTCTTGTGAGTTGCCTTATAAAGTTGTACAGCTATTGATATTGTCAATATTCTAAAAGTGTAAGTATAAGGGTTTCTGATGATATGTAATGTAAGTTTGAGTAATGAATCAAGGTCAGTGCACAGACACATTCCAAAGTTAAAAAGAAATTACACAAAAGATGTCTGTACTGGGTTTACTATCTTTTGCCAAGAGCCATGCAAAAGATAGTAAACACAACATTAGTTTATGAAAAGCCTTAGGTTGATGTTCTAGACTGTGAAAAGCAAAACTAAATCACAATTTAGAAATGTTCTTGTATGTATGTATGTATGTATGTATGTATGTATGTTCTTGCTGTGATGTGTTGCCTGAACATTAGTATACTCTTAGTCCTAAGTAAGACATGTGAATATGCTATAATATCAATTTACTCAAACATATCTTCCTAGAGATGCTGCACCTTTGTAATTAAAAGAAAAGGGGGAAGTGTGGAGGGATAGAATGTAAGAAAATAAAATAGTGCAGAAGGCAATCTCACACCTGAGGAATTGCAGCTGTACTAATCTCCAAAGATTAGGAACAGGCCTGCCCTTAACAGGCCACAGCTGTTTCCAATAAGAAGAGTACTACAAAAGAGTGGGTTAGGTGGTTGAGGAGAGAGTTGGAGTTTGTTGGCTGTACTGTGAAGAAGCAGTCAGTGCTGCAAGGATCTGCCTATGAGAAATCGCTAAGAAGGTATGGAACTTTTACAATAAGATGGCAACAATTCCAGGCCTATGGATCAGGCTGCCTGACCAGACAAGTATCCTGTAATGTCTTCTAAAGGATAAGAAGAGAAGATATAGTAATGTATGGGGAGATCTAGCCTTCTCACACAGTCTAATGTGAGAAGAAATATGAACAAAGAAATGAAGCTTGACAATTCAGTATTCATTGAGCTTATTCAGGAACGTATGACATCTTTCATCACACATTTCAACATATAGGAGTTTTCTATCTCTTATGCTAGTTATTATAATAGTCATTTAACAAAAGTGATGGGGCTCTATCATTTTAAGACTGCCAGTGTTCAGTTTAGGAGAACAAATGGATATGGTACTGGAAGAACAATTTAATAACATAATTTTTTTTAAATCCAGCTTTGGTGATGAGTGATCTGACATATTAAAAGGACTTTGTTAGTGGCATTTTTCTTTGTCTCACTCTTCTCCAAAACTTGGGAAGACTCTGAAGAATACTCACTATTTATGAACATAACACTGGATAAAATGTGCCAAATTATCAAGGTAGTGGCAGGGCATAATTTTTCTAGACCATAGATTATTTTAGAGCTAACTGGTTAAAAAACAAGCCAAGATCTGTTACTGAAAAGGAAAGTTACAAGTAGCCTCTTCAAGAATTTCTGATTCATTAGAGACATCAGGCAATTTTTCTATACCTATCCTATGTGCAGTTCTAATAAGTCCAGGTTGTTTATGGTATAAATAATATATTTCAAATAATTGAAATAAATTTGCTTGTCAAAAGTTTTAGATTTTATTTTTAAACCTACTTTTTATCTCAATTCCAGAGTAAAAAATGCTATATATAATGAGTAGTGTAATAAAAGGTTAAAGCAGCTAATCAGTTGAAGCAATGTGTAGAGTTCAACCAAATGTATAGACTAAGAGAGCTCAAAGCAAATTAATTTCACCTAAATTTGTATTAAAATCATAGAATTTTCATAGAAGCATAGACTGGCTTGGATTGGAAAGGCCCTTGAAGATCATTTAGTTTCAACTCCAGTGCCATGGGGAGGGAACTTTCCACTATACCAGTTGACTCAGAGCTCCATCCATCCAGGCCTTGAACTCTTCCAGGGATGGGACATTCACAACTTCTCTAGGCAACATGTTCTAGTGCCTCAGCACCCTCACAGTAGGGAGTTTTTTTCTTAATATCTAATCTAAACTTACTCTCTTTTAATTTAAATCCATATCACCTTGTTCAATCACTATTTATAAATCCTTGTAAAAACTCTCATTTTAGGCTCCCTCTAAGTACGGCAAGGATATATTTAAGTCACCCTGAGGCCTTCTCTTTTCAGGCTGAAGAATCCCAACTCTCTCAGCCTTTCCTCATACAAGATGTGCTCCATCCCTCTAATTATCTTGATGGCCTTCTTCTGGAGTCACTCCAACAGGTCTGCATCCTTCCTGTGCTGGGGACACCAGAGCTGGAGGCAGCACTCTAATCAGGGGGCCTTATGAGAGTACAAAGGCCTTGTTATTAATTTGCTTTAGTATTAGCTGCTTAATTGTTCATTGTCTATGGCAACAATAGTAATTTTAAGCATTTTTTACAGTTAATGGAGAGCAATAACCACCCTCAAATGATTCATGATATCTTAAAACAGATCTCCAAGGGAAAGATGAAGCATTCTCTAAAGAAATAAATCTGTCATTTGTTTCCTTCTACTAAGTATACAGGAAAGCCAGAATGCTTTTTTGTTGATTTGGATAGCTAACTTTTAGAGATGTAATATTAGGTCATAAATATGCCAGAGAATTATAGACTTCACTGAATTGATATGTTTTATACACCCAAGAGCTCCAAAAAGCAGGTATTTTACTAAGAACCGTGTTTTAACTTGGGGTCAGAATGATCACTGGATGCAGATCTGAGTATCATTTCAATCCTTTCTCAGCCAGAGTACTCTAAATATTTCCCTTCTTAAGAAAAAAAAAAGTAAAATAAAACCTATAATAACAA
This sequence comes from Euphonia xanthogaster, assembly GCA_034509185.1. Taxonomy (NCBI): domain Eukaryota; kingdom Metazoa; phylum Chordata; class Aves; order Passeriformes; family Fringillidae; genus Euphonia; species Euphonia xanthogaster. Next base: position 71,193,141 of record JAYDZK010000169.1, on the reverse strand, counting down.
TAGCACAGAACTCCATATCTTTATAATATATCAACAGTGAACAGTATGTACCAGGTGCTGCTTTTGGAACCTATGCAGAAAAGTAACCTTTTTCTCTTGGTTTAATCCATGTATGAATGGCAGGAAATTGTTTATAAAGCTTAAAAAATATTAAGGCATTTGATAGATCACCGGTGAATGAGTAATACATAAATAAATTCTTCAGAGGCAGAACACCCACCATTGATTATTAGCCTTGCCTGTAAGCAAAAAGTGAAGTATTAGCTCCCCAACCATCCAAGTACCATATCAATACTGCTTTCACTTAAATGAACACTGTTCTAGCTGTGCATGCCTGCTTTTCAATTGTACTGGGGCTTATTCCTATCCTCCTGCCTTAAATATTTTAGTATTCTCTTTATCAGAAGGACTTAAAAAAACTCAATGGCTGCTTTAGGGAAGCCAAATAAAATCAACACCATAATTGAATTACAGTTGCAGAAGTCATAATAGACGTGTTTAACTGAAAACCACCAAAACAAGCCTAGTGCATGAACATCAATACACTCTCTCAAGTTAAGGCATTGTGTAAGGATGGGGGCTCTCGGGGAGCTGGGAATATGGGCAGAGGGGCCAGCCGGAGCCTGTCCCGCTGCCCATCAGGAGCAGGGCAGGCAGGGGGACACCAGGGGAAGCACTGAGAGCCTCTCTGGGGCTGTGGGCAGAAATCACAGCTGGACATAGCAGGGCTGGGGGGAGCTGGAGACTGGCATCTCTGGGACACAGACAAGTGGAACCAGGGGGCTGGAATGGCACCATGGGCTGTGGGTGGCTTGGGGGGAGCCCCAGGAAAGGATGGTCATGGGATGAAATGCCTTGATTGCCTTAAGGCCCCCAGTGTTTCATACTTCATGGAGAACTGCAAGACAATTAAGAAATCACTGCTTCTTGCAATGCCATTCACATAGCATTCATCTGGACAAACAGTACAGAGGTGAAAATATCAACCTTTTATTTAAAAATGGGGAAAAAAAGGCAGGAAAGTACAATTTTTTATTTTTTTTTTAAGCCACAGTATACCTCATATACAGAGCTTCATTTTCAGTCTCAAAATTAACTTTTTGAAAACAGTGTGGTTTTTGCACCTGTAATTTTTGTACAGTTGAACTTGCAAACAGAGAGGTATTATACACAGAAATTAATTTTAAGCTGACAGAAATAATGCAGATCTTGGAAAGTGGAGAGTGCACTGCATAATTTCATGGTCTGAACTTAATATGTTAAGTAAAAGTTCCAGTTGCAGAACTTTTCCTCAGTTCCGCTGTTTTTGGTGTTTACCCTTCAGTTACATTTATGCAAACTGACTGAAAGTAATGGAGTTGCACAAGTGAATCCAAAGGCAATACTTGGCCTGCAAAAATCTTTATTATTGGTGATCCATGAGTCAGATAGAAGACAAATAAGCTCCCAAATCCCAGGCTTAATTTAAAGACTGGCAGTCAGAAAAGCATTTCAATTGCAAACTGAATTAGTTTGATTGAGAAATTATGGTGGAGAAAAAACCTATTGAATGTGACAACAGTATTTTTGTAGAGAGTTTATAGAATAACCTTGCACTTTTAGAATTAATTGCATCCTGCTGCTTATTCCCTACTTGAAGACAAAATGCTCCATTTTGATATTTCAATTAGTTGCCATAGAAATGATAATCAAGACCAAAAAAGCACTAAAAAATTTATCATTTCTCATTAGGTATAACCTGAGGAACCCTTGCAAAACAAGGAATTTTCTTCCCTATAAGCATCAGTTATAACAAATACAGAGAACTGGAATGTTATTTTTTTACATGCAAAAATAACATTATTTTTTTACATTTATATAAATGAAGTTTAAAAGTGTGTGGGTTTCTTTGTTTTAAGAAGCACAGCTCCATTTAATTGCAAAGAAAGAGTGATGAGGTAGCACATTGCTATTTAATATCCTAATTGGGCAAAAACAAATTGTAGAGTAAGTCTTAAAAGTTAGCACATACGCACAGAGAAAACCAACATTTCCACCTACCAAAATTTGTGCCAAAAAATTTTGATATAACAGCCCAAAAAAATCACGAAGAATCTCCCCAAATCATTATAGACGTGTTTCCAAGATGGACCATAAAGGTGGTAAGGTTTTTGCATTCTTCATATATTTGCCTTGAAAATGAAAATATGTAGTTAAACTTTTTCATATAATTAGATATTTCTGGGTCTTAGTAAACATTTTGGAAAAGCCAAGGAAGTTATGAAGATGCTTTGGGCCATTTTATCATCTTGAATAATTGAATACTTATTTAAAATCTGTTATATTTACAGAGAGAATAGTGTGAGTTGAGAGTGACACACAAAGATCATTGAGTCTATCTCTGAAGTGAGTGGCCCAAACAGGGACCAAGCCATGGTCTTAGTGTTATTAGCACCATGCTCTAACCAACTGAGATACTCTCAGGGTCAGTGATACCTGTACCTGGCTAACAAGATCAGGTTTATACACTGTATAAGGATCAAACAGGGCTTAAAAAATATTACATACCAAGTATGAAAGTCAAGCAGTAACTACACATGAAATATGACTCCATAACCTATTTCTTCTCTTGGATGAATTATGGATTTTCTGGAGATTTTCTATACTTTTCTGTAGACTGTAAGAGCAATTACAAAAATGGGAATAGTCTAGAGAAATATATGGAAGTCAGGACGTTCAACCACTCTTTGTAAACTCTCTAAACTTTAGGGTGATATCCTATAATCTGTGTTTTTTCATTGTCATGTGAGGTATAGTTTTTTTGGGAGAAATTGAAAGATATTTTCACCCAGTCATACCTAGCCTAATGAAGACAGTATTTTCACAGGTGAGTTTGGTTCCTCAAGTCATGTAAATGAGATATATACTCCTTTCTCAAATATTCAGTATAGTAATGTTCATTGCTCAAATATTTTGGAATGGGTGTATATTTCTTTTCATTACATATTCTGCTCATTGTCCTGAAAATTATTATTTTTCCTTTTTGTTATACTCCTTGAAATAATCTCTCTGTATTTCACTATTATAATGATTTCTTCTCTGGGCTGGTAAAACTTTCTTTGTAGATTCCTAAGATGACAATGACAAGCTTCTGCAAAGCATATTTGAGATACATTCATTTTTCACTCCTATTTTCACATTCTCATTAGAGGGTAGTGCTGAAAGTTGTGTCACTGCTCTATTCCTTTATTTATTTGCCCAGCCTATCACTTGAGGGTTTGTTATGCAGTGCTCATACCTTCACTAATAATTTTCCAGCTAAAATTGGAAAATTAAACATGTTGAAGAATTGATTCTTTATAAGGGAAGAAAAAAAAAAACAAAACAAAAAAATCCTAAACAAAGCTACTGTCTCTGAACTAATAACAAACTACACAGTAAAAAATGTGCAATTATTGTCTGTCAAAGCAGTACTGGCGATTAGCTCCATAAATTCAGAAAAAAAAATGCTGCTGATGGATACAGGTCATTACACACATTAGTATAAGAGCCAGAGAGTTTCCTAGTTTCTGATGTGTAGTACAGATAGATGTGCAGTACATCTTCAGACAGCAGCAGTGGTGGAACTTTTCTTTAGTGAGTAACTAAAATTGGTATAAATTAAAGACCTTCAATCCAGGATTCTTTTTTTCTCTTTTTAAGTGGCAAGCATGAAGCATGTTTATTAATGTAGTGAAAACTCATGTCAGAACGGTAATAGCATCACTGGCATTCATAAAATTATTTCAGAACAGTTAAAATTTCTAATTTGTGAATGTCAGAACTAAATTCTAGATTTACTTTCCTTACCTGAAAGAAAACAAAAACTTCTGTTTAATTCATGATCTCTAAAACACAGCTGTTAAGCAAACCCTGATTTTGTGAAACCTGCATTAGAATTCATTAATAAAATATTTCTTATTTTCCCCTACAATAACACTGTTTTCAAGACTGTATTCATACTTCATGGTCCAGCATGCTAAACTGAGAAGGCTTGAGATGAGTCAGATTCTTAAATTTTCTTAAATTTGTACATATGCAGTCTTCTCTGTACATAGTTGTTGAAACTGAAGAGACAGAAGAGATATTTTTATTTTGTTTACAGTACAGCAGGTGAATTATTAAGCAAAAGTGACCAAAAAGATTTAATGGCCACTGAGGGAATTTTGGGGTAAACAGATTCTTACTAAATCAGAAAAAATAAATATTCTTGATTGTTGGATTTTACATGTCTTAAATCTATGACCTGTTCAAATTCACACTGACCTTCATGACCAGGTACACAGCTGTCACAACTAAAGCTATGAAAAGGAAATGAAGCATTGAAAGATAGAAGATATGAAAGATATAAATACAGGACAAGGTGTAAAAACTTTCCAGTGGAAGAAGGTAGGTTTAAATTACATACTGGGAAGATACTATTCACTGTGAGGGTGGTGAGGCACTGGAACGGGTTGTCCAGGGAAGTTGTGGTTGTCACACCCCTGGGAGTGTTCAAGCCGGTTGGATGGTGAGCTGGGCAATCAAGTCTGCAGAAGGTGTTCCTGCTGGTGGCAAGGGCATTTGAGCTGGATGATCCTTAAGGTCCCTTCAAAGTCAAAACATTCTATGGCTCTATGATTCCATGAAAAGGCTTCTAAAGAAAAGCAAATAAAATGTCTTCTTTCCAGCACACTAAGGAGAGCTTACAGATGGAGTTGCAGAAAATCATACATTTAAATACTCACATCAATAAAACTTTTTTCAGTCACCCAAAACCTCCTTGCTTACAGCACGTGATAATAAAAAAGAAAAAGATATTTTTTTCCTCATTGATATTTCAAGCTAAGAAATAAGAAGGGCCTTAACAAAACTTTAAGATGAACTGTTTTCACTTGAGTCTACTTTTAAGAAAAATGGTGCTCATAAATCCATATAGAATAGTGACTCCTCTAAATTGCGGTGAAAATATTAAAAAATTAACATCAGATGCTGTAAGAAAGGGATAATATGATAAAATATATCTCTATCACATTAAGAATAACTTTATTACAACAATGCTATACCTTATTTGATGTTCATCGCTATAATAACTAAACCCTGTGCTATAATTTGACAACCATTTAAGCAAGACCTTCGACTTCTGTTTTTTGTTGTTTTTCTTTTTTACTTTACCTGAAAAGAACTTAGAAAAGGAGTCTTCCTGGGTAAATCAATGTTCCTATTTAAATCAGCATGAAGCTGAAAAGAAATATGTGGAAGGCTAAGTATAGGAGGGAATTGGAAGAGTCTTCCTTGGTAGCAGTTTTGCCTTTCATATATGTCAACCTGATACATCCTTCAGGTGACATGCAAGACAGGCATGGCTTGCCTTTTAGATTTACTGAAATATCTTTTCACCTATTGATTAAAATTGCAGCTCTTCCTTTATATGGCAGTTGAATGACATCCAGTTGAATGAATATTGTTGGAACTGTGCTGATTTAAGTAAAATTCACAGATTAAGATCCACAGAGTTTTATGCCTGAAAAGGGTAGGCCCAGGTTTTAAGCATACTTTTGTTTTTATTTTTTTGCTTTGGCATTTTGTCAGTTTCTTTGGGGCTTTTCCCGACTGTTTTATTTGTCTGTCAAAGATTCCTCTGTACAACAGTTACTCAGAATCTCCACTGTAATCCTCCTAGACTAAAACTCTCACATATTGTAGAATTAATTAAATACTTAGGAAAACAGAGATGACTTTGAAACATACTTTGATATACAGCAATGTATCAGCTCTTAAATTCTAAAAATTCCTCTTTATGGTTACAAATATTTCATATGAAATCTATTCACTCTATAAGGACTGTATCAGTACATATAGTCTATAAGACATTAAAATTTTCTACATAAACTTTTACATTTTAAACATGTACTTGTGAGAATGATTTTAACACGCTGTAATTTGCCTTTTATTTTGAACAACAAATTGAACCTGTTGTACTGCGGTTCTGTATCTGAACATGACGTTCTGTGGGCCTCTATTAGTTTTGATAGGTTGCCATGGAAACTAGAGAGAAAGAATACTTTTGCAAGCTTTACCACAGAGAGTTACATCCGCTTCCACATTTTGGAGAAAGAAATTGGTGACTGAATGACAACAATGCATTTTTAGAGATAGGCTGTAGTACAACATTTTTGGCAAGATGGAAGGTATCAATGATTTATGCTAGATTTGCATTAAAGGCTTCTGTTTTTATACTAAGACCATGAATGTCACTGGTAATGGGAGTTCAAGCTGTCTGAAATTTTTATCAACCTGCCTCCCCAGCACAAATGGGGCATGAGAGTGAAAGATGAACCTATGAAATTGTGTTGCATGATGAGATCAGAAAGCTGCTAGTTCTGAAAAGAATTGAATATTAATATTCTTCTTGAAATGCTCTGATCTTACAATGACTTTTGGGCCAGATCAATGTGGATTAAAATTAAAAGAGAGATGAAAAGCTTTGTATAAGGTCCAAATTTATAAGGCTATTTGACAAATAAGTGTGTGGAAAAAAGCTCACAATTGTAATTAAAAAAGAAGAATTTTCTGGATTCTAAATAGGGCTTAGAAATAAAAATTATGGAGTTTTTTAGTGTTTCAAGCTAACAAGTATTAAAAAAAGAACAAAACAAAACAACAAGCAAATTTATGTCCACAAACAAAAAAGACCCAAAAAACTTTTCCAAATGAACAGGAATTTGACAGTGATATTATGTGTCGACTGTTATTACTTGCACTGGACAAATTTGGTGATACTTTACCAAGAGCATAATGTGGGGTATATAAAATGCTTAAGTAGGTGAATGCTCTAACCACCATTTTATATATGCTATATATATTTACACAGTTTATTTTAGATAGATGCCCTGACTATTAGATATTTATTGAGAAAAAGCAAGTTAATTTATATCATAATTCTATATATATACTGAGACTTAGTGAGGCCTTTCAGTCAGCAGGTTGTACAGGAAAGAAATTTTATCCATTCTCTAGAAACCTTCCACACAGATGTTGCATTTCATTTGTCCTTTTTTTTTTTTTTTTTCCTACAGATAAGAAGAAAAGCAATTATATTGTTAAAATAAAGAGAAGAAAAACAAATCTGCAGCACCCAGTTTTGTCCCATTTTAATTTTACAAACTATCACATGATTAGAAATCACCATGTACTGACTGAAAATTCAGGTCCTCTGTCTCCTGCTATAAGATTAAACTTCTTTTAAAGTTCAAGGAAAAATTGCAGTGTTGAGGTGCTGTACACATCGAGTTGCCCACAACCAGAAGTGGCTGTGATCTATGTGAAAACAAGTGTCAGAAAAGGGCACTTAAACCCCACATATGTGCGAATTAAACCGGGGAGCCAATTTTATTACTTTGGATTTTATCTTCTATTAGGCTGCTGTGGCAGTGGGAATTCAGAGATGCCCAGAAAATGCAGTACAGTAGTTTCTTCATTCTTCCTTGGCTCATATGGCGGGCAACAGAATGAAACTGATGAAACTGTGGTGGTAAACAATATAAAGATACCTTTTTTTTTTTCTCATGGAAGTGCTACTGTTACATGACCTTCATTGTGTGATCTGATAGAAGAAGCTAATAAGGCTTATGACAATGACGTGAAAACCATGCCCCTTCCATAAGTAAAATACCGATGGGAAAGGAATCTCTCATCTTTAAAAGCCAATTTTTAAAATGAAGTCTTTATAAATCCTTTTTTCTTTTGTTGAGTTCCTGAATCTTACTTTTGCAGATTCTTTTGTGACATTTGAAACACTCAACCTTCTTTGGGGACTGAAACCTCGTGAGAAACTCTTTATTCCTTCAACAGCAAAGCATTCAGAAAGAGGAACTGAAATTATCTGTGTGAAATCTCGGTTTTGTTAGGTGCATGTATATGTGTTCATATTTTACAGGTTTGATGGGAGATCCGCAGTATCATTAATTGTTACAGTTCTTAATCAAGGCTTGAGTGCTGGGAATCAAAGCTCTGACTCTATTAAGATCATCACTAAAACTTTCCCTGCCTTTTACAAGTCAGGATTGTTTTCATGTAAGCATAAAAACACATCTTGAAAGTGTTTAGCAGAGATAACATGTCAGTCAATTATGTGCAATGTTTAATTACTTTTCAATTACCATGCTACTAGGATAAATTTAAATGTTCATGCTGAGAGTGTGGGTTGATATTAGCAAAGGGAAAAAAGGAAATAAGTAATATTTACCTGTTATAATTCTTCAGGGGAAAATACACTGGACTAAGTATGAGAAAGTTTCCATGTAGCAGAAGATAAACTATGACATTTAAAAAATCTCCTTTGAAAAAATTTAATAGACTGTTTTGGCACACACCAAAGTGACAAGACACTTGAAGTTATATTTAATAATAAAAGTGGTCTTTGTATTCTCATTAGTTATATATGTTAACTATCAATGCTTTCATACGGGGAACATGCAACAGGAAGAAATTTTAATTTAAAATTATCTCAAATAGTCCCAGTAGCAACAGAGACATTGAAAAGATATTAAGCTATTGAAAATTTTTCAAGTACTAAATTTTAAGATGACAAAAAATATAAATGATCATTGTGCAATGATGGCTGTTGTGCAAAATAGAATCTAGTGCCCAATACTGTTACTGTTGTTATCTTCAGATTTCACATAAAGAGAGAAATTCTACAATTCTGTTATTCAGGTAAATTACTTAGATATTCTAACATTTTTTCCCTCCATTTGGTAGGCAAACAATTTTTCCAAATTATATGAATGCATCTAACATTACTGAGCTGATGTCAATTTCCATTACCAAGGAAGAGTACGGAAACATTCAGACACTTTTGAGATTATAAAAGGGCTGTACTGCCTTCCCCATTCTAATCAGGAGACAATATTCTTCTGATTAGACAGCATTTGTCCAGAGAAGCATCTTGAAGGTTTAGTGATTAAAGCACTTATTCCTGAATAAAAATAATACTTTGAAGAAAAGAATAGCATCAATCCATAAAATTCATGCTGGAGATAAATAATATGTTACACAATCACATAATTTCTCCTTGACCTATGCTGGAAAAAAATGAGGATTTTCTGTGAAAGAAAGTTCCACATATAAAAATAATTTTTCTTATGTAATTTGACTTTCTTGAAGGCGGATATAGAAGTTTCTCAATTTTTGTAAAGATATTATGGTACCACATGCACTTAGGATCTCCTGTATCTTTGGTAATACCATAACAAACATTCTAAGATGCAATATGAGTGCTTAAAATTTCAGGTTTCTAGGAGTTGCAGAACTAGGTAATTTGATCCTTAAAGAGTTAAATTTAGCTACTTTCAACTGTGATGTTTTAAATAGACTGCAATATTGAATGTAAACATTTAGAGACTAGAAGCCTTCAGTTTAGATTACATCATTTAGCTTACATTTGTTTCATACAGAATGCAATATCATTAATTGCACATGCAGTAAAAGGGGTAGGCAATACTTGTTTTGTCACATATTTTAAAATTGTTGTAAGACAAAAGATTTTGGTATAAATTGTATCCAAGACTCCTATAAAATTTCTGATGCAAATATAGTTTTTATATTTTAATAGTTTTATTTTTTATGATTTTTAGATATATGCTTAATTAATGAAGATATATTTTTCCTTAATATTGACAGTATTCATGAATATTTTAGGTATGTGAAAAAAATCAAACAATTTCTTGCTTAAAAGAAAAATTCCTAGGTTGCATTTTCTTCTATATATATTCACCTACTAATCCTAAGAAAATAACTGTTTGAAAAAATGGCCTAATATTAAATTTTAAAAATCAGCAATGCAGTGTTCAGCTAAGGGTACATGGGTTATTTAACCTACTGAAAAATACAGAGCAAAGCTCCTCTAGAAGTGGCAAAAAGCTAAGACAGAACTAAAATAAATTTGCAGAGAAGAAAGTAAAACATGGGTAGATTTTTCTTGTTTATTTGATTTTGTTTTCTTTTAAAACAGTGATTAGACTGGAAAATTAGCCACTTTGGGATTTTTCAACCAGTGATAACAGATGGCTAAGTTAGTGATGAACCACTGAGGGGGCTGAAGAACTGATAAGGAGACTGACTGAGAGAATGTATCCTCAAATTGGCAGAATGCCTAGCAAAAGCAGTGACCCATCACTTATAGTAAGTCTTTGAAATATTAAGTGGACATATACATTCAGAATGGTGGGGGAGGAAGGAAGGTGACAGGGAAGCTTGCACAGCTGATTTTTTTTTTTTTTTTCAGAAAGTTTTCAGATAGAAACAATTTCTTTTCTGTTCTTATAAGCTTACTCCAATCATCTGAAAGATAAGAGACTGACATTGCTGGTTTTCATTACCCACTTGGGTGGAGCATTTGAAAAAAATTATCTGTGGAAAATGTCTTACATTTTAAGTTAAAGGTCTAGAAGAATATAAAGGAGGTTAATTTTCCACTGTAGACTAAATGCAGCCTTAGACCATAGGACTTTTAAATTATGAACTATAATGTTCTTTCTCTGTCACTAGATACTTCCACCATTTCTTTCATTTCCTGTTTTCTACAGCCACTCTACTAACACAAATAGCTATGCTGAATAGAGTCATCCAAGACAAGCACTTTTATAAATCACCAGTTCTGATTGCAGTAGGCTAACAATGCCTCAGTAATTTCTAGAATGTGCTTTAGGCAAGCAATAGCTCATACCTATTACAGTTATCTAAAGTAGCATCATATTTTCCATAATGTAGTTAATAGTTTGTTCCCTTTGGTTATTTGGTTGGTATAATTAATGTGTTGGGTTTACACAGCAAGGTCATTGTAGTGGGGGGTCTGAAGAAGTGCCTTTTGTGAGAAGACACCAGAAGTTGTTGCCATGTCAGGCAGAGCTGTTCTAGACAGCTCCAATGGAGACCTATTGCTGTATTAAGCTGAGCCAATCAGTGATGTTGGTACTGCCTCTGTCATAACACATTCAAAAAAGGATAAAAGGTGTTGCAGAATAGCCACTGAGAGGAGGTAGAAAATGTGAGAGAAGCTATTTAAAAGATCCTGAGGTTGGTGCCTTGAGAGGCTACCTAGAACAGAGGCCAGACAGTGCTAAAGAAATAAAATAGGTATTTATTAAAAGTCCTTCAAAGGGTACACCTTGGGCAGTACAAGGGCCCAGCTGTGGCTACACCCAAGATAGACACCGAGTCACGAGATTTTAGACTTTAGGTGTGAAACTTGTATGTTTTGGTCCATTTACATATTGGGGTTAATTGTCCAATTACAGCTTCAGGTGGTGAAATCTCATCCTCCTAAATTGCTCTCCTCAATTCGCTGTTGTTTGTATCTTTTGGGCCTGAAGCTGCAATGGTGTCCTTGGTTCTCGGGTTGGAAAAGGATTGCTTTGACTAACTGAACTGTGAAGAGAACTTGCTAACACTTTATATGCAGTTCAGAGTTATATACTAATGCAGTACAGAATCTGGAAATTATGAAAACTAAAATTTAAGGCATCAAGGTCACTGAAGAAAAAGAGGGAAAAGTTGCCCCAGCCGCTGAAGCATACACTCCTCTGCAGCTAGTGGCGATGGCCTTGGTGAAGCAGCTGTGCCCCTGAATTCCATGGAGAGCCAAGATGGAACAGATTTTCACCTGCAGTCTATGGAGGACTCCATACTGGAGCAGATGAATGTGCCCTGAAGCGTGCTGCAGCCTGAGAAGGGTCCCAATGGACCAGAATCTTGCAGCCCTGTGAAGATCACTGGAGCTATCTATTCCTAAAGGACTGTGGAAAGAAATCATGCTGGAGCAATTGATGAAGTTCAGTCCATTGAGACAACCCATAAAATTAATGAAGGAATATCTTCTTTAGGAGGACTCCATGCTGAAACCAGGAAAGAGTGTGAGGAAGAAGCAGCATCTAGTGGTTAGTTTCAATCCTTCATGGCTTCTATGTGTCCTTGAATGTTCTGCCACTAAGTGTGTAGGGGATTGACCTAGACCCTTACAACTTGAATTTCAATTTACTTAGCAAAAAGTTAGTGTTTCTTTTTCATATATATTTGCAATATATTTGCAAATTTGTATACAATTATTTCCTGGCTTCTGCATACCCAATCTCTAATGCATCAATAACTCATGGTGTGGAAAGATAAGTTTCAAGTAGTATATTTTGAGAGATATTTAAAAAATAAGCTCATGGTAAATTAGAGTAAATTATGTCAAATTTTCAGCAATTATAACAAGTACTTAAACTTTTCAAGCTAATCATTCAAATTAATTTGCTTTCCTATAATTATTCATCTGCATTGTTTAGGCACTATTTAGTAATCTTTCGTGACTGTTTTTGAGTAGGGAACCTGAAATAATTCACTCTGGTTCAGGAAATTCACGAGAGGCTTGAGAATGTTATAATACTGTTGAATTGGGTGTCTTTCCCCTAGGCATACACTTACTAGGCATACACTTATGAAGAAATTATACCTTTTTTGATTGATTATTGAGAATATTAATGACTACTGGGTTTCTGATAAAAAAATGGCGTGTCTGTCAGAAAGGAAATTAATGCTAAAATCCATTTGGTTCTTTTTCCAATTGCTTTTTTTTTCAATTTATGTTAGATCTGTCTTTAAGAGTAAAATATAGGTCAACTACTAATAAAGAGGAAATATTATTTCATATTACCCACAATACACTGTTTATTATAAACATGCAAAATAACTTGTCACAGAAACCAGATCTTGTTTTGATCATTTCACTTCTAAATTATATATAAAATTGTTTATTTATATTCAGATATGCAGATACTAGCATGAAATTAATTAAATCAATCTACTCAATGAAAGAAGTAAATCTGCCATTGGAAGCGAAGTAAAAAGTATTGATTTTTATATATATTTTTATTCACCATAATGGCCGAACTTGTAGGGTTTAGTCTACAAGTTTTTTTTCTTTCCTTTGCTTTATAGAATCCAAAGGAATGTTCAATGAAGAAAACAATCTTTCAGTAGTAATTCAGAACAAATAAAAGTTTGAGTGTCCAATGGCTTGGAAAATAGTACTATCTGTAACTGTGTAGATGTGTAAATAAAAGTTTATGAATATGTGTGCAGGTGTAAAGTTTTTCTCAATTATACTTTCTACATTGAGAAAAATGCTAGTAAGAAAAACACTGTGTTCAATATCTTTACGGTACCTTCTTTAGAGAGATCAATGATTACACTGCAAGAGTACTAGCTAAGTTTGATTCTTTGTATTGGCAAGTGAAAGTATGCTTTTATGTCGAAAGTGATATTGTTGTCTTTCTTTTAGAAAGTAGTTGAAACATAATTGTCAATATTCACAATCCAATGATAAAACTTGTCCTTTTGGCTGGGTAGGCAGGTGAGAAATAGAAGTGTAACAGAAGTGCTTGCAGAAGAAAAAAAACAAAAACCACTCTAATGTCTCTGCATTTGGACCTACAGCATTAATATTATTTTAATTTTGATTTAACAATTAATTTAATTCAATAAAATATATCTTGACTATTCTAATGGGTCTTTAAGACTTACACTTTTTGCCCATTTTCTCTTGGGCAACTATGAGCAGGTCTGCAAAATCCTGGCTTTGCAGCTTGCATGGAATTTTAGAGTGTGGATTTCATAAAGCAGTATCAAGAATATTTGACAGGAATTTTATACATAATGAATCTAATAAACCAATTAATGTACAAGTTATTTTGTCAAATGACAGGTTAATAGTATCAAAATTACTTCTTAGAAATAATAATAAATACTAACTTTGCAAGAGCAATTAAGAAATGAAGAAATTCTGCAATCGGTTTGCTCCTTCTACCACAATAAAGGAAGATATGTCGGTTGCCTCCTCTTAGTAGGTAGCTCCACCTCACTGTTGCAAAATATATATATAAATATATACAAACAGCAGCACTTTGTGAACATGAATAATGTAAATGAGATTAAGAGTTTATCCAGTGGTTCTAAATCCAAAATACATCAATTGCTTGCACAAGTTCAAGATAAGACTTTGCAACGCATCTGAAAATATGTTCCTAGGTGTTCTAAGTAGGGAAAAGATGTATATATTTGCTTAAGTGTTATCTTTTTATTGAGAGTGCAACTACTATCAGGAATTGGCAGCGTCCAAGGTATTTATAACAGAAATAAGTAACACAAATTTCAATGCTGTATACATTTTTGTCAAAATATGTCACTATGGAAGAAAAATAAATAAATCATATATGGTAAAAGAAGCCATGCATAAACCAGCAAATGTTCATTAACAATGGGAAAAAGAAAAGGCTGAGAGAAAAAGGAAGTTTTATTACAGTTCTCTGTAGCTCTACTACGTCCCTCCCATTTCAGTGCTCTGAAAGTAACGTTGAAGGTCAATTTAGCAATTTAAAAATACTGGATTTTATCTTTCTGGAGGAACAGATAATGCTATATTCCTCCTTAGAAGGAGTGAAATTATTTTTTAGACTGGAACAATGTTATATTTCATAAATAGAACACCGATTGCGAGTTCCCTTTAATGCAAGAATAAAATTTAGTGTTTTGTAAAACTTTGATATGCCAATTGATTTACTATATGTTCTAAAATTTATTGTGTTCAAGTCAACAGTTTTATGACTGTCCTTCCAAACCAAAAAGTTATGAAGACTACAAAATCCACCAAAAAAAAAGTAGATGTTCTCCATTGAAAACACAATAAGAATATGACCTTAATTTGGATTCCCTTTGCTTTTAATGAGTGACACAGATGCTCAGTAAAGGAAAATTGTACTTCTGCTCTTATATGTAAAGAGCAAAGGGGACTATCTCAGTGCACAGGTAGTGAGTGTCCTTGGAGGATGAGATGAAGGATCATGTTTCTGCAATTTAATAGCTGAAATAATGCTAATAACAATTAAACATCTGTTCACAGTAGAAATCAGGCAATTTATAACATTGCAATTTTCCATGCCTGCTTACATCTACTCCCTGACAGAGAACTGAGTACTTTTTTTTTTGATTTTAAGGCCAACATCTGGTGCGGATGTTGGAAGTTTAGCTGACTTTTTAATTTCATCCAATTTCTGTTATATTGAACAGTACAGGTAGCTGAAATTATATATTTGAAGCAATGCAAATGATACTTTATCACATGTGTAAACCTGGCAATGCAATGTTTCCTAGAACATCCCAGGTAAGAAGATATTTTCTTCCAGTTCTACAATTCTCAAGCACATTTTCCTATTTGAAGAAGGGGGCTCAAGAATGTGTTTGAAAAGGTCATTACTTGTGATTGAAACACAGAAACAATCTGTAATTTCCCTTTGCTATTCGTGGTTTTTTTTTGAGGGCACTTAGAGAGCTCTAAATTCACTCCAGTGAATCTTCACATATGGCATCACTGTGGATGACTCTTCACACTATTCATGTGTGAACTGCTTTTCTAATTCCAGGCCAGCCTGTCCATCAATGGTGCTAATAGGCCTGCATCTATTGTTTCTTTGATTAATCATTCTAATTGTTTAAAAGTTGTCATTGGTGCAAATTTAAATTTGTCCAACTGCAGTTTCCAGCTTTTTGCTTTGGTTGTGTTTTCCTTTGTGAGAGTATAGTTGTCATGCACACTATTTGAGGTGAGTCAAAAATATTTTGAACCTTTCTTCAGAATCCATTACAAAAACAGTAACAAAAATGCTTGAATGGAAGAGAGAAAAACTTCTTAATAGTTCTTCAGTGTATATACACCACTATGTCTGTACCCGTGTAAGTGTATTCAGAAAAAATTTTGCTAGTCTCAGAAACATATCTCGTTCTGGAGTGAAGAAAAAGAAATTAATAACTTCTGGGAACAATCAGCATCAGAAACGAAGGACATGCTGAACTTCTCTGTAGCTAGCAAAGCTGAATATGAAAAGACAAGGTATGTTATCCACATTTACTGTTCTCAGATATAGGAACAATGCCCCTAAACTGGTTTTGAAGAAAGTGAATTGTAAGTACTAAACACTTTGGAAAAAAACAGATTGTCTTTTCTATTAATGTCTTCAGTTAGAAAACTGATCCCAGAGAAAACAGGATCATTTCACTGCGTTAATCTATATTTTCTGTATTGCTCGGTTTAGCTGAGCATTTTTATTTTAGAAGGATATGTGTCATTTAAAACAGGCACAGCATTCCTCTTTTTACTGTTTAATTTCTTGGAGTAAAGATTATCCAGTTAGATAAAAAATAAACTCTTCTAAATATGAGAAATTATTCATTTTACTGAGGATAAGGTGCACAAATCGATCACACACACAAGAAAGGAAACATCAGTGTTACATGAAGGAAGAACACCACTGTTGGACATATGAGAACAGGATTATAGAATGGTAGGGGTTGGAGGTCCCCTCTGGATGTTGTCTGATTCAACCCCCTCTTCTGAATCACAGCCCCTAGAGCAAGCTGCCCACGATTAAGTCCAAACAGCTCTTCAATATTTCCATGGATGGAGACTCCACAATCTCTCTTTGTTATAAAAACATGAACACACGTTTTCAGTTTGTTTTTTCTGAAGTATATGCTTTTATTTGGATGAAGGTGAAAAGCAGAAAGAAGAAATTAGAAAATTGAAGTCATACAAAATTAAGAGCTTCAATATAATAATCAGGAAAATATGGAATTAATTTGTTCTGTTTGGGTTTTGCTTTCTGTTGATAGCCTTTCTGAAAGTGGTATTTCTCTTCCCTAATGTCCAGACTATGAAGGCTATCTAAGAGTAAAAATAAATGGATACATATATACATGTATACACATATATATACACACACACCTATATATATATGCATTTTAAGAGAAATAAAAATAAACTGAATATGCTCATCTAGTTAAGCTTCTTCTTTCACTTCAGTGCTTTATAAGTAGTGCAAAACTCTTTAAACAGATGCTTAAATCATATTTCTATCTGCTTTTTACTTTGACACTGTGGAAAGAAACTGAACAGTCAGTTATATGGACCAAATCCTTTTACAGGTTGCAATTTCACAAAGGACATATAAAGCAAAATACATTACACTAAAAATCAGAGAAAATTATTCATGTATGTGGATTAGGAGTCTGGAAGAGATTACAGAAGCATTCTTGATACATTCATTTTAAAATAAAAATGGAGCTGTGTCATCCAACCAAATGACAGTAAGTCTATGCAGCATAATTTATATAGTAATACATTAACCTTAGGGTATACATTCAACATGTCTAATTCATCCTGTACCTTTTTCAGAAGCAATATAGGAGATGAATTGTCATTTCACATGAGTGTTATTATCGTATAAAACTATGCAAACAAATCTAATGTTTTCTTGATTTTCATACATATCACTGTATTTTCATTGGCTCCCATGATCAAAATTTTGAATTGTTTGCTGAAACAAGGTCTACAGAGAGAAGATAAAAAATGGGGAACAAAAGAAAAAGCATTAGGAATCCTTTTTAATTATTAATTCTATACCTTCTATCATGCAAATCGTCACACATTATTAAGACTTGTCCTCAGAGATCTCTATATTTAAACTGTATTTTTTTCTTTTTACAGTGTCATATTTTTGAGTTCATAAATAATTTAAGACAGAAGTATATGATCTTTTTTTTGGGAATAACTATTATTTGTTCTGTAACAGTAACAAGTGTGTTAATTGAGATCAGATCTCTAATGTGCAGAAACTATTAAGAAATATTATTAATTCTTAATAATTATTAATTATTATTAATTTGAAAGGAGTCAGGGTAATGGAAGATAAACGGAAAAAAATAAGATATTGTCTGGTGTTTGCATTTAAACATTTGAATAATTTAATCACTGAAGAAGTTACACCAGCAGTAAGAAACCCATATTCCATACTTGTCCCTGACTCAGGAGATTCCAATCCATGTCTCCTGTCACTCTGAAATGTGTTATCTGCCCAGATGGAATTTTTGGGAAGAAACTCCACTTAACCTTCCCAACAAACAATGCAAGAACAGTGCTATGTTGTTCTTTGGGTTTAATCACAGCTATTTGGGATTCCAGGATTTTATCTTTTTTCTGAAGTGGTTTATGTATTTTATTTTTAAATGGGTAAAACTCCATTCTGTTAAAGACTAGTTTAATCAATAGCATTATAATTTATAATTGAAAGTGCATTACAGTTGTTTCTCTCCCTAGCAATCATGTTTGAAGGAAAAGTTGATTTTGACAATTTTGCAAGATCACATGAATGCATTTCAGGAACTTTTCAATGGATCAGGTCTTTCAGGAGTAAAGGGATACCTCCCAAGACTTACAAATCTTAAATACAGCAGTGACACTGAGATACTGAAACTAAGCTATTTGAAGTGGTCCAAGTCTCAAAAGCCAGGGAATTCTGAATCTAGCCAGAGAGATTCAGCAAATTTAGGTGCTTTGTGACCACAGCAGCTAAGCAAATAGTAGAGGACAGGCAATACTGCAAATGTATATTTCTGTGTCTTGGAAGTTCTTTTTGTGTTCATGTAGTTGAAAGTCATTCTTGTCTACATTGTTCCAATACTAGAAATGAAATCTGATGAAGAGTTGAGAATAGAATTTTCAGTGCTCATGTCCCTTTATAGTCTTTAATTCCTGGGCATGTTCTGCTTCAAGAGACAAAAGTAAGTCAGAGAATTGAAATGGAAGAAACGGGGGGAAAAAACTAGTTAGAGAAGGAGCTGGAAGAGAAGAGTCACTGTGGTTTTTAGTGCAACTCACTTTTCACAGCCTAGCTACCTATTTATGCCAAAACTCTTCAGGTCATTACGTGTACAAAGAATCCTGCATAGCATAAATAAAAGACAAACATTATTTAAAAATACAACAGCAAAACAAAACAAAAACAAAAAAAAATGAAAACCCCAACAAACAAAGAAAAACCCCAAACAAACAAAAAATCCAAACAAACAAAAAATCCCAAACTGTTTTAGATACATACTAAATCGCAGCAAAATCTCCAAATAAGACAAGAAAGAAGAAAATTCATTTAGTTGGTTGTTCAGCCATATGGGAATTGGACTAGATGATCCTTGTGGCTCCCTTTAAACTCAGCATATTTTGTGATACTGTTATATTTTAACAGAAAAAAAAAAGTTGTCTGGGACATGCTTGCTTCACACTATAAGTTAAGAAGTTATGTAATGTAAGTCAGCATAGTTTATGTGCGGCCAGCCGATCATATACAGCCCATAGACTTTTCCATTCATCTGATTGCTTATTCTGCAGGAAACTGAGAGGAATTTTTCAAGCAGGGACCAACTAAAAAACTGATCTTCTTGTATGTGCTAGGAGCCAAAATTAGAAAACTAGAGTGTTACACATGCTGCATATGGAAATGAAAGTTTTTGAGGTCTGTGAAACAGTCATTGTCTTGCTTCCTTAGGGGAGGTCCTCCAATAATTTCTGCTGTATAAGGAGAGATAGCCCAAAGCTGCTTATTAAATCTGCTTCCTCTCTCTGCAGTTTATAAGGTTTGGTCTTGCTGACATGAAAATACATCTGAGATGTGAGCAAAATGGAGAAAACCATCTCTACAGCCCTTACAGTTTTTCTTCAGTAAAGGATAGGTCTTGTGATTTAATCCCAGTAGGAAGGCAAACATCACACAGATTCTTGTCCACTCCCCTGCAGTGTAATGCAGGGGAGATTAGAAGAATGAAAGTGAGAAAAAACATGGGTTGAGGTAATGACAGTTTGACAGATAAAGAAAAATCTGTGCTCACAAGCAAAGCAAAATGAGGAATTCATTCATCCCTTCCCATTGACAGACAGGTGTTAAGCCAGCTCTAGAAAAGAAGGGATCCATCACATGTAACAGTTACTTGGGATGGCAAACACCATCACTTCAAATGCCATTCTTTTCTTTGTTCTCCCCGATTTTTTTGTTGAGCATGATGCCATATGGTCCAGGATATCCATTTGTCCAGTTGGAGTCAGCAGTCCCAGCTGTGTCCACTCTCAACTTCCTTTATACCCCCAGCCAAGTTGTTAGTGAAGCAGCATGACAAACAGAAAATACCTTGATGTTGTGATAGTGCAGTTCAGCAATAATTAAAACATTATCAACACTGTTTTAATCAACAATATAAAACCACATGAGCTACTATGTAGTCAAATGCAGTACAACAGGCCATGGGACCTCATCTTTGATGAAAAAGTATGTCAGGTTGCTAGCAGTATTCAGGACATCAAAGACACCTTGTCTTTTCCCTACTTGTCTATGATAAATATTTTTTTATTCTAAGGGAGGAATAGTACTTTTTTAAGGTAATTGTACAATACTTAGCAGAACAGTTTTAGAATCTGAGCAGATGTGTAGAATTAATGTACATTTTACAGAACACTGTTTTGAAGATTTTTTTTAAGGTAGCTACTGCAAACATTATGAAAAAGGACTCTTGTATGAACTGGAACATTTCTCAAACAGAGAGATACAAACATGTAACAGATTACCATTAATATTTTCTGTGCTGATGTTCCACAGAGAATCCTGGCTCTTGTCCTTAGCTTTCTGCTTCTGTATTATAGCAGGAATGAAGCACAGAGCTGACTCCCTGTTCAACCCCTCCACTGGAGAGGAATCCTGCACATCCAAAAGAGAGACCAGACCAAGAAGATCAGATTACCTGAGTAAGGACTTTCCATATGACTTAAAACTAGACCAAAACAGACTTCAGTTTTCATGAGAGATAGTTTAACTTAAAAGTTGTAACTGAACACTGTTTCTGCAGGTGTGAAATAATTTGGACAGAGGTCAAGGGAGAATTCTCCTGGTGGTCTGGACAATTCATACAGTCAGTTATTGCTGATGCTGTCATGAAAAACCAAATAAAAGTCAAATATGGTCAACAATATGTAATGTGAAAGGCAGATTGCTGTCCATTTTAGCCTTCACAGTTCCCTCTTTGTGAATGTTAGCATCTAAATTGCACTGTTTGAGAGGTCTTATCAGTGGCACGAGCCTTAAATTGGAAAACCATGATTCCTTTCCATTGTTCTTACTTCAGGAAAAGGAAAAAGAAAGGAAAAGGAAAGACAACAAATTACTTTCTGTTCAGCACAACTACTAAGCATGAACCTCAAACTGGACGTGTGGCCCATGGGATATAATTAAAATGCAATTACTATACAGACACATTATTAGATGTCAATGTTAATTGACTGTACAAAGAATTTCTAATGATCTTCTGTGTGTACTGCAGTAATAGGTCTAAGTGGACAATAATTTAAATTCTGTGATGGCTGAATATGGTGAGTAAAAAAACCCTACAGCTCTGCCTCTAAACGTGAAAGCAAAAGTGCTGTCAATCAAAAAGCCTTTTGATTATCAGATGGGATGGACTAAACAGTATCCTGGTTTTGACTGGGATAGAATGAATCATTTTTAGTATCTGGTACAGTGCAGGGTTTAGATACAGAGAGAATAATATTGAAAACACAGTGATGTTTTAGTTGATACTGAGAAGTGCTTACCCTAAGTCAAGATGTCTCCAGTTTCTCATGTTGTGCCAGTGAGGAGGTACACAAGATGCTGAGAGAGGACATGTCTGGGACAGCTGACCCCAGCTGACCAAAGGGACATTCTATACCATACATCACATTATTCAACCTAGAAAGCTGGGGGAAGGCAAAAAGGGTGGGCATTCATAGGGATGTCATTTTTATCCCCAAGTGACCCTCACACCCTTACATGTGATGGAGCCCTGTTTTCCTTGGAACACCTTGTCCATGAGATGTGGGGGATGAATTCCTTATTTTTGCTTTTTTTACATGCACAGCCTCTGCTTTAACTATTAAACTGTTTTTATTGCAACCCACAAGTTTTTTTACTTCTACATTTCCCATTTTCCCTCTGATCCCATTGGTCAGGGAGTGAGTGAGTACCTGCATGGTACTTGGCTGGCTGGGATTAAGCCCAAATGAATAGGCCTAAACACCCCTCTGATGAACAAAACCACATAAGTAAATAAATCTCACATATATATATGTTGCACAGACTACCAAGATTCAACTTTTGGTATCCATGTTAAACAATGAAGTGAAAGAAAATTGCTCCAGAATATTTGGCCATCTCATGGAAATATTGAATCCTTTACATCACTGTAAATCATCCAAATTCACAACTCTGTGTCCTGCAAAAATCCAAGAGGAGTTGGGGTCTAGAGGAATACTAAGCATTGTGCTATCAACCAAAACTAGCAAAATAGTTTCAAATACAATTTGGTCCATGCTATCATATAGCTCATGTATCTGTGTGTTGTGACATCCAGAAGATTTTAGAAAGCCATTTTTATCTTAGCTTCTTCAAAACAAGCATTAAAACTTTCATTTTCAAAGACTAATTTCTACAATAATTTGCTTTAGTATATTTTCTTGGGTTTGGACTTGATTTTGATTTCTGGTATTTGTGAGAATGCCTGCCAAGGGAAGCTTCACAGATGAATGGGTAAAGACATAAGATTGATGCAATTGTCAATATCTTGGCTAGAATATAAAAACTGAGAAAAAGTGTTTACTAAAATTAGGGAAATTATTCACTTTGTCTGAAGCATCTCAGAATAAGCACCCATAATCACTTCTAATCAAGGCAGTCTGTAACAGTATGGATGGGTTAAAAATGTTGATTGTCAACTTTCTGCCTCAATCTAAATAATTTCTTATTTTTCAGCAAGAATTTCTTCATTTTTGTGGGAGATAATATAAATGTTTATATTAAAAAGAAATACAGTTAAATATCTGCAATCATTCACATGAGACATTACAGGATGGACTCAGAGTGGAGGCTTCTTGTCAGAAGCTTTTTGTCTTTGAAAAATCTCATGCACAGGAGAACATGTGTAGAGCAGATTGGCTGGAACTTGCAAAAATTTTCTTCTTCGTTTGAATTGCTAAGTTAATATACAACTGACCTCTAAAATGCTCATGTAAACAGGCACCTTAGAGAACACTTTCACGTCTTACAGTTTCTGCAGGTTTCTGCTAAAATAAAGGGATGGAAAATTTAATTTGGATATTGGATGGAATATTGTGGTCTAGATGGGATACTTGAACTAGATGGAATATTTGCACTTAGGAAATTTTATTATGCTAACTTTCAAATCACTGAGATTCATAATAATTTAAAGAGAAAAGTGTGTTGGACTGGTCATCAGAGAGAAACAAACCTATCTTAGTGGGGCCAAACTGACAGGAAAACTAACTACAAATATCTAGATTTGCAAGCTATGAATTCTGAAACTCTTCACTTTGCAGGTAAAGCTCAAGATCCTGGAGTCCGATATTTCCTTTGCTGTCATCAAGTGATAAATGGTATAGTCAATATACTGTCTACTTATTCTGTTAAACCTAATGGCAGAAATCTCTGCTGTAGATCAAAAGACTTGAGGGTAGTCACATTTCCCTCATGCAGTGATATGCAGTGCTAAGAAGTTAGAGTTTATTCAAAATTTGCATTAATAGCACCAATATAGTAAAATTGTCTTTTCTGTAAAACCAAATGCTCACCAAGGATGTGAATAATTGTCCTTTGTGTAGTCACAGCTATGTAATCACAGAATAGCTGAGCCTGGCACAGTCCTCTGGGGATTGCTTAGGCAGCCACTGCTGCTCAAAGGGCAATCCCTTGCAGCAGGTTGCTCATGGTGATGACCAGCTCAGTTTCATGTACATAGAAGCTGGAGACCCTACAACCTCTCTGACCTATAGTATTCAGCTGCAGTATTAGTTGCATCATGCAGTATTGAGTATACTTTATATTCTTGACTTCAGCAGGAGACTTGGAAGTATCTTTTACCTACTGTAGAACCAGATCAAGGCTGTAAGACACAGATGTATTTGCTAATATTTTATTAGTTCACTGCACTGTTGATGGTGTTTCTCCCTTGTTCCTTTTTTTTTTCTTTCAAAGATTTTGATCAAAGCATAAATTTAATAACTGGGTAGAATACATTTCTTATTGTTATTTTAATTTAACACTTCTAAAAGTGTTTATTTCTTCATGGAGTCATACTCACCTAAATATTAATTAGCCCTATGCTTCACACCTGTAGAAACCTTAGAGCAAGTTTATGAATGTGTTCATTTTGAAATACATTCCTTTGGCGTCATGACAGGAAATGTAAATACAGACAATCAAATAGCTAAATTGATTTTGGAGGATGCTGTAACTTTCATTTGCAACAATCATTGAATGCTTGCATCTCAAATACATTTTATAATATTTGTTTTTTTCCCTATTTGACATCCAAATCAAAGCCAGTACTAGAATATATGTTGATTATGCAAGTCATGGGATTATTGAAGCTTTTAATAAATGAACAATGGTACATTGCTTTAGGATCATTATCAGATGTAAAATAATTCTATTTTCAACCTTTTGCTATTCAATCAAAACATATCAAGTGGAAAGTATTGATCATTCCTCTCTTTTATAATTGTACACAGTTTTCTATTCTGAAAATTCCTTTTCATTTGACTTCTTCTGACATAGAGACAGTTCCTTTGAGATTGATAATCATTCAAAGAGATGGAGCTATCTGCATAAATTTTTCATCGCCTTGGAACTTCTACGCTGTCCCTATTTTATGAAAAAGATTACAGCACTTGTCCACTCGACAGCAGAGAAAAATGTATGTATTATTTATATGAAGATTCTAATGGAGAATAGAACCCTGTTATTCTGCAGATCATTTCTTGAATTTCTCATGGTATCTAAGAGGGTATTCTATTTCTACCAAGAAGATCGAGTCAAGAGCTTCGAGTATCATGCAATAATGGATCCAGAGTGAAAGGCAGAAGAATTCCTATTAGCGATTTGTTTGGAATGCTTTCATGTTTTGATTCCTAAGAAACGTAACCTTAAGCATGGAAAAAAAGTCCATAACTAGAAAGAAGCAAGCCAGACAGTGATTTTTTTTTTTTCCATTAAACCAATTAAGGGATATACATTCCATTGTGTTAGCAGTCTGGATTTTTTATCTAGGGTCTTGTGAGGACATAGCACAGTTATAAACAATGAGAATGATCAGAGTTAATTATTAATCTATTTTCTTGTAAGAGAAAATAAAATAAAAACCACTGACCAGTGGTAGCTTCTTTTTATTTATTATTTCTTTTTTCTCCCCCTGTACTTTTCACTATGGGGATATCAGCAAAAACTGTGGTAATTTTCTCTGTAGAAGGCACTGTATACTTTATTTCTCAAAATAATAAGTCTTAGGAGAGTATAATACAAGCAGGCTGTCAAATAACCTTATGAGAATACTATTAAATTTTTTAATAAAAGCTAGGTACAGCTATTAAAAATATAAAGTGATCAGTCACAGGTAAGCATCTAGTACCTTCTGTCATGTATCTCCAAAGCAGTATTAACTCTCTCTATAGTGTCTAGGATGTGCCTGTACAATCTATATATTAAATACCTAGCTTTACAATATTTTGGCACACATTCACCTGGAGTGAGTCCTAGGCATCTGGACAGAATTTGTCTGCTTCTGATGTGTCTCTCTGGGTCCTCATTTGGGTCAGTGGATATGCAACCAGTACTGTCAGTCTGGCCACACACTGGTCCATTTCATCCTGGAATCACCTAAACAGGTGACACAGAGGCTAAACAAACCTGAATTTCACAGAGTAGGAGTAGAAACTCTACCTATGATATTTAAACTGTATCTCATTTGTAGAAGGAGAAATAAATCCAACTTCTAGAATTCTGTAGAATGAGCCATGCTTTAAATTATAGTCTTTAAAAGTTAGGTTAGGATAATCCTACCTAAAGGTTAATTTATACAATGTAGTATATAATGGATAGACGGTATTAAACACTTTTGTATCAAGAAATAACAAAAATATTAATTTATTCTTTATATTTTGTGAGAAACTCATATTCTTTCTTTAAAAGAGAAAGAAAGTATTAATAATGCTGTTAATATCTTCAGTGAGAAAAGCATTTAAAATTTTCTTTTTTAAGAAAAAAAATAGTTTAAATATATTTTCTGTGTTTCAGTTTCATCAAATCATGACATTTAATCTATGTAAAGATGTGAACTGGAAAGTTACTTCCTCTTGATCCTGTTGTAGAAGCTTAACTTTTTTTCTGTTTTGCTCATTGCCTGCCTTTTTGTTGGCTCATGGAATTGAAGAATGCAGTTAAATCAAGGACTGAAGGGCAAAAAAATATCTTATTCAGCTCAAGCAGAAGTTGTAATGTTCTTTTCCAACACTTCATGAAGAAAACCCAGCATCCTTCTTTCATGCATGGCTTCACTCAAAATTAGCTTTTATCATCCTTTCATAAGCACAGTACCATAACTAGTCTTTTTTATAAGAAGTAGATATTACTATTTAGCATATTTTAATTATCTTTCTCCATGTGGAAAATTCTTACACAGTCTCTAAAGCAGGATTTTACTTTTTTTTTTTCTCCTTCAAACAAATGCCTAAAATATTTCTTTAGTTTTACCTTTATCTAATGAGACATGAATTTATCTTTTAAGTAAGTAGGATAATTTTGATTTTTGTGTACAAAGCTTTTTAATCTCAAAATATATTTAACTGAATTTACTAATCTGTTCATTTAGACTAAAGTTGATCTTCGAGCCTCCTAAAGTAAGCAATAAAAAACCCATTCATTTTAGACATCTGGAGAGAATGCTTGTCTTTCTCACAGAATTACAAAGTTTCATTTCATTAATTTTTTTCTTAATGATTGCTTGATATCAATTTCCCAGTAAAAATAAAGGAAAAAAAAAAGTTCATCCAATCATAGAATCATTTAGTATGGAAAAGACCTTTAATGTCAGAGAGTGCAACAATTAAGCCAGCATTTTCAAGTCCACCACTAAACCACGCCCCTCAACACCACATCTACTTCTTTTCTAAATACCTCCAGCGATTGGCCTCCCTGGGAAGCCTTTTCCAATGCTTGGAGCCCTCTCCACAAATACACAATATCCAATCTAAACATTTATCCCAGACAAATCCTCTCTAAACTCTATACCAGCCTAAGCCAACACATTGCCCTCAAAACCAAAAATAAATTATCTCGGACTACAGAACCTAAGTCTTCAGGGAATGCAGTTATTACCATATTTTGCTTGATTTTAAAGTTATTGCCAAAAAGCTACAGACTACCTACATCCTTAGCTGTGGAGTGCACTTTCTGGAACCCAAAAAAACAGTCATTCAGAGCTCTGTAATAAGGACTGAGACAATGTGCCTTAGGTTTATACTGTCTTAGGTAAGGAAAAAAAATCTGGAAAATACAAGGAGAAACAATCAAAGAGGTAAAGAGAATTTAAACAGTTTTGAAGGAAAATTAAAACAATGAAAATTGAAATTTTATGAGGAAAAAATCTTCTGGAAATTATGTTTATGCAGGAAAATTCTAATGATATCTGTCCCATAGATCTGTAAGGAAGTAGCTGATTTTCCTTATTCTTATTAAAGTAAGACAGAAGGACATTCCAAGGTGGCAAGAAGAAAATTAAATCTGACTTTGGAATTAGAGTGAGCAGGAGTATGAGAAGAGGGAAAAATCTATATTTTATATGAATTTGGAACTCAATTTCCAAAATGCAATACATTTAATGAGCAAATTTTTTCCCCCTCTCTATTAGACTTGCATTTCTCACAGTCGGATTGGTCTTCTCAGTTCTCATCTATATCCCTGTAGTCTCATTTACTGTAGTATTCTTTAGATATGATTCTCAGGAGAAGAGTTAAGCAAATTATTGTAATCTAGATGGATTTACAAGTGTAAATCCAAAGTAAGATCTGGCTATTTTTGCCACACTAATAAATTCTCCATAGTAAATAACAATAGAACATCTCTCTTCAAGGCACAATTTCATGAAAGGGTCTGTTATGTGAAAACTGGCAGGACTTCAAATTCAAAACTATGACAAAGCTTTTTTCTGACAAATGCACTGCCAAACTGCCTTTCTGATTTGTCTCCTAAAGCAGCACATTCTGAAAACAGCCACCTTCCATCAAGTAAGAGTCCTTATCTACCCAAAGTTAGTGGTACTGATGATGAGCCTACATTGTCCATGGGTTTTGTACCTCACTGTACATAACTTTTACTGTACTGCGTCCTACACAATCTAGTGTTCACAAAGCCATCTGATCTATTGACAATAGTATGACTGGAAGCTGGTTTTAACTACAGCTGCTTCAAAAGCAATGGATATTAAAATTTTCCTGGAGAGTCAGCAATCCATGCTTTAGGAAAACAAACTACTTGGAGCATTCAGAAATAATTTTCTTTTAAAATAAATTTTTGTTTTCGTGATCATATTTTCAGCAGAATTCATGATCTTTTTTACTTTGATTTGAAACCTGATCTTCATGATATTTCAAACAGAGTTTAAGTGCATACTAGAGGATGAAGACTTGATTTTCGTTCAGATATAAAAGTAACAATGATGACACTAGAAATCACTTTATTGAGAAAAAAATTCTGCAATTTGTTTTGCAGCCTTTGTCAAAAAACTGGAACACAGAGGAATTATTTCTAGACATCAAGGTTATGTTACACATGTTTCTCTCTCAATTTGAAGTAAAGTGATCATTAGATAATTCAGTGGGGAAAAAAATAATTGAATACCATTTTCATGATGTATGATTTCACAATGTATGCCTCAGGGGAACAGTGTACCAACAAAGTGTTCAACAAGACTCATGGTAGTAGTTCACAGCTTATATCCTCAACTGTAAGACATCTCCTATTCTGTAGAATTTTTTAAGTCTAAGATAATACGTGAAATATGCTGTCAAAAACATATTTAAAAGGAAGAGAAAAATTGTTAGAAAGCCTTTCTATTGAGAAGATGGAGACAAACTAAGAAGATAAAATTTAGCTTTACATGGATTAAGCTGGATAAACAACTTAACTTTCAATAAACCACAGTCTCTTTCAGACATTTTTTCCTTCAATAGATTAAATGAAGAAAAGTTAATATTTTTATACTACATATATGTTCTATATAAGGTATCATTGCTCGTATGACCAACCTTTTTTTCAGGTTTTTTGTTCATATGAATTTTACTTTAATATGCATTTCATTTTTTTCCTTGATAGTATTATGTGATAAATAAGATATAGAGATAAATAGATTTATAGATATATAATAGTAGATGGATAATAGATATATAGATATAAAAGAATAAGATCTAATAGGAGTAAAATAGTAACAATACATATATAATGCATACAATAAAATCCTAATACAAATATTCATTGCACAAAATTTTTTTAACTACATTTAGGTTAG
Organism: Euphonia xanthogaster; assembly: GCA_034509185.1. Classification (NCBI taxonomy): domain Eukaryota; kingdom Metazoa; phylum Chordata; class Aves; order Passeriformes; family Fringillidae; genus Euphonia; species Euphonia xanthogaster. The sequence continues at coordinate 71,163,840 of JAYDZK010000169.1, read as the reverse complement.
TTATTTGAATTTGCATCCATTCTCAACATGTTCACCTTCATGAAACCTATCCATGGCAAAGAATAGTAGGATTTAAATGAAAGGAATTATCAGAAAAGCAAGAAATAATATCCAACATATTTGTGCATGACTTCGTATTTACTTTAAGAGAAAGAAAAAGTACATTTAAATGCTCCCAGTCTATTTTTCATCAGTGTGGAGAAGTGACAATAGAAAAAGGGAGTATTCAGGAATTGCTTTTTGAGGTAACAAATGTATATAGCATTTTCATCCTTTCAGAGAAAAATTAAAGTGCTTTGACATGCACTTAACTGCAACTGAAGATTTTGAACTTTCTATGAACTGAAATAAAGGCTTCAATAGTCATATATGTGAGTTCGACTTCTTCCAATTCCAGAACTTCCTTAAGTGTTTTCCTGCCTCAAAGACTGATGTGTTGAAAAATTCAAAAGAAAGGTCAAGTAATATAGTACTGCAGAAATATACAGACAAAATTTGACTCAGAAGCAACCCGTGATAACTTTCTAGGATAAATCTTTTTAGATCTACCAAAGGCCAGAGACATTGGGAAAACAACATCTTTTTTCTAATGAGTTTCACTGTGAACTTTTAAAAACTGTGAAATAATTTTTTATTTGCATAACACTTATTTGCTTCTTCTTTGGGAAAACTCAAAACATAACAGCCCACCATGAATCTTTTTTAAAATATAGAATAGAAATCTATTACAAATATTTAATCCATAATAATAGTCTATTTTCATTGATTTGCTTAAAACCTAAGGTTTTACACTTCAGTACTGTTAAATCTCACATGAATAGTTTTAAATTATTCCAATTACTTGAACAACTACTAGATTTTAGCAAGCTTTCTTGGAAGATTAAACGTTTCAAGATTAATTGGGATCTACAGTTTCTTCTTCTTTTGTGATGTAAATATCATGATACATTTCTTTTTTATCAAATGGACTTTTTGCATTTCTGACTGAACCTCAAGTAAGAAATAATGAGTTTAACTAGAATTCAAAAAGAAGTAAACTGCAATACAATACTAGTGAGCTCCCTACAGCAGAAAATTAATTTCTGTTTTACTCTTTTCACCAATTATTTTTATGTCAGTTCAATTGATCCTTCTCTTCAAAACAATCAAAACACCTACCTTAAGCTAATATGGGTTGCTAAAGCTATTATGATTAGCTAGTATGAAGAAAATTGATCCAAGCTGAAATTTCCTACAGCTAAAGATAAAGAGCTTCATTACTCCAGTTTTACCTTTTCTTTTTCTCTATCAAGTTCCAAATTAACACTGTCTTCATTGATAAGTGAAGAATATCCTGAAACATTTTCCAGAGAAAAAGGATTATATGAGTTTTCTCCTCAGGAAGTGTACACACACTTGCTATTGAAGAATACAGTTGAAAATAAATCACTGAAAACAAAGTACACTAATTTTCCATGTATAAGTCAAGCTAGAGAATTTGTCAAGCATAACAGTTCTCATGCTGAACTTTCGCATAATGCCACAATTGTTTGTATTTTTGCTTGTGTGCAGTAGCAAAAGAGTCACATCCTTATAATAAAGTCTGAAGTTTAGTGAGATTAATTCTAGTGTGTCTTAAGTGATTGCCTACAAATAAAAAATGAAATGAAAAATGAAGGTGCAGATATTTCCACTTCTGTTCCTAAAAATCAAGTAAATACTTTTTAATAAAAGGAATCATAGCAGATATGAATCAGAGCAGATATTTCATATATTGAGTTTTACTGAGGTTATATAATAGCTTTAATATATTTGTATAAGAAGAGCTGTGCAACAATTTACAAATGGATAATAGAAGTCAGTGTGACAGTCAGCTAAAGCTCATATTCCTGACTTAAGTATTTGGTATTCACAGGCAAAGCTAGTCCTCATTTAGGGAAAAAAACCCCCAACTTTAACAATTGTTAACTATATGGGTTTATCTTAATTTTGAAACGATTTAGTACAACAGTGATGCAAAAAGGACAAAATAACGACTGATGTCTATTATAATACAAGTTATCTTGAAAGACCAGACTATTAGAGTTTTAGAAAACCTACTTTTAACTTGATTCATTGAATAATGACAAAATATTTGGCAGGAGATTAAAGGAAAGTTATTTGTCAGGAACGCAGGCTAACCTCTTGCTAATTGGTTTTCCTGATCTCCAAAACATTTATACAAAGTGTAAAAGCAACAGCATATGAAACAATGTTTTATGGGTTTTTTTGCTTAGCTAACATCACAACCATTTTCTTTCCTCTTTTTTTTTTTTTGTATTTTTCTAAAAATATTCCAGATGCTCTTTATTTAAGTCTGTATTAATGTTTACTGAGGTAATCAGGTGCAATATGAAACATAAGATTTCATATGCATAAGATATACATGAAGAATTAAATGTGATTTTGTAAACAGAAAATTTTTATAACTGTAAATACTTCCCACAAGAACAGGATAAACCCATGAAAAATTAAAAAAAATCTGTAAAAAAGAAATATTTTTTCTTGAGGAGTATTTGAAGGCCTTTCACAGAGATCATGGCAGATACAATGGCCCTGTATTGCTGTTGTCACCAGCTGTACTGCTGAATTCTTCATGTAAATAAAGAGAAGTGGAGAAACTAACAGACTTCTCTTGGAACTGCTTTGGCACAAAAGTTTTGTGTGTTGGCAGTATGTTTTAGCAGGAATGGTTTTAATATTTTTTCTGACAGGAGTCTCTGGTTTGTTTTTTTTTCTGCATCGAAGAGTTCTATCAACAAGTCCATATCCTATGAGGCACATAACAAGTATTTTTAATTAACAAAACTCACATATTTTTAATTCTATTCTTACTTTTATAATAAAAAAAAAAGCAGAATAGGTGAACAGTACCAGCACATCTTCATTCCCTCAGTGAAAAACTTGACTGAATGAAAGCTTTGATTATGCCAGCCTCATAGATGTTGGAAAGCTGCATGCTACTAGACAATGTCCTGGCCATAGAATGGCATATCTTAAACGCTCACAAGACCCACTGTCATTCTAACATAACCTTAATGGGGAATCCTCTGCTTGGAAAAAAACACTCAGTTCAGTACTTCCTAATGCCCAAAGTAAAGGAAGACAAAACACACCATTAAACAGCACACAATTCCAAGATTCACATTAAAAACCCTTTCTGCAAAATATAATGTCTTTCATAAAAAATAAAATGCATCAAGACATGACCAGGACAGTGTTATCCCATGTAATTTATGTGCAATGAAACACAATATTGGCAAGGCAAAATGCTTATATTTTTATCTGGTATCTAGAAAGTTTTCAGTCATGCTATTCCTGGGCTATCCCCGCTATTTAGCTAACACAATATTTTCATGAAGGTATTTTAAGGTATTTTTCAGCTAAAGTCTAATTTGAATGAAAAAGAAAACAAAATTAGTTTTACAGACATTTCCTTGGAGGCCACTAGAAGTTAGTTATATATAAATCAACACCTTCAGCATCCCCAAAATAAAAATATGGGTTCAGGATTCAGCACTGAATATGATTTTGTGAGTTCTGAAGGCCAGGATGTCATTGTGTATATAAGATAACTAGTAAACACAACTCAGTTGAACCAGATTTGAAACAGTGTGCTTGAAAAAAAATCACAATCCTATAAAGCTAGGAAGTACGGCAAATGAAAGTTACCAAATGGATATAATTTTTTTCAAACTTGAAAACCAAAAGCAGTTACAAGTTTTCAGATTCTTCTATGCTAAAAGTCTTCAGTATCAAGTGTGAAAAATGGATATTTTCTGAAAATAGGAATTTTTGAGAATAAAAACAAAACAAAAAAAACCCAAACAAACAAACAAAAAAAAAAAAAAAAAACAAAAAAACAACCAACCCCTATGCTGTTATTGGTCACCTTGAAGCCCACCTCAGATATCTAAAATTTGCAGGCACCATTGTACAGAACACAGAGCAATATAATAATTCATATCATATCATTAATACAATGCATTAAACTGCCAGAGCTGGCTTCATAATATTAGAATCATTTGGTTAACATGCTTATATCACCTTGAGAGCATATGAGCAAAAAGTTCCATGTGAGGAATGTGTGTATATGATTCTTTCTATATAAATCATGACTGTTGGAATCTCCAATGTTTCCACTACAGCTTTTCTCTTTCCACAGTTTGGTGCCTCGGCCGTTATTGACTTTCTAATTTCTGCAGCAATAAGCAGGCAAAGATGAGGGTGATAGTAAAAAGTAACCTAATTTACTATTTAACCTTGAACAATTGTGGGAGAAGCACATCTTCTGAGTGCACAAAGAGGTATAGCTCTGTGACTTCATTGTACTTACTCCTAATCCAGATCTCACACTAAAACAAATATTACAAGAGAAAGTCCTATATTGTTCTTGAAACCCTAGAGAAAAATTGTCAGTCTGAGAGACAAGTGAATGCATGAGCTGGTTCAAGGAAGAGTTAGTGGAGATGAATACATAACTTTAGGAAAACAAAACAAAAATGTTGAATATATGTAAAACGAGGATTTTTTTTAACTGCTCAAAACAGTTCAGAAATAGCAGATACTGCATATGCCAGCAAATCCCAGAATGAGCACCCATGCTGTTGCCCCACCAGATACTTCATGTCTACAAATTCTAATAATTATTTTCATTAAATGTGCTCTATAATTGCTTGCCAGGCTTGCTGCAGCTGTCAGGAAGGGAGAAATAAGATAGAAGACAACTACTCGGCTGAAGACACAAAGCATAATTTTGTCTGTAAAGATACCATATTAGAAATGAAATAATAGACCTTAAAAAACAATTAAAAAGTTTTGAATCCAGAATATTATATTTTTTGTAAGTAAGTTAAGCAGGGGATTGAAAATTAATATTGACACTGACAAATCCACAGAGCAGCTGATTTGGAGATATTGTATACCAACTGAATAAGACAACATATGATATAGACTATTCTATCTGTAGAGGTGCAGCAAAGGTAGACAAGCTCTAAACCATCTGTGCCTGTTTGAAAAATATAATGTGAATCTGCAACTAATACCCAGAACAGTGATTTAGGCGATAAAACATGCCTGCTTTTAGAAAAAAAATATTGTAGAAAATAATAACAAGAATGCCTATTATTGCATAGGGAATGCTAAAGCAAAAATGACAGACTGATTTGGATTGAAACACCCTTCAAACAGCAATATCTTTTCAAATTTGCCTTCCATGGGCAGGGGCACCTTCCATTAGACAAAGTAGCTCAGAGCTCTGTCCAATCTGACTTTGAACTCTTTCAGGAATGGAGCATCCACAGCCTTTCTGGGCAGGTTCACCACCCTCACCACAGTGCCTCACTACCCCCAAAACAAAAGATGTTATTCTTACGTGCAATGTAAATCTGCCTCTCTTAGTTTAAAACCTTGTCCTATTACTCTAGGCCTTGGTAGAAAATTCCCATCTTTCTTATAAGCCCCTCTTAGGTACTGAAAGGCTGAAATAAAACCTTCCTGAAGCCTTCTCTTCTCACAACTCCAAGTCACTAGGCATTTCTTTGTAGGAGAAGTGTTTGCAACTCCCTGATGTATGTTTGTATGGCATTCCTCTGGACATTCTAACAGATCCACATTCTTTCATACTGGAGCCCCAGAGCCAGATGCAGCACTCCAGGTCTCAAGAGTGAACTAGAGGGACAGAATCACCTCCATCAGCCTGCTGGTCACACTGCCTTTGATGCAGCCCAGGATAGAGGTGGTATTTTGTGCTGCCAGCACACAACGCTGTCTCATACCCAATTTTTTGTCTACCAATATCTCAAAATGCTCCACATGGCTGATCTCAATCTATTCACCCCCCAGTCTAGATTGATTTTGTAGATTGTCCGCACCAACGAGCAGGACTTTACACTTTGACTTGTTGAACTTCATGAAGTTCAAGTGGGTCTGATTCTCAGGCCTCTCAAGATGTCCCTGATTTCTTAGAAGAGGATGTCAGGTAAGGCAAATAATGACTGCTGTGGTCACATAGATATTGTATTGCAGTGGAAAAAGATGTGGGTTTTTTTCAGTAAAATAAAATATATTGTCACCATCATGTATCCAATTGTACATTCTACACTTTACACTCACTTGTCACCTAACACACTCTCCTAGGTTTCCTAGTTCTAGGAATTAGGGACAACTAATAATTTAAAAATGTGAAAAAAACCATCAGTGAACCAAAGGAAGGTGTATGACTTAATAGCTTTTCTACCAAAATGTTTTAGAATTGCCTTCCTGCTTTTTTACATGTTCAATTTGAGGCGATCTTCATTGTTGCACTCACCTGAATTCGAAATTCTCAAAGGAGCACATTTTCTGCAATGGATTTCACTTAGAAATTTACAGATTCCAGCACTAGCTTGAGACATACAGAATTCTTACATGCAGGGATTCACAGTCCTTCTGCCTATTTTCCCATTTCTGTCTGCTGGCATAAGGATCTAACATGTTTAGAGATACTTTTTCTCTGCGATCCACATTGATCATATTTTCTGTATTGGGAAGGTTTCCAAAAGATCCTCATTTGTTTCATGATCAGTCATTTGCCATACCATAACTTTGGCAGAATACAGAACAGCCTAATTTTCCATTCCAAAGTGGAACTGTTTGTAACCGTGTGATATTTTTTAGGTTACAAAACACCTTGATTGGTCTGAGGGGAAAAAGTTCATCAGCTTCCTACTTGGTTATCTTGATGGCTCTTCCTATGGTTATCTTGATATATGTCCTTTTAAATATATTTATTTACAACATTCAATAAAATTTTACTTTTTTTTTTATTTTTGTAAAAAAGGAAAAAAGATATAGGGATACAATCTACCTTAAGTGAGGTCTACATCAAGCAACTCATTATATCAACTTGAAATCATTGAAGTAAATAAGCATGCTGAAATACCTGAAAATTCTCAGTTTTTTTTCCCCTGTTATCTTAGATAGCATGAGTTCTAATGTCATTATAGTGCAAGGATTTCATATCACCAGAGCTTCATACCTGCTTGATGTTCCTTACCAGCAGCTCCTCTAGGCACTAACTGTTCCTGGTCCTTGCAACAGTCATCTGATTCCTTCTCCCATCAATCCATTCTTTTATACCACTTGTTCTTATTGGCTACAGGTGTGGCCTGTTAAGATCAGGCCTGCTTCTAATCTTTAATAATTAGTCCAGCTGCAACTCATTGTGGGATAAGATTACCTTCTATACTACCTTCATTTACCCATACTGTATCCCCTACATTCCCCTACCAGTAAAGCCTTCATTTTCCAATCAAAATTAAAAGAAAAAAAATCTTAAATAGCTAAGCAGGTTGTTGAAATTAAAATATCTCCTTTATTATAGATATTCTAAAGACAATGCACAGGACAGTTCAGAGTTCATGGTGCTTAGCCATTCACATTTCCCTCTGACCACAGTCATACACACACACACATTCACAGAGAAGTTCACAAACACATCCACAAGCATTCATATGTATAAAACAAAATTCAGATTGGTCTCTTCTTTCCTTAGCGAAATCAGAGTCATTTCAGCATTTTACATCAATTAAGCTTGTTTTAGTCCAGTCTCCTGATGTGTTTCAAGTGCTGCTGAGAGTGATCTACAAGTTGATATTTAACAGTGAAATATTAAATCTGGTCAACTTGTAGGTTATGTATTTTTTTCCTTTAAAGAAAAGTGTTAATTTTTTCATGATGGGTAACTTGAGTTGAAATATGTGTGAAGATAGTTAAATATCATTATAAGCATTTGGGCAGGTTTTGGCTGTTTGCACAACTTTAAAACCCCATCAATGATGAAAACAGAGAATAGTTATCTTGGCTCATCTAAACCTTCTCATCACAGCTTAATAAATATTTTACTGCATTATTTCAGTTAGCTTGCTGTTACTAACCTCTATTAGACTATGTTAAGCTAAAATATATGAATAACAATTTATAATCACTATATCACTTTATTATTATTACTGGTTTTAGCTTCAAAAAAAAGAAAAAAATGGGGGCAAAAAGGAAAATATATACAGAGATGAAATGAAGAAATTATTTCAGAAATAATTAATAGTCAACATTAAAGCCATCATGTAATTTCATTCTAGCTGATATTGTCTAAATGTGTCTCAAAATAAGAGAATTATTTGAATTTGACATTTCTGCATATACTGAAGACTTCTTAGTTATATTTGCATCACAATAATAAAAGTAATTGATTATTGTATTCTTCATCATAACTCATTTTGTCACCAGAAGAGTTCATGATTCATCTATTTATCCTGATTTATACAATGTCCTTCAAGTGCAAATTTAATGAAAAAAAATTGAACAGCACTGTCTAGAAGAAACAGCAATTAAACAGCAAAATTAAACAGCAGTGTACCCCAAGGAAGTTCAGGATCAGTTAGTGTCTGTGTTGTGCAATCTGAAAATACATTCCTACATGAAGCAAGAATTTCTTGCTCTAAAAGGAGTTAGACTTTTTCTTTTCATAATAAAAGAAATAAAGTAGGTTTTTCTTTGGAAAACACACTGAATTTCTAGAATAAATCTATTTATTATATTTACATAAACCACTTTTTCTCTATTTGGGTAATTATTTACAGAGTCACAAACCAGATGAATTCTTTTGTTTCTGATAATATGGATGTGTTGTATGTTGGCAAGAAGTTTTATCTTCATTTATCTGTCCTAACTATAACATTTCAGA